>JAQISU010000162.1:7885000-8622500 GCA_029339505.1 Unio delphinus
TTTCCATGCTTTTGGAATTTTGGATATTAAGGAGAAGTATTTTAGGAAATCATCGCTTCTAGTTTTTTGTTTTATTATTTCAAAAGATATTAAATTGCCATTATCATCTATTAGATCCTTCAGATTTTCAAAACCCGCCTCTCTCCATTAATTGTATTGATGGAACAATTTAGTTGGGACAAAATTTAGAATATTCATAGATAGATACTCATTTGGACCCTGCGGTTCCTCTTTCCAATTGGCTATTGCCAAAATTACATCTCTCCAGAAACTATTTTTAATGAGCTTACTAAGTTCTTCTAATTTCCTTCTCCCAAAAATCTAAATATTCTTTTTATTTCTGAATACAGTTGAATTGATTTAGGTTTCCCACACTCCATTCTCCCCTTCCAGCAATCGTTTTACCCATCTTATCTTAATATATCTAATGAATGAAAACATGTGTATCATATTTAGTCCTCCCTCGTTTTCTGGAGATACTAGTATATCGCGTTTTATTCTCTCTACTTTTCCACTCCATACAAATTTAAATAGTGTGCGATTTAGTTCTGCTTCAACTTTTGCTGATGGATTTGGAAGTGCTGAAAAAAGATGTATGAATATCGGCAGAACAAGAGTTTTTACCACAATTACCTTACCAACTAACGACATATGTCTTTGACTCCAGCTTGCCAGTGTTCGTTTAGCTTTTGTCATACATACATACATACATACATACATACATACATACATACATACATACATACATACATACATACATACATACATACATACATACATACATACATACATACATGCATGCATAGCAGCAGAGGGGCGAATCGGAAAAATTTGTATAGGCAATTATTCGGCAAACTGAGGCTTCCTCGAAAAGTAATCGGACAAGCGTTGATTCTGCAAATTGAGGCTTTCTGGAAAAGTAATCGGATCGGTAAACGGAGGCTTCCTCGAAATCGCAAAAAAAGGCATCGACGAGGCAAAACAAACGGATGCTCGTCGACGCCATGGTTGTTGTCGCCGCCCCCTCTGCTGCTATGGGTTAACAATCAAAATCACTACAATACAAATCCTTTACGATGAAAGTCCTTGTGACTTTACAAACAGACTAATTTGTAAAACCTCGCCGCGTAAATACATTAGATTATTTGACTGGTCAGTGAGTTTGAAATTAATTATCGGCAACGAATCATTATGACATCGCATATAAACTGGATTAGTTGGGTCCTTAACAATTAGAAATCCTGGAGGAGCTATTCGTGCAAAAGAATATAAAATATATCCGTGCTGAGCTTGATGTGATCGCTCGAGATTTATTTGATAGCTTCATTCGATAACATCACATACTAAATTCAATGCTATCACCGAGGCTATGTTAACAATGGACGGAGCGATATGCCTGCCGCCTCCGTCTGGGTCATTATTATGTTTGAGGATAGTAGTTTGTTGTTTACATTTGTTGAGTATCAAAGAGAAGTTTTCTTGAATTAGATCATTAACAGATTGTTTCAGTTCATTTGCGTTATATCCAGGAAACTTAAAATCGGGTAAATCGACCTTTGTGATATTATGACCGGTTAGGAATTTTTGTTCGTCTGTGTTCTCGTCATTAATTATAGCCTGAATTTTTCGTTTGTTGATATATTCCATATCGGATACGAGCTGATTTAATATTCTAATGTGTTTTAATATCTCGGTACGTGGTTTTGTTATATTAGATAAATGCTCCTGAAAGCTTCGTCGTAGTTGTTCTAGTTGTGTTTTATGTAATCGATTAATCTCACCGAAATAATCAATTATGTATTTTAGCGTAAATGCAATGGTAACAAATGAATCATTGGCTTTCTCAAAATAAAATCCCATTGCATGGTATTATTATCAGTAATTATAAATCTGTCGGTTACTTTTGCATTTTTATATCGGATGAATCATTACGATATGATGGGTTGATTTCATGATAAGATTTTTCGTCTGTGACATAATTGGATTTTTCAGGTTCGGGTATTTGATAAGCTGTCCGGGGTGGGATTTCAGGCCAACCTAGTACTGTTCTTATAGAACTTTGATAGATATCAACGACATATCTTGGTGAGTTTACCTCGATCGCGGATGATAACTTCGGCTCGTAAACAGTTATAGCGATTTTCGATTCTGCTCCAGTAATAGATTTTATTCTACGCTGAAATTCAGTATTAATTTGTTCAATTTGATATGACCATGGCGGTATTGAAACAACGTTCCAGTCTGGGGTTTCATCTGGTTTATTCTTATTTGCAATTACCAAGGAATTATTCGGTTGTTGACGGCCTAATATTAGGCCAACTGTGATACATTCGTAGTTTTGCTAACGCAATCTCCTTCACGGGAATCGGAATAGGAAAATTCACACTGAATTCAGGATTCGTTGAGGTTATTGAAATCATGCTGGTGTTGATCGGTGTGGTATTTTCCGTTATTTGTTGAACTGGTTCGGTATTTTTTACTATTCGTTGAAGTAGTTCCTGCGGTGTTGCCATCGTTATTATATTCATGTTGTATTTCTAATTTTGATATCGCGGAATCATAAATACTTAGCATCACTGAGAATTCACTATCGGATATCGTTGAGGTTATTAAGATCATGCTGGTTTGTACTGGGTTTGTGTTCTCCACTATTCGTTGAAGTAATTCTTGCGGTGTTGTCATTGTTATTGTATTCATGTTGTATTTCTAATTTTGATATTGCGGAATCATTAATTCTTACCATCGCTGAGAACTCACTATCGGATATTAATGTATAATCGAGCGATGACGATATCATCGATGATAATTGCGAGTACGCTCTTGATATAACATGAAATTTAATTATGTAATCTTGCAGTTTGCGTTGGCTGCATGATGATATTTCTTGTTTTGTTATTATCAAAATAATTCCCGCGATTGTTGTCGCTGCGGATATACAAATTGGAACAGCTATCGGGGCAATCATTGTCACCGAAGATAGTATAATTCCGGCTCCGACGATGACAACACTCACCGAGTACACGGTAACATCAACTGCAGTGATTCTTCGTTGGTATTTTTTTTATTTTTGTTTGATACTCCTCAGTGAGGGTTTTGAATTTAGTTTGGAATTCTCTGACCTGATCATAGCGGTATTGAGATACTGAATGTATCGTCGGTGATGTCATTATATTTTCAAATCTGTTTACGATTTCAATTTAGTTGTTTACTCAAATCCGCTACAAATTCCACATGCAATGATACTGAAACCCTAGCCATATTCTTATCAGTTGATGCTAACGTAAACTGTTCAGTTGTATCCATGTCAATGATCGTATATATCATATTGTTGGCCCCAGATGAACTCGACTATGATATATTAAATTGTGTCGGTGTCACTAGTGTTAATCGATAGATATCTTTGACGGTTGCAGTGATATCTAATTTATTATTTGCAGGTATCCACGCAAATGATCCTTATTGGATCGTGTATACTACGTTGTTAGTTTTCGCATGAGGGATTTTTGTTTTTGTAACGATTATTATCATCCTCGTTGCATCCTCGATGGTGTTTTTCATCTCATCGATGAATTTTTTAATAAGGAAGTTTTATGTCAATTTTATCCAATGTGGTTCCAATAAACTTATCTACGATGTTTCTACGAAACATTTAAAACTGTTGAAGTGTCGTTAGTTCCAGCATAGAATCTTTTATCGTTGTCAGCTTCGGTGTG
This sequence comes from Unio delphinus, assembly GCA_029339505.1. Taxonomy (NCBI): domain Eukaryota; kingdom Metazoa; phylum Mollusca; class Bivalvia; order Unionida; family Unionidae; genus Unio; species Unio delphinus. The sequence continues at coordinate 7,888,714 of JAQISU010000162.1, forward strand.
ATCACTGGTGGATTTCCAAGGAAATCTAATAATGGTTTGTCAATATTGTTAATTCTATCAATAATAGTTTAAACAAGTACACCTGGTTTGAGTTTACCCTGATTGGAAAACAGCGCGATAGTGTCTTCTAGTACGCCGCTTTGTTTAACTAAAATATCATCCAGGGAAACATTACTAGATTTCAATTTACCCTGACGATCTTGGAATACAACTATGTCACTGGGACCAACACTTGCTAAGTTCAATGTCTCAGCTATTTCATCTTCGATTTTTTTTATTATATCACCAGTTGCAACGCCATCGGGTTTCGTTGACGGTAATAGAGGTCGTCCCCAAATATCAATCATGTTATTCTATATAATCTCTCTCTCTAAAAAGCGACTGCTAGTGTATTCAGTTACGATAAAATGTGGTGGTTTTCCATATGTTGAAATAGCGTTTAGTACATTTAATACTTCGCTGCCACATATTGGTGGATCATTCATTTGTTGTGTTGGTAACGTGGAATACCAACGATGAGTTTTTAAGCGATTTATATAGCGGTTAAATTTCTTCGGCGGTGCTAATCCATATGAGTCGAAATAGACAATTGCACGTGGATCAATCGCGTATGCAACCCAGTGAGTACCAGGTCCGGTGTTGTTATCAAGATTAATAATACCGGTTTCAACTCTGTTTGGTTGTGCCGGCAACTGATCTTTCATAAAGACACCTGAAATTTTTAATCGATAGTTTTTTAGCAGCATCGAGTAAATCAAAATTGGACTTTGGAGCAAAGACTCTACAATCAAGGTTCCTTTTTCGAAGATTTCTCAGCTAATAAACCGGTCCTAGTCTTAGACCCTTTCCGGTGTACAATGAATACGGGGTTCCTGGTAGTCTTAGACCCATTCTCTTCTTTTTTATATCTCTTCCAAGCTGCTTTCTTTAGTGCCATTCCTACCGCGGTACCAACGGCCCCAAACGCCGCCGCTTTAGCCAAAGCTGGGGCAGCCGCGGCAATCAACGCCAGAATCGCAGCTAACAACAGGAATATACCGCCTGATTTTATCAGGTTTTTAATCACCGCTGCAGAGAGAGTGATCTAAACGCCTTTTTTATCTTTGAAAGCATCATTGAAATGTTTTACTTGACGAGTCGTCAGCGACAATTTATTTGCCCCGCCAGTCATCTGATTGGGTTTCAGTGTTATTGTGGTTCTGCATTTTTTAGCTGATTCCGATTGCAATTTCTTGAGTTGACCGGGAGTTAACGCAACACTAATATGACTATATGACATTATACAATAACAGATTGATCTAATTGTTACATGTTTTCTACTTGTGCATTTATCACTCTCATTCTTCCGCCAACACCTTCGAGTAGCATTGATTTATACTTTAGAATGACAGCAACTTTTCTATAATGAACACATTCAGGTGGTTTTACACGATCTATAAAGTGTATATCAACGACGGACTGTCTTGTTAAATCAAGATATTCCAACGAAAAGTAATAGATCGGATATAGATTTTTAAAATCCAACTGTGATATGTGTAGACCAGTATCAACATTTTGATCGCGTACCATATATGTCAACAACCGCTATCATATTCGCGGTTATGTTATATTGGGTGTTAGTTATCAACGACGCTAGTTTCTGATCCACTGTGCTATTTATTTTTTTACTAACACTAGCGGCCATTTCCGTTGCAGATGGCAGTGGTCCCGGTTTTCTTCGCCGCCGAACTAGCGCTGTTAGTTTATCCCGAGTATCCGAAAACGCTTTTCTGGCACCATCTCCAACAGCGCTAATACCCTTATCATGAATAACATCGATGGGTTTCATCGATAATTGTTTTGATAGCGGCGCCACTTTTGGAGCCATTCTTGCAAATAACCCTGCAATTGTAGCACCGAGACCATCACCATAGTACGTGTTATAAACTGGAAACCGCGAGTTTACTACATAGACGCTGGTTGGTTTATCATGGTTGTAGTGTACGATCATCTTATTTAAATAATATTTATCTAATCAGTGATTCATCACAGATGACTTAGTCGCTTTGGTAACAATCCGTAGGATTTTCCACTAACTCGTCAATGAAATATCGATATGTTTTGATATCCATGATGCTACCTTGAAATAACCGCATGCAGATATCAGCTGCTTCATTAATTATTTCCGGCTAGTTATTTCCAGTTCGTTTCCCTCCGATGAGAACTTCTAATCGTGTTATATCACCAAGAACATTACCAGGACATTGAATAAGACCCCTACCTGAAATTCCATTCCCAGAAAATCCCTTCTCGGTTGCACCCTGTTCATCATCATCATATTGTAAACACCCAAAAGGATCATCATCATCCCATTTAAGTTTTTTTGTTTTTCTCGTTTTGGTGTTTGTGTTTGGTGCTTTCTTTCTTGTTGTCGTTCTTGTATGATAATCAAATTCTTTTTTGAATACTCTATACTCCTTCATCCTTTTATCTAAAACACCAGTATTTATTTTATACAACGCATTAGCCCAGTAATCGGGTAATATTGGATCGTCTTTATACTCGCCCGTTTAATTCTTCTCCCTAGAATTATAGCTGTCAATAGCAAAATCGCTTCAATCGTGATAACTCTGTTCGTTTATTAATGTTTTAGCAGTCTGTAAATTTATCCACTAAAGAAACACTAGTTTTCTTTGGACTAGGAGGAAGAGGAGGAGGTTTCGTTAACAACGCTGATGTTGTTTCAGTTTCCGTTGCAATTTTTTTAAGTTCACCAAAAGAGACTTTTCCTTTCTTTTCCCGCCCGTGTCGGGGTCATTCCCCCATATAGCTCGTTCTTCCCCTTTCGTTGCTGTGGTTATTGGTTTAAACAACTCTTCAGATCCCGCAGAAAAAATCCTTTTGTAATCTCTGTTTAGCTTGCAGTTTATTCCTGACAGAGTCGCAAATTGGTATGATTTTTTTAATAGCGACTAGTCACTCACGCGCCAATCTAGTCGTTAATGACTCATTAACCATTATTGTAATCGTAAACAATTTTTCAACTAGTGTACAAGGAGATTTCAATCTAAATGCAGTGATTTTGTCACCCGAAAATAATTTTAGGTGGAGAAGCCACTTAAAGTCAGACAAAAAAGCACCAAAATGAGTCAAAAAGCACCAAAAATATACCAAAATCAGGCAAAAAAGCACCAAAATCAGACGGAAAAAGTATTTACTATGAAAATTTCAGTAAAAAAAAAATATTTTACTTTGAAATTTTATAATTTCTTTTTGGTAAAACACTCATTGATAAATGTCAGTATATAATTTCACCGCTATTTTTGACTAAAACCGCTGTCCGTAAGGGGATTTTCATTTTGTTCAATTAACAGTCTTATATTTCTAATCTTCGAATTAACCTCTTTTTTCAATTCATTATCCCTACCCATGTCTTTTCGTATTCCTTCCACGATAGTAAATAACGGGACAAACACACTTACATCACAACAGAATGCAAGAGATTCCCGAATAGAATTACCAGCGCATATTTCTTTGACAGCATATATTTGTTAGTAATAATACCGTATTCTATATCTTGAAAGTCAGACATAATTTGGTCAGGGTTTAAATTATCAGAAAATTTAATCTCTTGTTTTTTTAATTTTGAAATTTCAACTATGATCCTATTCATTTTTTCAGAATTCATATATGATAATACATATTTCCAATACAAAAAAAACACAGCAGTTCTTGGGAATTCATATCATAACATTTCTTGCAATTTATATCATAATAGTTCTTGGAATTCATATAACAACATTTCTTTGAATTCATATCATAATAGTTCTTAAAATTCATATAACATCAGTTCTTGTAATTCTTATCAAAACAGTTCTTGGAATTCATATCATAACATTTCTTGCAATTTATATCATAATAGTTCTTGGAATTCATATAACAACATTTCTTTGAATTCATATCATAATAGTTCTTGAAATTCATATAACATCAGTTCTTGTAATTCTTATCACAACAGTTCTTGGAATTCATATCATATCAGTTCTTGGAATTCATATCATAACAGTTCTTGGAATTCATTTAACATCAGTTCTTTGACTTCATATCATAACAGTTCTTCGAATTTATATCATAACAGTCCTTGGAATTCATATCACATCAGTTCTTGGAATTCATATCATAACAGTTCTTGGAATTCAATATCATAGCAGTTCTTGGAATTCATATCATAACAGTTCTTGGAATTCATATAACATCAGTTCTTGGAATTCATATAACGGTTCTTGGAATTCATATGACATCAGCTCTTGGAATTCATATCATAACAGTTCTTGAAATTCATATCATATCAGTTCTTGGAATTCAAATCATATCAGTTCTTGGAATTCATATCATATCAGCTCTTGGAATTCATATAACAGCACCATATACCTTTAGCAGCAGAGAGGGTGTATCGGACAACATTTTTAGACAAGTTTTCACTGAAATCACGCTTAAAATCAATGAAACCAATGGCATCAGACCCAAAAGTCAATGACATCAGGTCCCAAATGTGTGTGTGAATCATGGATTAGGTCCAAAAAAAAATATGAAAAAATCAATGAAATTAATGAAATCAAAAACTTTTCAACTATTACATTTTTTGGGAAAAAGGGACTACAACATCGTTGTCACTAACCCTCTCTGCTGCTATGGGTTAACCGAATATTTGATCCAGTCCGATACAATATCGTGTTCGAGGGTCATGTAAATTTATTGTTACAAATCCGTGGGGGGTAGACTGAGCATGACTAAAGAAATTTCTAAATTGATTGAAGTCCATATCAGAGCACCATGTCTGCCAAATATTTCGTAGCGTATCTGTATCAACGCCGTTGAATACAGCAAGCATATTACAGTTATCTCTAATCACTTTTGGAATCTGAGTGTAGCGTTGAGTGACATAAATCACATCCGTGTTTTTATGCCTGCCTCGGGAAAATATTCTAGCAGGATTTTTTTGATTATCTAACATGACATCGTCGTATACAACTAAATTGTTGATACTTCCATCGAGGTCATTCACGGATGGTGCCTCGTCAATATCGGTTATAAATTCAATAACATCCTCGCCGGCAATCTCTGAAGCGTTTTCATTAAAATCTTTTAGCACTTCATAGCATCGTTGATCATCTACGCTAGGGGCAATTAAATACAACTTATCCCACTTCATCCATCTCATTATTAAATTGAGCAACAATTGCGTTTTACCGGATCCAGATGGCCCGATTATAATTGCGCGGATAGAGTTTGGTAGCGCTGCATGATGCTTAACTGGTTCTCTTGTTTTAGTCGCTGAAAAATCAATTATATTCATATCTATATACATAAATTATGGATCTATATTGCGTGAAGTGTAAGGCGCGTACTGGTACAGATGACTTGACGACGATTACAACTAAAAATAACCGATCAGCTCTTTCTGGTAAATGCGTACAGTGTAGTACAAAAAAATTTAGATTTGTTTCTAAACCCAAGGAACCCAAGGAACCTTTAAAAAAAAACGAGGAGGTGATATCGCTGCCAAATTAGCAAAACTCCCTGGAACCCCATGGGCAAAATACCCCGGAGAAAAACACCTTCCAGGGTATAGTTATTGTGGACCGGGAACAAGACTTGATATCAGACTCAATGATCAAAATCAGCCCCGACCCGGTGAGGAACCAATAAACGCTATTGATAAGGTCTGTCACCTTCATGATGTTGCTTATAAAAGTAGCAATTTGCAACACAGGCATCTAGCAGATGTGAAATTAATTCATGCGTTGAATTTTATCACTGATAAATCCTTCAAAGAAAAATTGGCTTCATTTTTGATAAAATCGGCTATGAAAAGTAAATTGATGTTAGGTGCTGGTAATTAATAGCAACAGGGAATCTATTTATTATTCCCCAAGAGGATACTGGAGGGGTAACGCTGCAATCAGTAAACTCGCTAGCGCCGCAAAAGTGAAAAAAACCACTGCGGCTCATTGGTTATCCAAACAGGCACTATGGCAAATTTATCTACCACCGCCTAAACAAATCAATTTCTCGCATTTTGATGTGACCGGACCCAATGAAGTTCATCAGGCTGATCTATTATTTCTGCCACATGATCGTGGTTACAAATATGCGTTAACTGTAGTTGATATTGCAAGTCGATACAAAGAAGCAGAACCGTTAAAAACAAAATCGGCCACTGAAGTCGCTTCTGCATTTTAAAGGATTTATCGACGAGGTCCTCTGCACTGGCCAAATCTGTTACAAGTTGACCCGGGCAAGGAATTTCAGGGTGCAGTGTTATCTACAATGAAATATCACAATGTCGCTATCAGACGAGGGCATACTGCACTGCATCGTGATCAGGCCATTGTAGAACGGTTTAATAAAACCCTTGCTGAACGGTTATTTGGATATCAATATGCAAAAGAATTCATCCAGGAAAAAAGATCCCGTGAATGGGTTAAGAGATTACCAGGTGTAGTTACCGCACTTAATAACGAGATTACTAGAACCATCAACATGAAACCTATCAACGCGATTAAAAAGAAGTCGATACCTGAAAAACCACAAAAAGATTTCAAAGAACCGATTCTTGGTAGTAATGTCATTGTGAGGTACTTATACGAACCAGGAGAGCTAGAAGGGGATAGAAAAAGGGCTACTGATCCTATTTGGAGCGTCACTACGCATAAGATATCTAGTATAACACGATCTACGGGTAGACCTCCAATCTATAAACTGGATTCAACTGCCCCTCAACGGGGTTTTACTAGACAACAATTACAAGTGATACCCGAGGATACTCAATTGCCACCCCATGGGCTTAACTAGCACCCTTGCGTCTATTGCACTCAAGACAAGTCAACATCACATTATTTCTGACATGACCGAGATTGTTATTTTTTCTGTCTACGGTGAATTGGCGAGGATCCTTATCCGAATACTGCCAACGCATTATACAATTGCAACTCGCGCAGTGATTATTCTGTTGTTTCTTCAAAGTGATTATTAATTCAGCATCAATATCAAATTCTCGTTGTTTTTTTTTGTCCTGTTGTTTGTAACCGGATAGTTTTTTATCAATAATATCATCTATTGTGGTGTCATTATCATCACCAATGATTTCATCATCTCCACTGGCTTCGCCAACGACAATTCTTCGAAGTTGATTTATTTTTCGTACTCTAGACACTGCGAGATAGACTAAATTCGACCATTCTATGCGATTATCTACCATCCAAAGAGTTGTATCCGATATAGTCAATCCCTGTGAAGAGTGAATTGTTGCTGCGTATCCTAGCGTCCACGGGGATTTATTGGCAAGCAATGCATCTTCAACAACATTGATATCAACCAGCACAATATCATTTAATACTAAATTCTGTTTTTCACTTTGTCCTGGAATATCAACTTCGATGTTCTGTTTTCGCGTATCCGATGGCCTATAACAAAGAGGCACTGGAAGTGTTGCAAATTTTTGTTTATGCAATTCAAATAACTTCATCTGAAGTGTGTCCCTGACTATTTTTCTACTTGCAATGATTAAATCGTTTGGTCTCCACATTTCCCAGAACTCATTCATGGGAGTTTCCGAAATTATTTCACGGGCTATTTCACATTGGATTCTATCCGGTTGTAATCTAATTAGTTTCTTCAATTCTTTTAATTCATTATCAAGTGATCTGTGATCGGTATCAATTTCTTCATAATAGTCTACAAAACCCTTTAGCCATTCATGGGGGGATGCACCGACAAATGGTGGTGGTTGGCCGTGATCACCGCACATGACGACTTTTGTATTCTTCAATAACAACCACTCAAGAAATATTTTTAAGACATCTTCTGACACTGTGTCTATTTCATCCCAAATCATGATTTCAGGAATAAATTTCTCTCCCATGCGCTCAGGAGTCCATTTATCTCCCTTCCATCGGAAAAAGCTGTGATAAGTGCAAGCATTTACCCCTCTCTGTATCATTTCTCTTGCAAGTCTATGAGTTGGTGTTAGCACAATCATGTTAGAAACGCTAGCGTCTCCACGACGAAATAACTCATTTACCCGGGTTGTTTTTCCTGACCCACCACAGCCGTTTAAATAAACTGTTTTATACAGGCATATTGGATCAGAAATCGGTGGTGCACTAGAACATTCTGAACACTGATTGCTTTCTAAGTAATTATTTTCAATGGTAACATCTGCTGATGGAATATAATCATGAATCATTTCTTTCTTAATTCTCCATGATCCCCATTTCTCGTTGCCAGTAGCCTTAAAATCAGCCATTTTGCTATTTATGTAAAATGAGTCAGTAGCAACTCTAACTGCGGTGGTAGGAAATCTATTGATCATTGAAAACAGATTGATAGAAGCATAACCGAGCATAGAAGCTCTCAAATGTGTGTACTGCGGATGGTATCCATCATTGTAGGTAACAATTGTACCCAATTTGGTTCCATCGGACATAAATGCGTCCTTACGATTGACATATAGGCCCTTATTCGTTAAATCCGCCATTACAAAATCGTATTCAGCGTTGTCTATAATCAATCGTGAAGAATATTTCGTATTATCATCTTTGCCACCTTGGGTAAATTTACCGATTATTCTTCGTCCAAGATTTTTTGCTTCATTGTTTCTGATTTCAAATAACTGTCTGGACCAATCCATGATTTGTTGTTCATTAAAATCAGGAAACAGTTTTCGCTCTTCGTTAATTATTTTTTCTAGATCAGGTTGGGGTAACCAGACTGATTTCTGTGCTCGATAGGATATAATTGCTTCACTGACAATTAATGATTTTAACATTTTACAATCAAGCATATATCTCAATAGCACTATTGGCATCCAGTGTTTTTCAGACATGTGTTTACCAATCCAAAGATAACTACACGGATGAAGTCCTTCAGCCATTTAAAATGATACCACACAAGCGAATCCGGTTAAATCAAAATCAGGAAGTGGTCCATTAATAGCAACACGGGTCATTTCGTGTGTAGGGTGTCCAAATCGTTTGAAATATTTCTCGCATTCTCCATACCCAAGAAAACTTCCTGGATAACACGCAATCATATCAACTGAAATAACGGAATCAGAGGTGTATTTTGTGTTCCATAATCCGCCGTGGCTGTATTCAAGACAGGACAATTTGACATCTGATAAAAACTCACTTCGTGTTGGTTTCCACGCGTTTTTCTTTCTAGCAAAATGTGCTGCAATGGATGGTACTGTAAAACAGTTTGCTAATAATTGATCGTCTTCTTCTCCGTCCTCAGAAAACTCACTAGCTAGTTGTTTCATTTGATTCTGCAGTTCTTCAGTACGGTATAATTCTCCGTTGGGCCTTACAAACTGATCAAATCTGCATTCTTCGTCTGAATTACTATGAAATAGCCACGCTGACACAGGATCGTTTTTACTCAAATGGTAAATAGCATCAAATAATTTCTGCTCGGTAAAACATTCTTCAGGTCCCAACCCTGCTGGGGATAGATATTTTACGGTTCTATCCCGTGGAAATATTGTTACTGCAGATGACCACGCGTGCGCGTTATGATCAATAATTTCAATGGGGGTTCCTTTTGATTGATATTTCGATTCGTATAATACTTCACCGGTGATTGTTCTTACCGATATTGGAAATCTCAATGATGTTTCTAATTTGGCTATATCCTGAATTGTTGCTCCATGCTCTTTTACCGTGAACTCCCACTCGCTTATTTTTTTTCGTCTTAGATCAGTGAGTTTATTCCCCCGGGATGCATTTGTGAAGTGTTCTATTATTCGTGTTGCTACACAATTTAGCCCTGTCGAATATTTCATGGGTGCTAGTTTTGAAATATCAGGTTTTTCATTGAGCGGATAGATCCCGTAAACAACCGCTGTGACAGGATAAGATCTTTCGTAGTAGGGTTTATCAATTCCAGTCAAAATTCCCGGTTTGGAATCCTGATTCACGGTGACAGTTTTTTTGCATTTGAGAATGGGTTTAAATTTATCGTTAATAATCCATTTGCCATTCTCACGGATAATGAATTTGATTCGGAAAAAATGACTTTTTTCCCCAACACGTGAAATGATCACTGCTGCCTTTTCATCATTCATGGTAGCGTCAAAAACACCATCAATTCGAAATGTTGACCAACAATAGGATGCTCCATCACGCTTGAATTCATTAAAACAGTCTCTGATGGGTTTATCAAGAATTTTATTCTTGGGTGTATTAGAAACTATATCAAGATTGAATTGAGCATCCTTCCATGATGATCTCATGTTTCCGTCTCTTGGACGTTTGTTACGTTTTTTGGGTCTATCGCGATTAAATCTAGGATTGATTTTTAATAATCTCTTAAACTCTTTCATGTTTCCGTCTATTGGGCGTTTTTGACGTTTTTTTGGTCTATCGAGATTTAATCTAGGATTGATTTTCAATAATCTCTTAAACTCTTTCATGTTTCCGTCTCTTGGACGTTTGTTACGTTTGTTTCCGTCTATTGGACGTTTTTTGGGTCTATCGAGATTAAATCTAGGATTGATTTTTAATAATCTCTTAAACTCTTTCATGTTTCCGTCTCTTGGACGTTTTTGACGTTTTTTTGGTCTATCGAGATTAAATCTAGGATTGATTTTCAATAATCTCTTGAACACTCTATCAGCATTGAATTTAGCATTTTTCGAAGTCAATCTCTTGAACTCCTTCATGCTATATAAAAAACAAACATTTAAATGAAAGTTTTATGTATAATGAATCACTGCAAATGGCTCATGATGGGAAATGTAACCCCGTGTAACAAATCATGCAGAAAAAATGAATACTGTAGGTATCATATGCAAAGTTTTCGACGTGGAAGTCTTGGTCCGTTACCCTGTATTCGATGTGGGGTTGGGGTTAAGGGAAGATCACAATTGTGTAGTGATTCTGGTGGTAAGCGATATAGGGAATTGAAGCGTTATTATGATAAAAGAATAAAAAATGGACAATCTATCAGAAATTATGACCCTGAAAAGGCCCTTGACCCTGACAACATCAAGGATAAAATCATAAGAACCCCGCAAGACTATATCGAAAGATTTTCCAGTGATGTAATTATTGAACCAAACACTGAATTAGACAAACAATAGAATAGTATATATGGACCAAGAATTCAGACCACATCCAGTGATTACAAAATATGAAGCATCCAGTGATGGTACTGTCAGAAACCGTAGACTAAAGAAACCGGTCGGTGTTGTGAATAATCAAGGGTATTTGAAGTTTACTGTTGGAAAGAAAAATTATCTCATTCATCGTTTCGTATTTGAATGTTTTAATGGATTGATCAAAGATGGTTTTGTTATTATCACAAGGATTCTAATCCAAAGAATAATTCTGTATCCAATCTGCAGGCTATCACACTGAGTGAGAATTCCAAACGAGGAAGAGCTGGCACTTGCAAAACGATTTGGAAGAGACCTGTGACATCTTTGAATACAACAACTAATGAAGAAAAAATATTTCAATCATTATATGAAGCCGGTAAATTTTTCGATATTTGTGGACCGTCAGTACGAAAAGTTGCAGAGGGGGTTTATCGATCGGCTATTTCAAAAAAGACGGGGCAAAAAGTTCAATTTAGTTATGTCTAATGCGTCATAATTTCAAATTAGAGATATGTCATACTTATAGAATAATGAATTCTGAAAACATGAATAGCATCATAGTTGAAATAGCAAAATTAAAAAATCAGGATATCAAACTATCAGATGGATTAAATCCTGACCAAATTGTGTCTGATTTTCAGGATATAGAATACGGGGTTAGCACTAACAAATATATGCTACCCAAGAAATATGCACTCATCACAAAAATTCAGAATTCTATTAAAGACTCTCTTTCATTTTCCAGTGACATCAGTGTGTTCGTCCCGTTGTATACTATCGTAGAAGGAATACGAAAAGAATTAGGTAACGAATACGAATTGAAAAAAAGAAGTCAACTCTAAAATTAGAAACCTACGAGCATTAATTCAAGAAAATGAACAATTTTGATTGCCCGACCATTGATTGCCCGACCATTGATTGCCCGACCATTTATCATTCCGACCATTTATCATTCCGACCCTCATTTTTTTTAGCCGACCCTCAAAGGAGATGTCAAAAATCGATGGACGATGTGTCAGATTGGTCAAAAATAGAATGAGGAAACTGTGGTATTAATTATTTTATATACAATTTCCACACTTTCCTCATCAATGATAGAAGCTGTTATAAGATGAAATAACACTTCCATGGTGGTATTAAAAATCATCCGACATGTAACAAAAGTGGAGCAACTCACAGTATTATTAATTTTATATACAATTTTGTGACTTGCTCCATCAATGATAGAAGGTGTCTCACGATGAAATAACACTTCCATGACTGTGTTAAAAAATCATCCGACATGTCAAGTGTTTTGCAATTGAAAAATAGTTTGCGATTTCAAATAATGGTCAATGAAGCATTAACAACCCGATTGGCTCGTGAGCGACTAGATGCAATTAAGAAATTTATACCAATTCGTGACTCTGTAAGAAATAAACTGCAACAACGACAGAGTTTACAAACTGATTTTGCTCTGAGGTCTGAAGAATTGTTTAAACCAGTAACCACAGCAACGAAGGGGGTAGAGCGTGCTATACTGGGAGATGATCCTGACGGTAAAAGAAAGGAAGAGGGTCTTATTTCTGTACTCGAAAAAATAGCAGCGAAAACTGAACAAACTGAAAAAACTGATCCGAAAAAAACGACTGTTTTTCTGTTGAATAAATTTACTGATCATGCTAAAATATTAATAAAAAAACCTAGTTTATTGAAATCAAAGGATTATCAAGCCTTTGGTAATTTTGCTGCTCAAAGCTATAATTCAAAAAAAGATTTTTTAAAGGACGAGTATAAAAATGATAGAATATCAAGTAATGATTGGTTCGATTATTTGTATAAACTAAATAAAGGGATTGGTCGTTTGAATAAGGATGAGATAGGATACAAGGAATTTCAAAGGGGGATTAGTAATTATAAAAGAGAACAAATAGAAGAGCGACAACGAGAAATAGAAGAACGGCAAGAACTAAAACGTCAAACACCAACACGTAGACAAACAAGAATACAAAAAAAACAACAACTACCACCTGATGATGATGATGATTTAGAAGAACGACGTCAAACACCAACACGGAGACAAAAAAAACAACAACTACCACCTGATGATGATGATGATTTAGAAGAACGACGTCAAACACCAACACGGAGACAAAAAAAACAACAACTACCACGTGATGATGATGATGATACTCTTGATTATTTACAAACCACGGATACAGACAAACTAGATGAAGCAGCTGGCTATAGCGGAAGTGGATTAGGAAATCCAAGGATTGGAAACATTTGTCCTGATAGTGTTATCAATGATATATCACGATTAGATGTTCTCATCGGAGGAAAACGAGCTGGAAATAACTCTCCAGAAAAAATTAATGAAGCAGCTGATATCTGTAGACGGTTATTTGCCGGCGGTATCATGGATATCAAAACCTATCGAGATTTCATTGACGAGTTAGCAAATGGGTATCATAGTGATTAAATAACAATTGAAAACACTATTGTTTTTATAATAATGATCGTACACTACAATCATGATAAACCAACCCTCGTCTATGTAGTTAATTCACGGTTTCCAGTTTATAGAGCATACTACGGAGATGGCCTCGGCAATACCATTTTAGGATTCTTTTCAAGAATGGCCCCAAAAGTGATGCCGTTAGCTAAACAATTATCAATGAAAGCCATTGATGTTATTCGTGATAAGGGTATTAGTACTGTTGGAGATCTTGCCGGGAAAGCGTTTTCAACTGCGAAGGATAAAATAACATCATTAATGGGGCGAAAAAAGAAACCGTTACCGTCTACAGAAGAAATGCCTGCAAGTGTTAGTAAAATAATAAATAACGCAGTAGATGAAAAACTAGCGTCGATGGTAAATCAAGGGGACCAAAGCAATATTGCAAACATGATAGCAGGAAGTGGCCTTAAAAAACTACGTCGATGAAAATGAAAAAATCGTTTACGATTTCACTATTTAGACTCTGATAAATAGAATAAAATGTTCAAAAAATCATCTGATCCAGCATTTGATATAGACGCCCCAGTCCCCAAGAATGATTCTGTACGCGATTATCAATATTACGCCTATCATGCCATAGACTCAAATAGTCGAGCAAGAATTGATCTTCAAGTCCATGATACCAGTAAATACTTTTTGCCCTGTGAAGCATTTATTGAAGTAGAAGGAGAAATTGTAACAGCTGCTGATACTCCTGCTGTACCAGCACCGTATCCAGCTGGTACTCAAGTCGGTTTTGTCAATAATGGTATTATGGCGCTATTTGAGAGTGCTAGATATCTCATTGATGGAAAAGAAATTGAGTCCATAGATCGTGATGTTGATGTGGCTACAACAATAATCGGGTTAGCGAGATATTCTGATGATTATACAAGATCAGCGGGTCCATCTATGATGTTTGCAAAAGATGGTAAGAATACCGCTGGTGGAAATCCATTTGTTGTAAGACGACCAAAGAATAATGCTGGCACCGCTAATATTGATGCCGAAGATATGATTATAAACAACGATGTTAATTTCAATCTAGGAGCTGCAACACGAAACGCAATGTTGGGAGTAGGGCGTAAATCATTTTCATGTGCGATTCCACTGCATCATATTTTTGGATTCTGTAGAAACGTCAGAAAAGTTATCTACGGGGCGAAGCATACAGTATCGCTTGTACGAAAGAGTGATGATAACGACGCAATTTGGAGGATTCCAGCAAACCCAGCTGCAGCACATATAAATGATGATGCCGGTAAAGTCAATTTAACAAAAATATCATTGTGGATGCCAGTGTTGACTCCAGCAATCACCGCAGAAGGACGATTACTATCATTTATGGACCAAGGAGGAAAGTCGTTGTTGAGTTGGCTAACCGTGAGTACAGATGTGAAGCAATCAAATATCAACGGGTTATTCACTTGGAACCTAGCATCAAAACAAGGCGTTTCTGCGCCACGTCATATATTTATTGCGTTACAGGATAACACACGAGTTGGCAATCAACTCTTCAGTCACATGATATTTGATCAATTAGGTGTGAAAGACGTCTAACTGAGAATAAACGGCCAGCAGGAACCATCTGAGGATATACAACTTAATTACACAGAAAATCATATTGCACGAGTTTATCATCGTCTGTTGTCATTTATGGCACGCGATCAAAATGTCGATACTGGTTTGCAAATATCACAATTTGATTTTAAAAATCTGTATCCGATCTACTACTTCTCACTGGAACATCTCGATTTGACAAGACAGTCAGTTGTTGATATACACTTTAGAGCTAATGTGACTCGTGGTGCTATTGCTGATTATAGAGCGGTTGCTGTCATTCTCAGTGATAAATCAATGCTACTCGAAGGTGTTGGTGGAAGAATGAGAGTGGTAGATGCCCCAGTAGAAAATCTTTGAACGATTTTTCTCGATTTTTCATTGAATTAGAATCAATCAATTATATATAATGTCATATAGTGTTATTAGTGTTACGTTAACTCCTGGTCAAATCAAAAAATTGCAATCAGAATCGGCTAAAAAATGTGGAACCACAATCACGTTGAAACCCAGCCAAATGACTGGTGGTGAAAATAAATTATCGCTGACAACTCGTCAGGTGAAACATTTCAATGATGCTTTCAAGGATAAAAAGGGAGTTCAGATTACTCTCTCTGCGGCTGCTATTAAAAATATGATGAAAACAGGCGGTATATTTCCATTGTTAGCTGCAATACCAGCATTGATTGCAGCAGCAGCCCCAGCGGTGGCTAAAGCAGCAGCGTTAGGAGCCGTTGGTACTGCAGCAGGAACGGCACTAAAAAAGGCAACTGGACAAGGATATAAAAAAAGGGAAAGGGTCTAAGACTACCAGGAACCCCGTATTCTTTGTACAGCGGAAAAGGTCTAAGACTACCAGGAACCCCGTATTCATGGGACAGCGGGAGATCCGTTCACGGATCAGGCCTGAGACTACCAGGAACGGTTTATTAATTCAGAAATCTATGGTTGTAGAGTCTTTGACTCCAATGTCCAATTTTGATTTAATGGATGCTGCTAAAAAACTAGTGATTAAAAATTTCAGAGGAGTTTTTATGAAAGATCAATTACCACATCAACCAAACAAAACTGAAACAGGTATTATTAATCTTGATAACAGCACCGGACCTGGAACTCACTGGGTTGCATACGCTATTGATCCACGTGGGATTGTCTATTTTGATTCATATGGATTAGCCCCACCAAAAGAGTTTATGCGGTATATAATAACCCTTCCAATGAAGACTTGGTATTCTACGCTACCAACACAACAAATCAATGACCCACCAATATGTGGCAGTGAAGTATTAAATGTCCTTGATGCTATTTCAGCATCTAGAAAACCACCTCATATTGTCGTTAATGACTACACTAGTAATCGCTTTTTAGAGAGAGAAAGAGTTTTACAATAACATGATTGATATTTGGGGGAGATCTTTGAAACCCAAACCCGATGACACTGCAACCCCTGATTCTATCAAGGATATAACAAAAAAAAATTAAAGATGAAATCGCTGAGACGTTGAACTTAACAAGTGTTGACCCGAATGAAATAGTTGTATTTCAAGACAAACAGGGTAAATTGAAATCTAGTAATATCTCTCTGGATGATATTTTAGTTAAACAACAAAACGCAATCGAGAACACCGTTGCGCGATTCTGCGTTAGAACTAGTAACACTTCAATCTAAAACCGAAGAACACATAAAACAGTTTACCGCATTTCGTAGAAATATCATTGATAAATTTATTGGAACTACATTCGATAAAATTGAACTAAAACTCCCTGATATTAAAAAATCCATCGATGAGACGAAAACTTCCATCGAAGGCATCAAAGGTGATCTTTCGAGGATGATAACAGCCATTGAAAAAACAAAAATTCCTCATGAGAAAACCAACAACGTAGTATACACAATCCAACACGGATCATTTGAGTGGACACCTACAAACAACACATTAGATATCACTGCAACCGTTAAGGGTATTTATCGATTAACACTAGTAACACCATCGTCTCAATTTAATATTTCATCGTCCAGTTCATCTGGGGTCAATAATACGATTTCAACGATCATCGACAAGAATACAACTGAAAAGTTCACAATCACATCTACTGATAAACATTTGGTTAGGGTCTCAACAACGTGGTATGTGGAATTCGTAGCGAATTTAAGTAAATCGTAATTGAAAACGATAGCATATTTAAAATAAAAATGATTTCATCATCGCAATATCGCTATGATCAGGTCAGAGAGTATCAAACTAGACTCAAAACCTTGTCTGAGGAGTATGAATTGAAAATTAAAAAATATCGCAGGAGAATTACCGCAATTGATGTTACTGTGTACGCTGTGAGTGGTGTAATCACCGGAGCCGGTATTATACTGTCTTCAGTGACAATGATGGCCCCGATAGCTGTTCCAATTTGCATTTCTGCGGCAACAACAATCGCTGGAATTATTTCAATAATCACAAAAAAAATATCCTCATGCAGCCAACGGAAACTACAAGACTACATAATTCAATTTCATGTTGTGTCTACTGCATACTCGCAATTATCCTCATTGATATCGTCATCGCTCGATGATACAATTATATCAGAGAGTGAGTTTTCAGCGATGGTAGATATATATGATTCTGCGATGTCAAAATTAGAAATACATCATGAATATAATAACAATGACAACACAGATGGAATTACTTCAACAAATAGTGGAGAACACAAACCCAGTACAAACAAGCATGATCTCAATAACCTCAACGAATCCAGAATTCAGTGTGAATTTCCCCTCTCCAGTCCCAGTGAAGGAGATAGCGCTAGCAAAATTACGAGTATACCACAGTTGGCCAAATATTAGGTCAAAATCATTTGGTGGTCAACAACCCAATAATTCACTGGTATTTGCAAATAAGAATAAACCCGACGGCACCCCAGACTGGAATGTTGTTTCCATACCAACCGGATCATATCAAATTGAACAAATCAATAATGAATTCGCGCGTAGAATAAAATCGATTACTGGAGTAGAGTCAAAAATCGCTATAACAGTTCATGAACCAACACTATCATCTGCCATTGAAATAAACTCAGAAGAATACGTCGTAGATATCTATCAAAGCTCAATAAGAACAGTACTAGGATGGCCTGAATTACCACCAAAGGGGGAAACCGTTGATTTACCAGAACCTCAAAAAACCGATTATATCACAGACAGGATAAAATCTGATAATCCAGTAAAGAGTTATAGAGATTACAGTATTGCTAGAACCTTTTTTGCTCTTGGCACTATAGATAAGGGAGGGAAATATCTTTTTGTTAACGAACTTAAAATCGCTGAAAATTTCACAGCAATGAATAATGATTTTTCACTGTTGTTAATACCCCTTAAATCCGGTTCTCTTACCCGAGATGAATTTATCAGTGTCGTAGAAACATGTAACAAAATCATCAATGACATGAAAACATTTAATTCACAAATTATTCAAGAGATATTAGATGACAGTAATCCTACAACAAGAACAATTTTTGCAGGAGGCAAGGGCATCCCCGTCAAGGATATACCAACAGTCAAACTACCAGGATATAATATCTTAGAACTACAAAAATCTCTCAGTGATGCCATCGATATTGGTTTTAAAATAATTCATGATGCGTGGAAAAAAGCAACATCACCGGAAATAAAAATCCTGACCCATAATAATGACCCAGATGGTGGTGGCAGGCATATTGCTCCGTTCAATGTGAATATTTCAACGGTGATTGCGCTCAATTTAGTATGTGATGTGATCGAAGGAAGCTATCAAATAAATTTAGAACGATCAAATCAAGCTCAGCAGGGATATATTCTTTATTCATTTGCACCAACAGCTCCTCCAGGGTTTTTAATAATTGAGTCCCCGGTGAATCCAGTCTATATGCGATGTCATAATAATTCATTAACCAGAATTAATTTCAAACTCACTGACCAGTCTAATAATCTGATTGATTTACAAGAGGAGGTTTTACAAATTAGTCTGTTTGTGAAATCGTAGTGATTTTCGTCGTAGTGATTTACATGACCCTCGAACACGATATCGTATCGGACTGGATCAAATATTCGGTTAACCCATAGCAGCAGAGAGGGTGAGTGACAACGATGTTGTAGTCCCTTTTTCCCAAAAAATGTAATAGTTGAAAAGTTTTTGATTTCATTAATTTTATTGATTTTTTCATATTTTTTTTGGGACCTAATCCATGATTCACACACACATTTGGGACCTGATGTCATTGACTTTTGGGTCTGATGTCATTGGTTTCATTAATTTTAAGCGTGATTTCAGTGAAAACTTGTCTAAAAATGTTGTCCGATACACCCTCTCTGCTGCTCCTTTCGTGTATGAAACAAAACCGAACATTTGAAAGACAAAAAAAGACCAAAAAAAAACAATTATTTGTAAAACACTACATATTTTATTCTTTTTCTTACAAAATATATTATATTTCCACTGAGAAATAATCGGCAAAACCCATTGAGATCCATAACTTTTTTGTAGGAAGTAAATATACCTAAACGAGTTATCTACCTTGGTATTATATAGAATAATGCAAAACGTGATTAGACATAAACGAACTGTATTTTTTGTCCAGTCCTTTTTGAAATCGCCGTCTTGGTTATATTCTCTGCTACTTTTCGTACTGAGGGTTCACAAATATCAAAATATCTACAGGCTTTGGACATAAATTGGACTATCTTTTCTTCGTTAGTTACTGTATTAAATGATTGAACAGGTCTTTTCCCAATTGATTTATAAGAACCTGTTTTTCTTCGTTTGGAATTCTCATTCTGTGTAACAGATTCTAGATTATCCAATTTGTTATTCTTAGGACATCCATCAATATGATCAATAACAAAACCATCTCTGATCAATCCATTTAACACCTAGAAGACGAATCTGTGACAGTAATATTTCTCCTTTCCAGCGCCAAACTTTAAATACCCCACACCATTGTCAAAACCGACTGGCTTCTTCAATCTACGGTATCTGACAATACCATCACTGGATGCCTCATAGTTTCTAATCACTGAGTGTGATCGGAATTCTCGGTTCATTTGTATACTATACTAGCGTTTGTCTAATTAATTATTTGGTCTAATGATAACATCACTTGAAAATCTTTTAATGTAGTCTTAAGGAGTTTTATGGTATTGACACTGTCAGAGTCAGAGTCATTAATGGAGTTCTCAATTCGTTTATCATGGTAGCGCTTCAACTCTCCGTATCTCCTACCACCACAACCGAGACACAATTGTGATATTCATCTCACCCCTACCCCACATCTTATACATGGAATTGGACCAGGGCTTCCGCGTCGAACGCATATGATACCCATAGAACTCCTATCTGCATGATTTGTTACACGGGGTTACTGATCCAATCATAAGCCATTTGCAATGATTTATTATATAATACATTCTCTATTTCAATACTTGTCTTAATTATAGCAAGAAGGAGTTCGAGAGATTATCGAAAATTACACCTTCGAAAAATACTAAATTCAATCTCGATAGAGTCTATGATAAACCAAGGAGTCTAATAGGTGATAAGTAAAATCAGCGACTGTTTAAATGAATTCAAGCGTGATGGAGCATCTCACTGTTTGTCAACATTTCGAACTGATGGTAGCGTTGATGCTACCGTGAACGACGAACGTGCAGCAGTGATACTTTCACATCTTACGCGGAAAAGGTGTTTGTTTAGAGTGAAATTAATTATTTGTTCAGACACTGGAAATTGGATTATCAGGGATAATTTTGAACCCATCTTGAAGGATAAAATAACTGTCACTGTGAGTCGAGATTCCAGACCAGGAATTCTGATTGAAATTGACAGACAATACTACGAAAGATCTTATCCTATAACAGCAGTTGCTAATGGGATATATCTGTTAAATGATAAACCGAGTATTGAAAAACTAAAAACCATGAAATTGTCATTCATGACATCGTCATCAACTTCATCAAGGGTGAATTGTGTAGCAGTACGAATAATAGAACACTTCCCAAATGCATCCCGGAGGAACAAATTGACTGATCTTGGACGTCAAAAAATAAATGAATGGGGATTAACAGTTACAAAAAACGGAGCATCAATTCAGTATATAGCCAAATTAGAAACATCATTAAGATTCCCAATACCCGTAGCGACGATAATCGATGAGATATTACATGAATCGAAATATAAATCAAAAGGAGCCACAATCAAAATTATTGATCATAACGAACACGCATGGACACCTGCGGTAACAATATTTCCGCGAACACGAACAAAAAAATATAAACCCGGGGAGTTTTCCGCTCCAGAATACTCTGAGAAAATTTTTTCGATGCGATTTACCAGTTAAGTAAAAACGATCTGGTGTCAGTGTGGTTACTTCACAGTGCTGAAAACCCCGAGGGTAGAATCGATCAGTTTGTAAGTACCACTGGAGAATTATACCGTACCGAAGCACTCCATGACAAGATGAAGCAACTAGCTGGTAGTTTCTCGAAGAATTTCGACGACGAACAATTACTGACAAATTGCTTTACAATTTCGTCGGTTGCGACTCATTTTGCAAGAAAGAAAAATACGTGGAAACCAACCCGAGCTGAATTTGTATCGGACATCAAATCAAGCTGCATTGAATACAACCACGGCGGATTATGGAATACAAAATATAACCCTGAAACTATTATTTCAGTTGATATAGTCGCGTGATACCCAGGGAGTTTTCTCGGGTTCGGAGAATGCGCTGAATATTTCAAGCAATTTGGACATCCCACACACGAGATGGCCCGATTTGCAATTAATGGACCACTACCTGATTTTGATTTAACTGGATTCGCTCGTGTGGTATCATTTGAATTGGCTAAAGGACTTCATCCATGCTGTTTTATTTGGATTGGTAGATACATGTATTTGAAACACTGGATGCCAAAAGTGCTGTTACGGTATATGATCGATTGAAGCATGCTGATATTGCTGATTGTCAGTGAAGCGATTATATCATATCGAGCACACAGACTGATGTCTGGTTACCACCAAAACCTGATCTAGATAATATAATCAGTAAACAAAGAAGACAGTTACCCGATCTCGACGAAGAATAGATCATGAATTGGTCCAAACTGTAATTTGAAATCAGAATTCTTGTTAGAATAATAATTGGTTAATTCACTCATGGTGGTAAATACGACAATACAAGAAATTCTTCACGGTTGATTATCGATAGCGTTGTATAAGATTTTATAATCGCGAATGTAACATCTAAGGATATATATGTCAATCGTAAAGACGCTTTCTTGTCCGATGGAACCAATTTGGGAACAATTGTTACTTACAGCGATGGACACCATCTTCAGTATACACATTTGAGGGCATCTATGCTGGCTTATGCTTCTATCAATTTATTTTCCATGATTAATATATTTCCTGACACAGCAGTTAGAGTCGCCACTGATTCATTTTACATAGACATGAAACACAGCAACGCTGTAGCTGAATTCACTAATTGTGACGTGAGTTGGAGATCATGGAGAATTAAGCGGAAAATACAGTGTGATTGTTCCAAATCAGCAGATGTTACGATTAAAGATAAATACTTGAAAAGCAATCAGTGTTCAGAACTATGTAATGCACCGCAGATATCTGATCCTGTGTGTAGATATAAAACAGTTTATTTAAACGGTTGTGGCGGGTCAGGAAAGACGACTCGCGCAATTGAATTATTTCGTGGCAAATCAAACATGAATGTACTTACATCAGCACAGAGACTTGCCAGAGAGATGAAACAACGAGGGGTTAATGCTTGCACTTATCATAGCTTCTTTCGATGCAAAGGTGATGAATGGACTCCTGATCAAATTGGTGAAAAATCTGTCCCCCACCTCATAATTTGGGATGAGTTTTGCACGGTGTCATTAGATGTATTACAAAGATTTCTTGATTGGTTATTACACGCGAACACAAAAGTCGTCATGTCCGGTGATCATGGCCAACCACCACCATTTGTCGGTTTATCGCCGCATGATTGGCTAAAGAATTTTGTAGACTATTACGATGAAATTAACACCGATCATAGAGAACTTGATGAACAATTACGCGAGTTTAAGAAACTAATCAGATTACAACCTGATAGAATTGAATGTGAAATAGCGCGTGAAATAATTTCGGAAACACCATTAAAAGATTTTCGAGAAGCGTGGAGACCAAACGATTTGATAATCGCAAGTAGAATGATAGTCAGTAACACACTTCAGGTGAAGTTATTTGAAACGCATAAAAAAATTTGGCAACACTTCCAGTACCGTTGTGTTATAGGCCTTCGGTTACACGAAAACAGAATATCGAAGTTGATATACCAGGTTTGACTGAGAAGCAGAATTTAGTGTTAAATTATATTGTGCTGGTTGATATTTTGTTTGTTTGATTAGGATTTTTAACGTAGCTTTAACAATTTTTCAGTCATATCGCTACGATGTCTGCATTGAGGCAGTTTATAGTGATGTCTAGCACTGAGACATCATGCCGCAGACATGTAGCATGATGTCTCACCCAGTCACATTATCCTGACACCAGGCCGACCAGTCCTAACACTAACCTCTTAATGCTGAGCGTCAAGCGAGGCAGCTGTTAGTACCATTTTTGTAAGTCTTTGGTATGACTCGGCCGGGGATCGAACCGACGACCTCCCACTTCCGGAGCGGACGCTCTAACCACTAGGCCACCGGAGCTGGTTGATATCAACGTCGTCGAAGATGCATTGCGCGATGATAAATCCCCATGGATGCTAGGTTACGCAGCAACGATACATTCTTCACAGGGATTAACTATATCCGATACAATTGTTTGGATGGTGAATAATCACATCGAATGGTCAAATTTAGTTTATCTCGCAGTATCCAGAGTACGAAGAATAAATCAACTTTGAAGGGTTGTACTGATGATGTCAGGTGATGATAATGACACTACAATAACTGATATTGTCACTGGTGATTTCATCACTAGGGACATAATCAGAAAAAAAGTTTCTGGTTATAAACAGCAGGATAAAACAAAATGGAAAATTTGATATTGATGCTGAATTAATATTTACGCTGAAGCAACAACAGAATTATCACTGCGCGAGTTGCAATTGTATAATGCGTTGGTGCTGGTCGGATCCTCGACAATTTACCGTAGATATCAAAGATAGTAGCGTTGGCCATACCAGAGAAAATTTGATGCTGACTTGTCTTGAGTGCAACAGGCCCAGAGGTGCTAGTTATGACCACGCGGTTGTAATTGAGTATCCTCGGGTATCACTTGTAGTTGTTGTCGAGTAAATCCTCGCTAAGAAGCGGTTGAATCCAGTCTATAGCTTGCTAGTCTACCGGTAGATCGTGTTATACCGGATATTTTATGCGTGTTGACACTCCAAATAGGATCAATAGCTCGTATAAATACCTAACATTGACATCACCGAGTATTGGTTGTTTTGAAAAATATTTTTTTGCGGTTGTACGGGTATATACTTCTTTTTAATCGCGTTGTTAGGTTTCATATTAATCGTTCGAGTAATCTCGTTATTCAACGAGGTAATCACAGCTGGTAATCTCTTGACCCATTCACGAGATTGTTTATGTTAAATAAATTCCTTCGCGTATTGAAATCCAAATAACCGCTCAGCAAGCGTCCGATTAAATCGTTCAACAATTGCCTAATCGCGATGTAATGCAGTATGCCCTCGTCGTAACGCGGTATTATGATGTTTCATAGTTGATGAAAGCACACCCTGAAATTCCTTGTCAAGATCAACCTGTAATAGATTTGGATAGCGCAGAAGACCCCTTCGACAAATCTTTTCAAACGCAGAAGCCACTTCAGTTGATGATTTTGTTTTTAACGGTTCTGCTTGTTTGTATTGACTCGCAACATCAACTAAGGTTAGCGCGTATTTGTAACCACCATCATACGGCAGAAATAATATATCAGCTTGATATCAGCTTGATGAACCTGATTGGGAACGGTCACATCAAAATGCGAGTAGATAATTTGTTTAGGCGATGGTAGATAAATTTGCCATATCGCCTGTTTGGATAACAAATTTTTACAAAAGTCATGTTACTGAAATAAAATTAGTCAATTCTTATTAATTTTTATGTGATGAACACGAATATGACAGTCAAATTGCAAAATTGGCTCTAGTTTTTTTTTGTAATCTGCAAGAAATTAATGTTTACATAACGAAATGCATTCCAATAGTAAAAGGTCAACTGTAATAGCCTACCTATAAAAAATCAAATCATTGACTACATCTTAGGTTTCTTCGCCTGTCTCTTGTACAGCTGTTCGGGAGCATCTCTGAGGAGTATCTAGCAGTAGTCAGCCAGCATTGTAGTGGACCATTTTCCTTGGTACCAGCTATACTTGTTATACTGGAATTCAGTAGCTGCCTTAAGTTATCGTATGTCTCTTTCATGTGGACAGCATACGCTACTGGAATAGATGGAAGAATGTTTCCATTGTGCAAAAGCACAGCCTTAAGACTCAGTTTCGAAGAGTCCACAAATAGTCTCCATTCTTGTGGGTCATGAGTGATTTTTAAAGCATTCATGAGGCCCTAAATATCGGAACAGAATATCAGATTACTTTCCTTTCTGAAGAAAGGCTCCAATTGCTGGTGGCGCTTTCGATATGCAGTAATTGTGACATTTTCTTCTAGAAGATTCCATTGTTGGAGTCTTGATCCTAGCAATTCTGCCTTGTTCTTCGATAAGTCCAAATCACGAATCAGGTCATTTAGTTCTTCCTGTGTTATTCTGTGTGGGGTCGATGATGCACCACAGTGAAAATCTGGATCACTGCATGCTGATGGACCAGGAGAAGAACAGGTCGACTCACCTTTGTCTTCGTCAGATGAATCAAGAGAATATTCTGCTGGAGGTTCTGGAATAGGAAGTCCCTCACCATGTGGATCTGGATCTGATCCGTCTCAATGCAGACGGAATGTTTGGATATACTATTCTCGACTTCTTTCGCTTCGTTATTCCGCCGGAAAGAGGAGGAACCAAGCAGAAGTAACAGTCATTTAGGTGGTTGCTTGGCTCTCTCCACACCATTGGGACTGCAAACGGCATTGATGACCTTTTGCAATTCAACCACTGTGAAAGCTGTGTTGTACATGTAGCACAGCATATATGCGGAGCCCGAGGCTTGTCTTGGTCATCAACCTTGCATCCGAAGTAAAGATGATATGCCTTCTTCACTTGAGAATTGATACTTTTCTTCTGGTTGGCAAATGTCACTTCCCCACAAATATAGCAAAAAATTGTCCGCGGTATTAACACACTTTCGAGGCATTACTGATCTTTATTGTACGTAAATGGATAAAATAAGTTTTATGTAACAGTAGCTTGAACTGTCTCGCACAACGTCTAAAATATTTTAAATGCTGAACCTATCTGATTGGGCTTTATATAGTACACTGCTTACGTCAGCTTCAGCAGCCTCCTGGCATTAGTATAATAGGCCTACACATGTATAGTACACAGCTTACGTCAACTTACTTCAGCATGGCATTAGTATTGCATTGCATCATAAAATGATGCAATCAACTGTGGATGATGTGAGCATGATGGTATTATGCAATGTTACATCATTATTCCGGATGTTGCTGCAGTCCTACTGGAGAAATTTACACAGTGAAACATAGAAAATGAGGTATATGAATATCTTCAAAACGAGAGCCAGTAAAAAAAAGTTCACGGTTATATTCGTGTTCGGCACACCAAAATACTACAGATTAGGGCCTTTTCAAGTCAGTAATGATTTCACTGTTGACCAGTGTTAGCCGCAGTGGTATATTTCACCTTCGCGGCGCTTGCGAGTTTACCGATTGCTGCTTTGCCCCTCCAGTATCCTCTTGGAGAATAATAAATAGATTCCATGTTGTTATTAATTACCGGCACCTAACATCAATTTACCCTTCATTGCCGATTTTACTAACCATGAAGCCAATTTTTCTTTGAAGTATTTATCATTGATATTATCCAACCCATGAATCAATTTCACATCTGCGATATGTCTATGTTGCAAATTACTGCTTTTATAAGCAACATAATGATCATGACACGCCTTATCAATGGTGTTTATTGGATATTAACCCGGTCGGGGTTGGTTTTGATCATCAAGTCAGATATGGAGTTTTGTTCCGGGTCCACAATAATTATATCCTGGAAGGTGTTTCTCTCCTGGATACTTCACCCATGGTGTTCCCAGTAGTTTAGTTAGCTTGGCTTTAATATCACCTCTTTTTTTTTTAATCCCTTTGATTTATCAAGGGAAACAAATCTAAATTGTACACACTTACCGGAAAGTGCTGATCTGTTATTGCTATTTGTAATCGTCGTCAAGTCGTTTGTGCCAGTACGCTTCTTACACTTCACTCAATATAGATCCTTAATTTATATATAATAACATGAATATGTTTGTTTATTCAGCTAGCCGACGACGGGAACCTTTTAAACACCTTGCGATGCTGCCAAATTCAATTAGAATGATTATAACCGGACCATCTGGAAGTGACAAGACACAACTGCTACTTAATTTAATAACGAGATGCATGAAATGGGACAAGTTGTATTTGATAGCTCCTAGTGTAGACGATCAGCGATGTTCCTATGCATTGAAAGATTTTAACAACAGTGCGGTAAAAAAATCCGGTGAGGGTATTATAAGGTTTATAACCGATATCGATGAAGAACCGAGCATTGATTCAATCGATGGAGATATTAACAATTTAGTCGTATACGACGATATCATGTTAGACAATCAAAAGTATCCCGCTAAGATATTTTTTAGAAGTAGGCTGTAACAGAATTGTTACCGAGCGGATGGTGGATCAAATGAACAAAATAAACACGAGTGTGAAAGATAATGTAAATTTATGAAATAAATTATTAATGAAAAATAATGATGTATCAACACAATAACTCATGCGTTCAACCCACAATTACAATCACAACCATTCACAATACATGAACAAATTAAATATTAATACACAATGAATCTCAGATGCAAAGGGATCTCTTGGACTATACACAGATCCAAGGATCCTTTACGAAAGTTAAATTAATGCAAGTATAAATTACGAAAAATGAACACAAGCGACAAACTATACTATCGCACGATGGATTGCGATAACTAGCACGACCATATACTTGTATTCAATCAAGTTGCTAGCTTTTATTGATATCTATGCGATCACTTGAAATATTATTGTGATCTGACATAAGCATGCAAATATAACAATGTATTAAATTGTATTAGAATTTCAATACACATATGTGTCTCGACCCCGTATAACCGCACGATTCAGCAACAGTTGAATCGTCTCCCAGTTTCCCCGAAAACCTAGGGTTGACCAATACTATTATCGGACGTTTCCCTTCACGGATCCACCACAGTTTTACGTTCAGACAACATACAACATCTACCAGAACCAACGGTTCCTTACTACCCTAGATGTCGACCCGGATGTTTTACAACTCAGATAGCTCCGACACTCGGACTTCTAGCTTTTCGGATATTTACACGTTACACAGATGTTGACGAACAGACAGTTCGTCACACAGACAGATACTTCAATTCCGTTTGCACAAATTAACGGCACAATCACATTCAGATATTTATACAAAGATGTTCCACAACAAATCAGACGATATCAAAGACGTTTATCAAAAGATGGTATCAGATGTGTTAACAGCTACGGTATCAGAAATGGTATCAACTACGTTAGCAGCTACGGTATCAGAAACATTGACATCTACGGTATCAGATCTACGGTATCAGAAATATTGACATCTACGGTATCAGCGATTATCAGATCTATGGCAGCAGCGATTGTCAGTTACAGTATCAGAAACACGGTCACAGCTACAATAAACAAAACCAGACTAATAATAGTTGTCTCAAAAATAATCTAAGCCGTAGATTACGATATTGCATTTAAAGTCTAATAGTGACTAGTAATTCCAAATATTCCACGTTTAATTGCAATAAAAGCATCATTATATGAAATGATAATCTGAATAAAATTCACAATAAAACGAAAATGTAAATTTAACACTAACCACTTTGGCTGGAGATTGCAAGACGAGCTTATCTATCCTTTGATTAGATATTTTGGTTCCCGTAATTATTATGAGAAATATCTCGCCTTATATACTCTCTATAGGTGAACATAAATCACATCGAGCTTGCCGTGCACCACGTGAAACGAGTATTTCGGATTTCATGTAAATAACAAACCAGGCACATGTAAATCGTTACCCACCGCTTACCTTCGGAAAACCACTTATTCACCCCAGGCAATGCATGTACGACGAAACAAAGAAAATGTTGAGATTAGTTTGTAAATCAAGAAGAAAATAAATTTAATTTTCGCCTAATTCTGTGACAATACCTCCCTCCTAAGAATAAAAATGTACACATTTTTTAAAACTAACACAGAATAGAAGAAAAATAACTCTTGATGATATCTTACAACATTTACTCTGGTTATACTACAAACTGGATTTTATTACTGGGCAAATTCATACAAATTTCCCATCATGCCCTACTCAAGTAGTCTGCGCCTATATTTTCAACTCCTCTTATTGCTTCTACACGGAAACTATAAGGTTGTAGTGTTAGCGCCCAACGCATCAACCGAGCGTTAGCGACCTTGGCCTTGTTTAAATACAGTAGGGGTTGGTGATCAGTCTCGAGAACGGAATCTCTCCCAAATAGATATGCGTGATACTACCCAATTCCCCATACTACGGCCAAACACTCATTTTCTATGACGGAATAATTTTTCTCCCTGGGTAGCAATTTCCTACTCGAGTAAGCTACGGGTAACTTACTGTCGTCCTGCTCTTGCAGTAAAACTGCCCCCAACCCAGTTTCAGAAGCATCCGTTCTTAGAATAAAAGGTTTTCTGACATCTAGCAATTTTAATATAGGTGCACTAACCAGTTTCTCTTTCAGAGTACAAAATGCTTTATCTTGTGGTGGTCCCCATTCAACTTTGTTTGGTTGCCCCTTCTTGGTCAAATCAGACAGCGGGCTAGCAATGGCTGCAAAGTTCGGTATAAACTTTCTATACAAACCTACTAGACCTAGAAATGATCTTACCTGCGTTTTATTGGTTGGCTTTGGTGCGTCTCTAATTGCTTCAACTTGCTTGGGATGAGGTTTTAACTGACCCATACCGCTGACCCTATGACCCAAACAATCTAAATCTGTATAACCAATACTGCATTTAGTGGGTCTCACTGTGAGGTTCGCTCTGCGGAGTCTATTGAAGAGCTCGCTCAGGACGGACACGTGCTCACTCCAAGTATTCGTGTACACGAATATGTCGTCTACAAAGCTATCAACGTTTGCTAAACCTCTCAGCAACTTTTGCATCAAACGACAACAGGGGGCGCTGGCTCCAACTAACCCGAATGCCATCACTTTAAATTGATGCAATCCTTTCTGGGTCGCAAATGCCGTCAAAGTTCGGGACTCTGGGACAATGGGAACCTGCCAATATCCCTTGGACAGATCCAATTTGGAAATCCATCGGTTTCCCGACAACTTCACAAATAGACCCTCCATATCTGGCATTGGTTCTGCATCGAACACAGTGATTTTATTTCCTCGTTCGCGACGTCACCAGTCCATAGCACATCGGATGGTATGGGGTAGTGTTTAGCTGTTTGATGGATAACAGCCTACTTATTTCACCCATGAAGTCAGAGGTGAATTGGGCACCACAATCAGTGTGGATTTCTACTGGCACCCCTACCCTACTGAAGATATCAACTAATGCTTCAGCTACCCTTTCCGTTTCAATAGTTGGTAACGCTACGGCTTCGGGGTATCTGGTCGCGTAATCAACCAGAGTAAGAATATACCGATTCTTTCTTTCGGTAACCGGGTGTATTGGTCCTACAATATCTACTGCCACTCTTTTAAACGGTGTATCTATTAAATGGCATTTGTCATAAGGGCACCCTTGTGACCCTTCCCTTACAGACGGTTTTCTGACATACGTCGCACGACCTACAGAACCGTGTGACATCGCCATTAACACCGGGCCAGTAGAATTCAGCGACTACCCTGCTAGTGGTCTTAGCCTTACCTAGGTGTCCTGCCATGCTTGACTCATGCGCCACCCTAAGTACTTGAGATCTATATATCTGGGGTACGACCACTTGCCAATACTTCTTACCCTCCCGAGCGCTAAACTCCCTATAAATTAATCCGTTCTTGCGTACGAATCTCGAGCTACCCCCACGCTTGCAATGTTTAATCGCGCCGGACGTGATTTTCTCAACAATTGTTCTGATGGATTCATCATGTTCTTGCTCTTGTTTGAAATCATCACGCGAAATTCCCGAGATCGATTCAGGGACTATTAATTTATGAAACGCGGTTTTCTCTCGCCGTGTTTGCGCGCGCGTTTCGACTGCAAATGCCAAAGGTATTTTAAAGTCGGCCATGGTTGGAAGACGGGAACCTTCAACATTACCGATCGTCAGATCGTAAATAGGATTTTCCATACAAAGGGCATCAACAGTTCCCGTTAGGAAAGGTGTTTTTACTGTGATCCTTGCTACGGGAATGCGACCCATCGTCTGATCAAGTAACATACATGGGGACTCCCATCCGAGCATTTGGTTATCCTGCACGAGACTACGTTTGATCACTACGCCAGTGCAACCAGTGTCACGTAATACTACGACTTCTTGACCGTTGACAAACCCTCTCGCGGTTGGTACACTCGCTTCAGGAAATAAACACGTGCCAAGCGAATGAATACAAGGTTCTACCTGTACGATGTTATCAGATATACCTTAACTTTGTATAGCCACTGCTACCTTATGTATAAGTGCCTTTCTTTTAGGACAGTCTTTTTGAACATGACCCCATGCATTACACAAGAAACATTGCACACGCTGAAAAACTGGATTCCTAACTGACCTTTTTACCTCAGCTGATTTTACAGGCTCCCTAGGCATAGGTCTTACAGACTGGTTTCCAGACTTAAAATCTTTCAAAACCACGTTCTGGGTTCCCCCATGAGCTTCGGCAAATAAATCGGCTTGCTTAGCCATATCTTTTACGTTCGTGAAGACTTTATCCTTCAGAAATTGATCTAATTCTCGCCCAACTGTATTAAATAATTGATCTCTGTGCAAGAAATCAGTCAACCCTTCAAACGTTTTCACCGCTTTGCCGCATTCAATCCACCGCTCAAAATAGTTCGCAATTCTGACGGTGAACTGACCAAAGGTTTCTCCCTTATCGGGCTCGCTATACCTGAACATTTTACGAAATCCTCGTTCAGTGAGCTCGTACCTCTTGAGAAGTGCTTCCTTTAGGACGTCGTACTTAAACACATCGTCCCTAGGAAGTCGAGAATATACATCCAGCGCTTTACCTTTTAAAAGCGCACTAAGATGCAATGCCCAGTCATTTTGACTCCACTTCTGGTTTTCGGCATACCGCTCAAAGTGATGAAGATAACTATCCATGTTATCTTTTTCATCGTCAAAGGGAGGTAATTTGGGGCCCCTTAATTTGCTAAAGGCAGAATCGTGTTCTCTTCCAGATGTCGCCAATTCTACCTTACGCTCATGATCCCGTTGCTTTGCTTTTTCATCTAACTCTATTCGCTTTTGCTCCGCTTCCATTTCCCATCCTATCCTATCCTTTTCGGCCTGCTTCTCTAATTCTATCTTTTCCCTCTCGGCCTGCTTCTCTTATTCTATCTTTTCCCTTTGGGCCTGCTTCTCTAATTCTATCTTATCCTTCTCAAATTCTATCTTTTCCCTTTCAGCCTGCTTCTCTAATTCTATCTTTTCCTTCTCAAATTCTATCTTTTCCCTTTCAGCCTGCTTCTCTAATTCCATCTTTTCCTTCTCAAATTCTATCTTTTCCCTCTCAAAGGCCCATTTCCTTTCATCAGATTCCCTTTCTAATTCCCTTGCCTTTACCCTTTCTTCCCTTTCCCGGGCTTGTTCTTCTTGAATAAATTTCCTTAAACTTTCACCTTCATAACCAAATTCTTTGCCTAAGGCAGCCAAGTCTTTAAGGGATGACATGACAATGACAATTGTAATATAAAAATATAAATATATATATACCACAGGCTGACCTTATCTTCCTGATGAAGGTAACCAAGCCAATACTTTAAAGATGTTTATACTTCACAAAAATGATTGACAGTTCACTTAATCCAGCGTTTCCACTTCTGACACCATTGTAACAAAATTGTTACCGAGCGGATGGTGGATCAAATGAACAAAACAAACACGAGTGTGAAAGATAATGTAAATTTATGAAATAAATTATTAATGAAAAATAATGATGTATCAACACAATAACTCATGCGTTCAACCCACAATTACAATCACAACCATTCACAATACATGAACAAATTAAATATTATTACAAAAGGAATCTCAGATGTAAAGGGATCTCTTGGACTATACACAGATCCAAGGATCCTTTACGAAAGTTAAATTAATGCAAGTATAAATTACGAAAAATGAACACAACCGACAAACTATACTATCGCACGATGGATTGCGATAACTAGCACGACCATATACTTGTATTCAATCAAGTTGCTAGCTTTTATTGATATCTATGCGATCACTTGAAATATTATTGTGATCTGACATAAGCATGCAAATATAACAATGTATTAAATTGTATTAGAATTTCAATACACATATGTGTCTCGACCCCGTATAACCGCACGATTCAGCAACAGTTGAATCGTCTCCCAGTTTCCCCGAAAACCT
Organism: Unio delphinus; assembly: GCA_029339505.1. Taxonomy (NCBI): domain Eukaryota; kingdom Metazoa; phylum Mollusca; class Bivalvia; order Unionida; family Unionidae; genus Unio; species Unio delphinus. Next base: position 7,922,716 of record JAQISU010000162.1, read on the forward strand.
AGGGTTGACCAATACTATTATCGGACGTTTCCCTTCACGGATCCACCACAGTTTTATGTTCAGACAACATACAACATCTACCAGAACCAACGGTTCCTTACTACCCTAGATGTCGACCCGGATGTTTCGCAACTCAGATAGCTCCGACACTCGGACTTCTAGCTTTCCGGATATTTACACGTTACACAGATGTTGACGAACAGACAGTTCGACACACAGACAGATACTTCAATTCCGTTTGCACAAATTAACGGCACAATCACATTCAGATATTTATACAAAGATGTTCCACAACAAATCAGACGATATCAAAGACGTTTATCAAAAGATGGTATCAGATGTGTTAACAGCTACGGTATCAGAAATGGTATCAACTACGTTAGCAGCTACGGTATCAGAAACATTGACATCTACGGTATCAGATCTACGGTATCAGATCTACGGTATCAGAAATATTGACATCTACGGTATCAGCGATTATCAGATCTATGGCAGCAGCGATTGTCAGCTACAGTATCAGAAACACGGTAACAGAAGCATTGACATCTACGGTATCAGCGATTATCAGATCTATGGCAGTAGCGATTGTCAGCTACAGTATCAGAAACACGGTAACATCTACGTTAGCAGCTACGGTATCAGAAACATTGACATCTACGGTATCAGATCTACGGTATCAGATATACGGTATCAGAAACATTGACATCTACGGTATCAGCGATTATCAGATCTATGGTAGCAGCGATTGTCAGCTATAGTATCAGAAACACGGTAACAGCTACAATAAACAAAACCAGACTAATAATAGTTGTCTCAAAAATAATCTAAGCCGTAGATTACGATATTGCATTTAAAGTCTAATAGTGACTAGTAATTCCAAATATTCCACGTTTAATTGCAATAAAAGCATCATTATACGAAATGATAATCTGAATAAAATTCACAATAAAACGAAAATGTAAATTTAACACTCACCCCTTTGGCTGGAGATTGCAAGACGAGCTTATCTATCCTTCGATTAGATATTTTGGTTCCCGTAATTATTATGAGAAATAACTCGCCTTATATACTCTCTATAGGTGAACATAAATCACATCGAGCTTGCCATGCACCACGTGAAACGAGTATTTCGGATTTCATGTAAATAACAAACCAGGCACATGCAAATCGTTACACACCGCTTACCTTCGGAAAACCACTTATTCACCCCAGGCAATGCATGTACGACGAAACAAAGAAAATGGTGAGATTAGTTTGTAAATCAAGAAGAAAATAAATTTAATTTTCGCCTAATTCTGTGACATAGGCATACAAACACTGATGTGATATATGTCACTCAACGATACACTCAAATACCAAAAACGATCAGAGATAACTGCAATTTATTGTGTGTGTTTAACGGAGTTTATACACATACTCTTAGAAATATTTGGCAAACTTGGTGCGACGGTGATATGGATCATAATCGATTTAGAAGTTTCTTTACTCACGCTCAGTTAACCCCGTATGGATTTGTAAAAATGTCTCTTCCCACACCCACTTTTTTGATGTTCAAAGACAAGGGTGTGATGATGATGGACCTGATGTTTAATGCCATTTTAACACACTGTGAGATGGTTAAGGCTGGAAGTCACATAACTGGAACCAACTATGATAAACTGACATGCATTTTTTGGAGTGTGTGTGGACTTGACAGCATCGGATTCATATGAACAATTCCTCAAACTTTTTTAAAAATTTAACAAGACTTTCAAACTCTGAGACAAGAAAAAAGCTACGTTATGTCCATTTCAACCCTTGAAACATACCGGGACATTCCAAGCAATCTGTGTGTGAGTTTATATAACCAACATCACTGTATATGTAAAAAATCAGAATTCTTATAACAATTCCAGCCTGTACATGTTTTATAACTGATTCAACATTTCACCCCCAACACAAAGCAGGTCGACTGAAACAATTCCGCTTAAATATTAGAGAAAAAATATTAGGCATTAGATAGTTATGCCAAAGAAAGTTACTGCACAGATAAAGCTAGAGTATAAGAGTTTTGATCTATGAACAATAAATGTGTCAATGACTTTCACAATTTATGGGTGGGTGTAGATATGACACATGATCATATGATTCATGTTTCATATGAAATCTTTGTGAAAACCCAGATATCGTTAAAACGTTTCAGCCTGGATAAGCCTGACATAGGCCTAACCTAACCTTTAGACTCAAAACCATGAAGTGGAACATGTAGTTGAAACTGGTATATGACACCACTATGACAATATGAACAAATTATACAACATATAATTCAAGACAGGAGTTATTCAAAAGACGTTGTGGCCGGGTCAAGACGATTAACTGACCCAGATTTTATTGAAAAAATATCAAGCTTTACATTACAGATGTATGGCCATAATTTGAAAATGTGACAAACAGACTCATGAAAATAAGGATAACAATGCGGGGGGGGGGGGGGGGGGGGCAGGGTAGACTTTAGTATAATTTCTTACTTTAGATGATATATTTTTCAATTTTTCTTTATCTCTATCTGATACAATATGCTCATACCTTTTTAACTCGTGTTGAAACAGGTACTCTGTATCGTTTATACCTCCTGAATTTGGGAATAAATTGCTTTTTGCTAAAAATGCAGCTCTCCTTAAATGAAATAATTATAAAACATTAACAATATATGTAAACTAAAAACTGTACTTTGGTCAGTCCAATTACTCTTAGGTATATAAGAAGCACATTAATAATTTTACCTGTAATTTTAAAAAAAACAAACATGAAGTTGACATTTTCTAAAAAACAAATAGGGGCAGAACATTATGATTTAACATGGAAACATTGCTGTAATACCAAAATCATTTACCAAATATAGACTGATGTGCATATGTGACCTTATTCATGTTAAAGCAAGTTTAGATTTTATTTAAATACTATAATTTATGTTAGTCACCTTATCCTTGTAATCCATCGACTAAACTAACAACAAATGACTCCAATAATGTTTTCAATAAATATGCACCATTTATATTTACATGGAGTCCATCACGTGCCAAATGCATACTTCGATCAAACAATGGGTTATAGTCAATAAAATGGCACTTATCACATTCTCGTCTTAAGCTCATAATGACATCATTTAGTGCAGCTCGTCCTCTTTGTAAGTCTGGTAAAACAGTAGAGTTCCAATAAAAAGATTTAAAGTTACTGGTGGTTCGAGGCAGAATTCCACAAACAGTGACCATCATCGTGGTATTCATTTCCAGCAGCTGACGAATAAAGTCTCTGTAACAACTGATAACAAGAAGTGCAAACAAGAATTAACTAAAATGCAAACAAAACATGACTAATAAAACTGTGAAAATTTTAGAAATTCATCACCATAGTAACTGCTGCCATTGGGAAATATAAAGAAAATTATACAAAATTTAAAAACATCTCCTACCAGGGTTATTTTGTCCAACTCTCAAGCTCTAAGCAAAAATAAATATCCCATTTTGACATCATATGGCAAGATTTTGGAACAATCCACACACTCCATCTCTGTTGTAGCAATGAACAAATTGTATTGTCATAAAGAGCAATATGTATTACCTAATTAATGTTACCCTCCTCCTGATGTTAAGCGTGTTTATTTGTGGCATTTAGTGGATTATTAGTTAATAAATGTAGATTGCTGGAAGCTTAGAATACCAAAATCAGTTAAAATTGTGACAAGAATCTTAAATTAAATGAAGCTACTGAAACACTTTCTTCAATACTTCTATGTTTTTATTCATTTTGTTAAAGAAACATACTTCGACCTAATCTGATTATGGCATTCCCGGCATAAATCACATTTCAGGCAAAGGAAATGTAGGCCAACACAACTTGAAATCAGGTCCACATGATTGTGTGAGAATTTTAATTTATTAGAAAAGAGGCATCAGAGATTAAGCGATCTCGCTAAATCATTGTGACTTTAATTCGTAGAAAAGCATCAATAAGGTTTGAGATATTTCGGAACTCTGACTTCTCAATTTGATTCTAGGTGACATCAAAACATGCTACACAAGCACAATTAATTAGGCAATAAAACCTCAACCCCAAAACATGAATATCAGGGTCAATGTCTTAGACTGTATGACAAGTACTCAATATGAATGCTAATCATGTAAATTTTTTTATTTAAAATTATGCTGGTCATATAATAATTAGAGAGAAAATTTGGAATTCATCACTAACCAATTGTAATTTTTAAGATCAATATAATAAATTAAATATACAATATAAATTTATAATAGTCATGCTGCAAATATTGGGCACACAAAATAAATGTTTTCAAAGTCAAATTGACAAGCAAAAATACTTTGTAAATATGCTAACATCTTTTCCAACATCATTCGAACCTATGTGAAGAATCAGCAGGTCAGATTTTTAGGCTCGGACAACATTTAACACTTTGGATTTAAAATTGGTGACATCTCCAACCAATTTCGCACCAGGAATAGTCAACAGGAATATGTTGGGAAGATTCAGAAGACAACATAATTGCTTCAAACTGGAATCACCTGCAAAGAAAATGCTCCTCAACATTCTGACAAGTATGCGGCATCTATGCAAAATATACAATGGATATGAAATGAATATCCACTATTTAAAAAAGTAACTGTCTTTCTGAAAGGAAAATGTAAATTACATAAACACTAAACTACACGTTTCACACCAGATCAAGTGTAATAAAATGGTATTCAATCATAAACACTTCAGAAAAAAATCTACTATCTTGGGGTAAAAGCGTATCAAATGAATATAACTAATAAAATACTTTCTAGTATATTCTTCACACTCTCAGTTTCAATACCTTAACTAGTATGTGAATATGCAAACTAAACTTCTTACTTAAGTAATAATCCAATTTAAACACTAATACATATTAATGAGCAAACAAACTTAGCAATGCATGTACAATATCAAATAAATTCAGCCAATATTCACAAAAAATAGAAAATAAAGTCAAATTGATAAAACTTAAAATGACTGAAACAAAAATTCAAATTGGTCTGGCTGTTGGTAACGTGACTGGTCTATACAAACTAGTTTGTTAAATTTGCGCACTATGATAAACTGTAAAATAAATCAAAGCATGATTAATTATAATTACATATATGTCTACAATTTAAAAATATATATGAATTGAGAACATGGTAACTAAGATGCAGCAATTATTAATAGTTATCGTTCAAATTTTGAAAGGCGTTCGCATCAATTTTGGTTCAAGCGGAAGCAGGAAATATAATTGGTGGTTTATGGAATTGTTTCTGAGGAATGTATTGTACAACCAATCAAAACCGTCGTTTCTCGAGGATGCATTTGCATATCTGAATGTACGAATAATTAATGAAGGTATGATTTCTCCATTATCCCCCCTCTTACCGAAACTGAACATGAAAACTGTGTCCCATGAACTGGGGTCGACGTGCGTGTTTGTATTACTTGCTTTCTGGGATCGCTGTTTATCAGTCGATTGGTGACTCTTTATGAACAGTACTTGCCACTAAATCAAACATGAAAGTAGGCCTTGAAAGTACATCTTGACCTCAAAGGAGAACATAAGATGTGTCAACGTTTAGGTACTGAAGATTTGTGCGAAGATATTTGACCTACACCCTCACTAAACAGATTTACATAACTGAAAATGTTGGGATTTCGAGACTTGAACCGCAGAAATTGCAAATTATGCCAATTTTGCAATCCTCAAGTCAAACCTCCAATGCAAAACGTAATGTTAAACCTTTGTAATGTTAAACCTGTGTTTCTTGAAGAGCCAGAAGAATCTGTCACCGAGGATGACCATTCCCTTCAGTACAGGGCTGTCTTGGACATTCTCAAAAGGCTATTCCGGGAGGAAAGCTGTTTGACTGGAGTAATGTAGAGACTGCAGGAATATTGTACACTGTCCCTAGAATACTTTTTTTTCTCAAACAACTGTTGTATCGTGAATTGTTTATATTCCAATTTGATTGGTTTGATGAATACTTTATCGTTGTACATATGAATTTGGTCTGTATATATTTGAATGCATTATTTTCGTTGTATCTAAATATATGGTATACAAAATCTTCTTTTCTCTGTCGTCGAGTGAATGATGATATTTCTGCACCCATAATGACTATCGCTACTCTCTCTACTTAATCTACCGCACTTAAATGTCATCCACGAACACTTTTATTGTGCCAGCTGAGAGGCCTTATATCAGTGTTATCCTTTTAACATGTTAATTACCAGACCCAGCGGTTCGGCCAAAACCAATATTGTAAAAGGCTTCATCGAACATAAACATCGTTTGATCGATCCTCCACCACAACGGATTGTCTGGGGTTACAAAGACTAGCAGTCGCCATAGTTTCGGTATTCCTGGCGAAGACTACAGGAACCTGGTCATGTTCGAAGACGAATAAGACGTTAAACGGTAGTTTACGCCCAATGGGCATCATCGTAATGCCAGTGTCATTGGAATCACTCAACACATGTTTCACCAAAGTAACGTCCATCGTATTATGAGCCTCAATGCGCATTATGTAGTCCAGTTAAAACATTCTAGAAATAAATATCAAGTGCAAGTCTTAGCCAAACAGTTACGAATGCATTGGTTCGCTCATGCGAACGATGATGACACTCAAACCCAACACGCCTATTTACATCTTTATTTGGTAACCTCCATCCTCGATTATGTCTGATTTCATACTCATATGTTTCACCACTGATGTCAAAATGGAGAACCTCTCTTGCGCACGTCCCAGTCGTTAGCTTAACAACAACAACACAAAGCGATAGAAACCTATACTTGACGTCCATTCAGTCACATCTTCCCGTCACATTAATTCGTACCTTATACGGCATCAGTCGCGAAACAAATCTACAAATAGTGCTAGTATATAAGAAGCACATTTCAATGAAGTCTTTGGATGGTTTACGGTGACAGCACGTCAATTACTGCAAGGCATTTTCACATTGCAAATCAAAAATAAAGGTTTTTTGAGAGAAACAAATTGGGTCTGACGCAGTCGCCGTATCGATACTCAACCTAAAAGTAACTCCTTTTGAAATCCGGATGAAGCGGTTTGTTACGAGGTGTCAAACATCATAATGCCTCCATAGTATCCATAGAGAAACAAAGTCACTCCGCAGAAAGCCTCACTAACCAAAAAGAATAAAATGGGCAAATGTTTTATGTCTGCCATAGGGCCAGAGAAAAAAAAATCCCACAGAAAAAGAAAATACACCAGAAACCAGCTCCTACCGACAAGGGAAACGCGTCCACCTCACATTTGCAGTAGCTGCATATTCGTCAAATTTTCAGTTTCAGTTTAAGGTGATACCAGCCAAACACACATTCTTCCTCAGTTCATGAAACAGTCGAAACCGACGTCTTTAAAAGCTTCCCTTACAGCTGTAAAACCCTTCCCCTCTTAAACTGTAAGTGGGTGCTGATCACAACGTAAATTCTTCCCAAAGCAAATCTGAAGAGACAGGGCATGTTGAAGTAAGAATATTTACGATTTAGTTCGTTTGCGAAACCCTTCAAAACGATTTATATACCAGCCACCAAGTTGATACTTCTTAAAAACAACCAGTGGCGATGCGTTGCAGTATAAAAAGGGCATTTGACAAAGGGATTCTGATTAGTGTTTTGTGTTTCTGAACCCCAAAATTTGTCAATTTAGTCAAGCATATATGTCACCACCAGCAGAGACACAGTCACCTTAAATAAAAGTGGAGCAACACAAACGGATGATTCTTTTTAACGACGCGTTAGTCAAAACAGATTATTGAGCGTTTGCCAAGTTGTCGACTTCAGTGTATACAAGATATGAGCAATGGAACCGACACAGAAAGATGTCACCGGTGACATACATATCCTTCTCCACTCTCCAAAGGAGAGAAAAGCATGGCTCCCCATTTCAGTCAAAACAAGGCGACACGTTGTCCATACCATCTAAAGCGTCAATTCCCATGCGTTAAAAACACGTTCAAACAAACTTAACGCTTAGTTACATTTTTACCTACTGGTTGAAACTTAAATACTTAATAGAAACATATTGTGGAAAAACAAGCATGATTTTTCCTCTGTTAGGAACTCGTGTCAAAAGAATAGAATGTTCCTGGGAAGTGGTTTACAAAAGGGACCTCAAGAGTCAAAATATCTGTCTTGACCATCAAATTTGAATGACAAAACGAAGCATGGATTTATCGCCACACAAACGATGGATGGAATAACATAACTGAACAGTACAATGGACCCCAAATTTGCATTCCAATCTTTTTTTGAATCGAGATGACACTTTAAGACAAGAATTCAAAAAATAACGGAATGATCGTAACGATTTATCCGAAGCAGAAACATTTCAAACTTACTAACAACTATTGTAAAGACTGCAACACTTTTACCAGAAAGCCTTAAACGAAATAGCCCTGCCAACACGTGCAATTTTTAAGCTCTGATGACAAGTGCATCACCGTCAGCACCATCATCATGACCATCGGCCAAAACAGATGCAGACCACAAATGCCCGAGGAATAAGAGGAATGAGAAGAATTTAAAGCACCTTGAGCAGCTAACATTGCGAATAAGATTGAAGCGTCCTTGTGGACGCGCCAAGAAGAATTTAATACTAGGTTTGAATAAATGATGTTCATTCCTCCGACTAAAAAAATCAAATTTACATAACGAAACGAGTGAAACGTGAAAAATTAAAAGAATACCAAACTCATCCCAATACCATCACAACCTTTATCACTACCATTGACCTCTACTCCAGTGGCACATCAGACACATATAGCCGTTTAGAAACCACCATATCGCCAAATGAAAGAAGCATCAGTAAATAGTATGCGACCTATTATAAACGTGTGATGTTGTTAGGCAGCGTTTATTACAATATATCCCGTCCATAATATTACGGAGGAGTTCAGAAACTGTATCGTGCTGTCCAAACTCGTCTGTAAAGATTCCGTTTTACCTGAAGCGCAACGATGGTTACAAGTACAATTTACACAAACCAATGTGACGAAAACATTCCAGAAGACACATTAGAGTGGAGGCCATCGATCATGACGGCAACACGATTTAGGCGATGTTTCTAATTTGGCCACATATAATCGGGCCTACAAATATTTGTTTTGTCTGTTCAAAGTCTTTTCCATATATTTCTAAGCTATGTCATTAATTTCAAAATCAAGCAGTGCGTTAGTGAGTGCATTTAAACTGGTGCTGAAACAATCGTACAACCAGTCTTGCCAAGGAAGCATCCGACGTGCCCCGCAAGCGGTTTCTCCCGACAATGAAATGACCGTTCATGAGCAGCTGTTTGGTACGTCTCAGACCGTAGCTTTCAAAAAGAACAGAGACGTTTCACTTGCTCGAACTGCAATATGCGTGACCAATTTTTAAAACGAAGTGTACGACATTGAACCCAAAAAGTTGGGAAAATACCAGTCATACCAGTTCAATGGCTTTAGAAAGATTAACCTGTCGGTTTGATTCTTGGATCAACGCTAGTCAAGTCATGGACTATAAGAATCATTTTGGTGTAACTTGTCATGAGTGCAGTAATAGCCAATGTGAGTTTTCAACAAGGAGGTAAACAATTTCAGGCCATTTTCCTGAGTAGTTGCATAGACTCGCTTCTTCCCAATCCTTCTTTGAAATACTCCTCAAACATGAAAACAAGGTGTCTTGACCCAACAGCACTGATCACAAACATAATCATCTTCTTGACACTCCACTGACTTGAAGTGACCCATGGAACAGCAGGCGCACTCTAAAAGTATTAACAACGACAACCAATTGTACAACACGCTAACCAATGAAAGTTCCATCGAATTGTTTACAACAATGTGTGGTTTTGTAACACGGGAAAATTACCTCAGGGCATCCATTTGGAACATGTTCTCCATTGTTATGTGGATTTGGTGGATATCATTCACCCAACACAGATCAAAACCATCACCGACATGCAAACAATTAAAACGGTTATCGTATTTTTACGAACACGTGCAATATCATTTGGACAATCACAAATCAATTGTTACTGCAACTGGCGCTTGTATTGATCGACTGAAACAAAAGTTAATATATTCGTCTATCTGTTGACCATTCATGCAAGCTATCAATTTAGTCTTCAACCCCTGGCAAATGATATTGCTACCAAATTCAATGCCATGTTTGCAAAACATTGAAACAAAATTTCAACCTCGAGTACTATAGAATACCTCGTCGCCTACTGATAAACTTTCTAGAGGACAATGTGATATGTATTAGATATTGTCCTGAATTGTTGAACATATATGGTGGAGACACGACAATATTCAAGGATGGAGCCATGCCAAAAAAGTTAACTTTGCAAAGTATTTTCGTTGCGCGGGAGAAATGAACCAAGGAAAGACATTTGCGTATTCCGATGTGGTGGAGTATAACATGTTTCGACACAGGTCTGTACCGTTACTGCGTGTCATTCCGTTCAAAGTATAATATGCCACGAATATTGACGAGGAAGAAGTTGGATACACCTATCAAGTTAATCTTAGATTTGTACATCCTCCGATTATCTACCCGTCGGTAACTTGTATTTCGACAGCTTCAACATAATCTCATTAAAAGTAGTTCTAAGTATTATATTCAACAAAGGGAAAGTAACGGGGACACTCCAGTTTCAAAAACACGATTACTTAGAGACCCATAGGTAATGTATCATGTGTACTGAGGCGTATCTCAATAGCGAGGACATAGTTAAAGAGTCATGCAGGAATCAGCCTTTTGTTCAGTGGAACTCATGTTTAAGACGTTGTTGACACGAGGATTGAACGGTTTGAAAAATGCCACGCTCACGCAAGGAAATTCATTTCTCGAAATTCCCATCATCCACAAATGAACCCCAAATTAGCTTTCTTGAGAGCAGGCAAACATGTCTTACCTGAAACGGACGAACAAATTTGGGGCCGACGAGAAATGCCAGTTATTGCCGTTTAGGTATTCCTGCTTCCCTGTCATCTCAGCAAATGACAAGGCAGAAAGAAAAAACAAAAACACACATTCAGATTCTTCTAAATTCATATAACTAGAAATACTAAGACAAAAATAGTATTCCAATACTTACAAGTTTCTGATTATTAATGGAACAAGGAAAAAAAGAAAGACGGAAATGATTTGCAGAGAGTCTTGTGTCTATTCCATATCAAAACTGGGTTCTTTTCAACTAACCAATATGAAGATGCAATAACCCAAATGGGTCGAATGTCATCAGTCCTTCTCTTTGACGAATTCAGCTCCCAACGAACGTGATATCACAGAACAACCGGAACATTACAACAATCGAATAACAGTTGCTTGCACTTAAAAGCTCCACGAGAAAAGTATCAGACAATACCTATCCGGGAGAGAATTACAGAGTGACTACCGTCAACAATTTAATGTATTAGTTGCTTAGCGGAGTGGATTTGTAAATGAATATCAAACTTGTCAGCAGCAGCATGAATATGTAATATCACTTAGCTTACCTGGAAATTCTCTTGACCTTTAGAAAAGAATAGCCACAAATACTCATCTAGATGCTTGCGTGTAATGGAAACTTGACACAACCGACGTGGATAAGTTTAACGACGCAATAAACACACTAGAAAATGGAGATCATCACAAAACGGGATATATCGCTCGACCACAGAAAGTCAAGAACTGATTATATTGGAACTGATGGATCGTTTGCATTTGAGCATGTGGTTGCAGAATAGGTATTTGCTGAACGAAGTGGTTATCCTATCGATACTTTATCTGAGCAGTAACCATTATATTTGACGGTCAACGAATACAAAACCACCATGTGGGAAACCTGACTCTACGTACGACGACGTGTGAAAGTGTTACTTAAAGTCGGAAACGACATCAGTCACACTTTGAGCAGAACCATAGTCAAGCATCCGATACGACGCGTTGAAGTCAAAACTTTCACCAATCCCGAAAACCACCGATCCATGATTGTAAATGAATGTTCCAGTAGCAGTTACCCAAAGGTTTAATCATAGCTATCGACAGGTAAGTATTTAAACTTGTATTACCAGTATCTGTGTATTGTTAGAATATTGAGACAAGGTATCACTTTACATTAGTTATAATGGCCACCGAAGGGCAAATGATAAAGGAATATCGAGCTATGGGGTCGGAAGATCTTGGATACGAGGGAGATCGCCTGGCTGCATTTATCGAAGAAAGAATCAAAGAATGGAAAGCAGAGAAAGTGCTGGCAAAGGAAGCAGCGGAGAGAGAAAGAGAGAGGGAGGAAGAACTAGAGCTAGCCAAGATAGCCGCGGACAGAGAAACCCAAAGAGAGCTGGAGCTAGCCAAGATAACAGCGGACCAGGAGCTAGCCAAGATAGCTGCGGACCAAGAGAAAGCCAGACTCGCCCACACTCTGGAGATGGAAAAGGTGAGAGTTGAAGCTATGACCAACGTACGGGACGACGCCTTTACAAGCTCTGGAACGACCGTCCGACCATTCATCGACCACCGGATCGTCCAGATCAACGTGCCACGCTTCAATGACAGGGAGGAGGCTATTGACGATTTTCTTGTGCAGTTCGAGAAACTCGCACACGCTCATCAGGTCCCTGAACAGCACTGGGCCATAAATGTCTCAGCCTTTTTGCAACGTGCAGCTCGTGAAGTCTACCACGGCTTATCTGCAGAAGAGGTTGATGACTACAATGCCATCAAGAAGGCGCTTCTCTGCCATTATCGGCTGACCGCCGAGACTTACCGGAAACTTTTTCGGTACTCGGCTAAAAAGGTAACAGAGACCCACTCTCAATTCCATAACCGTGTTCGAAGTTTATTTGAGAAGTGGATGAAAATGTCTGAAGTCGAACGTTCGTACGAGGGGCTACGCGAGGTTATACTCAAAGAACATGTCCTGAGTACTTACGGTCGCGAGTTGACAGTCTTCCTAGCAGAGAGGGAGCACCGTACGCTCGAAGAGATCGCTAACATGGCGGAGCGATATGAACAGGCGCACTCGAAGAGTGGAGGTTCCGGGAGCGCGGATCGACCCCGACCCTCTGAGTCGCGTCGTATGGGGGAGGTTGAGCCGGCTGTCCGCAACCGTCATGGTGACGGGAAGGTCGAAGGGACACCTGCAGGTAGGGATGCCACCTATCGACCTGGACAGGCCTCACCCACGAAACCAGGACTTGCAAGTCGGCGAGGGCCGCCGACGTGTTTTAACTGCAAGCGCCTGGGGCATGTTGCCAGGGACTGTCCCAAGGGCAGGCCGACCCAGGTAAATGTCGTTGCTAGGAAGGAGTGCGTTCCGGAAGCGATTCGCAACCCAGCCAACCTTGCGGCCGCAACTGTCAACGGAGAAGGTGTCACCATCTTGTATGACACCGGGTGTAGCGCCCCAGTACTTGTCGACAAGAAATACGTCAAGCCTGAGGATTATACCCGGGAGGTAATTGATGTTCAGTACGCCAACAGAGCGCGTGACTCATTGCCAGTGGCTGTCATTGACCTCGATTGACAGTACGTGAAGGGGAAAATCGACGCTGCGTGCTTGGATGGACTATCACATGACGTCATACTGAGATGCCGTTATATGCTACCCCAGCCGAACCCCAAAACCTGCCCACCGATGCCAGTGAATGCTGTAGAGACCAGGTCCAAGAGCCGACAGACGAAACCGAAACCGATCCAAGTTACAGCGACACCGGTGAGTTACGTACTTCCAGCCGAGTTAAGGAAGTTCCAACAGGGAAACGCAACTCTGGCGCAGTCGCACAAACACGCTGAAAAATATCTTCGAAATGTTGGGGATGGTGAGACTGTAGAATTTGACGTAGTGGAGGGGAAAAAGGGCAACGAAGCTGCTAACGTCACTGGACCTGGTGGAACCAATGTCCAGGGTAGCAAATATGCTGCAGAACGGCGTAGTTATCGTAGATTCTACAGCAGGAGACCAGTCCAACAGTACCAGGAGGAGGAACCTGAAGAGCAACGCCAGTTTAGTGGTCCACCTAGACGCAGGCTATATTTTCGTCGCTACTATGATGGCTATGCAAGACCTTATTCCCGCAGTTACTATCAGGGTCCACGCAATTACTTTGGCATACCACCTGCTGGTGATGGACAGGGATTCCGTGGACGAGGGCGTGACAGAGGTAGAGGGGGCGGAAGTGGAGAATACCGTCATAAAGGTACAGAGAACGTAGGCGCTGATTTCATGAGCAGAAGCGCTGAATTTAATAATCACTCTGTGTATATATATTCTGTTTTATTCGTGTAGTGTCACGATGACTTTGTTATTTATTCGTGTAGTGTCACGATGATTTTAGTTTTAATCGTATAGTAAAGCCTTTGCATTTGGAGTAATTTTGAGGGAATAAAATCCCGATTTTATTCTCAAGCGTGGGGGAATGTGGCATTGCCCGACTCAAAAATTAAATTAGAACCATGTGTTATCAAGTAAGTCGGACAAGCCACTGGCTAACACCATTCCTTACGTAAGTTGCCATATTTAAGAGAGGAAGCTGACCAAAAAGCCCGGCAGAAGTTAAATTATCACCCTTGGACTGGAAGAACTTTTTGTACATCAAAGAAGCTGCCAGAAGGAGTTGGCATGCCTTATCTTCTGGATACGCTGACTGACCGCCAGATTGAATACGTCGAGTGGATAGGGCCCCAGCGCTACCCAATCAAAATCGAGGAAGGGGTGGGACCCTGATTTATTTTAAAATATAATATCTTTAACCGGCCGACTAGCTTTAGTTTCCGATTACCCGTTAAGGAGGATTGTCTGTAAAGAATTGGAACTCCGTAGCCATACGTTAATTGGCGGAAAACGCTTAGAACATAACTCTAAGTATAGCTTCTAAAAAGGTCAGTGAGCTATTTGTTTGATCTTTGCTTTCTGCTACTGCATTTAATTGTAGATCGTTATATATACGTATTATTACTAAAATCGTAGTAGGAATAATTATTTGTGACGTTGATATGTTTGTATATTTTAAGAATGAGTTCCTATTTGTAAAGAATCGTATTGCTTGCTAGCCGTCGTAAGAATTAATATTATTATAATTTGCTATGTGGTTATTTTATGGTACAATAGCACATTATCCATGTAATTATAAAAATTGAATGTTATCTTTGAAATGATTTCACTGTGAGAAATTAATAATATGAATATTTGAATATGTGTGTACGCTTGTGGGAGTGTAGTGTACAGACATACATCTGGTTGTCGTAGCATTATAAGTACAACGAGATTATATATATATATATATATATTAGATATACTTATGTGACATGATGTATGGATATATGATATCGTGCTATTACCCCATTGGTTCCCTGTAACAGTGTGTGGGAATTTCGATGTGTATGTATGCTTGTCCTAAAACGTAATAGCCTTATCTGATGGTTAATGGATGATTTAGTGTGAGGTGAAATTTGATAAACCATATGTTAACGCCTTGTGATTTTCACAGGAAGCTTCGGGGGACAGACTAGTGAGTGGTCCCAGTGTCTCCGTTATAGACGGAAGGAAGAGAAGGAAAGAGGGAAATTTGAAGAGGAAGTTTCGGGGGGACAGACCAGGAAAAGTGTCCCCAATTGTTGTGATAAAGAAAGGAAGGAAAGTGAAATATATAACTGGGGGCTCAGAGCCGTATACCTATTTGGTATTTAATCTAAATTTAAATTCACGAGCCAGGTGGAACTTCTATAATATTTTAATTAATATTTTGGAAGTACCCCACCCCAACCTTTGCAGAACGCTACAGATTGCTTTTATACCATTATGGTTATCTTTTGTCTTTAGCCTCAAAACGTCGCATACATTAGCTTAACTTCACAACGTTGTCAACCGTGTCATAAATAGTTTGTTACTTGACAATGTTTCTGTGCTTGATAAAATTAATAATTTGTGGTTGTTATTTATTTAAATAAAAATGATGTTTCGAAACAGTTGTGTCCCTTTATTGTCTTCAATATTTTCTCATGATACATGTTTTTGGAATTTTCTCTATCAATCGATATCAAATCAAAGTATCTTAGCTTTTAGATTCCAAATATGAAAGGGATGCTTTATATTGCGCCCTCGCTTGAACCGCATAAAGCGAAGCAGTCACAAGTCTGACCATCCATTATTGACCCGTCATCATAAGTAGATGCCTTCTGATTTATCTTACCCAAACAAAACCCACGTGTTTTTAACGGAATCTGTCAGAACATGATGTCTAAGGGTGAAAAGATAGAAAATATCAGACTAAAAATGGCCGAAGGCTTGATAGAAGTAGTCTTCAGAGTGAAAATCAAGAAAAAGCGAAATGAGTGGACGAAACGTACAGGCTAATGAAGCGGGAAGATCGGAGTGATCAGCTGCATCAACAGCAACATCATGAATGAAGCAGAGATTTCGTGGACTGTCGTGTCGACACGAAAGGGTCCTTCTTCTCTTCACAGAAAAGCTAACCTTATCATGAGAGAATGAATGTCTACAGACGAGGATGCAATTATACACGTTAAACGTTTGACATAATTCCTCGCCTTAAAAACAACATTCCTTGTAAGAGATAGCCTAATAATATAGAAAAGTGATTGTTTTTAAATTTCCAAATGATTTTTTGTATGTCGTAAAAACTGTGTATCTTAGTATTTGCTTTCTTCAAGTTGTGTCCAAACAAATAGACGTGTTGTCGATAAGCAATTAGTTTGTGTTCCTTGTCAAAATATAGTCTGTTCATTGTTCTATTTATAGTTAACGTTTGTAAATAAAACATGAGCTTCCGGTGTTCCGTATTGTTGGTGATAATCTAAGTCTTTTACGTATTAGTGACAGGAGATATTTCCTTCACGTTCGAGCTTCACAACATAAAATTCGAAACCGCTCGTCAACCTGAGTACCCTAAACTGATTCATGAAAAGTCAAACGTTGCACTATTGAAGATGAAATAAACCAAGAAAGTATCAAACTGCTTCGACTAAGTGAGGAAGTTACAAGACGTACTCGACTAATTATGAGATGATAGTCGAGGTAGGCCAAAAAAATCATTTTCAAACAAGTTTAAATAAACTAGTTGAAACATGATCACTCTAAAGGTTTATTTCCTATAGACAACCAAGTAATAGTTTGAAAGGACAGTGGTTTAATTGTTTATTTCATTGTCTTTTTGTATCTTATGTATTTGCATTTGTTGTTGGTGATAGACTCATTATTAGACGAAAGCGCTTATGCTTGTTTGTCAGTCAAATACACAAACACACACAAACACGCACACACACACACACACATATATATATTATATATCTATATATATATATAGATATATATATATATATATATATATATATATATATATATATATATATATATATATATATATAATAGATATATATAGATATATTATTTATTTTTATTTTTTTCTGATATTTATTGATATTTATATTTATATGGTTGTGTGTGTGTGTGATTGTTTAGTTTACAAATGCATTTAAATTAATTTATAGTATGAATAATGTTGTAGTGTATAACTTCATAAGCTATAACGCTTGACAGTTTTCTTTACTCACATCAGGCCTCAACACAAGTAAGTGTATACCGTGGTCAAGGAGCATTGCCTTCTGGTAAATACAGCGTTATAACTCTAATTTTTAAATTCGCTCGATAAATAGAGTTATATGCAATTTCACTCAAATACTGAAATTGTTACATAACTTGGTTCAATATGTATCTTAAGGTTTTTATTATGAACACGTATGTTTTTAATTTGACAAAGCGTTGTACCCTTGAGCATGTGCAGCAAGTAAATAATACCATAGTCACTAAGAAGTGTTAACTCTGTTACTTTATTTCTATTTTTGTTTCATCTTAGACTTACTGTAAGACTGTCTTTTAGTAATCATTGCTCAGACTAAAATCTCTCTCTCTTTTCTCTGGCAATATATATATATATATATATATATATATATATATATATATATTATATCATTATATATATATATTATGTCATTATATATATATATATATATATATATATATATTATATCATTATAGATATATATATATATATATATATATATATATATATATATATATATATATATATATATATATATATATATAATGAGAACGTTGTAGGGCGCCTAATCTTTAGAAGCTCTGAGCGCTTTACACCATCTATAATGATATGACTGCACTAAAGAAACACAAAATGACAAACCAATTAAATTGGAAAACGTAAAAACATGCTGAAAACATCTAAGATACAAGACATCATTTGGTCTCATGCAGGATGGGTATGTTGGACTGAAATCTGTCAGTGAAACATAGCACAGAGAAGAAATATATATATACCATACCATACCCATTTAGATACCATTGGATTACACTGTATGGTTAATATTAACATAGTTATTTAATTAATTGTATTATTTCTTTTGTTAGTTTTTCTAAAGGTGTTTTACTCCGTGTGATTTCTAAATGTTGGAAGTACAACAAACGAACATATGTATTTTATATTATGTATTTATAGTATATGATTTGTTTAATTGTATAATGCATTTAAATTCATTGTTTTGTTACTTCTGGTCAAAAACATAAAGTTTTGATTCGTGTTAAGAGCTTGAGAATGTGTTGTACGCTTCTAGTCTATCCAGGTATTGTTCGTTTTCAAGTTCTATCGATGTCAGTAATGTCATATAGCGGGTAGTACATGCTGTTTAAAACTATTGTATCTCTGATGGATGCTTACCATCTGACTTAAATTTGCTATGAATACTTCGATAAAATAAACATATCCCTCAGTAAAGGAAAACATTAGTTTAATTGCGTTACTTAATAAATCTAAATATTTTTACTTTTTTCATATATGAGTTTGAATGTGAAGGTGTGTGTGTGTGTGTGTGTGTGTGTGTGTGTGTGTGTGTGTGTGTGTGTGTGCGTGTGTGTGTGTGTGTGTGTATGTGTGTGAGTGAGTGTTTGTGTGTGTTTCTATGTTGTGAACCAAGTCAAACCCGGTACTTTGTTTAATGGAAAAGTGTATTTTGACCCTTGTGCAATATATTTGTCACTGAAATACTTTTTTATAAGTAGTTTTGTCTCATCATTAAAAGCAACCAATTTACCTTCACAATAGAGTTACAACATTACTAATCACAGGGGGGCAACGGATTGGCCGAGTGGCCTAGTGCGCTCTCCGTTACGGATCACTACCATCTCTCCCTCTGTCTGCGTGGGTTCGAGTCTAAGATTCGGCTAATGTAGTTATGTGAGAAAGCTTGCCAGTAGCTTATCCTGGGTCGGTTGTTCTTTCGGGTCTTTTCCCTGGTTAATTCCTGCACCAATAATACTGGCAGCCATGTATAGCCTATCGTGTGCTGAAAAATGGCGTTAAATCCTACTACTATTATTACTTATCACAGTGATAGTTTGGTTGGGGTTTTTCTTCCTCAATATGCTATGTGATTGGACAACAGAAGAACAAAGTGATATGGGATTCCACATTCGTTCTTTTCAAGCAAAAAGATAGCCGACACTCTTCAATAAGCTTGTATTTTATAGCACCCAACATTTGTGGTTGTGTATAACTGTAGTACCCTTTTTCAACGATCTTATGTAAAACGTTATGTCATCCGCAAAGATATTTAACGTGGTAATTCATTTTTTTTAATTGCTAGATTTGCTGTGAACAATTATTTGAATAAACGGCATGAATATTGAAGTCATTTCGATACATACTTAACACGCTCATTTACTTACCACCACATTTCATTAATCAAGAAATGTTTACATACACGTTTAGCGTCCATCACAGCCTAGACATGCACATTACAATATAATTAGGAGTATCTACCTGTTTTTAACGCTTTGTTTTGCACCCATAATTTCGATACTATAGTCTGATTCACGAAAGCTCAAACCAATACACTGTATATCAATTTAGCTATTTTAAATTTAAATGTTTTACCTAATTGAACATGTTCAACCTGTAATCAAAGTTTTAGTATTTCTGTTTAAAGTTGATAATCTCACAGTTTACAGCTATAAGTTATGCAGTTTACACTATCAGGATATCGTAATTCGTCAGATTGAAACGCACTAAATCGTCAGTTTAGTACCGAGTTTCTAGTATGAAAACAATTCGCATTTTTCTGAACGCTTCGAGAAACGTTTCAACAAATCATAGAAAACATTTGTTTAGCATGCTTTGATGAACAAACGGGATTCATGTCGATAATGCAAAATAACCGAATTATGTCTTGTATTGTCCTTTTATTTCAATTCATTTATAGTGTCTTAGATTGTATATCCCGAGTGTTTCCTATTTAACTGCCTTCCCATTCATATTCTTAGAGCAATGAACAAGCGTCAAGAAATTGTTTAACATCAATATATGTTTGTAAATACTCCTCCTCATTTAAAAGTTAATATAATATCTGACTGAGAATAAAAATCCTGTTTGGGATTTATCAATATATCTTTTTGCCATGCCAATCCACAACAGTTTTGCATATGATATATAAAACGTCTTCCGGACACATATCAATTATGTTTCATGATAATTGTTTTCATTAAACTTAGTCATTATTTTCCATCAATCAAGTATATGCAAATAGGTAGCTTCTCGTGGGTCTGTAGTTTTTTCCGGCGATTTTCCCAGGTTATTCCTCCACCAATAATACTGGCCGCCATGTATAGCATATCGTGTGCTTAAAAATGGCGTTAAACCCTAAACAAATAGGATGACCTATAGAGATATATAGATGGGCTTAGGACACACGGGCACAGGCAGACACTTTTAGTAACAATGTTACGGGATGGTCCGATGCTAAAATTGACATCTCGCATTTTTATTTCGACATGCTAACCACTACGCCACCGCGAAATCGAATGGCAATAGAGTAGTAGGAAGTTATTGATAAAATATAGCACAGATACTTGGGTAGGACGATTACCCAAGATATTGACTTATGTAGTTAACTATACCCTCGAACATAAATTGTTTATACTTTTCTTTGTAAGGCAGTCCTAGACCATGTATATTTAGATTACAAGACTACTATTCAACCATTTAAGATGTTGCACAATCACGTACAGACTCGTAACCGAAAAGGCAATACAAATTTTTTTCGTTTGCATCAGTCATTACATCATACCGTTACTCAATATGATTGGAACAGTTCGGTCAAATATCCCTTTTAAGAAAACTGAAATTAGCCAGAACAAACATGATATCACCTGTACAAACTGACCTAATTTTAGCTTATACATTAGCTGTGTTCTAATGTCACATCCGATCATTATTTCCATAGACTACCGCCAGTATTTGAGTGTGCAATGGAGAAAAATGTCTTGCTGCATGTAGTTGGTCTCTTGCTATATGTTCGATCAGGTACGTCCTTCTTTTTCTACGCAACTTAACTCCAAACAGTGTAAAACTGTTCAGAACCTATGCATCAACAACTTCCAAAACGTGCAATTAGTACTGAGGTTATATGTAAGCTCTAATGAAAAGACAAACACATATTGTGCAAATATATGCCTATGTCTCCGACAAAAACAAATAGGTCAATCATTCAAGCTCAGATGAAAACTGCATGGTATCTATACCGTTTACAAATATTTTGAATCAATAACAAAGTTGTATACTGCAGACATGCGGCCAAATCAAAACAGCAATAAGTTTGAATGTTTCCAAGGCACATATCAGGTATTTCAAACTCTTAAAGTTGCTTATAAGCTAATTTTCTTCTATGAATTGTTTCAAAACTACCTAACATAAGGAGAAATTGAAGTATTCGAACCAACAATTACGGTTATGGAGTAATTTAGCGACAAAATATATAAAATTGAATCAAGATGGATAAAAACTAAGTGTTCAAAAATGAACCACAGATTGACCTCTCTGCTATTTACATTAATTTTAATCTTAGTATCAAAACGCCTCCTATATGGTTTCCTTTTCTCTGAACGTTCGTTGGCTCGTATTATTTCTATATACATCACATATACTTTGTGATGTTGAGAGATATTAATTTTGTGGAATGGCACTTCCTAAAATGCATACTTTGTTAATTACTTTGTGAATTAAATATGCTCTCATTTTTGACAGTTCAAGAAAGTTGAATATGAATTTAAACAACTCTTACAGCTGACATTATTTATTGTGGAGGCAAGGTCACATATGTTATTGAGTTGAGTTGTATGTTCTTTTAATTATATGTTATGACCTTTTTCATTGATTGTGGATGCGATACTTACCCGAACGGAGTAATTGAAAACACCTTATTTGCAGCTAGTATGCTCAACAACCTTCATCTATCGCCATTGTCTTGTCAATGTTCTTAGAGTTGGAGTGGTGTTGCTCAAAAGTTACTTTTTGGTACTGCCGAACAAGATGTGCCCGACCTTGTTCCACACAGCGATGCGATAGACCAATTTTATCTATGTTCTATTGATTCGACCTTTTTATGTATATCTAAAGTTTGTCCGTTTTTTTAAAGATTTCGGCCTCAACCATCTTGCAGAGCACGAGCTGCCATATCTTTACAATTAACAGCAGCGAAATATGCAAGCACATACTCGTTTGTGTCAGGCTCTGCCGAGGTGATGGCTAAACAAGACTGGGTTTACTAGATGGCTGAATGGTTCGCAGGGTTAAGAGAGCATTTGAACTAATGCCGCTTAGTCAAAAACAGGCTGAGACCATTGGAATCTACGTCGGCTTTTTCCTCCTACGGCTGCAGGATCTATTTAAGGAATGGAGTACAATCTCACATACTCAAGAAGCTCCAAATATAAAACTCAGAATGTTCACTATTTTTGGCCGGGCTGTAACACTTGGGACTGTTCCATTGAAAACAATGCCTTAAATTGATGGGTACGTCCTCCTTCATTGCTGGGGTATTAGCTTCCAGCCATCTCGTCTCTCGTCGGGATGACATTGGCTTAGCTGAAGACTCAGACAGCGAGTACCACCATTGCTTATAACGACGAGTTTTACATGTTGCACTACTTGGCGATCTGGGTGTAGCTTTTCCTTATTCTAAGCTATCAGTGTTCTGTTATCACTGTGTCACGAATTTCGGGTCCACACACATATAACTGGTCCATATAGCCTCACTCTCTCTTTGATATATATATATATATATATATATATATATATATATATATATATATATATATATATATATATATATAATACTCAGAGTTGGCAGATACGCGGATTTTTCGCCCAATTGGGATCCTTTCCAAATATGGTTGCGTGAAAAAACATTAGATTTCCGGTTGCGGTGTAGTGTCGGCGTAATTTGGGCAGTATCAAATTGCTATTAATTTCACCACATTCAATTTCAAATTGGCGCTTGGGACGATACCATCTATAAATAAAATCGTAATGAATGCATTATTCTATATCTATCTCTATAGATGTTATTTCACAAACTTAAATTTATTTTTAAAATTCCGGAACCGGAAGAGCAAAGAGCACATATTGCTCCAAATTTAAATTAAGCTAGCATATCAATAGCATATATATGCTGGTAACTATGGCCTGTAGAGCGGAGGCTCTGTTATCACTTTACCAGTGTTAAAATACTGTAAAATTTAATCGGTTAAAATTGTAATAGTTAATCTTTATTTGCTAAATATTACTTTCAATTACAGTTTAATATCGGTACGTGGAAACAGCACGATAAACGTTACATCAAATACTTTGGTACTGAATTCAACTTGCTGCTCCACGACTCCAAACTTGGGGGCTATTAGTCAGACCATATAAAAGAGCGCGGTCGTCAATGTCCGTAGGAACTACTAAGGGAACTGCGTCAGAGATTGCCAGCAAATTGTGAGCAGCTTGAATCTGTGGCTGATCTCTCACCTTCTGTCCTTCTTAATCTGATAAAAACGAAACTAAGGGACAGGATGGGTCAAGGCATGATGGAAGCATTGTTACGCATTCGAAGCTGTATGAAGCGAAATGAGATCTGTTGCAATATAGTTATCCTATCTACAGCAATGCTGAGTAATTTGAATTCGAAAATTTATGCGACAATTTAATCTGCTGATCACGACGAGGACGTTCTACATGAGGAATACTTTGAAGTTACAGATTAATACATGTTTGCAGTGATACTTAATTTATTGTATTTGGTTCTTATTTGCTCTCCCGATTTTATTATATAAATTGGGGGGGTTCGGGACTGCTTTGTAAAGGTACACGTGCGGGAATTGAAAAAAGTATCTATCAACATTGATATCCCTATTTAAATATTGCCGTCGTCGATGTTTGCGCGCGAAGTGTAGACTCATCATCAAGCCTTTACAGCTGTTCTACATCCGTTTTCCATCACCAAAGTTCATTGCAATTAGTTCCACCTTCTCTGAGAAGGCGATGTTTGTCGGACTTTAATATTAAATATAGTGTGAATTATTTAATGTACCATTACGACCAGGTTGAGGCGCTTCACTCTTCTACTTTCACTAACTCAAAGTGCACCAGACGTGGCAAAAGTTGTGAAATACCTATGGCGCCAAGGTGAAATTATTCCGCACTGGGTTATCATCTGCCTACTCTGTCGTCACAAGGCTCACATTGTTCTGAATTATTCTCATTTAGTGTAGAGTTTCCAGGAAGAACTGCATCACTTCGCGCCGAAGATTTATACGTGTTAATGTTTAACGCAGTCAATTTCTGTTAACGTAATGCATCCTGCTCGTGCTGCACGTGCCATCTGTTGGTATGACATCAGTGTCTTCTAGTCGGTGCACGGTACGTAATGTAACTACAATAAATATATTACAGAACAACATGCTTTGTCAATGTTCCTTACTGAAATCAGATAGCCGAAGCCACTCGCACATAGCATAAGCGCTCGTAATCTCGGTAGCTACAGTGGAGCATATTTTTCTGAAAAAATGTTAACTTTGTTCCACTGTCCCTATTACTAATGACAGACTTACATTAGCTCTCAAGCACCCGTTCGGAAAAAGGAAGCAGAATAAAATTAAAATAAACATTAAAAAACACAAATGTGTCATGCCATTTCGTAAACACATTTCAGAAATATAGCATTCCGTATATATATTAAAACTATAGCTTTAGCTGTTCGTTCTCGTTTAAGAGAGGTTCTTAAATACACAGTACAATTTTAAAGGATACCTTCGTTTAATTTAGTACTTTGCATTATGTTTTGTTTTCTCTCCGCTTTTTGCAGCACCCGATAAATCGTAAATGGTGTGGCTGACAGATGTGACAAGTTTGCATATAGTCAAAGGCGAAACCAGTGACCCTAGCCTCCCTGATAATTTGACTTTTCAGCTTAGAGGTGGGTCACGATCGCTCACTTTTAAACTTGAAGAGGAATCATGGGATTGATCCAAACGCTGACGTCTATTTTGTGCGAAAATCGAATGACGGGCGATCCCATCTGGAGAAAGCACTCAATTTGGAAAAAGAGGTTAAAGTTCAACATATTAATGCAAATATAAGGCTTAATATTATACTTTAAATATAAACATTCACCAACTAGCAATCGTGATTTGTTTATATTGATTTGAAGATCTCAGCACACCATACTTAAGGTTTATTAGTGAAACATATCATCCAATCATATGTTCCACTGGAAAGAAAATACTAAATTTACTCTTTGCTATAGCATCAAGGAATGGGAGGTCTAAGATGTTTGTATGTATGTATGTATGTATGTATGTATGTATGTATGTATGTATGTATGTATGTATGTATGTATGTAAGTATGTATGTATGTATATATGTATGTATGTATGTATGTATGTATGTATGTATGTAGGTAGGTAGGTATGTATGTATGTATGTATGTATGTATGTATGTATGTATGTATGTATGTATGTATGTATCTATGTGTCCTTGTATGTGTGTGTGTGCGTGCATGCGTTCGTGCGAGCGTACGTGCGTGTATTTATAAACATATTTCGTCATGTCGATTCAAATTTCCATCTATCGTTTAGGATTAGAGTTCCATCAGACTGTCACAATCAACTTTCATTATTGTGAATAATAAGGCAGTAATGTGTACATTAAACATGTTCCGATCCAAATCAACTTTAGATGACACTTTATAGCCAATCCCCCAAAAAAATGTAAACATGTTAATTATTGTCAGGAGTCTTTTGGTAAATACATTAAATACAAGTGTACGCTCAATTCATTAAATATCTTTGCATTATTTGACCTACTTAATGGAACGAACTTACACTTAACATATTAGTCATGACATGAATAAAATACATATGTAGTACATATATACACAGTCAAACTCTGTAAGCTCACCTTATCCATTTTAACCACACCTAGAACAAATATGGATTGCAACCGAACTTCCAGACATTTGGACCTTGCTAATAAACAAATATATCTACAGTATCGGGTATTTATTTCTTTCCTATCGTCACATCTAAATTTACACATTTCTAGTTCAACAGGATGTGGCTTACTATCAAGATTGGCAGAATGGAGCATTCATGACAGTCAGATGCGTGCGAAGATCAAATGGAGAGTGTAACAGAGTCATCGTAAGAATAATCTTAAATTGACAAATTGTGCAGACCACTTTACTAGGGTTAACTGTAAATCTATTATCTATTTTCTCTTTAGTATCTCTACAACAGTAGATACAAATTCCATCTGTCACCATAGCTTTGATGCACATAATTACAAAGATTCTATGTCAAATACAATTAGCCTTGATTTTTGTAGAATCCCATAGTTGACTGAAAAATCTCACTTATCGTTATCGCCAATATTATGCACGATACAGGACTGATGAAACTTGAATGATACGCACGTTATATTCGGTAAAATTTATTGATTCTTTACCATGACCAAAGGTTCCTTTTTAGTCCACTCATTGCTACGAAGTTATTCTAAGCAAACCTATTACGATTTGTTTTTGTAAGCTTAGAGCAATCGGTGATCCTCACACAAAACAACAAACAGACTCATAATGTGCAGCTTCATTACCGATGGGGATAATTTG
This sequence comes from Unio delphinus, assembly GCA_029339505.1. Classification (NCBI taxonomy): domain Eukaryota; kingdom Metazoa; phylum Mollusca; class Bivalvia; order Unionida; family Unionidae; genus Unio; species Unio delphinus. The sequence continues at coordinate 7,949,763 of JAQISU010000162.1, forward strand.
ATATATTTAGGTTTGGATTCCGTGTTTGGCATTAGAAATTCTGAATGGTTAAATATAGGTAAATGCTTTCTGAATTTAAAACTCACACGTATTATAGGAAATAAGCAGCAAAAAGGTTTAAAGATTAAATCGTGAATAAACTATGAAGTGTTTATTCTCTAGAGTACATTACTGTATTGGTAAAATGCTAAGTAACCTAACGTTCTAAAAGAAGGTACTGTTTATGGCATATTTTTAGTGCTGTTTTTGCTGACTCGTACACATGAATATTATATCGCTACTTTTGTCGTTTTCAGTCTTTTATCCAATTGCTGTTGACTTCCAATCGATCAAATGCAACTCTTTTTTATTACCAAAAACAAGGTATTGATAACCGAAAGATCGATAATAGCAGCGTATATGAGTTTTAAAAAGTATTAATAAACAATTTACAACAATTAGTAATGTTAATGATCAAATAATGATAATGCTGGTCAACACATGATTATAAAAGAATATGATAAAATTTGTCACTCTTCTTCTGTGAGCTATACGATGTCTTATTCCTTCCTTGCCATTTGATGTCCACCTATTTCATATTTTTTCACGTGCGATGTACTTCTATTAATGTATAAAGTTTAATCTTTTTTATTATGTGTGTGTGTGTGTGTGTGTGTTTATGTGTGTGTGTGTGTATGCATGCATGCATGCATGTAATTGAGAGTGCCGGAATTGTATTTTACCAAGTTCTCCATTTAAATACATTTTATGTGATGCAATATTTTTCGCGCAACCGTCGCCATCCATTTCTGCATAATCACTGATCTTTATAATAATGTATATGTATCATCGCATAAATGACGTCACCGTTACTAATGTTTAAATCAATTATATATATATCCCATTATCAAGAACGGAACTTTACTAATAGAAGAAAGAAATTACGATCTTCAACCAGCGAAGACTGACATCAGATTGGAAGACATAACTGATATTCCAGATCTTGGTTCAATATATGTTCTACGCGATCTAAACATTGTTCATATGGAAATGTTGGTCACACATGAAGGTTTGTTAGACCTTTTTATGTTTGAAGTATAAAAATGCACACATGTTTTCGGTGTCAAGATTGCACAGCAACGACACAATTTTATCTTCATCGCAGCAGTAATGTTATTCAGCTTCTACATATGCCTAATAATTTCGTACTTAATGTTGCTCTTTGATTGGAGGGGGGGGGGGGGGGTCTTCCTTGCAAAATTTATCCATTATATCTTACCTTTTGAATTAAATTAAAAACAAAACTTAAGGTATAAATCAACTGAGCTTATTGTTTGCATCTTTAATCTGCTTTGTATTGTTTGTATGTAAAAGATAATCACAAAACACTAATATGAAAGATAATTCCTTTTACTATCTGTATACACAATACAAATTTTCTCACTTTACTATCTTTATACACAATAAGGATTATCGCACTTTTAAACACAATAGGAATTAACTCCCTTTACTATCTTTACACACAATAAAAAGTATCTCACTTTACAATATTTACACATAATAAGGATTATCTCACTTTACTATTTTTATACACAATAAGAGTTATCTCACTTTACTATTTGTTCACACAATACGAATTATCTCACTTTTCTATATTCGAACACTTTACTAACTTTGCACACAGTAAGAATGACCTCACTTTACTATCTTAGCACACAAAAATGATTATCTCACTTAACTATATTTACACATAAAAATGATTTTTTCACTTTACTATCTTGCACACTATAAGTATTATCTCACTTTACTATCTTGCACACTATAAGTATGATCTCACTTTACTATCTCTGCACACAATATGGATTATCTCACTTTACTATATTTACACATAAAATGATTATCTCACGTTACTATCTTTACACACAATAAGGATTATTTCATTGTATTATAATGATACACAATAAGGATTATCTCAGTTTACTATATTCATACACAATAAGAATGATCTCACTTTACTATCTTTATACACAAAAAGGATTATCTCACTTTACTATCGTTACACACAGAAAGGATTATCTCACTTTACTAACTTTACATGTACAAAAGATTATCCCAGTTTACTTTCTTTGCACACAATAAGGATTATCTCACTTTACTATCTTTACACATAAAAATATTATCACACTTTACTATCTTTATACACAATAAGGTTTATCTCACTGTGCTATCTTTATACACACTAAGGATTATCTTATCCTTCATATGCAGGAACAGTCAATGAGGAAAACAAAGAGCAAGAAGTGAAACGCCTACCTAGACGTAATCCAAATCGACAAAAGCCGTTTCGGGTCCCAAACTCAATGGCATGTTCTATAAATAAGCCACACTTATACACTAGAGGTAAGAACCGTACTAGTGGATGGCATAATATTATTACACAAACAGAGACACTTGTAAGTGCCCTGTATTAAAATGTCAAATTCAATTGAAAACATTACACTCATATAGATAATACACCATAGTTTTAGTAAATTAACATTTTGCATAGAACCTACTATGAACACAAAGGCATCAATACATTCTAAATTGTTAATACTTAATTTGTATAAGCCAATACTAGCCTTTAGAAACTAAAACAATGCAAAATAATTGTATTTTTATTTCAAATTCTGTTCTCAGACACCCAAAAGCAAATCTACTACGTTGAGATTGATGTACTGCTCGATTCAGGAATATCGGACTTGTAAGTGGTTTGTTTTGCGAATAAGATCACACCTTAATCGTTCATCTGTTTACATCCTTACATGTGTCTAATAATATATACCTTCCTACATATTTAACCTAGCTACAGTTATCGGCGATGACAATAGCTGAGAATAAGACAACATTATCTCGATACAAGCTGAGAATAAGACAACATTATCTCGATCCAAGCTGAGAATAAGACAAAATTATCTGGATAAAAGCTGAAAATAAAACATTGTCAGAACTATTACTATTTGATCGCTCTTGAACAGATGTTGTACAGATGTTGTCACGAATATGTTTTTGGCCAATCTCCCAGGTAAGTGTGTTATTTTCGAATCAACTCGATCATAGTAGAAACGTTCAAAACGTGTGTGATTTTGACCAAAAATATTTTAAATGATAATCGGCAAATTATCATCTGCGCGTGCATAGTATCAACATTAAAATTTAGCAATCTGAGCACACCAAAATTAAGCTAGGGCGTGAAGACACGTTTGTTGGAAATAAGTCTGATATTACCTTGATAACATATCATAGTTTTAAATGGAACTATAGTAACGAGATTTTGAGAGAGATTGTTATCGACAATAACATCGGCATGGTCATAACGGACAATGTAAAAGAGCAAAATATTAGATCAATCAGTTAGAACCTGAGACTAATTTTGAAACACTACCCACTGTGTAACTTCGATAGTAGTATAGTACATAATGCATTTTTATATCTCTAAAGTTTTTGCTTGATTTTCTTTATTTTTATTTTGTATTTTATTTTTTTGAACTGCAAACTATACAGGCAGCACTGAGATATATAGTTTCGGTGGCACCTGCCCATAATAACTATGCATTTAGGTATGCATTGCTTGAAAACAAAATTTGCCAAATGTATTAAATTAATTTATGAAGGGAGAAAAGCAGTTATAAATTGATTTAAGATATAGTTTTACGCAGAGATGCTGTCCCAATGAGATACCAGATAGTAATATGCTAAAGATTCTGCAAATGCGAACAACACACCATGGAGGAGTACAAACTATATTTATGACGCACGCATGCGACTTTATACCTATATATTTTCTGTTCTCTCATATTTGCTTTCAGCTATTTTTCGCTGATGGCAACCAAACAAAGCCCAGTACATTCTGTTCTAGTTATATTAAAACTAAGACAAGTCTTCTCCCACATCATTAACGGTGTAAGTAATGATTACGTAACCGTGGAACATATTATTATCCTTTTAATGCACATGTACCGTTTTTGTTTCAAGCAAACGTAAGATACTTGCAATGGTCGATGCGTTAATTAGCAAGACCTAAACCTATGTTCGTCGGCATTAGTGAGAAGAGTGTAAAATTACTTAGATGCAACTAACTTGACCAACGAATAGTACTAGTTGTAGACGTGAACTGAACTCCTTTCCATGACAATCATTGTTTATGTTTTTTTTTTTATCGTATGTTCTGAAACCATATGTACATGTATGCGTGTGAATGATAGCTATATAACATGTAATTATTGTATCTGTTATCTAAAACATATATATCGTTGTGTGTATTATCTAATACATATTTATCCCTGTGTGTGTTATCTAATACATATCTATCATTGTGTGTGTTATCTAATACATATTTATGACTGGGTGTGTTATCAATATATAATATTATGATTATGTAAGCTATACATATATCACCTGAATTTTTCCATGTGTAATTTATATATCATGGCGTAAATTAAAAATACAAATCATATGATTATATTATCCATACATAATTTAATAAGTCTGAACATTATCGATATTTTATTTTATGATGTTTTCGTTTATGTGTGTGTTTGTGTGTGTGTGTGTGTGTGATTTATGGACTTCACTTTATATCCATAAATTAGTTTATGATGATTGTATTGTATTCATACCTTATTTTATAATTGCTTTTCCTCTGTGAAAATCTTTAACAGACCGTGTAACATTTTTGTGTAATCGTTTGTGTCACGATTAAAAGTGTATTTTGTTTTAGGTAAACTTTCTCTACCGAGGAATAAAGAATCATAATATTAAAACAGTGTGACCCTGCGTGAGTTTTAAATTTTCCAGGTAAGATGAAGTTTTTACATTTAGTCTTACTCTGGATGCGTTTTGATGATTGAGGCTAAATCAGGCAAATGATATATACAATTCTAGTTTAGTTCTAACCCATCCTTTGGATTATCCAACGTCATATCTCTCAGATCAAATAATCCTCTATTTTAGAAGACGAACAAATCTCTCTCGTTAAATACGATACGATAATCCATCTCTTGTATTCAATTCTCACTCATTTATGGGATGCAAAATTCCTTCTATAACATTGGTTACAATAATTTCCACCTTTCGGCTTATTCAACATTATCTCCTCTCTCGGATACAAATTCTTTCTATAATATTGGTTACAATAAATTACCCGTTTTCACTTATACAAAAGTATCTCTTCTCTCGGATCCAAATTCCTTCTGTTGTATTGGTTACAATAATTCGACCCTCTTCTCGTATGCAAAAGTCAATTATATTGGATGCAATGAACTCTCTCTCTTAAAAAAGAATACAATTTTGATTGATTCCTGGCGAAGGTACTTAAATATAAACGTCTTAATCTTTGGAAAAACGGTTTCCATTACGGGAAAATAAACCTTAGATACAAATGCATGTTGTAACAAGAAATCAAAATAATAGATATTATATTACTTTTTTGAATAAGCAGGTGTGCTTCCTTTACAAAATGAAAGTAGTCACTCTATAATATACATCTTCTGGCAAGATTTAAAAATATGTAACTGTCTATAAAATTACACTGAACGGAAACTAAGTAGAATTAGTTATTCAACTCATTTAAAGCCGTGGACTCTATTGAGCTACATATTATTATCAACAAATTATTGTGTATATAAACGAAACAAAAACAAAGACACAGTCTTTAGAAAGACTGAACAATATATCAAACTTAAAGATTTATATATTGAAGGATATATCAAAATACCGGAGAAACGTTAGAACCATTTCTCAAAATCCCGTGAGATTGTAAAAGATATATTAAATTATGGTTAGAGTAAATTATATAGCTTTAATGTAAACGAAATTTAAACAAATCATTTTTAAAAGAAAATAAAACAATTTAGATGTATATAGTGTCCAAAACGAGTTATACAGTTGAAAAATGATGATGTACTAATTAAATTCAATGTGCCGAGGTCACAGCGGTATTGATGTATATCAATGACATTTGCCAGACGTCCTTGCAATGTATTCAGAAGAAATCAAAATGTTATCTTTACTATATAGTATGTGAACAATTTAAAATTTCCAGAAATATTTTTATTCAAATATTTCTAAACAAATTAATCTTAAGGCAACATTGAATGCATTTGAAGGCTCACAATAGACCAATAGCATAGCGTGAATAGGAATATGAAATATAAATTGGTCACTTAGTTACCTGACCCATATGACAGGTTAATTATACAAAATTGTAAACATGTTCATTATCTAGAATTCATATCGGTGTGAGCAACATTTATTTGTAACTATCCGTATCTTTAAATATAATATATAATAGTTTACAAACATTATCCTTATAAACAAAACCCGTACAATCGAGAACATTGAACAAAAAAAAAGGCGTAGATGTATAAAATGCCGGAATATGTTTACACAAATTAATAATGTCTAACCAAGCTTAGATAAATTCACTAATGTCTATCTAGCGGATATAACTAGGCTAATGCATGCTCATATATATATATATATATATATATATATATATATATATATATATAACAGGATTATATTTATTCGGTTGTGTGATAGAAGTTAATTTGCCGACCTATATACAGGTCAAATCTCTGTATTATATGCAGAGACCAATAGACCAATATCTCTCAGAATACTAGTCCCGTTACTTGGCTTACTTTAGTCACTTGATATGGTTATTATACTAGATCTCTTGATTCTAATATAAGCTAAGTACAGGTCTTCGTAAGCAAAATATTTTAATACGTATTTTTTAACGAGATATCGTCTTTCTGTGATCTTCATTTTCATAGGTGCGTAGTTTAAGAGGTGGTCAATCAAATAATATATAAACAGAAGTGAATGATTTTGAAAAACATCAGATCTAAGGCTTTTGTCAAAACCACTCATTTTATTAGGTAAACTGGGGTATCCCCAATGATGAATAACTACTAATGTTGTATGGAAACAATTTTTAACTAATATGGAACTTTTTTCCGTTTCACGCATGTCGCTATTTGCAGCACTATATTAGACATCTAATTGAACTAGTTATATTCCTTGTCAATTGTTTTCATTTTCCTTAGAAATAGTAAATGGGGTTCCACATTTAGTGGAACAGACTGATTTTAATTTTATTTTATCTCCCGTTTTCTTTGAAGAGCGTGAAAGACTTCGATCACGTAGACTCTGTGGTGGAGTCTGTTCCCGGAACGGACAGAATTGATGTTAAAAACTATATATATGATCTTGCAGCCTGGACTAGCGAAAACGGCAATTTAAGCGACCACGTAATGCTCTTTACGAGGTAAGTATATGTAGGTCGTGTATAACCCTACACCTCCACTGAACAAAGACTCTGGGCATGATACGCCCAAGAAACCGCACAAACTAGGTTCAAAAACTTATATGAAAGAACATAAAACATGTTTAATTATATGTTCATTAAACTTTAATATACCGAGTCACGATTTAGCCAGTTGCATATTATAAAAAAAATCTTGCCAGTTATGATTGATCTACACACGGAAAATATATAAAATATGTGTTGTTTATGTAGATACGTAGACATGTAGATACAAAGAACATATTTATTTAAGTATTTCACTCAGAAATTCAATATTACATAGACTTGTGTCCCTACGATTTATTTACATCAGTAACTGTTTCAATGTACTTCAAATTATCTCAGTTGTGCAGATAATGTTTACTTTTATGGAACGTACTTTTTCTAAAAAACAACAATAACGCATGCTAATGCGCGCATTATGCAACAAAGTAATTGCTGTGAAAAAAAAAAGCCTAAGAGGAACTTCATAAACTTTATATATAAATATATTAATTAGTGGAATTTTGTTATATGCTAACACTAAGCATTCCCAATAAATACTTTTCATGCTTCACCTCGCCAATGGAGATTGTCTTTCGTATTTGATCTTCTGCAATTCTGTTGAAGTGGTCGTCAAATCTCAGCAGTGAGATTAACAGTAGCGTGTGAATGCTTATTATGTCGGTCCGAGTGATCAGCTTAGTGTCACGAACCATGTCCTGCTAAAATATCCTCATCATCGTCCTCAGGAACCATATATAAATCCGGTTCCGCATCTCTGTGTGTAGTCTGTATAACGTGCATGTTTGGAAGCACGCAACAGAGTTGCGTCTTTGAAGACCTATAATATTGTGCACGTACTGGTGATCCCCTTCATTTGCATGAAGGTTTCCCAAAATCTAAACATTCCCAAGACTTTCTGGGTTCACTTTCATCCTCTATTTAGACAATACTTTAGAGTGTGCTGCATGAACGAAATTTTAGTTTAGTCCTTTACTTCGAATATAAGGTTAATGTAAGACAACGTTTATTTGGTCCATTCAACGGTCTTTACTAAAGTGCATTTCAGACACTGATTGGCATTCCAATAAATGACATTGGCCAAAGATATTCTGATCTATGGAACTAATTATCAAAATTATGAATGAAAATGTTAATGGAACTTACAGCATTATGAAATGACATACCTAACTAAGCAAAATATCCTTTATATATTTCAACACTGTAAATGTACTGATCCTCCAGGAATCGTGATGCTATCTAGATGGACTTTTTCGGACTTCAATGAATAATGTTTAACTGCAGAATACTATTATATACAAAATAAAGAAAAAATGAACATATTCTAGTCCCACTCAAAAGTCCAAACTATTGTTTTTCATCTCGAATATTATCCAAACACAAAAAATAATACACATTTCCGTGTGTGTGTCTGTATGTGTGTATATATGTATATATATATATATATATATATATATATATATATATATATATATATATATATATATATATATATATATGGGATAAAAAAACAACACAAACGCCGATAAATTTGTGCGACTAGTTTCGCATTTATACTTCTTCAGGCACAAAATGTTTTTGAAAGAAAATGATGTCTTTAAAATTCCGACGTCTTTAAAATTCGAAATTTTAAAACTTTCAGAAAAGCAAATGAAAAGAAGTCTTCACAGCAGCTTTTTAAACAACTGTGTCGAAGAAGGAATAATTCCGCCAGGACTACAGTTAAAACTTAAAATTTACATTGGAAACTGCGGTGAAGAATTCCAAAAATCAATTGACAACCTTTTGGATAAAGTTTCATTGAACATATGCGAGAGACTTGTAGAAGAACAAAAGAAAATATCCCTAGACAAAGGAAAGCAAATGGAAAATGCTAGAGATAAACTTAAAAAGAAACTTGACGGACACAGTCCTTTTGACTTTGATCAAGAAGTGTATGAAAAAACAGAATCTTCAAAAAATAGTATACTTCTCAAGCAAAACAAAAAAATTCATAAATTGCAAAATAATAAAGGACAAAGTCAACTAGAGAGGAAGAATGGAGCACGTTATACGATGCAAAAACAACAGCAAAAGCAGCAGTATTCAAAGAACAAACATTCAGTCAATCATTCAAATGTTAAAACAGCATCACAACAGCAGAGAAAAAATACACCCAAACAGAAATCTTCAAAACCGAACCAAATTACAACATTGAAAAATGTAACACCTACAGCTGTACCAAAAGCATCAACAAGCAAAACGGGAGAGGTAAAAATGAATGTGATAAATTCAAACAAGAACAGTAAAGATCAGCAAGAGCAACCAAAAAACTGGTATCCCCATGGCACAACAAAGAAAAGTTACGCAGAGGCCGTAATCATGGGGGAATCGGAGTCAGTGACCATGACAAAAACATTGACACACCTTGTCAAAGTTTTAGAACAATTAATACAAAAGACTTACCAAGACAAAAAAGCAGGAGATTCCAGAGATTTAGTAGTAGGAGACAATGGAAAAAAGAACAAAAACGAAGAAAGCAAATTCAGAAAGGTAAAGAGACAGTGTTAAACCTATCACGTAAAAAACTAACGGATAATGATTACATACTTTTAAGTAAAGGATTAAAATTTTGTCCCAAACCAAAATCTCATGATAAAATTAAATTAGCTGAAGAAATTTTCAATTTTTCTAGACGCCTAAAATTAAAAGAATATTTTTATGATAAATTAAGCAGCAACTCTAGTTGTGAATCAGATTCTTTTAATTCAAAAAATATGGGTTATTTCAATAAAAACAAATCATCTTTTACACCACCTAGTAGACGTGACTCCCATTTAGATTTTTCCATTGAAGCTATCACACAAGAAATATTACACAATATTCCTCATAAGCGAGGTTATAGTAATATTTCTAAGAAAGAAATGGAGTCTTTACATAATTTAATTAATGATGAGAGTATTGTTATTAAAAAGGCTGATAAATCAAATAATATTATTATTATGAATCAGGAAGACTATATTAAAGAAGTTGAACGTCAATTAAATGATGAAAAGTACTATCAAAAAGTCGATATTGACCCTTCATTAAAAATTAAATCTAAAATTTCCACATGCATTGATGAAATATCTAAGAATAATAGTTCCGTATATGAAGAATTTGATACTTTTCCTCTCAAAATACGTACACCTCAGTTCTACATATTGCCCAAAACTCATAAATTTCCTGATCATACATTACCTTTAAATTATCCAGGACGACCAATTATATCAGGTTTTAATTCATATACAGAGAACTTATCCAAATTTATAGATAGTATTTTGCAGCCTTTAATGAAATCGCTTCCTTCATATATTAAAGATACTACTGATTGCATAAAAAAGTTGAAGTCTATTCCACAACTATCTCATAATTCCCTCCTTGTATCTTTAGATGTTACATCATTGTATACAAACATACCGCATGCAGATGGTATTAAGGCGTGTAAATATTTTCTTGACAACACTCTTAATAATAACAGACTATCGAGTGAAGATATTTGTAAAATAATAACTCTTATCTTGGAAAATAATAATTTCCAATTTAATGGTACTAATTACATTCAAATAATGGGTACGGCAATGGGTAGTCCCATGGCTCCTTCATAAGCTTCCCTTTTCATGGGTAAATTAGAGAAAGATTTTCTTGAAAACGAGAATTTTAAGCCCCTTGTTTGGCTAAGATTTTAAGATGATATATTTATGATCTGGAACCACTCAGAAGAAGATCTACACAAATTTATTAATAGCCTAAATAATTTTCATCCCACAATTAAATTTACTTACACTGCATCCACTACGCATGTATCCTTTCTAGATGTAAATGTGATGAAAAATCCTGATAATACTATCTCTACAAATGTTCACGTAAAAGATACTAATATACACCAATATGTGGAATATTCGTCTTGTCATCCCAGGTCATGTAAAAACGGCATACCTTATAGTCAGGCGAAAAGATACCGACTTATAATTTCAGACGATCATCAATTAAAACATTCTTTAAATGAATTAAAAACATATTTCAAAAAAAGAAATTATCCTATACATGTAATAGAATCTGCTTTAAGTAAAGTCTGTATTCTTACCCAAAATGAAGCTTTAAATACAACAGAATGTACGAAAGATAAAAATATAATTCCTTTCATAATACAATATAATCCATATTTGCCAAATATAGGCCTTATAACTAATAAATATTGGACTCTCCTTAACTTATCAGAAAAAAACAGCGTCAAAACACTTTACAAGAGCAAGCCAATTCTCGCTTATAGAAGACCTAGAAATTTACAAGATCTTTTGATCAGAACTAAACCGACAAAAAATTTTCAAAGATGTTTTTCGTCATCTAAATGCAACAGACGTAGGTGCTCTCAATGTGCAAATATTACAGAAAGTACCTATTTTAGTAGCTCCAATACTAAAGAAATGTTTTCTCTACGATATAACACTGATTGTATATCAACTGATGTAATTTTTTTGATAACCTGTAAAAAATTTAACATGCAATATGTTGGACAAACACTTCAACAAGTTTCTAAGAAATGAATAATCACCGCTTTCATATAAAAAATTATATGGATCCTCAGTTCTCCTCTAATGTTTCAATGCATTTTAATACAAATAATCACTCTTTAAGGGATTTTTCGTTCATGCCAATCGATATTGTGCACGGCGAAATGAACAGACTCTTTAAAGAAAGTTATTGGATGAATCGGTTAGATACTGTTTATCCCAATGGCCTTAATACTAAGGCATTATATAAAATTGTATAGATTTTTATATATATATAAAATATGTAGTTATATGTATTACTGTTAGTCTCTAAATTATAATTTCACTATATATATATATATATATATATATATATATATATATATATATATATATATATATATATATATATATATATATATATATACATACATACAGTGTGTGTGTGTGTGTGCGCGCGTGTGTGTGTATGTGTGTGTAACACTTCAGTGATGGAATAGCACCATTCGACCATGGCCTGGGCGGTCTGCTACCAGTTGTCTTAGCAAATTCAAAAACTTTTTAACGACGTCTTCCGGGTGTCTTTGTCTCGTTTTGTATTGCATCCTTTGTTACGTTCATCTATTCCATGCTCGCCATAAAATATATTTTTGGATGCCGGTGGTCTGGCATGCAAGCTTCATGGCCTGCTTATTGCAACTGTGATTGCGTAAAGATGGTGTATATACCTTACTGGGAACGCTTTCTTGGGTCAGGACCTCAATATACGGGACCCTGTCTTGCTACTTGACATTGAAGAGCCTTCTGGAGCATATATTTTGAACGTGTTTCAACTTTTCTGCATGCCGCTGGTACACTTTCTTTGTTGAGCAGGAGTTCAATAACACTTTGAGTGCCATCGCGTTCCTACAGTTTAAACGTTGTTGATTATAGCCGCATCTGGTCCAGACCTTGGCATGTAATTGTTGCGTGGACTTTGTAATATTGGCATTAACGTTGATATCGACTACACCCTTCTGAGACAGAGTGTTGCAAAAATATATGTGGACCTATTCACTGCTCTTAATTTGTAATTGATTAGTTAGATATTTGGCTTTGTTGTGGTTTATCTGGGGCGGGATGATACATTTCTATCTTTTTGTATTAATTTTAACCTAAGGTTTGCTTGCATCATTGCTGATTTTGAAGATCTTTAAATCAATTCGGTATGTGATGTTGATTTCAAAGTCACCAGTTATAATGGCATCAATGAGTATGGATGAGAACATGAAACTGACATGTAATAGTGCCATTACACAGCGATTTTTTACTTTGATTTAGACAGTAAAGACATATTATGTCTTTATTCTGGTCTGAACTGTGATCAAGTGAATGACCGGTACTACTTACATGTTGTGTCCGGCTCTTTGCGCTCCACAGCGTATTCCTGGAGATCGGTTCTGCTCGTTACACTAGCCGTCAGTTTCTTCTGCGCAATCTGACAAATACAGGCTGTAGATGCATGGGTAAGCACTCTCTGACTCACCAACTGTTTAAGACCATTGGATACTCTAACATTTTTGAGTCCGCCAGCCGAAGCGGTTTTGCAGGTTGTGGATGTTACATCGTGAATATACATGTGCGGGCTGGGTGCATGTGGTGACCAAAGGTGACTGTTCTACCCCAAAAGGGCCACAACTGTTCCCCCACCAGAATTGCAACCCCTCCAACACTATCGTACACATCAGATATATAGTTTTTCGATATCTCATATTATTTCCTGACCAAATTGTATACCATACGTTCATTTTTATATCAAATAGTGTTGTGAATTTGATGATTATTGATTGAATTTAATATAATTAAATGAACGCATAGTCAGAAGCGGGAGGCGTTAAATGTTCTTGTTATTCGTGTTTGTTTTGCTAGTTTCATATGGACAAATATCTCGTAATCAAGATACATCGTCTTTTACCAACCATTTAATAGCTTCAGACAACATCCATAAATTTTAGACTAAACTTCCTTACATTTGTTTTTATTTGTTACTGTAAAACTGTCCAATAAATCTACATATTTCTCTGACACATTGTCCTTCAGACTTTTTATATTTGTTATTGTAAAACGGTTCAATATATCTACAGATGTCTCTGACACATTCTCCTTAAGACTATTTATATTGGTTATTGTAAAACTGTTCAATAGATATACAGATGTCTCTGCACATTCTCCTCAGGACCATTTGTTTGTTATTGTAAAACTGTTCAATAGATCTACATATGTCTCTGACACATTCTCCATAAGACTATTTATATTTGTTACTGTAAAACTGTTCAAAAGATCTACATATATCTCTGACACATACTTCTTAAGACAATTTGTATTTGTTATTGTAAAACTGTTCAATGGATTTACAGATGTCTCTGAAACATTCTCCTATAGTTTTTTTTTTTTGACAGATACGACATATATGGTGATGACCCTGATGATCATTTGGCCGGTATGTGCCCTATCTTTTTTTTTGTCAGTCTGAATAACCTTCTCAAAACAAATAAAGTATTGTTATAAATAGTTCATATAAATATTAAATTATACAATACTTGCCAATGACATACGTATTATTTTAAAATAAGAATCTTTTCAAATCATTTTTACTTTAAGGTCGCTAACAACGTATTGGTTCTACTAAACATGTTGAGACAGTAAAACAGCTATTACTATTTCCAGTCAAGACACTCAAGGCTGAACATATCCGAAATGACCTCTACCTGATTATATCGGTTCTATTTTGCAGTATTCAACCACACTTATTCTTCTTCGTAAAATACTATATGGCCTTCATATATGGCTGGATCTATGTCCAACATCATTTTTGGAGTTTCACTCAATATATAATATGATTTCATTAAATTATTACTTCAGATTATGAACTGAGAGTTATGCATGATATGTGAAAGACGCATAAACATTTGATTTGCCTGCATAATTAGGGGTTATAATAACTCTCACAGTGCATTGCATAGTAATTAAACACACTTTGAATGATTCATAGTACATACAGATGTAGTTGTTCCATAGAATACCCAATCGATTGTGATAGCAGAAAGTAGGTATAGGATAGTACATGTTATGTATTCGATAGTATGCTTGTGATATTTAATCTTCTTTTACAACACAGTTATTTTGCTAGTGTGTGGAGATTCAAACACTGTACAATACGTTGTTGCGTAGTGCGTTAATAGTATATGAAGTGTCTGGAATATGTGTTGAAAAAGATCTTTTTCTCACTTTTCATTTCCTTCTAACGGGGGGGGGGGGGGATACGAAACGCCGATTGGCGTTGGACAAAATACATCTAACATTTCCAACAACTCAAATACGAGTTTACCATTACTGATGGAACAATACAATTCACGTAAGCCACGCTTCATCTCCTGAAGTATTTGACCCAAAAATCTAATAATTGTGTGGGTGCATTTAGAGTACTTAAATATTACACATTATGAGATGAGCTTATCACGTTCCATCGTTATGGATTGGAGGAATACCTACAGGAAAGATATTATATGCTTGAAACGAGCATGGGAAACTATTTGACAATAGGAGTCAAACAATAAAGAAAGCACAACTTGTTAGACCAGGCAGTCAAGCATCTGCATATATTTGGGACAATAACAGTTTAAAAACGCTAGGGTCTCTTTGGGTCATGCAATTGATCAGAAGGTTAAAAAAAACGTAGATAATGAAACAACTGTGCAAATGTTATTTATACACTTTTTCAATTCCGAAACTTATGAACACGTGCCTCCGCGCGTGCGTGATGCTCACTATTTACTCTCTGATGACATGCACACAGAACATCGAGAAACATGCAACGGTTGTATTTTTCACTAACGTAACTCTTTAAGCCCATTGACGTTCGTCCAGAAATCCTAAATTATTGACAATCCGATGTGAAACGCTCGACATTGTTCTATTCGAAAAAGGAGGTATCGCTCTAATAAAGTGAGCGACGAAAGTGACGACGACTTCAAGGTAGGAATATTCTAAGGCTTCATCAGCCTAATATGTATACTGAAAGAAGAAACGTCTGGCTTCCTTCATCATGTAGGACCCTTGAGGATCCATATAGTTTTAAATAACGGTACCATCCCATGGAAATCGTCGCTATTTTACAGAGAAAATGTAGACGCTTGTTTGATAAATTCATGATAAAACTCTATATGCTGAATACTGGCACAAAGTCCTATATTTAAACAAATTAGGAATATTAATTACATCAAAGTCGCTATTTTATACTAGTGGTAAAGAAAATAATCCTGATTAAACAATTGAAAATAACTCATCTAATATTTATGATAATGGAAAATTGTGTAAATGTCATTATTGTTGTGAGTGTGAGAACAAATGCGTCTTTAATTAGATGAGTCCCTAGAATTTATATTAGAACGAGACCTGTAAATTCGCGTAGACAATAATATAGAAATCAATCACCATGATAGCTTTTGCTTGGAAAGTGAAGGAGACCATTTAATTTCATTGATAAACATGTACATATAAAATACAATCTTCAGTATAACCAGTGATGGACCTAATTACTAAGAATTTTAACGAAACAAATGAGAAGAAATTCTTTCAATACGAAAAGGTAAAAGGATTAACGCTCAACTATCAACCGAGTCAGTTTGTAAACTTGTATGGTTGATGTAAACACTTTTTTCAAATCTTCATGTTAGTCCCATACATCAACATATTAATGACTGAAAAGTTTTACATGACTGGATTTTTGGAAGCAAACAAGTAGCATGCCTATATGGAAACAGCTACTATTTTCTAGAAGTAGACAAATTGTAGTGGTATAACCAAGCTTTTTAACTCAGTCACAAGAACGCATTTTAGGAAACAAATAGATTTAAAGATTATCACGAATAAAGACACGAAAATATCAGAGCCCGACACCAGTAGAGGAAAGAAAGAGGAAGACTCAAAGAAGTGTTTCAAATCTGATATGTTCCAATACCCAGACTGATCTCGTGTGTGTGATGTTAAATGGTTTGGATTATAAAGATGCTTTAACATTTTTTCCAACATATCTCTAGGATGTGGCAGTTTACAGTGACGTTTGGTACTGGGGCATCAAGCTGTAGATATTTAGCACAACGTACCACCCAGTTAAATTATTCTGATACCACACCGGTCAGTTATAACACTAACTCTTTTTGCGGAATGCCTATGGAGGCAGCTGTTAGTACGATTCTTATAAGTCTTTGGTATGAATCAGACGTGGGTTTGATCCCATGACATTAAGCAAAACGAGGCCAGTTTGTAAAGTGTTCGTTAGTACTTTCAAGACTGGAGTATTGTAACTCAATTTTTGTGATGTGAAAATTACTAAATTCTTGAAGTCGACACGACCAATCTTCCATCCGAATTATATATGTAAACTGCAGAGGTGTGACGTTTGCATCGGAGTAGGGTGTTCATACATGACGCCCATACAATAGAACATCGGTTACTGAAAGCAATATAGAAAATTAATATTCCAAAAACAGTGATGTCAGAACATGCTTGAGTATATGATGCACTGGTGAGCTCTGTACCAGTAGTGTACGTAAGAAATTCATAACGACTAAGCGTAACAAGATCAAGGGTTGCGTTTGACATTCTGTATTGCCACTGTTTAGCAACGACTACTCTATTATAATTGTGTTGTCAAGATAATCTCTAATCATTTCCATTTTGCCATGGAGGAAATTAACAGACAGGTCAGAAATATCGGCTTCAGAGACGTTTGTTGGATCGGTACGTTTGTTTCTAGGCATTAAATTGGTACTAATATCAAAGCGGTATTTGCATCTTTAAAGACGAAACAGACGCATTACACAGACTTCGAGTTCAAAATTAACCAGTACAATTGTGTTATCCAAAATTTGATTGATTTTTTTAAGACTGCTCAAATTTTATGATAATAAAGGGGAAAACCATATATAAACTTATTTAATTTACCGTTCGTTTGTCGTTCGTCATCACATATGTATCACAATTTATTCGTAGTCACGTGTCCAAAACTTAACAATTTTATTGTATTGTCGTTTGCTCGCATCATCCTAACCATTGTGTTAATTTCAATAAAGAGAAAGCAATACATTGATTGGAAAGGCGTTTACAAATTTAGTATAATTAACAATAATTATATTGCTCTTTTTTTCTGATTTGAATATCCAATTTCATATATAGAATCTCAATCAAGCACCAAATTTTTTTTTTCCGCACTCCGAAAACGTGAATAGTAAAATCAACTAGAGGACTGTTGCTAATGTGACGCACTCGTATTTGTCTTGAACAGACTTGTTTTGTCTTCTTCCTTCGCTATAACCCAAATATATTCCAGTCTTTCTACAAATATCTTTATCGACAAACATGCGTTTACAGAGTGTGTTCTCGAATAGTAATTGAATTATACAATAAACACCTTAAACAAAATTATAATTCTAGTATTGGTTGGCGTGTGTATTTTGTTTTACTTTTATTCAGATATTTTCTTATACACATTGAACAATTTATGTATTTCAGCCTTTAAAATTTAAAACAAATTTATAATAGGTGATCTTATTTTCCTTTAATCCTTTCAGGTTATTCATACACTGGTATGGTATGTGATAACTGTTTCAAAACATCAGTAGTCAAGACACGTGATTATATGTTCACTGTGTTAACAGCAGCACACGAACTTGGACACAAGTAAGTTTACACATAACCTATTGTATAACCCCTGCATTTGTGCCCACTTGCTTAGAATATAATAATTTAGCTTTCGGATATGGACATGTGTAACTCTTCCAGACCTGCTATTCGTGGCCAGTGGTTTCCTCAGACGCTCTGCTTCATATTTATTATATACAATGCAGCAGATTACTGCATATTTATTTCGTTCCGTAATAGATAATATAAGCCAAGGAATTGATCTTATTACATTTAGCTACAAGTGGAATGATTTTGGTGAAAGAATCTCATATGTAAAATGTGTTATGTAGTGAGAAATTATTTCACTCAGGTTCTTTTTTTGAATATTTCATTAATTAAGAGTAGAATGAAACTTGATGCACGTAGGATACAGATAAAGTCAGGTTTATCTTGTCAAAGCTACAACTTATACGTTGCTTTTCCTGAATCTTCTTTCTAGTCTAGGAGCAATTCATGATGGTGAAGGTGAAGCATTAGCTTGCAGGGCAGATGATTATTTTCTTATGTCTCCAAAGGAACCTTTGTTCGATGAGTCTAAACCATACTCCAGGAACCCATGGGTTTTCTCTAATTGTTCCGTGGAATCGTTCAAACGTGCACTACTTGACAAGTATGTATGCAGAGAAAATATCTTGACATGTTATAGTAGTGTGGGAAGAGAGATTTTTTATTGTTGCTAATTATGTAGGTCAATACATTCCATCCGGTACACACGTTATGTATACGAGTCCATGTACAATTCCTGGAGGAAAAGCATTGAGGCTGGACGACTTAAACCAAAAATCAGTAGCACAGCACACTCTAATATATAACACTTCTTAAACCGATCTGTTATACGTATACGCAACTAGCTACAATAACAAAATAACATCATTTGGTTTCAGAGCTGGCTTATACTGTTTGTTCCTCGTGGACGTCTTAAACAACATTACCAAGAATTTTTCAATCAACTGTTTCACTCAGGTTTCAATTGTTGTCTATACAATTCACTATGCTGTTTCCTTTGAATGTATGTTTTTTATGTTTAATAAGGGCTTAACTGGATTTTTACTACCTGTAAAATCATTTGGTATTGGTAACACAAGATCAATATCGGTAATAATGCCTTTCAAACAACGACGTACAGAACTTACCTAGATTAATCGATTTATCCCCTTCAGACGTCAGGAGCAGTTTTCTGCTGTTTCCTGCCCTGAGAGACGGTTGAGCAAGAAGCATATATGCGAAGGCATCCGTAAAGAAGTTAATTTATCGGAGCCACATGTAACAATGCATTCTATTAATTTGTCTCCAGCAACAAAACCATCTAGCCTGCCAATAATATTTATGGTGGTTGCAATTTTCACCACATCCATAATAACGGTTGTTGCAGCGGCGACGTTGTAAATAAGAAATACAAATTTACTTGCTCATAAACGTCACGTAAGATTCCCATAATTTAATCACAGAGATGTTTGACCTAGAATATTGTACTCTTTGGTAAGCTTGATGGACTTCCTTATCTCATCAACTAATAAAGCAATGTGATTGTTTGAGAGATTGACCATCATCAGGTGCAATTATAACAAGAACATCTAAAATATAAACTCTCTTTCAGCGATACAAATGCCATATAATTAAAAAAAAAATTGTACGGTGAAGCAGATACGTTTTTGGAGATGCTTTGGGTCCAAATAATACGTTTGATAAACACCACAATGATTACCCAACTGAATGTATTTGCAACGA
This sequence comes from Unio delphinus, assembly GCA_029339505.1. Classification (NCBI taxonomy): domain Eukaryota; kingdom Metazoa; phylum Mollusca; class Bivalvia; order Unionida; family Unionidae; genus Unio; species Unio delphinus. Next base: position 7,970,058 of record JAQISU010000162.1, read on the forward strand.
TAGTTCTTGTATTTGTCAAAAACATGTTAGATAAACAAGTGAGTGTTTGTTCAGATTATAATAATGGTTGAACAGAATTAACGGAAAATGCAACCGCGGTGGATTTGGTAATGACTTCCACTTCATTGTAGTAGCAGCATTTCCGAATTTTCTTCGCTAACAAATTAGAAGGTACCCAACGGCGGTTATATTTGGATTAATCATATATGTGCATTTAGGTTAGTCTCGTATAAATATGTTCCCGCTGATCTTTCTTGAAGAATTAAATCATTGTGCAATCTTATTTGCGACTAACAAGCGAGATCGAATGACTTTGTTAGAGAAACCAACATTAGACGATTTCCTTCTTCATGATAATTGCGACGTTTCCTTACAATCAAAAGTACGGCATTCATTGCTTTGTACACCGCTGACACAGAAATCACATACAGGCGATCCCTTATTTAAAATCAAATCTGCAGTTTTGCCTATAGATATGTTTTTTTCCTCAAAACCAATCGGGTTAATTAGCAAAGAGGGTACTTATGTAACAATATATGGATGGTCATGGATATAACAGCGCAGAGATGTCAATGTCAGATACATCACTTTTTCTAGTTTTGTGTTGTTTTGTTGAATTATTCATAGTCACTTACCGATATTCCACTTCGATTTCGTACGCTTAGTAGTCCAAACAAAATTTTTTGAAATAGCATTCTTTTTGCCAGTGATGTCACGGTTGCATCAGCACAACCACTAGCTACACTGTTGAGTAAATGTTCAGATAAAGAATATAGACCATAGCTGCACATACCACTATATTCTAACAACCAATAGAAGCCCTAATAACAACCTCTAAACCGTATAAATACTACTTCATACATTCGAGATCTCACTTGCAAGGTATCAAATGATATCCGTAGGCCTCAGTGCATTGATACACCAGTATATTTTTGTCATGAGTGGAACGCTGGTATTATTCATCACCATAAGTCTCTTGACCTAGTGTGGGCGTTGAGGCACTGTGCTGCTGAACATCTGACCAGTTCCATCCACATGTTAAATTATGTGCCTATGAGTGTGTTGCATACCTTTACCTGTTTAATTCCGTGATGTTGTCAGATCACTTTAGTCTCTATCTACCTCTCCTTCTGCCATCCTAGACGATGCCCTGAAGTAATGCTGCGGATAGACTGTTTGCGCTAATAGCATGGCCATACCATATCAGTTTTATGTTTTTCATAGTGGTGAGGTCTTCACAATGGACTACTTTGTGCCTGATCGTGTTACACACTTCTTCATTTGCGATGTGTTCTATGTGAGAGATGCCATGGATGGTTCTTCAGCATCTCATTTTAAGTGCCTGGATTATTCGTTGCAAATCTGCATTCAGGGTACAGGTCGGATATGAGTGATAAGGGATTTAGATGACTAGTGCTCTCAATGGATTTTAGTTTAGTTGACAATATTTCTGCAACTTTAAGATGACTAATGCAAAACATTTAACAGAGCTACTGATATTTGTTTTGAAAATAAAACGTGCAGGTTAATGCTGGACATGGTAATTTGCGTCACGACTCGGCTTTAATGGAACGATTTAACTCTACACCTGCATAAAAAAATATTCGGACCTCAGTACCTGCAGTAATTATAAACGTCTGTTACATAACACACGCTCGATAATGAAAGCAGAAGCATGATTGCGTTTGAATCTTCTTAAACAACTGAACAAAAGTACCTGATATCATATCATGGATTTTATTATACACTAATATGTATTTTGCTTGCGTTTAATCAATTTAATGAAACATAGCACTAGGCATAAGATGTAACAATAGCCATCCATGAAGACTGTTGTAGTTTAAAAATATGGTGTAATCTTTGGAAATTATCTGATCATACCTTGTTTTTTATTTCTAACGTATAATTGGCTTTCCGTCCCTAAATGGATTTCTTCTTTCAATAAATAAGTATCAAACTATGAATGTTATAGGTTGCAGTTCTACTTTTGTCTTTGATAGTAAAGCATCTCGATCATTTTTGGGTATCACGATTAGTTACATTGGGATAAAGAGATATATTACACTACAAAACAAACTGTACATTTTGCGCGTCTTGATAATCTTTCCTTCGGAAATTTCAGTCACGTGAAAGAGACGAATAAAAAGCGCTTATGTCTGGAAATTGTTATTCAGTGTTTATCATCTGTTCAAGTATTCTTATGGGCACACCTATTTTCTGATAATCTATTCTAGGTTTTCAGGGTTAGTGCTACCATAGCGACAGCAGCGTTCCTAGTGATCGTTATAATTCATTTGAAAGTTACAGACTAACTTGTCGAAACTGGAACTTACAGCCTGTTACTTTTGTGATGGGTGTAAGACAAGGTGGCCCCAGTGCATTTTCAGACATATAACATTGTCTAAATGAGCTAAACAGTAATGCCTCGAAAGTGTGTTAATACCGCGGACAATTTTTTGCTATATTTGTGGGGAAGTGACATTTGCCAATCAGAAGAAAAGTATCAATTCTCAAGTGAAGAAGGCATATAATCTTTACTTCGGATGCAAGGTTGGTGACCAAGACAAGCCTTGGGCTCCGCATATATGCTGTGCTACATGTACAACACAGCTTTCACAGTGGTTGAATTGCAAAAGGTCATCAATGCCGTTTGCAGTCCCAATGGTGTGGAGAGAGCCAAGCAATCACCTAAATGACTGTTACTTCTGCTTGGTTCCTCCTCTTTCCGGCGGAATAACGAAGCGAAAGAAGTCGAGAATAGTCTACCCAAACATTCCGTCTGCATTGAGACCAGTTCCACATGGTGAGGGACTTCCTATTCCAGAACCTCCAGCAGAATATTCTCTTGATTTATCTGACGAAGACAAAGGTGAGTCGACCTGTTCTTCTCCTGGTCCATCAGCATGCAGTGATCCAGATTTTCACTGTGGTGCATCATCAACCCCACACAGAATAACACAGGACGAACTAAATGACCTGATTCGTGATTTGGACTTATCAAAGAACAAGGCAGAATTGCTAGGATCAAGACTCCAACAATGGAATCTTCTAGAAGAAGATGTCACAATTACTGCATATCGAAAGCGCCACCAGCATTTGGAGCCTTTCTTCAGAAAGGAAAGTAATCTGATATTCTGTTCCGCTATTGAGGGCCTCATGAATGCTTTAAAAATCACTCATGACCCACAAGAATGGAGACTATTTGTGGACTCTTCGAAACTGAGTCGCAAGGCTGTGTTTTTGCACAATGGAAACATTCTTCCATCTATTCCAGTAGCGTATGCTGTCCACATGAAAGAGACATACGATAACGTAAGGCAGCTACTGAATTCCATTGAGTATAACTAGTACAGCTGGCACCTCTGTGGTGATTTGAAGGTAGTTGCCCTTTTAATGGGACTGCAGCAAGGATATACAACATACATGTGTTTCTTATGCGAGTGGGATAGCCGAGCAAGGGAAATGCACTACATGAGGAAGGAATGGACTCACAGGCAGAATGTAGCCATTGCAGAGAAGAATATCCAACACCCAGCTCTGGTTGAGGCTCAGAAAATCTTGCTACCACCCCTTCACATCAAACTAGGTTTGATGAAGAACTTCGTGAAAGCCATTGACCGGACTTTGCCAGCATTCCGATACCTGCATGAAAAATTCCCTCGACTCACCGAAGCAAAGATTAAAGAATGAGTTTTTGTGGGTCCTCAGATTCGAGAGCTTTTCAAAGATGACCGGTTCAACAACTTGCTGGAAGGTGACGCGAAACAAGCATGGAATGCTTTTCGCCTAGGTTCTACAAACTTCCTCGGAAATGTTTGGGCAGAAAACTATAAGGAACTAGTAGAAGACATGTTGATGAAGTATAAGAAACTAGGCTGTAATATGTCTCTAAAGATTCACTTCCTTCATTCCCATTTGGATTTCTTTCCTAGCAACTGTGGTATTGTTAGTGATGAACACGGCGAACGTTTTCATCAAGATATCGCAACAATGGAACAAAGATACCAAGGAAAATGGTCCACTACAATGCTAGCTGACTACTGCTGGACACTCCTCAGAGATGCTCCCGAACAGCTATACAAGAGACAGGCGAAGAAACCTAAGATGTAGTCAATGACTTGATTTTTTATAGGTAGGCTATTACAGTTGACCTTTTACTATTGGAATGCATTTCGTTATGTAAGCATTAATTTCTTGCAGATTACAAAAAAACTAGAGCCAATTTTGCAATTTGACTGTCATATTCGTGTTCATCACATAAAAATTGATAAGAATTGACTAATTTTATTTCAGTAACATGACTTTTGTAAAAATTTGTTGTCCAGTGTTATTCAGTAATATTAAATACTATTGGTTAGACATTATTTGATGGTTCTGGCTTTCGATGAGTCAATCAGTGTTAAAGAAGAATGATTTCCCAAATGTTACAAAAGAGGGTTCTTGCTGATTAGATGTGGCTGACCTTGACAGCAAAGCTATTGTTTATGCTACCAAAAGAAAATTACAAGGATTGGTTAGACCAAATATAAACAATACAACAGTTTAATGTAACAATAATCTTTTGGAGCTACAGAACATTTTCTATAAAGCAGGACACATCATTTTGTATTAGATCATGAGTTGTTGCTTGATGCGTACTGTTTTCCGCTTGAAAAAAAAATAGATTTTACTTTGCCTGACACTTCAACCACCCCTGTGCCGTAGTGGTTAGAGCGTCCGCCATGGGAGTCATACCAAAGACTTTTTAAAAATTGTACTAGCAGCTACCTCATCATCACTTGGCGTTCAGCATTAAGAGGTTAATGTTAGGACTAGTCGATCTGCTGTCATGCTAATGTGTCTGGGTGGGACATCATGCTACATGTCTGCGGTATCATGCCCCAGTGCTAGACGTCACTATTAATGACCTCACTGCAGACATCGTAGCGATACATAGATTGGATAGTAAATTTGTGTGGATTTGTTCATTATCTAGCTCATTCTCTTTCTCTCATAATAGGTATATAATTTTATGGAAGACAAAAGACGTATGGATAATGTATGTGTTGTTTTGGATAGGAAATTTGGTGTGTTGGATGGAATCTTTCTGAGATTTGAATATTCTCTTACGTCTTACTCTTTCTTTTAAGAGTAGATGTACATGTTTACGGATTGCTCAAAGAGTTTAGGAATGTATTCAATTGGTGGTTAATATCAGATAGTTATTCAAAATGTCAAATTCTAGCACAACTCGATTGTTTTAACTCTTTTGCGACCTACACTTCAAACTCTTTATACCATTTCACATTACTAACGAACCTTATTAATTTTCAATAATAATCAATATACGTGTGATCGAATGTAAATATTCTATGATTGGATAGTAATTAAAACGTGTGTTATGGAATGCATATGCAATATTCTGGATTGTCATAAAATTACAGTCGCTGCTTTATAATATATATGTTTGAATTGTAGACATAATGTGGATGGTTAAAAGTGTCACAAAACAATTTTTGTTTTTGATAAGATCTTAAAATCTTTGTTTAGTTTCCCGTACGTCAATACTAATTAAAACTTTTTGTTTACATTTCCAAAGTCTCTAGAAACTCTTTACGGTCCATACATAATTTGTCCCAAGAAAGAATTTTGTCTTTGTCAACACTTTGTCCCAATAATACCGTTCTCACGTTAAACATAGAAAATATTAAGTATTTCCCTACAATGTCTATAAAGGCGCAATTAAGGTCAACTCTAAGAATATTAAGATGTAAGCCCAATTGGTGTCAGCTACTTGTAACATTGTTTATATGTGTTCTTATGAATAATTATGTCCCTATAAACAAATTAGTCCATGCATTATATTTTATATGTTGAAAATATGCCTATTTCAATATCGTTTGTTGTTGTAGTACCCCCAAAATGATATCCTGTATCCTTTATAGTTTACATTTGTAGTATTAAATGTAGCTGTCTTTTAGAAACTGCTACATGACCGGTGTGTATTTGCTAGTGCATTATATTCAACGTAAGCTTTTTTCATATACTATGATGCTGTTTTCGGGTTTGTGTTAGCATATAGAAAATAATCTTGATAGAGCTGAACATACATCTAGTTTAACCAATTGCAGATAACGAACACAGTTGTTTACATGAGTTTACGTAAATAGTTCATGGTTGTGACAACTGAGATGATGAGCAACACAACACGTCAAATAATTAGTGACATATGTCAAAACAGTAATAGCACTCGTCGAGCTGACTCAAAGCAAAATTTAATCGATGATGATAACTGTATCTTTAGATACTCCGGCTATTTTTAAAAGCAGCAGAAAGGGTGAACAGACCAAGTCTTCAAGCAAAATTAAGGCTTCCTTGGCTGAGTACACTTAGATGGGAAGGGTATATACCAGTTCTAAAGACGTATTTACGTGTTATGGAGAGTGATTGGGACATAAAAAATCAAGAGAAAAAATTAAAAAAAAAAAATAAGTCTCCATTTGCCAAATGGGAACTCAGCAGCAGAGGGTGAACCCTACAACTTTTTCCGACAAAAAATTAGTTGAAAACCTCAAAACGGAACATAGAGCCTTCCTTCGAAATCTCATTTAACCAAAAAAAAAATAAATCTCCATTTAACAAACGGAGATTTTACGATTTTTCAATCAATTTTTGTCGCAACTTGTTGTCATTCACCCTCTCTGCTGGAACCTTCGGTTCTAGGTTAATAATTTTTTTACGATGAAAATCACTTATGATTGAAAATCACTTATGATTTTAACCGAATATTTGATCAAGTCCGATACGATATCGTGTCCGAGGGTCATGCAAATTTATTGTTACAAATCCGGACGGGGTTGACTGAGCGTTACTAAAGAAATTTCTAAATTGATTATGATCCATATCACTGCAGCACTAAGTTTGCCAAATATTTCTAAGAGTATGAGTATCAACTCCGTTGAATACACACAATATATTGCTGTTATCTCTGATCACTTTTGGAATCTGTGTGTAGCGTTGAGTGACATATATCACGTCAGTGTTTTTGTGCCTGCCTCGGGAAAATATTCTAGCAGGGTTTGTTTGTTTATCCAGCATCACATCGTCGTATACGACTAAATTGTTAATGCTTCCATCGAGATCTTCTACTGATGGCGCCTCGTCAATATCGGTTATAAAATCAACGACGTTCTCGCCTGCAATCTATGAAGCGTTTTCATTAAAATATTTTAGTACTTCATAACATCATTTAACATTCACGCTAGGGGCAATTAAATACAACTTATTTCATTTCATCCATCTCATTATTAAATTGAGTAACAATTGCGTCTTGCCGGATCCAGATGGCCCGATTATAATCATCCGGATAGAGTTTGGTAACGCTGCATGATGCTTAACCGGTTCTCTTGCTTTAGTCGCTGTAAAATCAATTATATCCATATCTCTATACATAAAGTATGGATCTATATTGTGTGAAATGTAGAGCGCGTACTGGCACAAATGACTTGACGACGATTACAACAAAAAATAACCGATCAGCGCTTTCTGGTAAATGCGTACAATGTGGTACAAAGAAATTTAGATTTGTTTCCCTTGGTAAAAATTCTTCGAATTTTCCAACCAAGGAATCTTTAAAAAAAAACGAGGAGGTGATATTGCAGCCAAGTTAGTGAAACTCCCAGGCAAAATACTCAGGAGAAAAGCACCTTCCAGGGTATAGTTATTGTGGACCGGGAACAAGACTCGATATCAGACTCGATGACCAAAACCAACCCCGACCCGGTGAATATCCAATAAACGCTATTGATAAGGCGTGTCATGCTCATGATGTTGCTTATAAAAGCAGCAATCTTCAACATAGACATCTCGCGGATGTGAAATTAATTCATGCGTCAAATGCTATTCCTGATAAATCTTTCAAAGAAAAATTAGCTTCGTGGTTGATAAAATCCGCCATGAAAGGCAAATTGATGTTAGGTGCCGGTAATTAATAATATGGAATCTGTTTATTATTCTCCAAAAGGATACTGGAGGGGTAACGCTGCAATCAGTAAACTCGTTAGTGCCGCAAAAGTGAAAAAGGTCACTGCGGCTAATTGGTTATCCAAACAAGCTATATGGCAAATTTATCTACCAGCGCCTAAACAAATTGATTACTCGCATTTTGATGTGACCGTTCCTAATGAAGTTCATCAAGGTGATATACTATTTTTGCCACATGATGGTGGTTACAAATACGCGTTAACCGTAGTTGATGTTGCGAGTCGATACAAAGAAGCAGAGCCGCTGAAAACAAAATCATCAACTGAAGTAGCTTCTGCATTTGAAAGGATTTATCGAAAGGGTCCTCTGAGTTGGCCAAATCTATTACAAGTTGATCCTGGCAAGGAATTTCAAGGCGCTGTTTTATCAGCGATGAAACATCACAATGTCACCATCAGACGGGGGCATACTGCGTTACATCGCGATCAGGCAATTGTAGAACGATTTAATCGGACTCTTGCTGAGCGGTTATTTGGATATCAATACGCGAAGGAGTTTATTCAACATAGACGATCCCGTGAATGGGTCAAAAGGTTACCAGCTGTGATTACCGCACTGAATAATGAGATTACTAGAACAATCAAAATGAAACCTATCAACGCGATTAAAAAAAAGTCTATACCTAAAATGGAAATCCAAGGGATTTCACAAAATGATTCTAGCGTTTCCCAACTAATTCTTGGTAGTAATGTCACTGTTAGGTATTTATACGAACCAGGAGAGTTGGAAGGTGGCACAAAAAGGGCTACTGATCCTATTTGGAGTGTTACTGCACACAAGATATCTACTATAATACGATCAACTGGTAGACTTCCAATCTATAAACTGGATTCAACTGCCCCTCAACGGGTTTTACACGCGAACGATTACAAGTGATTCCTGACGATACTCAATTACCACCGCATGGTCTTAACTAGCGCCGTTGCGTCTATTGCACTCAATACAAGTCAACATCACATTGTTTCTGACATGACCGAGACTGTTATTTTTTATGTCTACGGTAAATAGGCGAGGATCTTTATCCGAATACTGCCAATGCATTATACAATTGCAACTTGCGCAGTGATTATTCTGTTGTTGTTTCAGCGTAATTATTAATCCAGCATCAACGTCAAATTCTCGTTGTTTTTTTTTGTCTTGATGTTTGTAACCGGAGAGTTTTTTACCAATAATTTTAACATCAATATCATCCATTATTGTGTCATTATCATCGAAAACAATTCTTCGAAGCTGATTTATTTTTCGTACTCTGGATACTGCGAGATAGACTAAATTTGACCATTCGATGCGATTATCTACCATCCAAACAATTGTGTCTGTGATAGTTAATCCCTGTGAAGAATGTATCGTCGCTGCGTATCCTAGCGTCCACGGGGATTTATCAGCGCGCAATGCATCTTCAACGACGCTGATATCAACCAGCACAATATCATTTAATACGAGAATTTGTTTTTGAAATCCTTCGGATTTTGGGCCTGGAATATCAACTTCGATATTCTGCTTTCGTGTATCCGAAGGTTTATAACATAACGGTACTGGAAGTACGGTAAATTTTTCTGTATGCAATTTAAATAACTTCATCTAAAGTGCGTCTCTGACAATTTTTCTACTTGCAATTCTCAAATCGTTTGGTCTCCACGTTTCCCAAAAATCATTCATGGAAGTTTCTGAAATCACTTCACGCGCTATTTCACATTGGATTCTATCCGGTTGTAATCTAATTAGCGCTTTGAACTCTCGTAATTGTTCATCAAGTGATCTATAATCAGTGGTAATTTCTTCGTAATAATCTACAAAACCCTTTAGCCATTCATGTGGGGATCCACCAACAAATGGTGGTGGGTGGCCGTGATCTCCGCACATGACGACTTTTGTATTTTTGTTTAACAACCACTCGAGAAATGTCTGTAATACTCAACGATACAGTGCATATTTCATCCCATATTATTATTTCAGGAATGAATTTATCGCCCATTCGATCAGGAGTCTATGTATCGCCTTTCCATCGAAAGAAGCTGTGATAAGTACAGGCTTTTACTCCCCGCGCTATCATCTCTCTGGCGAGTCTGTGAGTTGGTAATAACACAATCATGGTTGTGAAATCTGTAGGATTTTTCCCACGGAATAATTCGATTGCACGAGTTGACTTTCCTGATCCACCACAACCGTTTAAATAAACTGTCTTGTATCTACATACGGGATCAGATACCGGTGGTGCATTAGAAAATTCAGATTGAATATCAATGCGGTTACAACAAAGATATTTATCGTCGTTGGCAACGTCTGCGGATTCACAATACTTGTGTAGTTTTTCCTTTTTAAATCGCCAACGTCCCCACGCTTCCTCCGAGGATGTGAATGCCGCTACATCCGATTTGTATTCACTGTGGATATACATCGAATCAGTAGCTACTCTAACCGCGGTATCTGGAAATCTATTTATCATCGAAAATAGATTAATGCAAGCATAGGCTAGCATGGAACTTCTCAAATGTGTGTACTGGGAATTATATCCATCACAGTAGGTAACAACCGTACCTAATTTCTCACCATTGGATAGAAAAGCATCCTTACGGGATACAAGTTTTCCCTGTTTCGTTAAATCAGCCACAATAAAATCGTATTCTGCGTTGTCTATGATCAACCGCGAAGAGTATTTTGCATTGTCATATCTTTCACCTTGGGTAAATTTACCGATTATTCTTCTTCCAAAATCTTTTGCTTGTTCTTTTTTAATTTCAAATAACTCCTTAGATGATTTCATGATTTCTTCCTCGCTGAAATCAGGAAATTGTTTTCGCTGTTCGCGTATTATTCTATCTAAATCGGGTTGTGGTAACCAAACATCCTTCTGAGCTCGATAACATATGATAGCTTCACCGACAATCAACGATATTAACATACCACTATCAATCATATATCGTAGTAACACAATTGGCATCCAGGCCTTTTCAGACATGTGTCTACCAAGCCAAAGATAACTACACGGATGTAACCCTGTAACGAGTTCAAATGATATCACACGAGCGAATCCGGTTAAATCAAAATCAGGCAAACGACCATTAATCGCAACACGAGTCATTTCATGCGTGGGGTGTCCAAATCGTTTGAAATACTCAGAGCATTCTCCATACCCGAGAAAACTTCCAGGATAACACGCGGATATATCAATTGAAATCATACCATCACGTGCGTATTTCGTATTCCACAGTCCTCCATGACTAAATTCGACGCAACTCAATTTAACGTGTTCGAGAAAATCATTTCGTGTTGGACGCCATGAGTTTTTCTCTCTTGCGAAGTGAGCTACCACTGATGGAATAGTAAAACTATCCGTGAGTAGTTTTTCATGGAAACTCTGCTGTTAAAAATCATTAGCGATTTTTCTCATTCTGTTATCTAAATCTTCAATACGATATAATTCACCATTTGGTCTAAAGAATTGATCGAATCCTGATTCGGAACCATCACTGCTAAGTAACCACACTGACACGGGATCATCTTTACACAACGCGTGAATAGCATCGAATAATTTCTCTTCGTGGAACACATCCCCGGAAAATTCCCCGGAAAATTCCGGGGGTATATATCTCACGGATCTATCTCGTGGAAATATTGTTACTGCAGGTGTCCACGCGTGTTCGTTATGATCAATACTTTCAATTGGCGCTCCTCGCGATTGATATTTCGGTTCGTATAATACTTCTCCGGTTATTGTCGTTATTGATATTGGGAATTTTAATGATGCTTCTAATTTAGCTATTTCGGAAATCTTTGCACCGTGCTGTTTCACTGTCAGTTCCCATTCGGTTATTTTCCTACGTCGTAGATCAGTTAGTTTATTTCCTCTGGATGCATTTGTGAAGTGTTCCATTACACGTGTTGCTACGCAATTCATTGAACTAGAATATTTCATAGGAGCTAGTTTTGTAATATCAGGTTTATCATTTAGCGGGTATATTCCATAAACGACTGCTGTTCCAGGATAAGATCTCTCGTAGTATGGTTTGTCGATTCCAGTTAGAATTTCTGGTTTGGAATCTCTACTCAGCGTGATTGTTTTTTTATTTCTAAGGATTGGTTCAAAATTATCCTTGATAATCCATTTGCCTTCGACTTCGATAATGAATTTTATCCTGAAAAAAAAACTTCTGTTGAGAATTGCTTGGCCCACCAAGGTGTGAGATTATCTCAGCTGCTCTTGTATCGTTCATGGTATAATCTATTACGGGTACATTGACATCTGTATCGATAATTCGAAATGTCGACCTACAGTGTGCTGCACCGTCTCGGTAGAATTCATTAAAACACTCACTGATTTTAATCAGTATAGTTCTATCACCGATTAGACGTTTTGATGTTTCAGAGACTTTATCGAGATTAAAATTAGTATTTTTCCAAGGATTAATTTTCGATAATTTCTTAAACTCCTTCATGTTGCCGTCCACTAGACGTTTTTTTGGTTTATCGAGATTAAATCTAGGACTAATTTTTAATAATCTCTTAAACTCCTTCATGTTGCCGTCCACTAGACGTTTTTTTTGGTTTATCGAGATTAAATCTAGAACTAATTTTTAATAATCTCTGAAACTCCTTCATGTTGCCGTCCACTAGACGTTTTTTTTGGTTTATCGTTTACTAGACGTTTTTTTGGTTTATCGAGATTAAATCTAGGACTAATTTTTAATAATCTCTTAAACTCCTTCATGTTGCCGTCCACTAGACGTTTTTTTGGTTTATCGAGATTAAATCTAGGACTAATTTTTAATAATCTCTTGAACTCCTTATCAGAATTGAATTGAGCATTTTTCCAAGGCTTAATTTTCGATAATCTCTCAAACTTCTTCATATTATAATTAAAACAAGCATTTAAATGAAAGATTTATGTATAATGAATCACTGCAAATGGCTTATGATTGGATCGACGACACCGTGTAACAAATCATGTAGAAATGAATTCTGTGGGTATCATATGCAAAGCTTTCGTCGTGGAAGCCTTGGTCCGTTACCCTGCATACGATGTGGGGTTGGGGTCAGGGGAAAATCGCAGTTGTGTCTGAGTTGTGGTGGTAAACGATACAGGGAATTGAAGCGTTATTATGTCAAAAGAATCAAAAATGGAAAATCATATGAATTTTCAAAAAAAAAATTCCGACCTCGACTCTGTCAGCGACAAAGTCGTAAGAACTCCCCAAGACTACATCGAAAGATTCTCCAAAGATGTAATCATTAGACCAAACAATGAATTAGACAAACAATAGTATAGTATATAAATGAACCAAGAATTCAGACCACACCCTGTGATTAAAAAATATGAAGCATCCAGTGATGGTATCGTAAGAAACCGTAGACTGAAGAAATCAGTTGGTGTTGTGAATAATCAAGGGTATTTGAAGTTTCGCGCTGGAAAGAAAATGTATTACTGCCAGCGTTTCGTGTATGAATGTTTCCATGGATTAATCAATGATGGTTTTGTTATTGATCACAAGGATTCTAATCCCAAAAATCAATTCTTTATCAAATCTGCAAGCTATCACACAAAGTGAGAATACCAAACGAGGAAAGACTGGTACTTGCTCAAAAAAAGCGAGACCCGTAAAATCTTTTAATACGGCAACTAACGAAGAAAAAATATTTCAATCGATATGTGAAGCCGGTAGGCATTTCGATATTTGTAGAGCCTCAGTACGATATGTTGCAGAAGGGATTTATCGATCTGCGTTTTCAAAAAATCGCGGACAAAAAATTCATTCCATCTATGTCTGATGCGTCATATTTTTCATTTAGAAATATGTAATCATCATAAAATATGAATTCTGAAAAAATGAATAGCATTATTGATGAAATCTTAAAATTGAAAAGTCAGGATATCAAACTATCAGATGGTTTAAATCCTGATCAAATCATGTCAGATTTTCAGGATATAGAATACGGAGTTAACACTAACAAATATATGCTACCCAAGAAATATGCGCTAATCAGGAGAATTCAGAATTATATTCGAGACTCTCTTTCATTTTCCAATGACATAAGTGTGTTTGTTCCGTTGTATACTATCGCTGAACGAATACGAAAAGAATTAGGTAACGAATTCGAATTGAAAAGGGATGTCAATTCTAAAGTTAGAAACATAAGAGCGTTAATTCAAGAAAATAAACGACTTTGACCGTGACCGACCTCAGAGAGAGTTTCATTTTTTTTTAGCATTTTTTGATTGAAAACAACAAAATCAGTGAATAAAAAATCATCCGACGTGTCGAAGTGTTTTCGTCTGTTAGGTCAGGTTCGGAAAATTGTTTTACAATTGAAAAATTGTCTGCGATTTCAAATAATGGTCAATGAAGCATTAACGATCCGATTGGCTCGTGAACGACTAGATGCAATCAAGAAATTTATACCAATTCGCGACTCTGTAAGGAATAAACTGCAACAACGACAGAGTTTACAAACTGATTGTGCTTTGGGATCTGAAGAATTGTTTAAACCAGTAACCACAGCAACGAAAGGGGTAGAGCGTGCTATATTGGGAGATGTTCCCGAGACGGGGAAATTTGTTATCGGTGAACTTGAAAAAATAGCAGCGAAAACTGAACAAACAAAACAGGCTGTACAAAAAATGGAATCAAAAGAAACAGTAGATGATTTACGCGTGATATTTAACGAGGCGGGGTTAGCAGAAATTAATAAGACTGATTCAACAGAAATTCCTGCGCTTGTTGTTACGACTTATGAAAACAGGAAAAATATGTTGAAACCAGAACATCATAAGTTTGTTAGAAATATAACTCACTGGGCTGATATATTCTACGAAATCAAAACTTAAAAAACAGGTAGAATGAAGAAGGATAGTGCAGCATATATTGAATATATCAATGCGGTGGATACAGTGTATAAACAATACGAAGAGTTTAAACAACAACAAAAACCGCGAAAATTGCAAAGAAAGCGACAGCAACCTGCAAAGAAAATATCTTTTTCGCCTAAAAAACAACAACTACCACCTGATCGAGATGATGATTTACAAGAAGCCGATTTAGAAGAACCGGATGAAGCAGCTGGTTATAGCGGAAGTGGATTGCAAAACGCTAACGTTGGAAACTCTTCGAGGGAAATCCTTGGATTTCATGTCCTGGTAGTGTTCTCAGTGATATATCACGATTAGAAGTTCTTGTAGGAGGGTTCCGAGCTGGAAATAACTCACCGGAAGTAATTAATGAAGCAGCTGATATCTGTAGACGATTATTTCAAGGTGGTATCATGGATATCAGCACATACCGAGATTTCATTGGCGATTTAGTGGAGGATTATCACAGTGACTGAAAATCCTTTGGATTTTTCATCACCGGGACTGAATTCACAATTGAAAAATTGTTTCTGATTTCAAATAATAATCGCACACTACAATCATGATAAACCAACTCCCGTCTATGTAGTTAATTCACGGTTTCCAGTTTATAAAGCATACTATGGTGATGGTTTAGGTAATACCATTGCGGGGTTATTTGCAAGAATGGCTCCAAAAGTGATGCCGTTAGCTAAACAATTATCAATGAAAGCAATTGATGTTATTCGTGATAAGGGTATTAGTGCTGTTGGAGATCTTGCCGGGAAAGCGTTTTCAGCCGCGAAGGATAAAATAACATCATTGGTGCGACGAAAAAAGAAACCGTTACCGTCTACAGCGGAAATGCCTGCACGGGTTAGTAAAATTATAAATAACGCAGTAGACGAAAAACTAGCGTCGATGGCTTTGCCATCATTGATAACTCCCGACCAAAGCAATATTGCAATTATGATAGCAGGAAGCGGCTTTAAAAAACTACGTCGATGAAATCCTACGGATTTTCACGTTAGCGTTTTTCACGATGAAAATCTTGTACGATTTAGACACTGATAAATAGAATAAAATGTTCAAAAAGTCACATGATCCGGCGTTTGATATAGACGCCCCAGTTAGCAAGGATGATTCTGTACGCGATTATCAATATTACGCCTATCATGCAATAGACCCAGATAGTCGATCAAGAATTGAACTTCAAGTTCATGATACCAGTAAATACTTTCTACCGCTGGAGCGTTTATTGAAGTAGAAGGTGAACGTGTAAGAGCTGCTGATACTCCTGCTGTACCAGCACCGTATCCATCTGGTACTCAAGTCGGTTTTGTCAATAATGGTATCATGGCGTTATTTGAGAGTGCAAGATACCTCATCGATGGAAAAGAAATCGAGTCGATAGATCGCGATGTTGATGTGGCTACAACAATAATCGAGTTAGCGAGATATTCTGATGATTATACAAGATCGGGGGGACCTTCTATGATGTTTGCAAAGGATGTTAAAAATACCGCTGGAGGAATTCAATTTATTATAAGACGACCAAATAATAATGCTGGCACTGCTAATATTGATGCCGAGGATATGATTATAAGCAACGACGTTAATTTCAATCTAGCAGCCGCAACACGTATTTCAATGTTGCAAGGGGCTCGTGAATCATTTTCATGCGCGATTCCACTGCATCACATATTTGGATTCTGTAGAAACGTCCGAAAAGTTATCTACGGGGCGAAGCATACAGTAGCGCTTGTACGAAAGGGTGATGATAATGACGCAATTTGGAGGATTCCAGCAAACCTAGCTGCAGATCATGTAAATGATGATGCCGGTAAAGTCAAATTAACAAAAATATCATTGTGGATGCCAGTGTTGACTCCATCAATCACCGCTGAAGGACGATTACAATCATTTATGGATCAAGGAGGAAAATCATTACTAAGTTGGTTATCAGTGAGTACAGATGTTAAACAATCGAATCTGAACGGGTTATTCACGTGGAATCTAGCATCAAAACAAGGTGTTTCAGCTCCACGTCATATATTTGTAGCGTTACAGGATAACACACGAGTTGGCGATCAACGTTTCAGTCATATGATATTTGATCCATTAGGTGTTAAAGACGTCTCACTGAGAATAAACGGACAGCAGGAACCATCAGAAGATGTACAACTTGATTACGATCAAAATCAAATTGCACGCGTGTATCATAGATTGTTGTCGTTTATGGCACGCGATCAAAATGTCGATACTGGTCTACAAATATCACAATACGACTTTAAGAGTTTATACCCGATCTATTACTTTTCGCTGGAACATCTCGATTTAACAAGACAATCCGTCGTTGATATACACTTTAGAGCTAATGTGACTCGTGGTGAAATTGCTAATTATAGAGCGGTTGCTGTCATTCTCAGCGACAAATCAATGCTACTTGAAGGTGTTGGAGGAAGAATGAGAGTGGTAGATGCGCCAGTGGAAAATATGTAATCGAAATCCTCGATTTAGAATTAATCTATTACGTATAATGTCGTATAGTCATATCAATGTGTCTTTGACACCTGGTCAATTAAAAAAAATTACAATCCAAATCAGCTAAGCAATGTGGAACCACAATTACGCTGAAACCTAATCAAGTGACTGGCGGGGGGAATAAATTATCGCTGACAACTCGTCAAGTAAAACATTTCAATGATGCACTTGTAGCAAAAAAAGGTGTCCAGATTACTCTCTCTGCGGCTGCTATCAAAAACATGGAAAAAAACAGGCGGTATAATCCCGTTGTTAGCTGCGATTTCAACATTGATTGCGTCAGCAGCCCCAGCGGTAGCTAAAGCGGCAGCGTTAGGAGCCGTTGGTACCGCGGCAGGAATGGCACTAAAAAAGGCAGCTGGGGAAAGGTCTAAGACTTCCAGGAACCCCGTATTCATGGTACAGCGGAAGCGGTCTAAGACTAGGAAAAGTTTACTAGTTGAGGAACCTATGGTTCAAATGTCCAATTTTGATTTACTCGATGCTGCTAAAAAACTCGCCATACAAAACTTCAGAGGTGTCTTTATGAAAGATCAATTACCAGCACAACCCAATAGTGTTGAAACAGGCATCATTAATCTCGATAACAGCACAGGACCTGGAACCCACCGGGTTGCATACGCTATTGATCCACGTGGGATTGTCTATTTTGATTCATATGGATTGGCACCGCCAAAAGAGATTATGCGTTATATAAAAACTTTTCCAATGAAGACTTGGTATTCTACGCTACCAACACAAACGATGATTGATCCACCAATATGCGGCAGCGAAGTATTAAATGTTCTTGATGCTATTTCTAACTCCTTGGGTAACCCAAGGGGGAAACCACCACATGTTGTCGTGAATGAATACACCAGCAATCGCTTTTTAGAGAGAGAAAGAGTTTTACAATAATATGATTGATATTTGGGGAAGACCTCTGAACTCTGAAACCTAAACCCGATTATGTATCGATTTTGGTGGAAAGAGATTCCACGAACTGGCTAAATATTATTTAAAGAAATATAAGATTGTGATTGATGAAATGGGTTATCTTACCGGGAATCATCGTGAATTAAACTGTTAATTTACTTAGAAAATGTATGGATCAAATTGAATTTGTATCTCATCCTATTTACAGTTATTATGAAACTTCTCGTTGTGGGATTGATGGGCAACGGTAACGAAGAGTAAAAATTGGATCGATTAATAATATGGAATATATTTTGATAACCATCTATTGAAAAAAACGGAGATTAAAAATTGTGTCTCGCTCATCGATTTATGTACGAGTGGGGTAATTTGTAGTGGATTCGTTATCGATCACATCAATAGAAATAAACTTGATAATCATATAGAAAATTTGCGGGCAGTTATAGCTTTTATGGATAGCACGATAATACAGTTTCCATGAACACGTTCTGCTGGTAAATACTATGATATTCATAACCAATCTATACAACGAGTCCCCGATGATATATGTTTAGCAGGATTTTCAAAAAGATATAAAACATTAGCATCATTTCTTTGTGAATAAATTAATTACTTGATTGTTTTTTATCCTCATGATGAAACTTTAAACAACAACACAATAAAATATTAACAAACCGCGTTAACAAATTTATCGCGACAAATAATGATTTAAGTGCAAAATAAAAGAATTCAAGAAACAGAATCAAGAATTTAAACTTCCCAATTTCGAGGTTATAAGTCTATACTGACATTTCAGTTGTTAATGGGAACACTATGTATATCTTGTAGCGGGTTAGGCTAGATCTAGAATTTATTCGATCCCTTTTATTTTCCTATAGACAGGCGATTATGTTAAACAAGTCGGTTTCACACAATTAAACCTATTCGCCTCTTTCTTCTTTCAGAGTGTGGATGATAGAATATGTAGCTTCATGATGTGTACGGATCCGATAAAGCAAACATGCTTCAACTTTATAAGAGCGGCTAGAGGAACTCTATGCGGACACAATATGGTATTCACTTTTTCCCTCCCTCCCTCTCTGTCTGTCTGTCTCTCAATGTCTGTCTGTCTGTCTGTCTGTCTCTCTCTCTCTCTCTCTCTCTCTCTCTCTCTCTCTCTCTCTCTCTCTCTCTCTCTCTCTCTCCCTCTCTCTCGCTCACACACACACACACACACACACACAGACAATGTCGGAATGTTCATGTTAATCTGAATCCATTTAATAAGAAAAAACATGATATAAATAATATATTTTTTCTTGCGTATAGGTAATTCACTAAAGTTTGCAGTTTTGCATGCTATTTTATACAAATTATTCCTTTGAAAACTAGATGGTGGGATCTTCATTTCCTCGGTCTTTCTTACAAATATTTTAAACATATTTATTGTAGTCGTGCATATATATATATCTATATAGATATATATATATATATATGTGTGTGTGTGCGTGTGTGTGTGTGTGTGTTTCGTGACCATTTCTCCATTCAGAGGCGTTATTAATACAATTTAAGCCAATTTCAGTTGCATAATATACAGCCCGAAGAGAACTGTCAGTTACTAGCACGAGTGTCTGAGCTCTAGCACCATGCTGTTGACTGCGTTCAATGAATTTATGCCATAACTTGTTTTCATTTTGACTTAGTATACAAAATCTATTTTCCTACATCTCAAACATTGAACAACTTATATTTTGAAGTGAGTGGGGCTCCGATTGGCCGAGCGCTATCAAGAGTTTACCTCTGTCTGTATGAGTTCAAGTCTCGGGCTTGACTAACCTCGGTAGGTTAAAACGTTCGCATGTAGCGGCGCGGGTGTAGAAGGTTTATCTCTGGGTTTTCCAGGGTTCTTCCTCCACCAGTTATAATCAGTGGCCATGAATAGCCAAGCTTGTGCTGAAAAATGGTTATAAAACTCTCCAACAACACCATATACATACTGTAAATGAATCATCATTTGAAAGAAGTTTCTCAATTAATAATTTAAACGGCTTCGTGGCAGAGCGTCTAAACATATTTAAAAAGAACTAAAAGCCAATGTTTATAGGACTTATTTTCCAATAGCAAACCGAAGTTAATGAGCATTTACACCCAAATATTTTCTGTTTCGAATAAACATGACAGAAACATATTCTTAAAATAACACAACCTTTGGAATTGTGTGATTGGGTCTAGCTACAATTGGACACGAGTGAAAAGGTCTGCATCAATTAGAAAAGTCAATTTTAATTTTCAGGCAATGTAATGATGAAAGGTTATCTGATAAGCCTTATTAACTCTCAAATGGCCCGTCAAAGGATTTCTGATAAGCCTTATGAACTCTCGATTGGCCAGTCAAAGGTTATCTGATGAGCCTTATTAACTCTCAAATGGACAGTCAATGATTATATGATAAGCCTTATTTCTCTCAAATGGCCAGTCAAATGAGTTTTGTAGGCTGGACTAGGACTTTCATATCGATTTCTCCCTTGTACACTAACTTCATAGCTCACTAACAAATTGTCACCAGCCGATACCTCAAGTCGACTTCAGTGTCAGATGTTTACTTTGTGACATCAGTTCAGTAAAAGCCACGTGAAAATAATCGGAATCATTATGACCATTTTCACGTTGGACGCTGAGTGATTACCTTTATTCATCAATATTATAATTTAGTGAGTGAGTTGTAAACAGATGATCATTGATGATCCTAAATAATCAATTAAATGACCGAAGGAACGCAAGTTTTAAATTCTGCACCTAATATGAGAAATCTGAAAGTATTCGTCATCAAATTTTATGGATAAGTATCACGTTACGAAATGTAAATTTCTTCGTGAAAATGTTACATGGAGTTGATCAGTTTTTTTACAATTAGTAATACATTTTCGATATGCCTAAGTTACAAACGCATAACTCTTAATGATACATTCTTTAATTATACTGAAAAGAGAACTTTTTTGAACAGACGATAACTGTAGCTTTGCCAAAAACTACACGTTCCAGTAACAATGATCAATTGTCTATTTTAAATTTCCAGCAATTTTATCAAAGTGAGGAACTATTGAAACACTTCTTTAATTTTAAAGGGGTACTAACCAAATAGTTATGTTAGCAGTAAAACCTAGAACACGTTTGAAAGGACAAAAACATGTTCTACCTTACACTAGATATTCTTTTAATCCAGTTTCCTTGCCCGTTTATCTATTTCACATGCATGTTTTTATGTTTGTCATTTTCCTTTCTTAATTTCCCAATCTTCTTTTCTCTCTTTCCTGATTTTGGATTTCCTGCAGTTCTTGTTGAAGCTTGGCTTTTGTCCAAGGTTCTAATCCATTTTGGATTGGATTTGAAAAGAAGTTATAAACCTTAGATGACAGTGTAAAAACTACCTTGTTTCACAAACTATTTCTCAGATGTATTCACTTAAAAAGCAAATTATCAGAAATTATAAAATCAAATTAAGAAAGAAACTAATTATAGTTAACTAACAAGACAAAGATCACGTACGCACGCCAGATTTATTATCATTTATAGGCAAAAGTCACATATACAAAGTAAGCTACATATGCATTACACTATAGTTTATTTTTCCATTATTGATGCTTTATTGACCTAATGGTCGATACATTTGCTAAAGAGCAAGAGCAGCAGAGAGGGTGAATCCTACAACGTTTTCAGACAAAATTTTGATTGAATCATTAAAACGAGCCTTCCTACGATCTTATTTTAACCAAAAAAAGGTGAACCCTACAACGTTTTCAGACAAAAAATTGATTGAAATCTACATACGAAATCATTTTAACTAAAAAAATGAAAACGATTTTTTAATTAATTTTGGTCGCAACTTGTTGTCATCCACCCTCTCTGCTGCTAAAGTTTTCAGTTCTGGGTTAACAAAAAATAATAAATAATTTGATCGAGTCTTTAGGATGAAAATCATTTATGATTTTACAAACAGACTAATCGCTAACACCTCTTCTTGTAAATCAATCAGATTATTTGACTGGTCGGTGAGTTTGAAATTAATTCTGGTTAATGAATTATTATGGCATCGCATATAGACAGGATTAATTGGGTTTTCAATAATTAGGAATCCTGGAGGAGCTGTTGGTGCAAATGAATAAAGAATATATCCTTGCTGAGCTTGATTTGATCGTTCGAGATTAATTTGATAGCTTCCTTCGATAACATCACACACTAAATTAAGTGCAATCACCGTTGAAATATTCACGTTGAACGGAGCGATATGCCTACCACCATCATCTGGATCATTATTATGTTTGAGGAGGACAGTTGAGTCTGATTTTTGTAGTGCTTTGATATCGGTTTTAACAATTTTTGCTAATTCATCAGCGTTGTATTTCGGAAACTTGAAATTACGCAGATTGTCTTCTGTGATATTGTAATCGGTTAGGAATCGTTGTTTATTGTCGCTGTTGTCATTAATTATTGTTTGAATAATTAGTTCATAGATATATTCCATGTCCGATATAAGTTGATTTATTATTTCAACGTGTTTTTGCGATCTTGTTTTCCGTAGTTGTTCTAGTTGTGTGTCATATAATTGTTTAATCTCATTAAAATAACCACGGACGTCAGTTAGCGTAAATGAAATAGTAACAGATGAGTCGGTTGTTCTTTTAATGATAAAATCCCATTGCAATGTGTCTTTGTTGGTGAATATAAATCTATCGGCGATTTTTCCTTTTCTTATATCAGATAAATCATCTCGATAACTGGGATTGATTTCATGATATGATTGTACATCCGTGGTTAAGTCGGTGGTTGATTTTTCCGGTGGTAATTCAGGCCATCCAAGTACGGTTCTAATAGAACTTTGATAGATATCTACGACGTATCCTTCTGTGCTTATTTCAATCGCGGATGATAGCGTCGGTTCATGAACTGTTATAGCGATTTTTGATTCTTTTCCAGTAATCGATTTTATTCTACGCGCGAATTCATTATTGATTTGTTCGATTTGGTATGATCCGGTTGGTATCGAAACGACGTTCCAGTCTGGAGTTCCGTCGGGTTTATTCTTATTTGCAAACACTAAAGAGTTATTCGGTTGTTGACCACCAAATGGTTTTGATCTGATATTAGGCCAACTGTGATATACTCGTAGTTTTGCAAGCGCGATTTCACTCACAGGAACCGGAGAGGGGAAATTCACACTAAACTCGGGTTCCGTTGATGTAATTGATATCATACTCGTTTGTACTGGTTTCGTGTTCTCCACTATTTGTTGAAGTAATTCCTGCTGTGTCGTCATTATACTCATGATTTATTTCTAATTTTGGTATCGAGGAATCATAAATACTGACCATCACTGAGAATTCACAATCTGGTAATGTTGATATTATTGAGATCATTTTGTTTTTTGGGTTCGTGTTTTCTGATTCCATCGGTGTTGTCATTGTTATTATACTCATGTTGTCGCTCTAATTTCGATATCGCGGAATCAAAAATACTGACCATCGCTGAGAATTCACTATCTGATATAATCGTATTATCGAGTGACGACGATATCATCAATGATAATTGCGAGTATGCGGTTGATGCAATATGAAATTGAAGTAAGTAATTCTGCAGTTTACTCTGGCTGCATGATGATATCTTTTTTGCTATCCCGGTTAATATACCCCCGATTGTAGCCACCGCAGAAATGCAAATTGGAACTACGACCGGGGCAATCATTGTAACAGATGCTAGTATTATTCCGGCACCAGTGAGAACGCTTGACACCGAGTATATAGTAACATCAATTGCGGTGATTCTTCGTCGGTATTTTTTTATTTTTACTTGATACTCCTCAGTGAGGGTTTTGAGTCTATTCTGAAATTCTCTGACCTGATCATAGCGACATTGCGTCGATGACAAAGTCATTGTTATTTTAAACCCGCTAGTGTTTTCAATTATTTGTCATCGTTAGCGGGAATTGTTAGTACTTCAGTCGGAAAAATGAGCTACGAGTTCTAAACACCAGGCTATTTTTGATCTAATGGTGGAGCTATCAACCGCGACGACATTAAAGCTTTTTTTGCGACCATCCATAATTAACGTCGCGGTGCCACCAGAGTAGGTTTTACCGTCCGCGATCATATTAAATTGATCGATAGAGATCCACGTTAGCCTGTAGATACCATCGGCCCATGTTGGCTTGTAGTCAGGGCCCACTATGCCGGGGAGACCCAAGATACCGATGGATAATGTAGTATAACCGTCTCTTATCCAATCCATGGTTCCATGATTAACCGTATACACGATATTTTTAACGCCCGTGTAGTGATGTGGAATCTTTACCTTTTCAGATATTCTTTTCAGGTTAAAAAGATCGTCGAAAATATCGAGATAATTTACCGTGATTCTGGTAGGATCTATTGTTTTTCTACTCTCCTCCCTGTTAGAGAAGAAAATGAAACCAGAAGGTCTTCAACTTTAAGCTCTGCTTGGGTTTTAATATGGTTGTCGATGTTAGAAAATTTCGTCGTGATATCTTGGAGGCTACTGCCCTCAAAGAACTTATTAACAATATCGCTGGTGTGCTTTTGTTTGTCAATAGCGCTTTTAATTTCCGCGAGAGTCATGCCTGTCAACGATGTGGTTTCAGACACAGGTGTTCTCCCTAAAAATTTATCCACGATGGTATTAAGTGTTGTTTGTCTCACCATAAACATATTAATATCTTTGAGAGTCATTGTAGATGTAGCCGGGACACCAAAGAAACTATTAGCGATGTAGGCATTGTGAGTGTGCTTGCCGATAAACTCACTGATTTCAGCGAGAGTCATGCCAGCCACAAGCGGGGTTCCAAAGAACCTACCAACAATGCCGTTTGTGAGTTTTTGATCTTCGCTTACTTTAAAAATCTCGAGATAATTTGCCTTGATTTCTGAAGCAGTCATCATCCTTCCAGCTTCCTTGTTAGCGAAGAATGAATTCAACAAGTCTTTAATTTCAGCGAGAGTCATGCCAACCACAAGCGGGGTTCCAAAGAATTTGTGTACGACATTTTTGCGAAAACTATTATAACCTCGTATAAAATCATTCAGCTCACGTTCGTTGGTAGCAATCGCGTCGGTGATCGTAGACACAAGTGCGCCTGGTTTAAGTCGTCCGTCGTTGGAATACAGCGCAATAGAGTTTTCAGCGGCGTCGCGCTGCCGTATCAAAATGTCATTCAATGACACATCACTGGATTTCAATTTACCCTGTTTGTCTTGAAATACAACTATTTCATTAGGATCAACATTTGTTAAGTTCAACGTCTCAGCGATTTCATCTTCAATTATTTTTTTTATATCCTTGACAGAATCAGGTGGTGCAGTGTCATCGGGTTTGGGTTTCAAAGATCTCCCCCAAATATCAATCATGTTATTGTAAAACTCTTTCTCTCTCTAAAATCGTTTTGATTTCCAGCGATTGCTAGTGTATTCATTCACGACAACATGTGGTGGTTTTCCGCTTGGGTTACTCAAGGAGTTAGAAATAGCGTCAAGGACATTTAATACTTCGCTGCCACATATTGGTGGGTCATTCATTTGTTGTGTTGGTAGCGTAGAATACCAAGTCTTCATTGGAAGGGTTTTTATATACCGCATAAACTCTTTTGGCGGGGCTAATCCATATGAATCAAAATAGACAATCCCACGTGGATCAATAGCGTATGCAACCCAGTGAGTTCCAGGTCCGGTGCTGTTATCTAAATTAATGATTCCGGTTTCAACGCTGTTTGGTTGATGTGGTAATTGATCTTTCATAAAGACACCTCTGAAGTTTTTAATCGCGAGTTTTTTAGCCGCATCCATTAAATCAAAATTGGACATGGGAACCATTGAAGATTTCTGAATTAATAAATCGTTCCTGGTAGTCTTAGACCCTTTCCGCTGTACCACGAATACGGGGTTCCTGGTAGTCTTAGACCCTTTCCCTTTTTTTTTATATCCTTTCCCAGTTGCTTTCTTTAGTGCCATTCCTGCTGCAGTACCAACGGCTCCTAACGCCGCTGCTTTAGCCACCGCTGGGGCTGCTGCTGCAATCAATGCTGGAATCGCAGCTAACAACGGAAATATACCGCCTGTTTTAATCATATTTTTGATAGCAGCCGCAGAAAGAGTAATCTGAACACCTTTTTTGGCTGCAAGTGCATCATTGAAATGTTTCACCTGACGAGTTGTCAGCGATAATTTATTTGCACCACCAGTCATTTGATTAGGTTTCAACGTGATTGTGGTTCCACATTTTTTAGCTGATTCCGATTGCAATTTTTTTAATTGACCGGGAGTTAACGTAACACTAATAACACTATATGACATTATACATAATAGATTGATTCTAAATCGTTTACAATTTCAATTACATGTTTTCTACTGGTGCATCTACCACTCTCATTCTTCCTCCAACACCTTCGAGTAGCATTGATTTGTCGCTGAGAATGACAGCAACCGCTCTATAATTAGCAATAGCACCACGAGTCACATTAGCTCTAAAGTGTATATCAACGACGGACTGTCTTGTTAAATCGAGATGTTCCAGTGAGAAGTAATAGATCGGATACAGATTTTTAAAATCATATTGTGATATTTGCAAACCAGTATCGACATTTTGATCACGTGCCATAAATGACAACAGACGATGATACACACGTGCAATATGATTTTCTGTGTAATTAAGTTGTATATCCTCGGATGGTTCCTGTTGGCCGTTTATTCTCAGTGAGATGTCTTTCACACCTAACTGATCAAATATCATATGACTGAAACGTTGATCGCCAACTCGTGTGTTATCCTGTAACGCTACGAATATATGACGTGGCGCAGCAACGCCTTGTTTTGATGCTAGATTCCACGTGAATAACCCGTTGAGATTTGATTGTTTAACATCTGTACTCACGGTTAACCAACTCAACAACGACTTTCCTCCTTGGTCCATAAATGATAGTAATCGTTCTTCTGCGGTGATTGCTGGAGTCAACACTGGCATCCACAATGATATTTTTGTTAAATTGACTTTACCGGCATCAGCATTGGGATTTGCAGCATCTGCTGGAATCCTCCAGATTGCGTCATTATCATCACTCTTTCGTACAAGCGATACTGTATGCTTCGCCCCATAAATAACTTTTCGGACGTTTCTACAGAATCCAAATATGTGATGCAGTGGAATCGCGCATGAAAATGATTTACGCGTTCCTTGCAACATTGAAATACGTGTTGCAGCTCCTAGATTGAAGTTAGGATCGTTGTTTATAATCATATTCTCGACATCAACATTAGCAGCACCAGCATTATTCTGTGGTCGTCTTATAATAAATTGATTTCCTCCAGCGGTATTTTTAACATCCTTTGCAAACATCATAGAGGGTCCTGCTGATCTTGTATAATCATCGGAATATCTCGCTAACCCGATTATTGTTGTAGCCACATCAACGTCACGATCTATGGACTCAATTTCTTTTCCATCAATGAGATATCTAGCACTCTCAAATAACGCCATAATACCATTATTGACAAAACCGACTTGAGTACCAGCTGGATACTCTGTATCATTTGTTCTTATAATCTCTCCTTCGATTTCGATAAACGCTTCACAGGGCAAAAAATATTTACTGGTATCATGGACTTGAAGTTCAATTCGCGATCGACTATTTGCGTCTATTGCATGATAAGCGTAATATTGATAATCGCGTACAGAATCATCCTTGCCAACTGGGGCGTCTATATCAAACGCCGGATCATGTGATTTTTTGAACATTTTATTCTATTTATCAGAGTCTAAATCGTAAAAATCCGTAGGATTTTCATCGACGTAGTTTTTTAAAGCCGCTTCCTGCTATCATATTTGCAATATTGCTTTGGTCCCCTTGATTTACCATCGACGCTAGTTTTTCATCTACTGCGTTATTTATAATTCTACTAACACTTGCAGGCATTTCCGCTGTAGACGGTAACGGTTTTGAAAATCCTTTGGATTTCATCCGTGATTTCACTAATGATGTTATTTTATTCTTCGCAGTTGAAAACGCTTTTCCAGCAAAATCTCCAACAGCACTAATACCCTTATCACGAATAACTTCAATTGCTTTCATTCCTAGTTGTTTAGCTAACGGCATCACTTTTGGAGCCATTCTCGCAAATAACCCTGCAATGGTATTGCCTAAACCATCTCCGTAGTATGCTCTATAAACTGGAAACCGTGAATTAACTACGTAGACGGGGGTTGGTTTATCATGATTGTAGTGTATGATCATTATTTGAAATCAGAAACCATTTTTCAATTGTGAAATCCTTCGGATTTCCACGCTAGCGTTTTTATTCAGTCTCGGTGATTAATCACTGTGATACCCACTTTCCACTAACTCGCCAATGAAATCTCGATATGTGCTGATATCCATGATACCGCCGGCAAATAACCGTCTACAGATATCAGCTGCTTCATTAATTATTTCCGGTGAGTTATTTCCAGCTCGGAAACCTCCTACAAGAACTTCTAATCGTGATATATCATTGATAACACTACCAGGGCAGAAACTCGAAGAGTTTCCAATCCTTGGATTTTCCCTCGAAGAGTTTCCAACGCTAGCGTTTTGCAATCCACTTCCGCTATAACCAGTTGCTTCATCCTGTTTTTCTAAATCGGCTTCTTGTAATAAATAATCAAGAAGATCATCACGTGGTATTTGTTGTTTTTTAGGTGAAAAAGATATTTTCTTTGCAGGTTGCTGTCGCTTTCCTCGCAATTTTTGCGGTTTTTGTTGTTGTTTAAACTCTTCGTATTGATTATACACTTCGCCCACCTCATTGATATATCCAATGTATGATGCGTTACCCTTCTTCTTAATTCTACCTGTTTTTTCAGTTTTGATTTTGTAGAATATATCAGCCCAGTGAGTTATATCTCTAACAAAGTTATGATGTTCTGGTTTCAACAAATTTTTCCTGTTTTCATAAGTCGTAACAACAAGCGCAGGAATTTTTGCTAGTTTAGTCTCAATGATTGCTGCTAAACCCGCCTCGTTAAATATCACGCGTAAATCATCTACTATTTCTTTTGATTCCATTTGTTTTGTTTGTTCAGTTTGTTCAGTTTTCGCTGCTATTTTTTCGAGTTCACCAATAACAGATTTTCCCGTCTCGGGAACATCTCCCAGTATAGCACGCTCTATCCCTTTCGTTGCTGTGGTTACTGGTTTAAACAATTCTTCGGATCCCATAGCAAAATCAGTTTGTAAACTCTGTCGTTGTTGCAGTTTATTTCTTACAGAGTCGCGAATTGGTATAAATTTCTTGATTGCATCAAGTCGTTCACGAGCCAATCGGGTCGTTAATGCTTCATTGACCATTATTTGAAATCGTAAACAATTTTTCAATTGTAAAACAATTTTTCAATCCGACCTAACACCATCGTGGAAGTGTTATTTCATCCTATAAGAGCTTCGTTCATCGATGGCGAAAGTCACATAATTGCTATAAATAAAATATAATACTGTGACTTTCGCCATTCTATTTTTGATCAATCCGAACCAGCCATCAATTTTTTATTCACTGATTTTGACATTTTCAATCAAAAAATGCTAAAAAAAAATTAAAATCTCTATGAGGGACGGTCACAATCAAATAATGATAAATGGTTGGTCAATCAAAATTGTTCATTTTCTTGAATTAACGCCCGTAGGTTTCTAACTTTAGAATTAACCTCCTTTTTCAATTCGTATTCGTACCCCAATTCTTTTCGTATTCGTTCTACGATGGTATACAACGGAGCGAACACACTTACGTCACTGGAAAATGCGAGAGAGTCCTTAATAGAATTCTGAATTCTTTTGATGAGCGCATACTTCTTTGGTAGCATATACTTGTTAGTGCTAACTCCGTATTCTATATCCTGAAAATCAGACATGATTTGATCAGGATTTAACCCATCTGATAGTTCAATATCCCAACTTTTCAATTTTGAAATCTCGGATAAAATTCTATTCATGTTTTCAGAATTCATTATTCTATAACAATGATATATTTCTAAATGAAAAATATGACGCATTAGACGTAACTAAATTTAACTTTCTGTCCTGTCTTTTTTGAAATCGCCGATCGATAAATCCCCTCTGCAACTTTTCGTACTGAGGATCCACAAATATTGAAATACTTGCCGGCTTCATATATTGATTGAAATATTTTTTCTTCGTTAGTTATTGTATTCAAAGATTTTACGGGTTTCGCTTTTTTTGAACAAGTGCCAGTCCTTCCTCGTTTGGAATTCTCACTCTGTGTGATAGCTTGCAGATTTGATAAAGAATTGTTCTTTCGATTAGAATCCTTGTGATCGATAACAAGACCATCCTCGATCAATCCATTAAAACATTCAAATATGAAACGATGATTGTGATATTTCTTCTTTCCAGCGCTAAACATCAAATACCCTTGATTAGTCACAAAACCGACCGTTTTCTTCAAAATGCAGTGTCTGACAGTACCATCACTGGATGCTTCATAATTTAAAATCAAGGGATGCTGTCTGAATTCTTGGTTCATTCGTATACATAATACTATTGTTTGTCTAATTCATTGTTTGGTTTAATGATGAATCTTTCGATGTAGTCTTGAGGGGTTCTTATGATTTTGTCAGTGACAGTGTCAGTGTCAGGGACTTTTTCAGGGTCAAAATTTCTGATTGATTGTCCATTTTTTATTCTTTTATCATAATAACGCTTCAATTCCCTGTATCGCTTACCACCGCAATTCAAACACAACCGTGATTCCCCCCTAACCCCAACCCCACATCGTATGCACGGTAACGGACCAAGGCTTCCACGACGAAAGCTTTGCATATGATACCCACAGAACTCATTTCTGCATGATTTGTTACACGGGATTACTGATCCAATCATAAGCCACTTGCAGTGATTCATTATATAAAAATCTTTCATTTAAATGCTTGTTTTAATTATAGCATGAAGGAATTAGGGAGAACGCCTTCGAAAAATGCTGATAAGGAGTTTAAGAGATTATTAAAAATCAATCCTAGATTTAATCTCGATAAACCCAAAAAACGTAACAAACGTCCAATAGACGGAAACATGAAAGAGTTTAAGAGATTATTAAAAATCAATCCTAGATTTAATCTCGATAAACCCAAAAAACGTCCAAGAGACGGAAACATGAAAGAGTTTAAGAGATTATTGAAAATCAATCCTAGATTTAATCTCGATAGACCAAAAAAAAACAAAAAACGTCCAATAGACGGAAACATGAAAGAGTTTAAGAGATTATTGAAAATCAATCCTAGATTTAATCTCGATAAACCAAAAAGACGTAACAAAATCAATCCTAGATTTAATCTCGATAAACCCAAAAAACGTCCAATAGACGGAAACATGAAAGAGTTTAAGAGATTATTGAAAATCAATCCTAGATTTAATCTCGATAAACCAAAAAAAACGTCCAAGAGAGATTACCCCTGGAAAGATGCTCAATTCAATCTCGATATAGTTTCTAATACACCAAAGAATACAATTCTTGATAAAGCCATGATTAGTAAAATCAGAGACTGTTTTAATGAATTCAAGCGTGATGGAGCATCTTATTGTTGGTCAACATTTCGAATTGATGGTGTTGTTGATGCTACCATGACTGATGAAAAAGCAGCAGTGATAATTTCACGTGTTGGGGAAAAACGGCATTTTTTCCGAATCAAATTCATTATCGAAGTCGATGGCAAATGGATTATTAAGGATAAATTTGAACCAATCCTCAAGAATAAAAAAGCTGTCATTGTGAGTAGAGATTCCAAACCAGGGATTCTAACCGGCATTGATAAACCATACTACGAAAGATCTTATCCCGTAACAGCAATGGTTTATGGGATATATCCGTTAAATGATAAACCCGATATCGCAAAACTAGCTCCTATGAAATATTCGTCAGGGCTTAATTGTGTAGCAGAACGAATAATAGAACACTTCACAAATGCATCCCGAGGAAATAAACTAACTGATCTGCGACGTAGGAAAATAACCGAGTGGGAACTGACAGTGAAACAGCATGGTGCAAAGATTTCTGATATAGCTAAATTAGAAACATCATTACGATTCCCAATAACTGTTATGACGATAACGGGAGAGGTTTTATACGAACCGAAATATAACAAAAATGGAGCACCAATACAGATTATTGATCATAACAAACACGCGTGGACACCTGCGGTAACAATATTTCCACGAGAACGAACCGTGAAATATATCCCTAAGGAGTTCGTCGGGGATGTTTTCTATGAAGAGAGATTATTCGATGCTATTCATGCGTTGTGTAAGGATGATCCTGTGTCAGTGTGGTTACTTAGAAGTGATGAAGAATTCGATCAATTTGTAAAACCAAATGGTGAATTATATCGCATTGAAGAATTAGATAACAGAATGAGAAAAATCGCTAGTGATTTTTCACCGCAGAATTCCCATGAAAAACTACTCACGGATAGTTTTACTATTCCATCAGTGGTAGCTCACTTCGCAAGAGAAAAAAACTCATGGCGTCCAACACGAAGTGATTTTCTCGAGGATGTTAAATTGAGTTGCGTCGAATTCGGTCATGGAGGACTGTGGAATACGAAATACCATCGTGATGGTATGATTTCAATTGATATATCCGCGTGTTATCCCGGAAGTTTTCTCGGGTATGGGGAATGCGCTGAGTACTTCAAACGATTTGGACACCCCACGCATGAAATGACTCGTGTTGCGATTAATGGACCATTGCCTGATTTTGATTTAACCGGATTCACTCGTGTGATATCATTTGAATTAGCTACAGGGTTACATCCGTGTAGTTATGTTTGGCTCGGTAGACACCTATCTGAAAAACACTGGATGCCAATAGTGCTATTGAGATATATGATTGATTGTGGTATGCTAATATCGTTGATTGTTTCCGAGGCTATTATATGCTATCGAGCTCAGAAAGAAGTTTGGCTACCACAACCCAATCTAGATAGAATAATCAACGAACTACGAAAACAGTTTCCAGATTTCAGTGAAGAAGAAATCATAAATTGGTCTAAGAAGTTATTTGAAATTAAAAAAGAACAAGCAAAAGATCTCGGAAGAAGAATAATCGGTAAATTTACCCAGGGTGGACGATACGATAACGCAAAATATTCTTCGCGGTTGATCATAGATGTCGCTGAATACGATTTTATTGTAGCGGATTTAATGAAACAGGGAAAACTTGTATCCCGTAAGGATGCTTTTCTATCCAATGGTGAGAAATTAGGTACGGTTGTTACCTACTGTGATGGATATAATTCCCAGTACACACACTTAAGAAGTTCAATGTTAGCATATGCTTGCATTAATCTATTTTCGATGATAAATAGATTTCCTAATACCGCGGTTAGAGTGGCCACTGATTCGATGTATATACACAATAAGTACAAATCAGCTGTAGCGGCATTCACAGATCCGGAGGAAGCGTGGGGGCGTTGGCGATTTAAAAAGGAGATGCTACATGAGTATTGTGAATCCGCAGACGTTGCCATGGATGATAAATATCTTTGTTGTAACCGTATTGAAATTCAATCAGAATTTTCTAATGCACCACCGGTATCTGATCCAGTATGTAGATATAAGACAGTTTATTTAAACGGTTGTGGTGGGTCAGGAAAGACAACTCGTGCAATTGAATTATTCCGTGAGAAAAATCCTACGGATTTCACAAACATGATTGTGCTAACACCGACTCACAGACTCGCCAGAGAAATGAAACAACGAGGGGTAAATGCTTGTACTTACCATAGTTTCTTTCGATGGAAGGGTGACAAATGGACTCCTGATCGAATGGGTGATAAATTCATTCCTGAAATCATAATCTGGGATGAAATATGCACAGTGTCATTAGATGTATTAAAAACATTTCTTGAGTGGTTGTTAACCAAAAACACAAAAGTCGTCATGTGCGGGGATCAAGGCCAACCACCACCATTTGTCGGTGCATCTCCACATGAATGGCTAAAGGGTTTTGTAGACTACTATGAAGAAATCACCACTGATTATAGATCACTTGATGAACGATTACGCGAGTTCAAAGCGCTAATTAGATTACAACCGGATAGAATCCAATGCGAAATAGCGCGTGAAGTGATTTCAGAAACCCCAATGAATGATTTCTGGGAAGCGTGGAGACCAAACGATTTGATCATTGCAAGTAGAAAAATAGTCAGGGATACACTTCAGATGAAGTTATTTGAATTGCATAAAGAAAAATTTGCAACGCTTCCAGTACCCCTTTGTTATAGGCCATCGGATACACGAAAACAGAATATTGAAGTTGATATTCCAGGACAGAATGAAAAACAAATTCTGGTATTAAATGATATTGTGCTGGTTGATATCAATGTCGTTGAAGATGCATTGCGTGCTAATAAATCCCCGTGGACGCTAGGATACGCAGCAACAATACACTCTTCACAGGGATTGACTATATCGGATACAATTGTTTGGATGGTGGATAATCACATCGAATGGTCGAATTTAGTCTATCTCGCAGTATCCAGAGTACGAAACATAAATCAACTTCGAAGAGTTGTTTTCGATGATAATGACACAACAATAAGTGATATTGATGTTAGCATCATTAATAAAAAACTCTCCGGTTACAAACAACAGGACAAAAAAAACAACGAGAATTTGATATTGATGCTAAATTAATAATCACTTTGAAGAAACAACAGAATAATCACTGCGCGAGTTGCAATTGTATAATGCGTTGGCAGTATTCGGATAAGGATCCTCGCCAATTCACCGTAGACAGAAAAAATAACAATCTCGGTCATGTCAGAAATAATGTGATGTTGACTTGTCTTGAGTGCAATAGACGCAACGGCGCTAGTTAAGACCATGCGGTGGCAATTGAGTATCCTCGGGAATCACTTGCAGTTGTTGTCGAGTAAATCCTCGCTGAGGAGCAGTTGAATCCAGTTTATAGACTGGAGGTCTACCAGTTGATCGTGTTATACTAGATATCTTATGCGTAGTGACGCTCCAAATAGGATCAGTAGCCCTTTTTCTACCCCCTTCAAGCTCTCCTGGTTCGTATAAGTACCTCACAATGACATTACTACCAAGAATTGGTTGGGAAATGCTAGCGTTTCTAGGGAAATCTTTTTGTGGTTGTACGGGTATAGACTTCTTTTTAATCGCGTTGATAGGTTTCATGTTGATTGTTCTAGTAATCTCGTTATTCAGTGCAGTAATCACAGATGGTAATCTTTTAACCCATTCACTGGATCGCTTTTCTTGAATGAATTCTTTTGCGTATTGATATCCAAATAACCGCTCAGCAATCGTCCGATTAAATCGTTCTACAATGGCCTGATCGCGATGTAGCGCAGTATGCCCTCGTCGTATGGTGACATTATGATGTTTCATTGTAGATAACACTGCACCCTGAAATTCCTTGCCAGGATCAACCTGCAATAGATTTGGCCAGTGCAGAGAACCTCGTCGATAAATCCTTTCAAATGCAGAAGCGACTTCAGTGGCTGATTTTGTTTTCAGCGGTTCTGCTTCTTTGTATCGACTCGCAACATCAACTACGGTTAACGCATATTTGTAACCACGATCATGTGGCAGAAATAATATATCAGCCTGATGAACTTCATTAGGAGCGGTCACATCAAAATGCGAGAATTGAATTTGTTTAGGCGGTGGTAGATAAATTTGCCATAGTGCCTGTTTGGATAACCAATTAGCCGCAGTGGTTTTTTTCACTTTTGCAGCTCTAGCGAGTTTATTGATTGCAGCGTTACCCCTCCAGTATCCCGTCGGAGAATAATAAATTGATTCCATATTATTAATTACCAGCACCTAACATCAATTTA
Source organism: Unio delphinus (assembly GCA_029339505.1). Taxonomy (NCBI): domain Eukaryota; kingdom Metazoa; phylum Mollusca; class Bivalvia; order Unionida; family Unionidae; genus Unio; species Unio delphinus. The sequence goes on from JAQISU010000162.1 coordinate 8,006,251, forward strand.
CTTTTCATAGCCGATTTTATCAAAAATGAAGACAATTTTTCTTTGAAGGATTTATCAGGAATAGCATTTAACGCATGAATTAATTTCACATCCGCGAGATGCCTGTTTTGCAGATTGCTGCTTTTATAAGCAACATCATGAAGGTGACAGGCCTTATCAATGTCATTTATTGGTTCTTCACCGGGGTTGGGTTGATTTTGATTATTGAGTCTGATATCAAGTCTGGTTCCTGGTCCACAGTAGCTATATCCTGGGAGGTGCTTTTCTCCGGGGTATTTTGCCCATGGGGTTCCAGGGAGTTTTGCTAATTTGGCTGCGATATCACCTCCTCGTTTTTTTTTAAATCAGATTTCATAGACACAAATCTAAATTTCTTTGTACCACATTGCACGCATTTACCAGAAAGCGCTGATCGGTTATTTTTAGTTGTAATCGTCGTCACATCATCTGTGCCAGTACGCGTTTTACACTTCACACAATATAGATCCATAATTTATGTATAGAAATATGGATATAATTGATTTTTCAGCGACGAAAACAAGAGAACCAATTAAGCATCATGCAGCGCTACCAAACTCTATCCGGATGATTATAATCGGGCCATCTGGATCCGGTAAAACGCAATTGTTGCTCAATTTAATAATGAGATGGATGAAGTGGGATAAGTTGTATTTAATTGCCCCTAGCGTAGATGATCAACGATGTTATGAAGTGCTAAAAGATTTTAACGACAGCGCGGTAGAAAAATCCGGAGAGGGTATTATTGAGTTTATAACCGATATCGATGAAGCACCGAGCATTGATGATATTGATGGAGATATTAACAATTTAGTCGTATACGACGATATAATGTTAGATAAACAAAAAAATCCTGCTAGGATTTTTTCCAGAGGCAGGCATAAAAACACTGACGTGATATATGTCACTCAACGCTACACTCAGGTTCCAAAAGTCATCAGAGATAACTGTAATTTATTGTCTGTATTCAACGGAGTTGATACTCATACGCTACGAAATATTTGGCAGACATGGTGTTCTGATATGGACTTCAATCAATTTCGAGATTTCTTTAGTTATGCTCAGTCGACTCCGCACGGATTTGCAACAATAAATCTACATGATCCTCGGACACGATATCGTATCGGACTGGATCAAATATTCGGTTAAAATCGTAAATGATTTTTTGTTAACCCAGAACTGAAAACTTTAGCAGCAGAGAGGGTGGATGACAACAAGTTGCGACCAAAATTAATTAAAAAATCGTTTTCATTTTTTTAGTTAAAATGATTTCGTATGTAGATTTCAATCAATTTTTTGTCTGAAAACGTTGTAGGGTTCACCTTTTTTTGGTTAAAATAAGATCGTAGGAAGGCTCGTTTTAATGATTCAATCAAAATTTTGTCTGAAAACGTTGTAGGATTCACCCTCTCTGCTGCTGCAAGTGTATGGGATATCATGTAGTGTTACTTTCGAGTGTCTTCACATTTATGTATACATTCTTTATGAGATCGTACTTATATTGTATCAAGCATTCTAATATAGTTGCGTTGTTTATTGTGCATTGACCCTACATTTTCGCTTTGTTATCTTTTGCAGAGAACGTGATTTCTCAAGTCTTAATGAACAACGACGATATTAATGCGCATGTCATTCGGAGAGTGCGATGTTTGTAACAGGAAATCGAATTTGAAAATGCCTAAAGAGTATCGTGAGTCAGCTTTTACTGAAGCTTTGAAATAAAAGGAACATTTCAGAAAGAGTCATTAATTGTGAATAAAGTGTTCACTCATTAGCTTTATTGTTACCTTTCTGTTTTGTTATCTGTGTGTGACTGCGCGCGCGAGTGTGTGTGATGGGGGATAAAGGCGAATTGCAAATATGTAGCGATGTGTGTTGGTGGTATAAACGTGAATGGCAAGGTATTACGGTGTGTGTTTCACCTTTTTTCTTAATATTAATCCGAGTAAATGCGAGATTCGAGTAAGTTGAATATTATGAATTGGGAGTTTACATTATAGTAGAACTTTCCTTTCGTTAAAGATTCATTACTGATGAATATGATTGTGCAACACATGATACAATAAATAAAGGAAATATATCATTTATAATATTACGGTATGTTCACGTTAGCTTCATATACGAGGTTAATCAGACATTAATCAGTTAAATCGCGATCAAATCGAGTGGGATTTCTTTCACGTTTGTATCGATACCTGTTTTTTTTTGTTTTAAAAGCTAGTGACAAATGTCACATGTGTTTCTTCTTTCGTGTTAACATTAAGATGCAGGCATGATTTTTAAGAGATGATTCAAATTTAGACAGCAGCTGGATATTTTTAGAATAAAACAAAAACGAATTAGATATAATGCCTACTTATAAACGTTTGTAATTGATCCGTATTTTTTCCATACGATTGCACACAAACCACGCGCAATAAATACGCTAAAATATCCACAGATAAATTCGCAATCTCATACTCACCCCACCGATAGTACCAGTTATGTTAATAATCACTTATCCTTCCACGCGAACATTTGTTGACTCCATTTTGTTTCAATACTAGCACATTGTAACGTATAAGGATATTATAGAACTAGCTGTCATGTTTTGAACTGAGCAAAATATGCACTCATAAACGTAGAAAAAAAACGTTTGACGTGAGGTTGCATTGAATGAGAACAAAGTTATGAAAACGTACCACAACATAAGAAATACCAGAAAACACAACGTGCTACTCTGTCAGTTTTCGCAGTAAAAGTGTACAAGTTTATTGAATAATTGGTGTATACAGACTTTTCTCTCCATTCCGCTTACTGTGCAAACATTTTGTCTCCGAAATAACATTGCCACAAGGCAACATCACATCGTCATTTGCAGAAGATTGGTACTTTCATTTACATTCAAATTGGTGTGTACAACACAATTTACATTTGCTTTGTGCATATATCCACGAAATGTTGAACCATTCGCTTATTATTGTTTAAAAACAAGTGTTATATATTGTAATCAGGTAATCTATATTCGCACTGCGTGTCTTAATAAGCACTGTTAGGACTATTAACTAATAATACATGTATACTTTTCATCAAAGTATTTTTTACTTTCATTTTAAATTCACATTTTCATTTTTAACATGGCTCTCAATGAAATTTTTTCAATCGCTGTATTTGCACAGATTAAGAATGTTTTATATATATATATATATATATATATATATATATATATATATATATATATATATATATATATATATATATATATATATATATATAAATATATAACAGACCCCGTATATTCTCTTACAATTGTATTGCAAAGGCCCTAACATAATGTGATGGCTCTTCATTTGCAAATAGAAGAAGAAGAAGAAGAAGAAGAAGAAGAAGAAGAAGAAGAAGAAGAAGAAGAAGAAGAAGAAGAAGAAGAAGAAGAAGAAGAAGAAGAAGAAGAAGAAGAAGAAGAAGAAGAAGAACGTAGTATATAGCCTAATCTTTAGACGCGCTAAGCGCTTTACAACATCAATAATAATATGAAGCTACAGAAAAACAAAAACAAAACACTAAAGCCATGAAATTGTAAAACATAAACAACGCTGAAAATATTTAATTTAGGAAACATTATTAGGTCTTTAAGCTTGTCCTTGCAGTCAAAAAGGTGAGTTTTAAGCGCATTCTTAAATGGATCACTGTATCTATTTGTCTAGTTTCAATGGGCAATTAGGTCTTCATTACTGAGCACTGGTATGAAAAAGAATGTTGTCCATATGACTTCGCAGAAACAATATACGATTGTCAGAAGAGGAGCTAAAGGATCTTGCTGGTGTGTACACATAGGTGAGGCCGGATAGGTATGTTGAACTGGAGTCCGTCAGGGAATCGTAGCACAGGGAACAAATCTTGTGTTTGATTCTGAATCGAATGGATAGTCAGTATAGGATACAGAGCAGTGGTGGAGGTGTTCTCTGATCGTGATACACTAAAGACGAACCGAGCATCTGTGGTTTGAATTATTTGAAGTTTCTGGAACAAATATTGAGATGAACCTGCCATAATTGAGTTACAATAGTCCAGTCTTGAAAGTACTAATGTGTTTTAGTGGCATCAACTGAAAGATATTTGAGAATGGAACTGATGCGTCTCATCCCAAAATATGCAGCTTTGCACATGTTCATGACGTGTTGATATTATTGAGAGTACTGTCTATAGTAACATCTATGTTTCGTACGGGCTGTGTGAATTTAATGTGATTTTGCTGATATTTATTGTTTGAGGTAAAGGATGTGAATGAAACACTATTTGTGTTGTGTTCAGAATGGCCTCATGTTTATCTACATTCATCTGCAGCTTGTTACATGTTATCCAGGATTTCACATCAGAAATGTACCTACCTCTCTTCTCCTTGGATGGTACATCAACGTCAGTTGCATGGCTCGATTTGTATATTTGAGTGTCATCAGCGTACAATCGATGAGACATGGGGTGATGATCTATGACACTTGAGTGCGGTTAAGTTTATAGAATGAAGGGAACATGTTCAAGAATTGACCCTTGTGGAACACCACATAATATATCAACTTATCTGGATTGTGATCCGTTTGCAGTTACAATGTGTGTCCTGCTGACTAAGTAGGACATGAACCACAGTAAGGCTTTATTGTGACTGCAAAATACATGCTGGAGACGTTGAAGTAATATATCATGGTCTATTGTGTAAAATGCTGCCGACAATTCAAAGATGGTGAGGACTGTAACCTTTCCTCAATTCAAAGCAGAGAAACTGTCACTAAATACTTTCAGAAGAGTAGTTTCCGTACTGTGACAATGGCGATATGCAGACTGTGCATTGATAAAAAGATTTTTTTTAATTCAAATCTGTAACAAGTTGGGTTAGAACAACTTTTTCTATGATTTATGTTACATGAACGGGCGATTAGGAACTGGGCGGTAGTTCTTTAAATCGTTATGGAAAACATTTCAAGAGTTTATTCAGATCATGAAAATATTACATAATTAACCAGACTTAATCGTTATTTATTTCATGATACTTTACCATCTTTAACCCGAATTCACTGCGAACTTCCAGATCAAAACGGACACGTGAAAACCAAACATATTTTGCATGAAATCAAAATTAAATGTGACTATTAAATTAAATGTCGTTAATATAAAATATATTTATTATATGCATTATTTTCATACATTTGAATTTACTGGAGTTACGGTACTTTCTGATCCAGCTCTATTTCCTTCCACATAAAAACTACATAATCCTCAAACGATGAACTTTGTCAAACGTCAATAATCGTTCAAAGCCCTACGCTGGCTACATTACTTGTGTGACAAGGAAGACAAATGGATCCAATACGCCCGCAACGGGGGAGTCGCAAAGACCATCTGAACATATTCGGTGAATGGCTGAGACTTGGAGAACCCTCATATCGTGTATGAGTTTAACGGAAGCTTATTTCACGGACGAATCATGTGCTACCCTCAACGTGACATCAAAGATCAGTTTTTACAACGGACTATGAAAGACTTGTACCTGACAACTTGTCAGCGACGTTTGAAGTTTGAACAGCAAGGATATCAGGTAATGAAAATGTGGGAACACGAGTACGATCAGCGTTTGAAAACCGATCCCGAGTTCAAACGCATCGTAGAAAGTTACAAGTTAGTGGACCCCCCTTAACCGCCGAGATGGTTTGTACGGAGGACGAACGAATGCCACTTGTTTGCACTACCAGTCGGACGAGAAGAAGGGGGAAGAAATCAAATATTTGGACGTGTGTTCGCTGTATCGATACGTCTGCAAATATTGTTACGTTCCCGAAGGGCACCCAGAATTGATGACGGAACATATTGACTTGGACCACATACGCCAGTACTAAGGATTGATCAAGTGCAAAGTCTTACCTCCCACAGACTTGTACCATCCGGTTTTACCTCACAATTGCCAAGGGGAACTAATATTTCTTTTGTGTCGTACTTGTCCTGAAACGTGCAACCAAGACCAACCTTGTCAGCACACCCAGGAAGAACGTGTCTTGACAGGAACATGGGTTAGCGTGGAATTGTGTAAAGTTCTGGACCTGGGATACCAACTGTTAGAAGTGTACGAAATTTACCACTTTTCCAAGAGACAACAAAACCACAAGGACGACGAGACACAGAAAGGTATTTTTGCAGACTACGTGGATGCCTTTTTAAAACTAAAACAAGGCTAGCGCTATCCTTCCTGGTGTCACACTCCCGAAGACCAAAAGATATTCAAAGAAAAATTTCGGGAGCAGAAAGGCATCACTTTAGACCATCGAGAAAAATGAAGGAAGGCGATCGTTTGCCAAAGTGATGTTAAAATGCTTGTGGGGTAAAATGGCACAGCGACCGTCTTTACCCAAGACAGATTATTTGTCCGAACCTTCCCGCTACTTCCAGATGATTCACGACAAAACCAAATACATGAAACACGTGGAAGTCATTCGTGAAGACTTGATCTTAGTCATTTACGAAGAAGAACTAGACTTTGTAGAAGCCAACAAATTTGGAAATGTCATTGTTGGGGATTACGTGACAGCCCACGCTCGCTTAAACTTGCACGAAGTGTTAGAACTGTTAGGAGATCGTGTGTTGTATTTGACACAGACAGTTGCATCTACATTCACCGACCGAACCAGTGTAACCCTGCAATCGAAGGAGACCGTTTAGGAGCCTGGACCGATGAACATCCTGACGACAAGATTATATGGTTTGCATGTGGCGGTCATAAAAATTACGTATACGAATACCAAGACCCAAAAGTAGAAATGCACACCGAATGTAAAGTGAAAGGATTGATTCTCAATTATCGCACCAGTCGAGTGGTGAACTTTAACGTACTTCAAGAAGCCTTACAGTCGGGACAGGATTAAACGTTTGAAGTAACCGCTCACGAACCGCACAAGATTGTTCATTTACCCACATACCAAATCGTCAGCCGACTTTTGGAAAAAGTCTAATAAATTGTGTACAAGAAAAGAGTACGACTTCCCAATTACTTCACTCTACCGTACGGTCACATCGAGATTGGGCAGCATATAAAAAGGAAACATCGTCCAAGACCAATGGTTCATTTGTAATTACAACGACCAAACGAACGAAGATGAATCCATCTAAACAGGCATCATTTAAACTTGGGGATTCTTGAGTTGAGTGCGATGTTAATCATTGCGAATGCAGTAATGCCAGACGCTGCGACCTTAGTGATTCATCAGGACATCGTGGGAACTTTGCTATGACTACTACCCCTATATCTACAATGAAAAGTGATGCTGTACGTGTTAAATGCGAGGGATGCGAAAGCGGTGCCACACGTTATCGTGGACTCCTAGGAATGTCACCGTACCTGCATCGAACTGAAGTGAGGATAGTCGAATATTCGTTCCCTACGAGCTTGCCTGAATACTGTCACTTTATAAGTCGATACCAAACCTTCAAAGATAAATGGCCAAAATATCTGCCTGGAACTACTCCTGAAGAATTAGCCAGGGCCGGATTTTTCTATTTAGGCGATGGGGTTAAAGTCAATTGTTTCAGTTGCGGTGTGTCCATTTACGAGTGGAAACAGATTGGATTGGAAGCAAACCATAGCCCAGTATATAAACCTTCTCTAAAACATAATATTCAAGGGTTGCCACACGAATTGCGAGAGAAGATCTACAAGGACGTTTAGCAGGGACACGCTAAATAAAAATCTCAATGGGTGACTGTTGAACTTTGGTGTCGTGAAATTCACAAGTGGAAAGGGACAAAAATTAACCAACGTGTCAGATTTGTCTGTATCAAGTCTACCTTCCATAGATTTGAATTTAGTTCGTTTACATCTGAAGATTTTTGGATCATTCTTGACCGTTACCCTGAATGGCAGTGGTCCGAAATTACACGTTATATTAATCACTTTTACTTTTGGAGAAGATTTTTAATAATTTTGTGCAGAATATACACTTATGGTCTTCGACATAAAAAAGTACAAAATAGAACTACCATGCCACAACCTTTATCACTTGTGATAAACATATTCTGTGGAAGGATATCAATGAGAATATTCACACGGTGAAGGAATACGAACACATATTACAAGAACTGTGTCCCATTAATTGCGGTCGACGTGTAGTGTGTGTTTTAGTGACATGCTCTCTCGGATTTCTTTTAACTGTCGATTCCTTGTGGACACTTTACGAACACTACCTACAATAAAGACAGTATGGTGACTCCTTTAAATGTCCACGAGAGACTCATTCTGTTAAAAGCATTACGCTTTCATATGGATACGTCTCGACGTCTTCAGGAGAAAAAGATTTGTAAACATTTACGAACGGAAGTGGTGTACGAAGATGTTTGTGTAGCATGTGATTTACACCCTCATTGGACAGTTGTACGTGACTGGAAAATTTGGGGTTTTGAGGCTTGGACAACAGAAGCATCCCATTATGCTCAAGCGTTGTGTTCGTTAAATCCATCGTCAAGTGAAAAAAGTAACTTTTAAACCTGTGGTAGTGACAGTGCCAGAAGAAGAAAAAAGGTATGTTACCAAGGACAATCACCCTGTTCAAGACAGGACTGTCATGGACATTTCCCTACAAAGACCATTCCAAGATATCACCTATGTGAGTGTACCCAAAGTAGAGACGATAAGAACATTGCACACTTCGTCTAGGACACCTTTGTTACCCAAACAATGTTCTACAGAGACTTGTTTATATGCCACTTTGATCGTTTCCATTTGAATTTTATTCTTGTACTTATCCATTTTTCTTTTATGCACTTTTGTCTTTCGTGTTGTTCAAATTTAAACATGCATTGAAATAAACGTGTCTTGAAAAAAGTATAAAAACCTCTTGTATTGTCTGTTTTTGTGTCAATTGTATCATACTCTACACTACTATGTCTACCTCTACTAGTTCTACTCCTTCCTCCTCGACATTCAAAGTCATTGACGAACACTTAGATCATGTTAGTTGTATCTACGTCATCCTCTTAACATGTTAATTGCTGGACCGAGAGATTCATTCAAAACCGAATTTGTTAAACGTGTGATCAAATATAAACATCATTTGATCGATGGTTCATCTCAACGCATCGAGTGGTGTTACAAAGAGTGGCAATCGGCATACAGTCTCTTGCAAGAAAGTCAAGGTCATAACATTGTGTTTGTGGAAGGTATTCCTAGCGAAGACGATGGGATCGTGTCTGACTTTAGTCAAACTCATTTGGTCATTTTTGACGACTTGTTAGGAGAAGACGAAGAATAAATTAAACTGTGGTTTACTCGTAAAGGGCATCATCGTAATGACAGTGTCATTTACATTACACAAAATGTATTGCAACAAAGTAAAGCCCATCGTACCATTAGTCTCAATGCTCTTTACTTGGCCTTGTTTAAAAGTCCTCGAGAAAAATCACAAATGCAAGTCTTAGCCAAGCACCTTGGCTACACCTTGGCTGACTCATGCGTACAATGATGCCACTCAAACTCCACACGCCTATTTACTCGTGGATTTAAATCCCACCACTCCCGATTATTTGCGATTTCGTACCCATTTGTTTCACGACTGGCGTCAAGACGGAGGACCTCGTCGTCGACATAACAATATGAACCACTAAAAACATCATGTCCTCATTGACAAACAAAACCCCAAAGAATCTTTTTTGAGAGCAGGCAAAAATGTCGTGCTTCAAACTGGAAAAGAGATTTTGGGTCGACGAGAAAGTCCTATAGATGTTCTGAACGGTACCGAGTCTTGCATTCATGCTTCCCTGAGGACAAAGCAAGGACAAGGCAGAAAGGGTCGACGAAGACACCCTTTCAAAAGTCTCCGCACCTCTAAAACTTGAAAGACGAAGAAAAAAGAACCGCTCGAGACAGACATTTGTGATTATTAACTGGATCTTTTTGCCATGCCACCCACGATGATGACCATGCAAGAAGCCCATGGGGTCGATTTTCATTCCGTCTCCTCTTTGACGGATTCAGCCCCCATCGAGTTTGAAATTAAAGGGCAACACGAAGATTACATTATTCTAAACAGCAGTTACTGGTATTTGAAAGTGAAAGTGATTAAAACCGACAAGTCCGTTCCATGAGCCGATGCCGGAGTAGCTCCCGTCAACAATTTCATGTATTTCTTGTTCAGCAATGTGAATTTGAAAAATAAAAACAAAGAGATCAGCAGTAGCATGGATACTTACCCTTACCAAGCGTACCTAGACAATCTCTTGACGTACGGAAAGGAAGTCAAAAGCAATAATTTAGACGCTTGCGTGGTATATAAACCTGATACAACAGATGATAATAAATTTAACGACGCAGCCTTGACAGTAGATGATGATCCTCATAATGTGGGTTCTAACGAGCGTCGAAACAAAATTCTGCAAGGACGTATTTTAAAACTGTTCGCTCGTTTGCATTTGGACGTGTGGTTTCAAGAGAAGTATTTGTTTAACGGAGTAGATATTCGCTTGAGACTGAATCGTAGCAGTACTGCTTTCCATTTGATGGCTCATGCCAATAAATACAACACCATTATCCAAGAAGCAAGGTTATACATGCGTCGTGTGGAAGTGTTACGTAGAGTGGGAAATGATATCAGTCACACTTTGATCAGAACGACAGCCAAGTTTCCGATACGACGCGTGGAAGTAAAAACGTTCACCATTGCCACTGGACTCCGATCTAAGGTCGAAGATCATCTGTTCCAAGGACAGTTACCCAAACTTTTATTCATTGGTATCGTCAACAATGCAGCCCTCAACGGTACCCACGATCAAAATCCTTTCCAGTTTAAGCACCGCGGAGTATCCAAAATCGAAGTCAGTCGAGATGGTAAAATTTTGTGTACCTGACCCTTCGAACCCAACTTTGCCGAGAAGAATTACTTGAGGTCGTATTTGTCACTGTACGAAGCCACAGGACAGTTAGGAGCCAACACCAGTTACAGCATTTCCTACGACGACTATGCAGGAGGTTACACTTTGTGGGCTTTTGATTTCACTCCAGACTAACGCAGCGATGAGGGACATTTCCACCCTATAAACTCTGGGCAACTGCGTGTGGAACTTCAGTTTGCAGGACCTCTTACCGAAACGATGAATGTTATTCTGTAAGCCGAATTCGATAATACCATAGAAAGCAACAATTTGAGAGAAGTCATTCTAGACTATTAAACATTATTAAAATCTCTTGTTCCTTTTTAAACAGTGGAAAGTCGATGGAAATGAAATGGGAGATTAACAAGAAAGCTGACCCCCAAGGCCAACAAGAAGAAGTAGTGATAATGCAATCCAGCTGGGCAGAACAGGAACAACATTTAGTCACCTGTATTGCCAAACACTTGGAGAATACAATGAGAGACATGATTAAAAAAGATTTGGCTGTAAAATCAATCATCCCAGTCAAATTCAAAACGGTAAATGTATGATGATGAGTCAAGAAGATAAATTGGACGATTATCTGAACGAAGCTTGGAGTCTCATCTCAGAAGAAGCCGTGTTACATCAGTGGAATAAAGACTCGCGTGATCATTCCTCTCCTCCATTGTTTGCGCGGGAAATTTATCGCATCGAAGCTCTCTTGGCCATGCGTAAGGAGACGAAGCAAACAAACAGTTACTTGACAGACCTTTTCAAGCATAAATTTTGTATTGAATTGATGACTTATCATCACCTGTGAAGAAACAAAAAAGCAAGGTCACAAATACATGGATACCTGGAAACTTATTATCTTATGAACCTTGGTTCATACACTGCTTCTTTGAATCATGTCGTGTGTGCTAAAGATGAACTACCTCATCGCAAATCTCATGAGAATCAAGCTTATGTCATCAACATAGATGACAGTCATCTTCCAAGAACTCATTGGGTAGCTGTCTACTTTCCTCAAGAGGGTTGTGTGGAGTAGTTTGATTCGTATGAATTGCCTCCTTTGGAAGACGATATCATTGACTTTATGAGACGAAATGCCCAGACGACACGATTCGATAATGTGAAAGTACAAGGCACAGATTCTATGGTGTGTGGACAATATTGTGTCTTTTTTCTGCATCATCGCAGTCTTGGATAAGCTTTAGAACATTGAGTGACTTCTTTTGATCGTCATTCGTTTCGAAACGATGACAAAGTAGATTTATGGTTTTGTGGCCATTATGGCTATCTGTTGTCTTTAGCTAGGTAACGTAGTTTACATCAATGACCCAATGAATAGTGGAAATCTCAATTTAATTCATAACGTTGTCAACAATGTCAAAGAAAATGTATTGGTGTTATTGAAGAAACAAAAGATTGTTATTTGAAGAAAAAATTGTTTGTTATTTGAAAAAAAATGTCGTTATTTGAAAAATATGTTTGTTATTTGAAAAAAGCATAAGTGTGAATTAAAAAATGTTTTTAGTTGATCAAAATTGTATTTTGTGACTTGTTAGTTATTTGAAAAAAAATGTTGAGGTTTGAAACCAATGAGTCTGTCGTTTGTTTCACATTTTTATTAATATAGATGCTCTTGACTTCTTTCTATCCCTCACATCAAACTATCCAAACGTTTCCAACCCTAAACAGTAGAGGAGTGTTTTCTATCGCGTCCGCGCTTGACACAGCTCCGCTTAGGACTTTTCACCTCGTGCTCAAGGAACCTATTGCCTGATTTCGATACACACGCTACTTTAGTCTTCCATAGCCTCCAGCTTCCATTCCATCTTCAAGACTACCATCAGTACATTTTGCATAGTTGAGGATTACTACCTCGCCATTTAAACTGCAGTGAGGACGCCAGCTTCCAGCCTTTCATCTATCAACAATAACTTTGCAGGTCTTTTCAATAGACCTACGGGTATTCCAAACTTTGTGCTGTTATCACTTTTTACCTTTTACTTAGCTCTAACTATCTATCCTTTGACACTTTAAACTCTAAACTTTAGGTGTAAATCAGGTTTTTGTCTGTAATAAATACTCCATGTTTTAACTTAATACTCCTAATTCCATTTAACTTTAATTCAAAATACAACAAAAGAAAATGGACCATAAATCACTTAAGAAGGCATTTAAATCAAGAAGCCGCATTTATTTGAATGGCCAAGTCATGAAGGGAAAAGTAGAATAACTTTACAGCAAAGTAGACAACGAAGCTATGCCCGATTTGAAAATAGGCCAAATTGACACCAGCAAAAATGAAAATAAAAGGGAGGTGTAAAAAACAAAACTCCCTGTTATTTCGAGGCCAGAACTAAATCTAATTAACAAGAAGCGGAGAAACTAAACCCGCTCTCCCCAATAGAGTTTAACGTATATGATAAAATTATTAACGACGAAACACTGGACGCCACTTTGGAACAGAGCAATATCAGTGTAAACGGCACACCAACCCCTTAATTCAACATCATGGCCGCCTCAATAAACCGAAATGATTCAATATCGCTACGTAACAAGCTTACTTACGCACAAGTCGTTAGCACTACTGCGAACCATGTGTGCAGGCCAAACACAAAGGCTCCCCTGGGAGTTCCTAAAACGCCTGAAGGCAATGAATCTAAAGCTACCGTAATTCACTCTAGTCAGACTCCAGGAATATCAAAACAACTAACGGAGGCCGACTTAATCTATTCCTCCATTAATAACACTTCCCCTCAATTAACCAACAAAAAGACTACATGGAATGGAAAAGACGAAGGTGAAAAGTCATTAAACCCTCAAAAAAATGGCGCACATTAAAACTTCAAATCTAACACAGACCCATGACAAGATTAAAAAACAAAATAACAATTCCGCTCAGGCTGAAACAACCCCTTAAATACCAAAATCCAACCAGGAACGCAACAGATAAGAAACACAACTATCACAGATTGGACTTGACGCTGCTTATTTAAATCAAAACAGTTCAATTCAATAATTAATCTACAAACCGTATTGATATGGCCCTCTTAAAAGTTCACTCGGGACAGACAAAGATAATTAGGCCAAACCAACACTACATTATTATACACTGTAGCACCAGAGGTCAAGTAGCTAAATACTTAGAAATAGAGCAACTCTGTGGAATGCCGGTTATAGTTGAACCACATAAACAAGTACAAGGTACTACCAACTCTACAAGTGCTAAGCAAATAAATAACAAGGGCACTACCACCACTGCTACCACAAAACATGTACCGCAAACGATTACATACAAAGCGGTACTCAAATTAACAGGTAAACGTAGCGTGCTTAGCAACCAAGAGGTATCGAATAGGAATTAAAAAAATAAAAATAAAAACATTACTGTTTTTGGAAAGGCCCCTCCCCCCCTTAGAACGCTAATCAAATTAGGCTCAACAGGCACAAAATACAGATTAGAACCTTATGTAAACAAACCAAGATTTTGCCCCAAATGACAACATTGGGGTCACCATAAGGCCTGCTGTAAGTATCAAGACAAATGCAATAAATGTGGTGGGTACAACAAAGTTGAATGCAACGGAAAAAAAACAAGTTGGACTAACTGTCGAGGCTCACATCAACTTCAATCCATTAATTGCCCAAATACAATTAGGGAACATACAATAATTAGGGATTATGAACTCCAAACATTTAAATTACGGAACAGCTAAAGTCACATTTGACAACTCTATTAAAAATAAAAAAAACAAACAACTCCATTAGTAAATATACAGAAACCCAAATTGACTTTAACACAGGATAAGCTCAATAACAACAACAACAACAATCTAACAAACCAGGTTGCAATATTTACAGAATTGGGTATAGTCATTACTCGACTGGACAAATTGATTGGCGATTTAAATTTAATTGACCCAAAAGCACGTAATAATATTCATTCATCAATCCAGAATGTCCTAACCCAAATTGACCACCAAATTTCAATAACTGTCCCTAATAGTAATGGCTAATACACCAAAAGGGAACTTTATCATATGGCAATGGAAGGCTATAGGATTATCAGGAAACATTAACGAACTAAAACTTATTAATACTATCCATAAACCTGACATCATTTGCATTCAAGAAACTAAACGTTCTGCAAAATTCAAAAACATTGCAATCAATTCCAGGCTACTCCCCGGGCTATTTCCAACATAGTTATTCAGGCCCCGGCAGCGGATTAGCCATATTTACAAACAACATCCTACCATATGCTAACATGATACAAATAACATCTAAGGAAGTCAGCAACTCCGTAATAGTAATTCAATCTCTATTAGTGAATACCGGAAATAGCAAAATTCCAATATTCAATGTGTATGATCCTGGAGGGGACACTAAACATGCTCATAATTTAGCACTTAAAGCATTAACTAAATATATTGAATCCGGGCTGGCGATCATTTGCGGGAATTCGAGTTCCTATCATGTGACGTGGGGCGGGGAGGTGAAGGACAGAATTGGTAAATAGGTGGAAAAATTGTTTACTGAATCCACCCTTACTCTACTCAATGATGGTGACAAAACCAAACTTAGTCCTGTTGACGGCACACTGTCCGCCTTTGACCTCACCTTGTGCATGTCCAGACTGGTACAGGTGGCGAAATGGGAGGTGGACCAATCTGACCCCATGGGAAGCGATCACTATCCAGTAGTCATCGCCCTGCAGATGGCCGTCCAGTACGAATTCAATGTTAAACTACCCAGGTGGAATTACTCTAAAGTTGATTGGGATACCCTTCAAGAAATAATAAATAATGTTAACCTGTCAGACACACAATCTAATCATATTGACATATATTATGACAATCTAATTAAGATCATAACTCATGCCGCCACGAGCACTATACCTAAAACCAGCTGTCAACAGAGGAAATTTAGTTAGCCATGGTGCAATAATGAAATTAAACAAACTCGACAAGCCAAAATTAGAGCTTTAAATAAATTTAAAAGAACTAATATTACTACTCACTTTTAGGAGTACAAACATCATGATAATAAGCTCAAATATCTAATCAAGCACTCTAAGGAACAAACTTGACAAAAATACATCAGTACAATTATTTTTAGAACAAATTCCAAACAAGTATGGGACAAAATAAGAACCACACTAACAGCACCCCAAAAATAAATAATACCAGTAATCATAAAGAACAAGTTGACTCACTAGCATTGCATTTCAGAAACATGAGTAGAAACATTTAACCTTATAATAAATGACTTTGATTCAAATCTGGCAACACCCAAAACTGGATTATCTCAATTTTCTGATGATACTGGACTATGGAGAGCAGGCAACCTCTTCAACCACTAACACATGGCTGAAATACAAAACAGCCTTAACAATATCGCAAAATGGGCTGACAAGTGGTGATTCAAATTTTCGCACCAAAACACGGTAGTTGTACTGTTTGCCCCTCACAGGAAATTACAAGTTTATCCCAAACTCAAAATACAAAATTAAGATATTACATTGGTAAAAGTAGCCAAATTTCTGGGTATGTACTTTGAAGAACATCTAACATGGGATTATCATATTGACAACTTAGTTAAAATATGTAATCAAGACCTAAATCTGTTAAAACGCCTCAAAAGAATGCTTTGGGGTGCCAATCAAAAAAACAATTTTGACTTTATACAAGGGCATTAACAAGAACAAAACTAGACTATGGATGCCATGTTTATACCACGGCTACCATCAGTCAACTCAACAAATTAAATAAAATACAGAGGAAAGACCTACTCGTAGCTATTGATGCAATACCATCCACGTCCAGAGCCGAGTTGCAGGTCTTCACTGGGGAACCGCCATTACACTTAACAAGGCAAGAACTCATGTTGAGATATGCAGCTCGTCTGTCGACTCATGATACAATGCACCACACCCTGGTGGCTATTGATAAATGTGACACCCCTTTTCGGAAAACCTTAAAAACAATACATCTTTTGGCAAAATGGTACATGAATTAAAACATCAAATTCCAGTAGATAAATTCCAAGTAGAAACTAACCAAATATTTGATAAAGAACCTTGGAATAATGTACCAATAAAGTAAATACCTCCCTTGCAGAAAAAGGTAACAAAGAAAATCAGCACCATTATTTAAAAATATTAGCAATGGAAACTATTAACAACCAGTACCAAAACTATACACAAATTTACACGGATGACTCCAATCTTACAATCCTTTTAAACCATATGCAGCCTGGGTCATACCTGGACACAATATCCATATGGGCAGTCGTCTTGGGCCATCCTTGAATCTTTAAAATGGATACAACATAACAAACCAAACAAGACTTTGATTATTAGTGACTCGCTTAGCGTCCTTACATCCATTAAAAACAATAACTCCAAATCTAGAGAAAATTTTCTTAAGCAAATAAATCAAATCCTTAAATTAATCAACTCTCAAAATATAACAGTAAAGTTTTTGTGGATTCCATCCAACATAGAAATAAAAGGAAATGAATTAGCAGACCAACTGGCTAAAATTAACTCACCGAACCAAATTACATACTGCTCAAGTATAGTCAGACTGAAATCTATAATCTGTTCTATTCAATGATTAATTGAAAATAGCAAACGGATTGGGAACAAAATAAACAAGGGAGAATTTTACACAGCATCATTAAGGAAGTCAATATAAACATCTTAACGCCTAGGTGCAGCAGTTTTAAACAATCTAAAATAAACAGAATAATTCAAGGAAAAACAAAATTGGCTAACACCTTTTGGAAATATATAGGACTTTTTCCACACCACATTAATTGCTTCAGTTGTAACTTACCTGAAGATTTACATCACATATTCAATAACTGTAAAAAAAAACGCAAAAGTAAAGGAACATATTCAGATCTAAGCAATTAAACATTTCTGCACCAAGTACATACCCGGAAATAATTCATTTAACCAACAGTAACCCTCAAAAAACAATTCAAAATATAATAGTATTACTCAGAACAACAGGGCTCATTGATAAAATATAAGATTAAAATAATTACATCAAAACCAAATATCTCACTAGTCCTGGATTTTAACCTTATATTTTAAACTAATCACATCCTCGCGGAATGGGAGTGTACAGAATCAAAAGGGACTCCGTTACCCCTCAAGGGGAGCCCACCTACACTACGCTGGGTATAACGCACTCATAACGATACCTGTGCAACCTAAGCTACCAGGATGTTGTAACACTATAATAAAATCACCAGAAAAAAAAAACAAAAACATTGAAATATGCTAGAAATAACAACATATAGGACCATACAAAATTATGAAACAAGTGTCTGGGAATCCACCTCTCTTCTGTCTGCTCCTAAAACTCTCCCTATATACAGCCTCATTGACAGCATTAGTATACAACTAAACTATGATTTACATGTTCAGATTAGAACCCCAACAATCTTGGATATCGTCATGGTCTAAAATGTGACCATTAAAATCGTAACCAGTTTTATGGCTCCAAATAGATATTATGGGGTAGTCTCAAAGTCCAAAAACTATCAGGCCCAGCGACACAATGTTGCAAAATTAA
The DNA here is from genome assembly GCA_029339505.1 of Unio delphinus. NCBI lineage: Eukaryota > Metazoa > Mollusca > Bivalvia > Unionida > Unionidae > Unio > Unio delphinus. The sequence continues at coordinate 8,024,730 of JAQISU010000162.1, forward strand.
GTTATTTACTCCAAGTCAGATCCTCAAATAAATATTACTATAAGATAGTCAAAGACCAGACTATCAGGCCCCGCAGCACAAGGCTGCATTATAAACTAAGCTATAACTAAAGACCGATAACATGATACATGACCATCTAGAATGACAGCAAACGCTGCAATACTTTTTTTACACAATAACCCTAATTACTTTAAATTTTAATAACTACCAACGCGAGAAAAGGCTCTCATATGACGTTGTATACTCTACTTTAATAACAGCACAAAGTATTCATAATTGTTAAGGGAAATCACGGAATTGATACAACGGGAGGAAGCAACATCAAGATGGAGGAACATCAAAAGCATGACACGCAAGAAGGCCACATGGACTCACCGGACGGAATGTGGGAACATCGATTACGCCCTGTAAAACTCCATCAAAAATCCCTTTTAAGGGCTATTTATACTTACAGCGTTTCCTTTTGGCTCAGAAACTATTCGACAATCTCGTTCTTCAAAAATCAAACTTGATCAATTTAGGCTCTCCACCATCAAAATTAACAACCCACTTAACCTGACATTTCACCAACCTCCATATGTCACTTGACATACCTAGTTTACAAAATTGATAGGGAAAACACCAAATGTACACTCTGAACTAGACAAAAATTGGAATGTTAGGATGTTAGGAAAAAAATATAACTTGAAAGACTGACTAAATTGCACAGGTGGCTTACACAATATCGATATAGAGTGTCAACTAGCATCAACTGGACTCGATTTGATAATACTAGGGCGTGCAAGAAGAACGACATCAAAGTGTCTGTTCACAGATCCTTTTCCTCCACCTCCGCTGCCTGAGTCCAACAACAGCAAATTACAAGAGTGGAAACCATTTTTCACTAGTCATCATTTGGTGTCATTGGACCTCTAGCTCTGCATATTCCAGTTTGTTGATAGGGTTGAGTGGCTGTTTTATACCCACTCAACTAGGTCTTTCATTCATGTTGATAGCCCCTTATATTGGTGCGGCATGACGACCAAATAAGATAGCATACTATGTATGCATAAACGCCCGTGGAGATGTGGCACGGTTCCTTCCTCACGGGAAAATCTAAATCACTACCATATTGATTGGTAGTGTAAAATAGTGAACAAATGACCCTTCGTGGCCGGGTTCACTTAAAACCATCATTCATTCATTTAGTCTGACCATTCATTGTTTGACTCATCCTCTTACGAAGATGCGCTCAAGACTAGCTAAGCTGAACAAAGCTTACGTCACACTGCATCATATCAGACACAATCTGATGCCAAAACCTGAAGAGGTAGAGAATTTTAAAATGCTGCAAGTAACGGAAGACCTCATACAAGAACTCTTCAGAGAGGAATTTAAAAAGACAAAGAAGAATGGACTCAGAAGTATAGACTTCAGAAGCAGCAGAGAGAACAGCAGCAGCAACAACAGCAGCAGGAACCAGACAGAAGCTTTTTTGAGTGCAGTGTCGACACGAGAGTTATCTTTCTCTTACTGAAGAAGCAGACCCTATCCTGTTGCCAGACGAGTACGCAATCTTAGACGATAAAAGATTGTCATCCCTCCTCGTGCACGCAAGAAAAGCCCTTTTCAGGGCTACCGAATATTCTCAAAAAGAATCAATAACTCAATTTGCTAATGGTATGTGAGGAAGTTAGAAAAAATAGAAGTGAGTCTATAATAACGGTCCCTTTTTACTTTTGTTTGAAGTGCGTATATAAGCACAACGTATTTTTCAAATAACTTGATAAATTTATAATTCAAGTGAGTAAAGTAAAAAAGTGAGCAAGTGTTTCTTCTAAGTCCTCGTGTGTTGGTTATGATAGGGATGTTTTCCTTCACATTAGTGCTTGTGTCATATATAGAGAAACACTCGTCATTCTGGCTACCTGTCATTGGCCCATCAATGCAAAGAAGATGAGTAGACTCAACAAGCTTAGGGAGCTTCAGATGCACCTCAAGCATGCGAGACGACTCCTGGACGAGCTGGCTATGGAGACCTTAGAAGAACAGAAAAAAATTGAAGAAGAAGAGAAGGAGAGAAAAACGAAAAAAAGGAGGACAAGAAAAGACCAATTTTGCCTCACGTCATGATGGTTGAAGTCTGTCAGGTGAAATCTGAGGTGAGGACGCCTCCACTACCAGAATCAGTTTGCCAACTACAGTCACAGCTCCAGTCGCAACAACCCTAACCACAACTTCAACCACGGTTTTAGTATAGAGGAAGACGTGAACAGGCTTTCACAATCCCTCAAACATAAGAATACGAAAGTGAAACTTAATCTGCACTCCCAATCACAAGAGTCAATTGGGAGAATGATTGGGGTAGGAGATGTGTGTGCGGGGCTAGACCTGGGAGATGCCAGCATTAGGCTGGTGTATTTGGGAGATTGTTTTTTAAAACAAAATCCCTTCTCAGGGCTACCCAACACTTTAGAAAAGAGACTGTTCAAAATTGCCAATGGGTATGAGAGATGAATAGTGTGATTATAAACAATAACTCTTTTTGGATGGTGTGATATTGGATAGTTAATTATGTGGTTTGGTTTGGCTGCCTCCCCGTGTGTGTGGATGGTAAATGGTGTGATATTGGTTAGTAAATTATATGGTTTGTTTTCGCTTCTTCACGTGTGTATGTGTGGTAGACGGTGTGATATTGGATAGTACTTTATATAGTTTGGTTTGGCTGCTTCCTCATGTGCGTGGATGGTAGTATATAATATGAAAAGTGAGAGTAAGGGATGTTTTCCTTCACTTCCGTGCTTAAGATATATATAATCAATCGTCCGTCGTTTGAGCCATTCAATTTTCAACACATCAAGATGGCCATCGACTTGTTTATCCAACTCTGAGACAACTGGTTTGGGATCATGATGCAGAATATGTGGAATGACTTGAAGAAGAATTTCAGTGTAACCTGAACTTTGTAAGCAATTTGAAATTAGCGAGAGATCTATTAGAAGGTATGATAGAGGAGGAGGTCAAGAAATTAAGAAGTCTTACCAAAACAAAATATATAAGATTAGGGAACATGAAGGAGGCTCTTGATAATGTCATCAAATTCATGTGCTTTCTAGAAGAAACATTAAATTTGATTGAGTGGGATTATGTGAAGTGGGGACTAGACCGACTAAGAAAGGCAGAAGCAATGATGAGAAAGGTGATGGAAGAAGAGGTTATCAAGATTAAAGATAACTTGACTAAGGAGAGAAAGCAGCAACACAACAAAAAGAAGAAAGAGGACTTTGATCAACTAAATCATAGATGGATCAAAGTTCAGGAAACGTTTAGAGCTATGGGACATCATAACTGGATTCCCGAAGACGAAAAGAAAAAGAAAACGGGAATCATTGGTAAAATCAAAAGGTGGTGGAACAACGGCAGAAAATAAAAAAAGAAGAAGTATCCAAATGTCCATTTCAGGGCCACTCATATGCCTCGAAAAGATATTAGCTTTCTTAGCGTCTCTTTCTCTTGTCACTACACAGTCATAAATACAAAACCTATTTCCCATGTTCAATTTACCTTGTCGCTACATAGTCCCAAATAGTTTCCATGTTACATTCCCCTTAAGGCTATAGTGCCGCACTATGTTCAATTCCCCTTGACGCTATAGTGCCGCACTATGTTTGACGCTATAGTGCCCCAAGCCCTTTTTGACTGGATTTTCCCTTGACGCTATAGTAGCCCATATTACTACTGCCGTCACTGAAATATGTTTTGACGGGCACCTACTTATACGATCATCCTGACCAACACGGACACGTGAAAACCAAACATGTTTTGCATGAAATAAGATTGAAAAAAGACTATATAATTAAATGTCGTTTTTATAAAATATATTTATTATATGCATTCTTTTCTTACGTTTCCATTACAGGAGATACGAATACTTTCTGTTCCTGCTCTATTTCCATAAACATACAAAATACTTTATCTTTTCGTATATATGTCCGTCCAGCACATTCATTTCCAATTTTAATATGTATTTATTGAAATTGTGTTATTAAATTGAAGAGAATGAATAGCCATTATATAAATTGCTACCTCCATTAATATTTGTCCAAACTTCAAGAAAAATACCACATATTTAAAAGAGATGGATTAGACAGATTGTTACAATTGGTGCAGGATTATTAAATGGGTTGAACATGAATAAATAGTTCGTTCGGTAAAAGCAAACAATGACATTAAAAGCTACACAAATATCATACCATTAAACATATAGCAACTAGGCTCCGCGAACGTTGCAATAGTCTTAGCGAACAGTTAAACATAACATGTGGACATAACAAGCGGCTACCTCAAGACATGTAAACAAAAATTTCGGCGAATTGCTTATCACCGTAAAACAAGAATTTTTAATATACAGAATGGCAATAATGGTTTAAATCACTGATAATATGACATTTGGCTTTTCAAATTGGGATCTTAAATACCAGATAAAATGCATCTGCCGGCGACAGAAAAGACTGCGTTTTGTAAATTGACGCTAATTACATTTTTGCTAACCAAACGCCGCGGACATGTAGATATACCATCAGTGTACACATTAATTGATTCTGAATTAATTGGAATGCTTTTAAAAATAGTAATAAACTAATGTTAAAGTATTTGCTATTACAATGAGGGTTAATTTTGAGCATATTTACAGAAGTCTTATACTGACCCTGGAACTATTGCTCTTTTGCTTGTATTAAACAAACTATTTGAGAAGCGCGTATTCTAAAGACTGATTCCATGGTCTAATACCAAACAACATCAGTTTCGAACATGATTGAGGTGTATAGCGTAACCCTTCAATCTACACGAAAACAATTTTTGTCCATTTTGTAATTAGTTTCAAGAGTGTTTGAAAGAGCATGTCATGCTTTGAGTCAGGCCGGGCCAACATACAGACATACAGACAGGGATAGACAAAGAGAGGTAGCGTAACACGTTTAAAACTATTTAAACATTTCCAAATACAGTTTATGTTCTAGATATGTTGATGTTGGTTTAACGCCATTTTTCAGCACACGATAGGCTATACATGGCGGCCAGTATTTATTGTAGGAATAACCAATAGAAAACCAACAAAAAGTACCACCGACCGACGAGCAGCTACCGGCACGCTTTCTCACATACCCACATTCGCCGAATCTGAGACTGGAACACACGCATATAGAGGTGCGATGGCTGTGATCCGTAACGGGGGGTGCTTTAGACCATTCGGCCACTCGGGGCCTCTTCTTCTAGATCTAACCATATGATAGAATGGCATCTAGAAAGACAATTTGAGATAAATTATACAAACTTCATGGCTACAAAAACGAAAATACATTAGAACCATAATTCGCGTATGCGTGCCGACTCTATTCCTGCTTCAGTATTCAGCCTTCATCCTATTTTCATGATGATCCGTAGCATGCCTAGAAAACTAAAAAATTTGCTTTATAATTCGAATTTCACCAGACAATTTAACATAACCAATTAACCATTATTGTAATATTAATCAGGGTGGTACAGCTTTTATTCTGTAATCTGCGTTCTTCATAATTTACCAACCAAAGTTCTTTATTACAATTCGCCAAATGAAGAGCAGTTCATTGTTTATGTTGCTTGGTAAAATAAACTCGAACAATTATTTTCATGTCCTCAGTCCCCATCCAATCAACATATATAATTCACCCTTTGCAATTTTACGTTTGTGACAGTTCTGAATACAGGTTTTATCAAGGATTTCCCTTTTGAATAATTGAGTATGTTACCGTTCAAACATTCCTAGTTGTTGAAAATAAGTATTATACAATAGCATTATTAAAAATATATCCTTCTGAATTATTTGCATGAAGTGCATAATTTGATATATAGAAGATTTTGTCTTATTTAAAATCATGAACTTTCTGAATTGTGCTATTTTCTTAATATGTTGACGGCTCCGGCGGTTTAAGTATGTATATATATATATATATATATATATATATGAGCTACCTCACTTGGAGATGAGCATTAGGAGGTTCGTGTTTAAAATGGTCTGTCTGGTGTCAGGATAATCTGACTAGGAGGGACATCATGCTACATGTCTGCGGCATAATGTCTCAGTGCTAGACATTACTATAAACTGCCACACTGCATATATCATAGAGATATGAATAAAACAAATTTATTTAAAGATACACACACACACGTATATGTAATATAATATCCATTTCAAGGATTTATGTACATATATCATCTTTGGATGGTGTAATGGAATATGTAATTCAAATAAAAGAATTTTTAATTTAAACGGTTTAATACATACATATATAAAATTTATAATTAATTGTCCGCGTTTGTAAATAAAAACAAATGATTATCACTACAAAGGCAGTAAATGTTTGAAAATTGTAAGTCATTTTTACTAATTTACCGTAATTTAAATTTACTATATTCATCCCTAATGTCTATCAATGGAGATTAAATTAAACGTACCCTCCCGTTCTAGAACAAATCTTGCATTACCTATCTTCTTTAACCGGCACCTCTGCTTCGAACCACCACCATGTCCCAGGAGCTCTCGCGTCGAGCACCTGTGATGCAAACATATAAATAATTTCTAAAACTTCGAGTCTTCGAAATTAGAGCTTGTAAACCTAAAATAATAATAATAATAATAATAATAATAATAATAATAATAATAATAATAATAATAATAATAATAATAATAATAATAATAATGATAATAATAATAATAATAATAATAATAACACCCATGGACGTCATTTCAACTTTTCGGGGGGGAGGGGGAAACTTGACGGAATTATTCATTTTCGTTTACAGGCTGCGTCAGATTTACAGCACATTTAAATTTGGAGGAGGAGGGCAGCCACGCTGCTCTCTAACCCTCCCCCTCCCCAATGACGCCCTTGGCATCGTCGTGATAAGTCTTATCAAAACCTCTATGTAAAACAGGTTTGGATGGTGTGTGGGTGGTGGATAAAGCTTAGCATTTCCTCACTGAACTATTGCAACGACTATAAAAAAAAGAATTGAGACTTGCTAATATATAAAGACAGTACAAAGGTCACAGACATCGTTATAATAAATGAAGTGCGTGTGTGTGTGTCTGTATTATGTCTATGTTATTATCAATATCATCATTTTCTTTACCAAGAAAGAATGTCCATGGTAGTTTTACAGAATGAAACATTTAGAGTTATTTCCCTTTTGTTGCCTACCTTGGTTTCATGATGGCACGGCTGCGTCTGGTGTACTAAGCATGTGCGTGATATCATATAGTGGAACGAATGCCATAGTAGAAGATTATGTAAAGATATCGGTACATTGACATATTATACACGTATGTCACATAGCTTGTCTCGACTTAAAGCTGAAAAAATTGAGCCTGATTGGTAAGTTGACCTAATTTTATGATTCTATAGAGTTTTGTCTAACGGAAAGATGTGAAGTAGGTTTTGACAGTAGCATAGTGTCAGTAGCATCCTAATATATCGTGGATTCCCTGATATCACGGGATTCGAAGGTTTCGGTATTTTTCTGCATAGCGCTACCGTTGTGTACATACACTACAGGGCTATAGGTTATTGGCATTTGCAGTTGGGATACTAGGGTTAATCTGTAGATGCAATTGACTTCCGTGGTTATATCTAGCGTGTTAATTTGTGGAGTCCAAGCGAAGAATCCATGTTGGATCGTGTATACCGCGTTGATAGTTTTCGTATGGGGAATTTTAACTTTATCAAGTGTGTTAATCATCTTTGGATAATCATCTTTGATAGATTCATGAGTTTGTTTAATTTTGGTGATTAGTGTATTAATATCAACTAATTGAATAGGAACCGTTGTTGGTTTTCTAAAATAATCTTCTTTGAGCTTTCTAAAATTATTACGAAACCTTGTAAACTGTTTTACATTATCTTTATATCCAGATCGTAATACCTCGAGCTCATCCACGGCGGTTTTCACATAGGCGAGTTTTATAGGGATGTCAGGTGGACGTTTTCCTAGAAATTTGGTTAATTCGGTTTTAACTTGGATGTGTTCTTTATATATAATTGTTGTAGACGGACATGTGATTATCATTCTCGGATCGCAACATTGTTAATTTATCCACAGCGGTTTTCCTATCGGTGAGTTTTAGCAGAACCGTTGATAGAATCCCAAAGAAATTATAAAATGGATTTTCAATAATTTTAATACATGTTTGTAGTCAGGTAAATACAATTATATGTGCGTGATATTCATCGCGTATTACTTTTAGTTATTCAACGATGTTTGTCTATGTTCCAAGGTCGAATAAGCAATTACGAGTTTGATTTTATATGAGGATCAAATACCGCAATGGAGTTTTCAACCGCGTTATCAAGTTTAACTAATATATATTTGATTGAAATATTACTAGTTTTTATTTACCCTGGCGGTCTTGAAATACAACTATATCAACCGACGATACATCTACGAGATGTAATAGATCATATAACTCATCATTGATAAGTTTGTTTACAACGTCGAGTGAAACCCCTTCGATGACTTTTTTACGTTGTAGTGATCTCACCCAAATATCTACCATTATATATTATATGTTTATGATCTCTTTAAAAAGTTATCGCTTGTGTACTCGTGCACGCAGACATGAGGATATTTATTAGATGTTAAGATCGCGGTGAGCACATTAATGACTTCTGGGCCATATATCGAAGGATCTGTTAATGTCTGCGTGGGTAACGTGGAATACCAAACAAGGTTTTTTCCCATGGACGTATTTGGCAAATTCATTACGCGGCGCTAGCCAATACGAGTAAAAAACCACTTGGGGTATATCGCGTACGCTGCCCAATGAGTTCCCGGTCCAGTGTTATCATCGAGATTAATTATACCTGTTTCTGTGATTGATGGCCGAGTCGGTAACTGATTCTTCATCAAAACACCTCTCAAATAGCTTATCGAAGATCGTTTAACTGCGGCGATTAAATCAAAATTTGACATGTGAGTTTTCGACGATTGCTTCCTGCGATTCTCAATCCTGCTCCGTATCGAGTGTATAGACTGCCTGGTAATCTGAACGCTTTTCCTATTTTGTATATATCCCACCGGTAAATTTCTTTACAACGGATCAAGCGGTAGTACCAGCAGTTCAGGTAAGCGCATCCAACGCGGATGTTATAGAAATCCCCGGTGCAGCAGCGGTAAGTAACGCCGGAATCGCGGCGAGGAAAGGATATATTCCACAGAATTGTATCATTGCTTTTACCATAGAGGGAGTAAATTCAAGTTGCACTCCAGTGATCGCATTTAACGCCTTGTTCAAGCGGTTGAGTTTTCGTCAACGATGAAGTATTTGGTCCACCCGTAGAAATCTGTTTTCGCTATAATGTTATTTTTACCCCACATGTTATAGCGTTTCGTGATTTTAATTTCTTTGATTGACCAAGATTCAACGTGAACCTAACTTGATTGTGCGACATTATTTAAATAGCAGATTGATCTAATTGTTACATGTTTTCTTTTGGAGCATCAAATACTCTCATTGTTCCACCACCACCTTCAATTGTCAGTGATTTATCATTGAGAATAACAGCAATTGATCTATATGAACCACCAGCAGGTAGTGCTCCTACTCGGGCTTGAAATTTTACATCGACGATGGAGTGCCTAGATAGATCAAGATGTTGCAATGAAAAATAAGATACCGGATACAAAGTTTGAAAATCCAGTTGTGATATTAGTAACCCAGAATCAATATTTTGATCGTGTTCTATATAAGACCACAAATGATGATACACCCGAACTATTTGTTTCTTGGAATAGCCGACGAAAATATTTTCGGTGGGTTCTTGCTGATTGCTTACTCGCAGTTATGCCTCACTTACCGCTAATTTATCAAATATCATATGACTATGTAGTTGTGTATCGGCTCCATCTATTCTGTTTTTGTTTCAAAACGGAACAAAAATATATCCAGGCGCGGAAATATTTTTTGTTAACGCGACCTACCATGTAAATGTACCAGTGATGGAACTTGTTGTCGTAGTTGTTGTAACATCTAACCAACACATCAATGATTTACCACCTTGGTCATAAACGATAACATCCGCTGGCGCGTCCATGTCAAATGCTTCATCAGAAATCGATTTAAACATTGTATTATATAACTGTAAATTTAAATCACCGTCGTATTGATTTTCTCAAACCGAAACCAATGATTAAATTTGCAACAATATTTCCTTGAGATGCACTGTCTTGATTTATCATCGATCATTGTAGCAGCGGGTCTCATTTTTGATTTACCACATCGATAATTATATTACTTACCCGGGGCGGAAATACGTTCCGTTCATAGTAATTTTACCGGTATTGTTTTTTTGGGGTTTGTTTTTTCTAATCAGCGACATAAGCTTCTCTCTGGAAGTGTTGAATACAATACTGGCGAGAGAGATCACCAACCGCGTTCATGCCCTGATAGCGATAAAACCTCATTGCTTTTATCGATAACTCTTCAATGGATGCTATGATTTTAGGAGCGATTCTAGTAAATAACCCTTTAATGATATCACCGAGTCCATCTCCGTAGTACACATGATATACTGACAATCGTGAATATACCGCACGAACATTAGTTGGTCTATTATGACTGCGATATATGGGCGAAATACCCAGGAGAAAACATCTTCCCGAGTATAGTTATTATGGTCCGGGAACCCGATTCGATATCCGACTCGATGATGAAGATCAACCTAGCTTGGGTGAATATCCGGTAAACACCATAGATAGAGCTTGTCACGCTCATGATGTTGTTTATAAAAACAAAGACCTTTAACAACGCCACATCGAAAATTGAAAATTAATTCACGCGCTAAATTCCATTCCGGATAAAAAACTTAAAATAAATGTTTGCTTCGAGGATAATAAAACCGCTATGAAAGAAAAATTAATAACTGGCAGCTGAGCTTCTCGTGCTAGTATTTAATTATATGGAATCAGTTTTTTATTCCCATTATGGATATTGGAAGGATAAATTAGCCATCGATAAACTCGCCAACGCCGCAAAAGTAAAAAATACAACATCGGCAAATTGGTTATCCCAACAAGCGATATGCCAAATTTATAAGCCCCCGCCGACAAAGATTCAAAACAATTCGTTTGATGTTATTGTCCCTAATGAAGTTCATCATGGTGATATATTATCCCTACCTCATGACACTGTTAAACACGTGTTTTAAATACGCGTTGACGGTAGTTGATGTGGCTAGTAGATTCAAGGAGACTGAGCCGTTATCAATCAAATCATCATCTGCGGTAGTCTCTGCGTTCAAAAGAATTTTTCGTCGAGGTCCTCTTCTGTAGCTAAATCCTCTCCAGGTTTATCCCGGCAAGGAATTTCAAGGTGAAGTATCATCAACGATGAAACAGCATAATAGCAAGATACGACGAAGACATACTACGAAACATCGCTATCAGGCAATTATTGAACGGTTTAACCCATCACTCGTTGATAAGTTGTTTCATTATCAATACGCAAAAGAGTTCATCGATGATAAACTATTTCGTGAATGGGTCAACAGATTGCCAGGGGTAATTACCGCACTTTACAATGAAATTTCTCAGACGTTAAACATGAAACCGGTTGACGTGGTAACAAAAAATATCAATTTACCAAGGGGTGATTTTCATCGCCGATATTACCTATCAATGCCACCGTGAGATATTTATATGAGCGTGGTGAACTTGAAGGCCGTAGAAGAAAATCGACTGATCCTATATGGAGTATCATATCAGATAAAATATTCAGCATGGTCATATCTAAAAATAGACCAGTAATATATAGATTAGATCCAACTGCACCACAGCGTCGATTTACTCGTGAACAGTTACAAGTTATCCCAGATAATACTCAATTACCTCTTCGTGGCCTTAACTAATATCATTGTTGAATTCTTTGAATTTTCATCCAATGGATTGTCCCCGATATAAACTCTTCAAAGTTTATTTATTCTTCGTACTCGCGATACTACAAGATAAACGAAATTTGAACATTCGATGAAATCATCGATGATTAAAACAGTTGCATCCGTAATAGTCAATCCTTGCGACAAGTGTATTGTCATCGCGTAACCTATCCGCCATGGAGATTTATCGACAATTATTGCATCTGTGACAACAGCGATATCAACCGGCATAATATCATTTAACACAAGTACTTGTTGGTCGAATTTTTCAGAAATATCTACTTCAATGCTTTGTCGTCGTGTATCCGTGGGTCTATAACATAGCGGTACTGGCTCCGTTGAAAATTTTCCTTCATGGAGATAAAATAATTTCTTCTGAATTAGATCTCGGATATTTTTGTGCTCGCGATTATCAAATCGGTTGGGGTCCACGCTTCCCAGAAATCCGCAATAGATGTTTCAGGGATTGTTCTACGTGTTATTTCACATTGAGTTTTATTACATTGTATTCTTATCGCGGATTTCATCGCGGTTAACTCCGCGTCGAGTGATCGATAATCTGTGTTAATTTCTTCGTAGCAGTCAACGGTGTTTTTCAACCAACAATGGGGAGATAATCCAGTAAATGATGGTGGCTGACGTCAATGATACTGTATCTTTTTTTCGGTCTCAACTTGCATCTCATTTGAATTCAAACAGTCTTTTAGCAATGTACAGTCTGCATATCGCCCTTGCCACAGTACGGAAACTACTAATCTGAAAGAATTTAGTGACATTCTCTCTGCTTCGTATAGTGGAAAGATTACAGTCCTCACACACCTGGATTTATCTGCAGCATTTGACACAATAGACCATGATATATTACTTCACCTTCTCCAGCATGTATTTTGCATTCGGAATGTAGCCTTACAGTGGTTCAAGTCCTACTTAGTTAACAGGACACAAATTATATCTGCAAATGGAATACACTACTGCCCAGTTGATGTATGTTATGGTGTTCCACAGGGATCTGTTCATGGACCTGTTCTCTTCATTCTGTATACTCAGAAGCTCTCAAGTGTTATAGATCATCACCCAGTGTTTCACCAATTGTATGCTGATGACGCCCATACATACAAGTCTAGCCACCCAAGTAAAGTTGATGCTACCATCCATGGAGTAGAGAAGTGCATTTCTGATGTGAAATCATGGATGACATGTAACAAGCTGCAGATGAATGATGATTAAACTGAGGCTATTCTGATCAAAACACAAATACTTTCTCATTCACATCCTTTACCTCAGACAATAAATATCAGCAACACCAACATTAAATTCTCACAGTCAGTACGGAACCTAGGCGTTACTCTAGACAGTACTCTCACATTGCATCAACATGTCACGAACATATGCAAGGATGCATATCTTGAATTGAGACGCATTAGTTGCATTCGTAAATATCTTTAAGTTGATGCCACTAAAACATTTGTGTGTTCATTAGTACTTTCAAAACTGGACTATTGTAACTCAATTCTGTCTGGTTCGTCACAATATTTACTCCAGGAACTTCAAAAAGTTCAAAACACAGCTGAACGGATCATCTTTAGAGTATCTCGATCAGATCACACTTCACCAATGCCCTGTATCCTACATTGGCTATCAAATCGATACAGAATCGAACACAAAATTTTTTCTCTGTGCTATGTTTAAATGACAGACTCCAGTCCAACATACCTATCCAGCCTTATCCATGTGTATTCACGTCCTAGATCCTTACGCTCTTCTTCTGATAATCGTATACTCATTGTTCCCAAGGTGAAAACAAAGTCATATGGACAACGTTCGTTTGCACACCAGGGCTCGGCGACGTGGAACGAATTGCCAATTGAAATTAGACACAAAGACACAAGGGTCCCTTTTAAGAGTGCTCTTAAGACTCACCTGTTTCGACAGTAGGGACAAACTTAGCGACCTAATCATGTCATGAATCTTATATGTTTTCAGCATGTTTTTATGTTTTCCAATGACATTGTTTTTGTCACTTGTTGTTCTGTCGTGTAGTCATATCATTATTGATGGTGTAAAACGCTTAGAGCTTCGTAAGATTAGGCGCTATACAAGTCATTATTATTATTATTATTATTATTATTATTATTATTATTATTATTATTATTATTATTATTATTATTATTATTATCTATTTCATCCCATATGATTTTCCCAGAAATCAGAAATACACTGCGTTCCCATTTGCTCGGGGGTCCAATTTGGTACCATTATATCGAAAGAAACTATGATAGGTAGAAGCGTTTACTCCCGGGATGTCATTTCTCGGGCAAGTCGATGTGTTGGAGTCAACACAATCATATCAGTGTTATTCCCGAATAAATCGATTACTCTGGTTGTCTTATACCACAACATCCTGGACCGTTCAAAAAAACATTTTTATGTCTGGTTATTGGATCGTGCACAGATGGATACGATGATACTTCTTTGTTGGTATCTGCACGGTAATTATCCTCGATGGGGTATAAGCCGACTCGTATTCATGTAACGTCTCATGTTTTATTCCCCAATCACCTTCATACGTAGTAAGCTCCTCTACGTTTCTTCGGTATTTTCTATCGAAATAGAATGAATCATTCGCTGCTCTAACAGCGATATAAGATAATCTGTTTATTCTCTTGAATAAATGTATCGTTGTATAAACGAGCATCGAAGATCTTAAATGAGTATACTGTGTTGATTCTCCATTGTGATATTCAACAATAGTTCCTTGTTTTTTCTTGTTGGATAAATTTGCTGTTCTTCTCGAGGTAAGTATATTATATTTTGTTGTATCCGCGATTATAAAATCCAATTCAGCTTTATCGAAGACCAATCGGGTACAAAAACGTTTATGTTCGGACGATCCACCCTAAGAAAATTTTCCATTTTTCTTTCTTCCTAGATCCTTTGCTTGTCGTTCTAGTTGTTTTCTCATATCATAATCATCACATTTTTCCGGAGTTGGTAGCCAAACATCAGTGTATGCCAGATATGATATTATCGCGGTGCAAAGAGTTAACGATATCAGTATTTCTTTTATCTAACAAGAATCACAATAATACTATCTGAGCCCATTTTTTCGTTGATAGATATTTTCCCGTCCAGACGTAAAATATCGGATGAAGACTATAGCAGTAGTTAAACGATGTCATCAAGGCAAACCCCGTCAGATCAAAGTCTGGTTAAGATCCATTAGTCGCAACTCTGGTAATTTCGTGTGTTGGATGCCCAAATCGATTACAGTATTCACTGCATTCACCACACCCGAGAAAACATCTTGATTAACAAGATGCCATGTCAACGAATTTTGTATTTTTTATATTATATTGTATATTCCACAATCCACCGTGGCCATAATCAACACAGCTAGCTTGTATGTCATCGAGAAATTCATATCTGGTTGGTTTCCATGAATTTTTGTCTCCGGCAAAATGTGCTGCGATCGATGGTACTGTAAAACAATTTTTTGTTATTTCGTCGATGTTATCTATAAACTTTTTCGCGAGGTCATTCATCTCGTTTTGAAGGGTTTCTGTTCGATATAATTCTCCATTCGTTCTCACAAATTGATCATATTCTCCTTGTTCATCACTGTAAAACAACCATACTGATACAGGATCGGTTTTGCTGATCTCGTAGATTACATCGAATATATCTCCGTGGTAGTATTTTATTGCTCGCGACACAGGAAATACTCGTACGGAACTGGACAACGCAAGAGAATTATGATGAATGATTTCAATCGGAGTTCCATTTTTTTATATTTTGAATCATATAAGACCTCTCCGGTGATTGTTTTTATAGTTATCGGAAGTCTTAGTTTCTTTCCAACTCAGCAGAATCTTGTATTGAAGCTCCTGTGTGTTAAACAGATTCCGCCCACTTGGTTATCTTTGCTTTTTTTTTGAATTCGATTAAACCGTTTCCTACATATATATATATATATATATATATATATATATATATATATATATATATATATATATATATATATATATATATATATATATATATATATATATATATATATATATATTTGTGTGTAAGTATGAATATGGTCAATAAAATTTTTAAATATTATATATAATACATCAATGGCACGAAATAATTGTAGATAGATATGGAAAGCAAAGTATGGCCTATGCGGACGACGATGTGTCGGAGAATATTGTGCATTTTCATAATCATCAAATCAAGAATGGTTCTCATTAATTCGTTAAATGTATCAACTGCGGGTTTGGATTAGGTGTTTAAACCGGATTATGTATCGATTGTGATGGAAAGAGATTCCGCGAACTGGCTAAATATTATTTAAAGAAATATAATATTGTGATTGATGAAATGGGTTATCTTACCGGGAATCATCATTAATTAAACAGTTAATTTACTTAGTAAATGTAAGGATCAAATTGAATTTGTATCTCATCCTATTTACAGTTATTATGAAACTTCTCGTTGTGGGATTGATAGGCAACGGTATCGAAGAGTAAAAATTGGATCGATTAATAATATGGAATATATTTTGATTACCAGCTATTGAAAAGAAACGGAGATTAAAAAATGTGTTTCGCTCATCGATTTATGTACGAGTGTTTTAATGGGGTAATTTGCAATGGATTTGTTATCGATCACATCAATAGAAATAAACTTGATAATCATATAGAAAATTTGCGGGCAGTTATAGCTTTTATGGATAGCACGATAATACAGCTTCCATCAACACGTTCTGCTGGTAAATACTATGATATTCATAACCAATCTATACAACGAGTCCGCGATGATATATGTTTAGCAGCGTTTTCAAAAAGATATAAAACATTAGCATAATTTCTTTATGAATAAATTAATTATTTGATTGTTTTTTATCCTCATGGTGAATTTTTTTAACTACAACACAAAAATAAAATATTAACAAACCGCGTTAACAAATGTATCGCGACAAATAATGATTTAAGTGCTAAATAAAAGTATTCAAGAAACAGAATCAAGAATTTAAACTTCCCAATTTTGAGGTTATAAGTCCATACAGACATTTCAGTTGTTAATGGGAAACTTATGTATATCTTGTAGCGGGTGGGGCTAGATCTAGTATTTATTCGATCCCCTTTATTTTCCTATAGACAGGCGATTATGTTAAACCAGTCGGTTTCACACACATAAACCTATTCGCCTTTTTCTTATTTCAGAGTGTGGATGATAGAATATGTAGCTTCATGATGTGTACGGATCCGATAAAGCAAACATGCTTCAACTTTATAAGAGCGGCTAGAGGAACCCTATGCGGACACAATATGGTATTCACTCTTTCCCTCCCTCCCGCTCTGTCTGTCTGTCTCTCAATGTCTGTAATTCTCTCTCTCTCTCTCTCTCTCTCTCTCTCTCTCTCTCTCTTTCTCTCTCTCTCTCTCTCTCTCTCTCACACACACACACACACACACATACACACACACACACACAGACAATGTCGGAATGGTCATGTTAATCTGAATCCATTTAATAAGACAAAACATGATATAAACAATATATTTCTTCTTGCGTATAAGTAATTCACTAAAGTAGGTAGTTTTGCATGCTATTTTATACAAATTATTCCCTTGAAAACTAGATGGTGCGATCTTCATTTCCTCGGTCTTTCTTACAAATTTTTTAATCATTTTTATTGTTGTGGTGCATCGACGGATTATATGTTCCATCATATAAATAGGTGAGCATTTTCCACAGGTTTGCTGCCAATTTACCATTGTTGTTGAACTAAGAAGGGGAAATCATAATGATGTAGGGTTGAATCCTGTCCAGAACATTCAGATTCAATATCGTCGGTTATTCCATGAACACTTTGTTTAACGTTTGATGTTAAGATCTCCCATTAATAACGAGCGACACAAAGCACCCCTTATAAGTTTCTTCCAAACTGAACATTAGCCATTGATACAAATCGTATTATCTGACACTATAAGATTTCATGTTCTTTATATGACAATGATAATTATAGCGATGAAAAATTATGAAATAGAACTTCTCCTAGTTCATTCGAGATATTCATATTGACAGTATCCTTACTGATCAGGCTCTAATCCAATCGTTCACGTGCTGTTGACTGCGTTCAATGAATTTATGCCATAACTTGTTTTCATTTTGACTTAGGAAACAAAATCTATTTTACTACGTCTCAAACATTGAACAACTTATATTTGAAGTGAGTGGGGCCCCGATTGACCGAGCGCTATCAAGAGTTCACCTCTGTCTGTATGAGTTCAAGTCTCGGGCTTGACTAACGTTGGTAGGTTAAAACGTTCGCATGTAGCGACGCGGGTGTAGAAGGTTTTTCTCTGGGTTTTCCAGGGTTCTTACTCCACCAGTTATAATCGGTGGCCATGAATAGTCAAGCTTGTGCTGAAAAATGGTTATAAACGTCTCCAACAACACCATATACATACTGAAAATGAATCTTCATTTGAAAGAAGTTTCTCAATTAATAATTTAAACGGCTTCATGACAGAGCGTCTAAACCTATTTAAAAAGAACTAAAATCCAATGTTTATAGAACATATTTTCCAATAGCAAACCGAAGTTAATGAGCATTCACACCCAAATATTTTCTGTTTCGAATAAACATGACAGAAACATATTCTTAAAATAAAACAACCTTAGGAATTGTGTGATTGGGTTTGGCTACAATTGGACACGAGTGAAAAGGTCTGCATCAATTAGAAAAGTCTTTTTTAATTTTCAGGCAATGTAATGATGAAAGGTTATCTGATAAGCCTTATTAATTCTCAAATGGCCAGTCAAAGGATTTCTGATAAGCCTTATTACCTCTCAAACGGCCAGTCAAAGGTTATCTGATAAGCCTTATGAACTCTCAAATGGCCAGTCAAAGGTTATCTGATAAGCCTTATTAACTCTCAAATGGACAGTCAAAGATTATATGATAAGCCTTATTTCTCTCCAATGGCCAGTCAAATGAGTTTTGTAGGCTGGGCTAGGACTTTCATATCGATATCTCCCTTGCACACTAACTTCATAGCTCACTAACAAATTGTCACCAGCCGATACCTCAAGTCGACTTCAGTGTCTCATGTTTACTTTTGTGAAATCAGTTCGGTAAATGCCACGTAAAAAAATCGGAAACATTATGACCATTTTCACGTTGGACGCTGAGTGATTACCTTTATTCATCAATATTAGAATTTAGTGAGTGAGTTGTAAACAGATGATCATTGAAAATAATTCCTCCTAAATAATCAATTAAATGACCAAATGAACGCAAGTTTTTTTAATTCTGCACCTAATATGAGAAATCTGAAATTATTCGTCATCAAATTTTATGGATAAGTATCACGTTACGAAATGTCAATTTCTTCATGAAAATGTTACATGGAGTTGATCAGTTTTTTACAATTATTAATACATTTTCGATATGCCTAAGTTACAAACGCATAACCCTTAATGATACTTTCTTTAAATATACTGAAAAAGAGAACTTTTTTAAACAGACGATAACTGTAGCTTCGCCAAAAACTACACGTTCCAGTAACACAGATCAATTGTCTATTTTAAAGTTCCAGCAATTTTATCAAAATGAGGAACAAATGAAACACTTCTTTAATTTTAAAGGGGTACTAACCAAATAGTTATGTTAGCAGTAAAACGTAGAACACGTTTGAAAGGACAAAAACATGTTCTACCTTACACTTGATATTCTTTTAATTCAGTTTCCTTGCCCGTTTATCTATTTCACATGCATGTTTTTATGTTTGTCTTTTTCCTTTCTTAATTTCCCAATCTTCTCTTCTCTCGTTCCTGATTTTGGATTTCCCGCAGTTATTGTTTAAGCTTGGATTTTGTCCAAGGTTCTAATCCATTTTGGATTGGATTTGAAAAGACGTTATAAACCTTAGATGACAGTGTAAAAACTACCTTGTTTCACAAAATATTTCTCAGATGTATTCACTTAAAAAGCAAATTATCAGAAATTATAAAATAAAATTAATAAAGAAACTAATTATAGTTAACTAACAAGACAAAGATCACTTACGCACGCCAGATTTATTATCATTTATAGGCAAATGTCACATACACAAAGTAAGCTACATATCCATTACACTATAGTTTATTTTTCCATTATTGATGCTTTATTGATCTAATGGTCGATACGTTTGCTAAAGAACAAGTGTATGGGATATCATGTAGTGTTACTTTCGAGTGTCTTCACATTTATGTATGCATGCCTTATCCGATCGTGCTTTTATTGTTTCAAGCATTCTAATATAGTTGTGTTGTTTATTGTGCATTGACCCTACATTTTTGCTTTGTTATCTTTTGTAGAGAACGTGATTTCTCAATTCTTAATGAACAACGACGATATTAATGCGCATGTATTACGGTGAGTGCGATGTTTGTAACAAGAAATCGAATTTAAAAATGCCTAAAGAGTATCGTGAGTCAGCTTTTACTGAAGCTTTGAAATAAAACGAACATTTCAAAAAGCGTCATTAATTGTGAATAAACTGTTCACTCATTAGTTTTATTGTTACCTTTCTGTTTTGTTATCTGTGTGTGCCTGAGCAAGCGAGTGTGTGTGCTGGGGGATTAATGCGAATTGCAAATATGTAGCGATGTGTGCTGGTGGTATAAACGTGAATGGCAAGGTATTACGGTGTGTGGTTCAGCTTTTTTCTTAATATTAATCGGAGTAAATGCGAGATTCGAGTAAGTTGAATATTATAAATTGGGAGTTTACATTATAGTAGAACTTTCCTTTCGTTAAAGATTCATTCCTGATGAATATGATTGTGCTACACATGATACAATAAATAAAGCAAATATATCATTTATAATATTTACGGTATGTTCACGTTAGCTTCATATACGAGGTTAATAGGACATTAATCAGTTAAATTGCGATCAAATCGAGTGTGATTTCTTTCGCGTTTGTATGGATACCTGATTTTTTGTTTTAAAAGCTACTGACAAATGTCACATGTGTTTCTTATTTCGTGTTAACATTAAGATGCAGGCATGATCCTTAAGAGATGATTCAAATTTAGACAGCAGCTGGATATTTTAAGAATAAAACAAAAACGAATTAGTTATAATGCCTACTAATAAACGTTTGTAATTGATCCGTGTTTATTCCATACGATTGCACCCAAACCACGCGCATTAAATACGCTAAAATATCCACAGATAAATTCCCAATCTCATACTCACCCCACTGATAGTACCAGGTATATTAATAATCACTTATCCTTCCACGCGAACATTTCTTGACTCCATTTTGTTTAAATACTAGCACATTGTACAGTATAAGGATATTATAGAACTAGCTGTCATGTTTTGAAATGAGCAAAATATGCACTCATAAACGTAGAAAAAAAAACGTTTGACGTGAGTTTGCATTGAATGAGAACAAAGTTAGGAAAACGGACCGCAACATAAGAAATACCAGAAAACACAACGTGCTACTCAGTCTGATTTCGCAGTAAAAGTGTACAAGTTTATTGAATAATTGGTGTAAAAAGACTTTTCTCTCCATTCCGCTTATTATGCAACATTTTGTCTCCGAAATAACATTGCCACAAGGCAACATCACATAGTCATTCGCAGTAGATTGGTCCTTTCATTGACATTCAAATTGGTGTGTACAACACAATTTACATTTGCTTTGTGCATATATCCACGAAATGTTAAACCATTCGCTTATTATTGTTTAAAAACAAGTGTTATATATTGTAATCAGATAATCTATATTCGCACTGCGTGTCATAATAAGCACTGTTAGGACTATTAACTAATAATAAATGTATACTTTTCATCAAAGCATTTTTTACTTTCATTTTAAATTCACATTTTCATTTTTAACATGGCTCTCAATGAAATTTTTTCAATCGCTTTATTTGCATAGATTAAGAATGTTTTATATATATATATATATATATATATATATATATATATATATATATAGATATAACATACACCGTTTATTATCTTACAATGGCATTGCAAAGGCCCTAACATAATGTGATGGCTCTTCATTTGCAGAATAGAAGAAGAAGAAGAAGAAGAAGAAGAAGAAGAAGAAGAAGAAGAAGAAGAAGAAGAAGAAGAAGAAGAAGAAGAAGAAGAAGAGGAAGAAGAAGAAGAAGAAGAAGAAGAAGAAGAAGAAGAAGAAGAAGAAGAAGAGGAAGAAGAAGAAGAAGAAGAAGAAGAACGTAGTATATAGCCTAATCTTTAGACGCGCTAAGCGCTTTACAACACCTATAATAACACTGGACAACAAATTTTTACAAAAGTCATGTTCTTGAAATAAAATTAGTCAATTCTTATCAATTTTTATGTGATGAACACGAATATGACAGTCAGATTGCAAAATTGGCTTTAGTTTTTTTTTGTAATCTGCAAGAAATTAATGTTTACATAATGAAATGCATTCCAATAGCAAAAGGTCAACTGTAATAGCCTACCTATAAAAAATCAAGTCATTGACTACATCTTAGGTTTCTTCGCCTGTCTCTTGTACAGCTGTTCGGGAGCATCTCTGAGGAGTATCCAGCAGTAGTCAGCCAGCATTGTAGTGGACCATTTTCCTTGGTATCTTTGTTCCATTGTTGCGATATCTTGATGAAAACGTTCGCCTTGTTCATCACTAACAATACCACAGTTGCTAGGAAAGAAATCCAAATGGAAATGAAGGAAGTGAATCTTTAGAGACATATTGCAGCCAAGTTTCTTATACTTCATCAACATATCTTCTACTAGTTACTTATAGTGTTCTGCCCTAACATTTCCGAGGAAGTTTGTAGAAACTAGGCGAAAAGCATTCCATGCTTGTTTCGCGTCACCTTCCAGCAAGTTGTTGAACCGGTCATCTTTGAAACGCTCTCGAATCTGAGGACCCACAAAAACTCCTTCTTTAATCTTTGCTTCGCTGAGTCGAGGGAATTTTTCATGCAGGTATCGGAATGCTGGCAAAGTCCGGTCAATGGCATTCACGAAGTTCTTCATCAAACCTAGTTTGATGTGAAGGGGTGGTAGCAAGATTTTCTGAGCCTCAACCAGAGCTGGGTGTTGGATATTCTTCTCTCCAATGGCTACATTCTGCCTGTGAGTCCATTCCTTCCTCATGTAGTGCATTTCCCTTGCTCGGCTATCCCACTCGCATATTAAACACATGTATTTTGTATATTCTTGCTGCAGTCCCATTAAAAGGGCAACTACCTTCAAATCACCACAGAGGTGCCAGCTGTACTTGTTATACTCAATGGAATTCAGTAGCTGCCTTAAGTTATCGTATGTCTCTTTCATGTGGACAGCATACGCTACTGGAATAGATGGAAGAATGTTTCCATTGTGCAAAAGCACAGCCTTGAGACTCAGTTTCCAAGAGTCCACAAATAGTCTCCATTCTTGTGAATCATGAGTGATTTTTAAAGCATTCATGAGGCCCTCAATATCGGAGCAGAATATCAGATTACTTTCCTTTCTGAAGAAAGGCTCCAATTGCTGGTGGCGCTTTCGATATGCAGTAATTGTGACATCTTCTTCTAGAAGATTCCATTGTTGGAGTCTTGATCCTAGCAATTCTGCCTTGTTCTTTGATAAGTCCAAATCACGAATCAGGTCATTTAGTTCTTCCTGTGTTATTCTGTGTGGGGTTGATGATGCACCACAGTGAAAATCTGGATCACTGCATGATGATGGACCAGGAGAAGAACAGGTCGACTCACCTTTATCTTCGTCAGATGAATCAAGAGAATATTCTGCTGGAGGTTCTGGAATAGGAAGTGTCACAGAATTAGGCGAAAATTTGAACTGATTTTTGTTGTTCTTCAATTGCAAACGAAACTCACCATTTTCTTGATTACGTCGTACACGCATTACCTGGGGTGATTAAGTGGCGTGTAACGATTTGCATGTGCCAATTTGTAATTTACATGAAATCCGAAATACTCGTTTTACGTGGTGTACGGCAAGCTCGATGTGATTTATGTTCACCTATTGAGAGTATATAAGGTTAAGGATTTCTCATTATTTTTTACGGGAACTAAAATATCTAATCGAAGGATAGATAACCTCGTCTTGCAAA
Organism: Unio delphinus; assembly: GCA_029339505.1. Taxonomy (NCBI): domain Eukaryota; kingdom Metazoa; phylum Mollusca; class Bivalvia; order Unionida; family Unionidae; genus Unio; species Unio delphinus. Next base: position 8,048,793 of record JAQISU010000162.1, read on the forward strand.
TCTCCAGCCAAAGGGGTGAGTGTTAAATTTACATTTCGTTTTATTGTGAATTTTATTCAGATTATCATTTCGTATAATGATGCCTTTATTGCAATGAACGTGGAATATTTGGAATTACTAGTCACTTTTAGACTTTAAATACAATATCGTAATCTATGGCTTAGATTATTTTTGAGACAACTATTATTAGTCTGGTTTTGTTTATTATAGCTAATTCAGTCTGATTCAGTCTGATTCCAGCTGATTCCGTCGTTGATTCCGTCGTTGATTCAGTCTGATTCCAGCTGATTCCGTCGTTGATACCGTAGAAGTACATCACTGATAGCGCATCTAATAACATCGTTGATACCGTCTCTGATACCGTAGCTGCTAACATAGTTGTTACATTGTTTCTGGTACCGTAGCTGCTAATAACATCGTTGATACCGTAGCTGCTAATAACATCGTTGATACCGTAGCTGTTAACACATCTGATACCATCTTTTGATAAACGTCTTTGAAATCGTTTGATTTGTTGTGGGACATCTATTGTTTGTTCTGGAACATCTCTGTATAAATATCTGAATGTGCTTGTGCCGTTAATTTGTGCAAACGGAATTGAAGTATCTGTCTGTGTGTCGAACTGTCTGTTCGTCAACATCTGTGTAACATGTAAATATCCGGAAAGCTAGAAGTCCGAGTGTCAGAGCTGTCTTAGAGTTGTAAAACGTCCGGGTCGACATCTAGGGTAGTGAGGAACCGTTGGTTCGGGTAGATGTTGTATGCTGTCTGAACGTATAACTGTGGTGGATCCGTGTAGGGAAACGTCCGATAATAGTATTGGTCAACCCTCGGTTCTCGGGGAAACTGGGAGACGATTCAACTGTTGCTGAATCGTGCGGTTATACAGGGGAGACACATAGGTGTATTGAAATTGTGATATAATTTAATACATTGTTGTATTTGCATGTTTATTTCAGATCGCAATAATATTTCAAGTGATCACATAGATATCAATAAAAGCTAGCAACTTGATTGAATACAAGTATATGATTGTGCTAGTTATCGCAATCCATCGTGCGATAGATAGTTTGTCGTTTGTGTTTATTTTTTTTCGTAAATCATTCTTGCATTTATTTAACTTTCGTAAAGGATTCTTGGATCTGTGTATAATCCAAGAGATTCCTTTACATCTGAGATTCCTTTTGTATTGTTATTTAATTTATTCATGTATTGTGAATGGTTGTGAGTGTAATTGTGGGTTGAGTGCGTAAGTTATTGTGTTAATACATCTGTATTTTTTTCATTTATAATTTATTACATAAATTTATATTTTCTTTCACAAATTGTGTTTGTATTGTTCATTTAGTCCACCCTCCTCTCGGTAACAATTCTGTTACAATGGTGTCAGAAGTGGGATCGTTGGATTAAGTGAACTGTCAATCATTTTTGTGAAGGTATACATTTAATGTTTATATTTGAGCGTGACCTTCTGTTAAGATAATACTCTAGTTGGAGTTTATTTTTGTTTAGTTTACCTAGGTCCGTGTGTCCAGTATAAACGTGTTTACATTATTGGTTTGGTTATATATCTATATTCATATTACAATTGTCATGTCATCCCTTAAGGACTTGGTTGCCTTAGGCAAAGAATTTGGATATGAAGGTGAAAGCTTAAGGAAATTTATTCAAGAAGAACAAGCCCGGGAAAGGGACGAAAGGGTAAGAGGAAGGGAATTAGAAAGGGAATCCGAAGATAGGAAATGGGCCTTTGAGAGGGAAAAGATAGAATTCGAGAGGGAAAAGATAGAGTTAGAGAAGCAGGCCGAGAAGGAAAAGATAGAATTAGAGAAGCAGGCCGAAAAAGACAGGATAGAATGGGAAATGGAAGCGGAGCAAAAGCGAATAGAGTTAGATAAACTAGCTAGAGTAGAAATGTTAGAGTTAGAAGAAAGAGCAAAACATCGGGATCATGAGCGTAAGGTAGAATTAGCGACATCTGGAAGAGAACACGATTCTGCCACTAACAAATTAAGGGGCCCCAAATTACCTCCCTTTGACGATGAAAAAGATAACATAGATAGTTATCTTCATCGGTTTGAGCGGTATGCCGAAAACCAGAAGTGGAGTCAAAATGACTGGGCGCTGCATCTGAGTGCTTTATTAAAAGGTAAAGCACTGGATGTATACTCGCGACTTCCTAGGGACGATGTGTTTAAGTACGACGTCCTAAAGGAAGCACTTCTCAAAAGGTACGAGCTCACTGAACAAGGTTTTCGAAAAAAGTTCAGGTATAGCAAGCCCGATAAGGGAGAAACCTTTGGTCAGTTCACCGTCAGAATTGCGAACTATTTTGAGCGGTGGATTGAATGCGGCAAAGCGGTGAAAACGTTTGAAGGGTTGACTGATTTCTTGCTCAGAGATCAATTATTTAATACAGTTGGGCGAGAATTAGATCAATTTCTGAAGGAGAAAGTCTTCACAAACGTAAAAGATATGGCTAAGCAAGCCGATTTATTTGCCGAAGCTCATGGGGGAACCCAGAACGTGGTTTTAAAAGATTTTAAGTCTGGAAACCAGTCTGTAAGACCTATGCCTAGGGAGCCTGTAAAATCAGCTGAGGTAAAAAGGTCAGTTGGGAATCCAGTTTTTCAGCGTGTGCGGTGTTTCTTGTGTAATGCATTGGGTCATGTTCAAAAAGACTGTCCTAAAAGAAAGGCACTTATACATAAGGTAGCAGTGGCTATACAAAGTAAAGGTATAACTGATAACATCGTACAGGTAGAACCTTGTATTCCTTCGCTTGGCACGTGTTTATTTCCTGAAGCGCGTGTACCAACCGCGAGAGGGTTTGTCAACGGTCGAGAAGTCGTGGTATTGCGTGACACTGGTTGTACGGGCGTAGTGATCAAACGTAGTCTCGTGCAGGATAACCAAATGCTCGGGTGGGAATCCCCATGTATGTTACTTGATCAGACGATGGGTCGCATTCCCGTAGCAAGGATCACAGTAAAAACACCTTTCTTAACGGGAACTGTTGATGCCCTTTGTATGGACAATCCTATTTACGATCTGACGATCGGTAATGTTGAAGGTTCCCGTCTTCCAACCATGGCCGATTTTAAAATACCTTTGGCCCAGGCAGTCGAAACGCGAGCGCAAACACGGCGAGAGAAATCCGCGTTTCATAAATTAATAGTCCCTGAATCGATCTCAGGAATTTCCCGTGATGATTTCAAACAAGAGCAAGAACGTGATGAATCCATCAGAACAATTGTTGAGAAAATCACGTCCGGCGCGATTAAACATTGCAAGCGTGGGGGTAGCTCGAGATTCGTACGCAAGAACGGATTAATTCATAGGGAGTTTAGCGCTCGGGAGGGTAAGAAGTATTGGCAAGTGGTCGTACCCCAGAGATATAGATCTCAAGTACTTAGGGTGGCGCATGAGTCAAGCATGGCAGGACACCTAGGTAAGGCTAAGACCACTAGCAGGGTAGTCGCTGAATTCTACTGGCCCGGTGTTAATGGCGATGTCACACGGTTCTGTAGGTCGTGCGACGTATGTCAGAAAACCGTTTGTAAGGGAAGGGTCACAAGGGTGCCCTTAGGACAAATGCCATTAATAGATACACCGTTTAAAAGAGTGGCAGTAGATATTGTAGGACCAATACACCCGGTTACCGAAAGAAAGAATCGGTACATACTTACTCTGGTTGACTACGCAACCAGATACCCCGAAGCCGTAGCGTTACCAACTATTGAAACGGAAAGGGTAGCTGAAGCATTAGTTGATATCTTCAGTAGGGTAGGGGTGCCAGAGGAAATCCTCACTGATTGTGGTGCCCAATTCACCTCTGACCTCATGGGTGAAATAAGTAGGCTGTTATCCATCAAACAGCTAAACACTACCCCATACCATCCGATGTGCAATGGACTGGTAGAGAAGTTTAATGGTACCCTGAAAAGCATGCTGCGAAAGATGTGCGCGGAACGTCCGCAAGACTGGGACCGTTATTTAAACGCTGTTCTGTTCGCGTACCGTGAAGTACCGCAGGAAAGTTTAGGGTTCTCACCCTTTGAACTGTTGTATGGTAGAACGGTTCGAGGCCCGATGCGGATACTACGCGAACTATGGACTGGTGATGTCTCGAACGAGGAAATAAAAACGACTTACCAGTACGTGTTAGATCTAAGAAATAAACTTGAGAGTACATGCCAGATGGCACGTGACGAATTGATTAAATCGGGGCGCAGATATGCCAAGTATTACAACCGCAGAGCGCGTAATAGAAAATTTCTTGTGGGAGATCAGGTGCTATTGCTTCTTCCAACGAGTTCGAATAAGTTATTAGTCCAGTGGAAAGGTCCATATGAAGTTAAAGAAGTAAAAGGTGACATGGACTATAAAATTGACATGGACGGTAATGTAAAGACATTCCATGCAAACATGCTCAAGTTATACATCAAGAGACAGAGCGACAATGTCAATAAGGGGAGTTGAAAATATAGGCGCAGACTACTTGAGTAGGGCATGATGGGAAATTTGTATGAATTTGCCCAGTAATAAAATCCAGTTTGTAGTATAACCAGTGTAAATGTTGTAAGATATCATCAATAGTTATTTTTCTTCTATTCTGTGTTAGTTTTAAAAATGTGTACATTTTTATTCTTAGGGGGGAGGTATTGTCACAGAATTAGGCGAAAATTTGAACTGATTTTTGTTGTTCTTCAATTGCAAACGAAACTCACCATTTTCTTGATTACGTCGTACACGCATTACCTGGGGTGATTAAGTGGCGTGTAACGATTTGCATGTGCCAATTTGTAATTTACATGAAATCCGAAATACTCGTTTTACGTGGTGTACGGCAAGCTCGATGTGATTTATGTTCACCTATTGAGAGTATATAAGGTTAAGGATTTCTCATTATTTTTTACGGGAACTAAAATATCTAATCGAAGGATAGATAACCTCGTCTTGCAAATCTCCAGCCAAAGGGGTGAGTGTTAAATTTACATTTCGTTTTATTGTGAATTTTATTCAGATTATCATTTCGTATAATGATGCCTTTATTGCAATGAACGTGGAATATTTGGAATTACTAGTCACTTTTAGACTTTAAATACAATATCGTAATCTATGGCTTAGATTATTTTTGAGACAACTATTATTAGTCTGGTTTTGTTTATTATAGCTAATTCAGTCTGATTCAGTCTGATTCCAGCTGATTCCGTCGTTGATTCCGTCGTTGATTCAGTCTGATTCCAGCTGATTCCGTCGTTGATACCGTAGAAGTACATCACTGATAGCGCATCTAATAACATCGTTGATACCGTCTCTGATACCGTAGCTGCTAACATAGTTGTTACATTGTTTCTGGTACCGTAGCTGCTAATAACATCGTTGATACCGTAGCTGCTAATAACATCGTTGATACCGTAGCTGTTAACACATCTGATACCATCTTTTGATAAACGTCTTTGAAATCGTTTGATTTGTTGTGGGACATCTATTGTTTGTTCTGGAACATCTCTGTATAAATATCTGAATGTGCTTGTGCCGTTAATTTGTGCAAACGGAATTGAAGTATCTGTCTGTGTGTCGAACTGTCTGTTCGTCAACATCTGTGTAACATGTAAATATCCGGAAAGCTAGAAGTCCGAGTGTCGGAGCTGTCTTAGAGTTGTAAAACGTCCGGGTCGACATCTAGGGTAGTGAGGAACCGTTGGTTCGGGTAGATGTTGTATGCTGTCTGAACGTATAACTGTGGTGGATCCGTGTAGGGAAACGTCCGATAATAGTATTGGTCAACCCTCGGTTCTCGGGGAAACTGGGAGACGATTCAACTGTTGCTGAATCGTGCGGTTATACAGGGGAGACACATAGGTGTATTGAAATTGTGATATAATTTAATACATTGTTGTATTTGCATGTTTATGTCAGATCGCAATAATATTTCAAGTGATCACATAGATATCAATAAAAGCTAGCAACTTGATTGAATACAAGTATATGATTGTGCTAGTTATCGCAATCCATCGTGCGATAGATAGTTTGTCGTTTGTGTTTATTTTTTTTCGTAAATCATTCTTGCATTTATTTAACTTTCGTAAAGGATTCTTGGATCTGTGTATAATCCAAGAGATTCCTTTACATCTGAGATTCCTTTTGTATTGTTATTTAATTTATTCATGTATTGTGAATGGTTGTGAGTGTAATTGTGGGTTGAGTGCGTGAGTTATTGTGTTAATACATCTGTATTTTTTTCATTTATAATTTATTACATAAATTTATATTTTCTTTCACAAATTGTGTTTGTATTGTTCATTTAGTCCACCCTCCTCTCGGTAACAATTCTGTTACAGGAAGTCCCTCACCATGTGGAACTGGTCTCAATGCAGACGGAATGTTTGGGTAGACTATTCTCGACTTCTTTCGCTTCGTTATTCCGCCGGAAAGAGGAGGAACCAAGCAGAAGTCATTTAGGTGGTTGCTTGGCTCTCTCCACACCATTGGGACTGCAAACCGCATTGATGACCTTTTGCAATTCAACCACTTTGAAAGCTGTGTTGTACATGTAGCACAGCATATATGCGGAGCCCAAGGCTTGTCTTGGTCACCAACCTTGCATCCGAAGTAAAGATGATATGCCTTCTTCACTTGAGAATTGATACTTTTCTTCTGGTTGGCAAATGTCACTTCCCCACAAATATAGCAAAAATTGTCCGCGGTATTAACACACTTTCGAGGCGTTACTGTTCTTTATTGTACGTAAATGGATAAAATAATAAGTTTTATGTAACAGTAGCTTGTACTGTCTCGCAAAACGTCTAAAATATTTTAAATGCTGAACCTATCTGATTGGGCTTTATATAGTACACTGCTTACGTCAGCTTCAGCAGCCTCCTGGCATTATTAGTATAGTAGGCCTACACATGTATAGTACACAGCTGACGTCAACTTACTTCAGCAGCCGCATGGCATTAGTATTGCATTGCATCAGAAAATGATGCAATCAACTGTGGATGATGTGAGCATGATGGTATTATACAATGTTACATCATTATTCCGGATGTTGCTGCAGTCCTACTGGAGAAATTTACACAGTAAAACATAGAAAATGAGGTATATGAATATCTTCAAAACGAGAGCCAATACAAAAATTTCACGGTTATATTCGTGTTCGGCACACCAAAATACTACAGATTAGGGCCTTTTCAAGTCAGTAATGATTTCACTGTTGACCAGTGTAATATGAAGCTACAGAAAAAAAACAAAACACTAAAGCCATGAAATTGTAAAACATAAAAAAGCTGAAAATATTTAATTTAGGAAACATTATTAGGTCTTTAAGTTTGTCCTTGCAGTGAATTCTTAAAAGGGATCACTGTATCTATTTGTCAAGTTTCAGTGGGCAATTAGTTTTACATTACTGAGCACTGGTATGAAAAAGATGTTGTCCATATGACTTCGTTTCATAGTGGAAACAATATACGATTGTCAGAAGAGGAGCTAAAGGATCTTGCTGGTGTGTACACATAGGTGAGGCCGGATAGGTATGTTGAACTTGAGTCCGTCAGGGAAACGTAGCACAGAGAACAAATCTTGTGTTTGATTCTGAATCGAATGGATAGTCAGTGTAGGATACAGAAAAGTGGTGGAGGTGTTCTCTGATCGTGCTACACTAAAGACGAACCGAGCAGCTGTGGTTTGAATTCTTTGAAGTTTCTGGAACAAATATTGAGATGAACCTGCCATACTTGAGTTACAATAGTCCAGTCTTGAAAGTACTAATGTGTTTTAGTGGCATCAACTGAAAGATATTTGAGAATGGAACTGATGCGTCTCATCCCAAAATATGCAGCCTTTGCACATGTTCATGACGTGTTGATATTATTGAGAGTACTGTCTATAGTAACATCTATGTTTCGTACGGGCTGTGTAAATTTCACGTGATTTTGCTGATATTTATTGTTTGAGGTAAAGGATGTGAATGACACATTATTTTGTGTTGTGTTCAGAATGGCCTCATGTTTATCTACATTCATCTGCAGCTTGTTACATGTTATCCAGGATTTCACATCAGAAATGTACCTACCTCTCTTCTCCTTGGATGGTAGCATCAACGTCAGTTGCATGGCTCGATTTGTATATTTGAGTGTCATCAGCGTACAATTGATGAGACACGTGGTGATGATCTATGACAATTGAGAGCGGTTAAGTTTATAGAATGAAGGGAACATGTGCAAGAATTGACCCTTGTGGAACACCACATAATATATCAACCGAACTGGATTGCGATCCGTTTGCAGTTACAATTTGTGTCCTGCTGACTAAGTAGGACATGAACCACAGTAAGGTTGTATAGTGACTGCTAAATACATGCTGGAGACGGTGAAGTAATATGTCATGGTCTATTGTGTAAAATGCTGCCGACAAATCAAAAATGGTGAGTACTTTAACCTTTCCTCGTTCCAAAGCAGAGAAACTGTCACTAAATACTTTCAGAAGAGTAGTTTCCGTACAGTGGCAATGGCGATATGCAAACTGTGCATTGATAAAAAGATTTTTTTTAATTCAAATCTGTAACAAGTTGGGTTAGAACAACTTTTTCTAAGATTTATGTTACATGAACGGGCGAATAGGAACTGGGCGGTAGTTCTTTAAATCGTTATGGAAAACATTTCAAGAGTTTATTCAGATCATGAAAATATTACCTAATTAACCAGACTTAATCGTTCTTTATTTTATGATACTTTACCATCTTTAACCCGAATTCACTGCGAACTTCCAGATCAAAACGTACACGTAAACATCAAACATATTTTGCATGAAATCAAAATTAAATGTGACTATTAAATTAAATGTCGTTTATATAAAATATATTTATTATATGCATTATTTTCATACATTTTAAGTTACAGGAATTACGGTACTTTCTGATCCTGCTCTATTTCCTTCCACAAAAAAATTACACAATCCTCAAACGATGAACATTGTCAAACGTCAATAATCGGTCAAGGCATTACGTTGGCTACATTACTTGTGTGACAAGGAAGACAAATGGATCCAATATGCCCGCAACGGGGGAGTCGCAAAGACCATCGGAACATATTCGGTGAATGGCTGAGACTTAGAGAACCTTCATATCGTGTATGAGTTTAACGGAAGCTTATTTCACGGACGACTCATGTGCTACCCTCAACGTGACATCAAAGATCAGTTTTTACAACGGACTATGAAAGACTTGTACCAGACAACTTGTCAGCGACTTTTGAAGTTAGAACAGCAAGGATACCAGGTAGTGTAAATGTGGGAACACGAATACGATCAGCGTTTGAAAACCGATCCGGAGTTCAAACGCATCGTAGAAAGTTACAAGTTAGTGGACCCCCTAAACCGCCGGGCTAGTTTGTACGGAGGACGAACGAATGCCACCTGTTTAATGTACCAGTCGGACGAGAAGAAGGGGGAAGAAATCAAATATTTGGACGTGTTTTCGCAGTATCCTTACGTCTGCAAATATTGTCACGTTCCGGAAGAGCACCCATAATTGATGACGGAACATATTGACTTGGACCACATATGCCAGTACTAAGGATTGGTCAAGTGCAAAGTCTTACCTCCCACAGACTTGTACCATCCGGTTTTACCTCACAATTGCCAAGGGAAACTAATATTTCTTTTGTGTCGTACTTGTCCTGAAACGTGCAACCAAGACCAACCTTGTCAGTACACCCAGGAAGAACGTGCCTTGACAGGAACGTGGGTTAGCGTGGAATTGTTTAAAGCTCTGGACCTGGGATACCAACTGTTAGAAGTGTACGAAATTTACCACTTTTCCAAGACACAACAATACCACAAGGGCGACAAAAGGTATTTTTGCAGACTACGTGGATGACTTTTTAAAACTAAAACAAGGCTAGCGGCTATTCTTCCTGGTGTCGCACTCCCGAAGACCAAAAGATATTCAAAGAAAAATATCGGGAGCAGAAAGGCATTACTTTAGACCATTTGAGAAAAATAAAGGAAGGCGATCGTTTGCCAAAGTGATGTTAAATTGCTTGTGGGGTAAAATGGCGCAACGACCGTCTTTACCCCAAGACAGATTATTTGTCAGAACCTTCCGGCTACTTCCAGATGATTCACGACAAAACGAAATACATGAAACACGTGGACGTCATTCGTGAAGACTTGATCTTAGTCAATTACGAAGAAGAACTAGACTTTGTAGAAGCCAACAAATATGGAAATGTCATTTTTGCGGATTACGTGACAGCCCACGCTCGCTTAAACTTGCACGAAGTGTTAGAACTGTTAGGAGATCGTGTGTTGTATTTTGACACAGACAGTTGCCTCTACATTCACCGACCGAACCAGTGTAACCCTGCAATCCAAGAAGACCGTTTAGGAGCCTGGACCGATGAACATCCTGACGACAAGATTCTATGGTTTGCATGTGGCGGTCATAAAAATTACGTCTTCGAATACCAAGACCCAAAAGAAGAAATGCGCACAGAATGTAAAGTGAAAGGATTGATTCTCAATTATCGCACCAGTCGAGTTGTGAACTTTAACGTACTTCAAGAAGCATTACAGTCGGGACAGGATGAAACGTTTAACGTGACCACTCACGAACCGAACAAGATTGTTCATTTACCCACATACCAAATCGTCAGCCAACTTTTGGAAAAAGTCTAATAAACTGTGTACAAAAAAAAGAGTACGACTTCCCAATCACTTCACTCTACCGTACGGTCACATCGAGATTGGGCAGCATATACAAGGGAACATCGTCCAAGACCAATGGTTCATTTGTTATTACAACGACCAAACGAACAAAGGTGAATCCATCTAAACAGGCATCATTCAAATTTATTTGGGGATTCTTAAGTGGAGTGCGATGTTAAACATTGCGATTGCAGTGATGCCAGACGCTGCGACCTTAGCGATTCATCAGGACATAGTGGGAACTTTGCTATGACTACTACCCCTATATCTACAATGAAAAGTGATATTGTACGTGTTAAATGTGAGGGATGCGAAAGCGGTGCCACACATTATCGTGGACTCCTAGGAATGTCACCGAACCTGCATCGAACTGAAGTGAGGAGAGTTAAATATTCGTTCCCTACGAGCTTGCCTGAATACTGTCACTTTATAAGTCGATACCAAACCTTCAAAGATAAATGGCCAAAATATCTGCCTGGACCAACTCCTGAATGATTAGCCAGGGCCGGATTTTTCTACTTAGGCAAAGGGGTTAAAGTCAATTGTTTCAGTTGCGGTGTGTCCATTTACGAGTGGGAACAGAAAGATTCCGCTTACCTGGAACATGCTCTATGGTCTCCGAATTGTCAATTATTACCGTTAGTGGGACCTAGTGATTGAAAGTGACAATACTGTACCATATCGTTTAACAAACCAGTTTGGATTGGAGACAAACCTAGTCCAGTATAAAACATTCTCTAAAACATAATATTCAAGGGTTACGACACGAATTGCGAGAAAAGATATACAAGAACGTTTAGCAGGGACACGCTAAATTAAAATCTCAATGGGTGACTGTAGAACTTTGGTGTCGTGAAATTCACAAGCGGAAAGTGACAAAAATTAACCAACGTGTCAGATTTCTCTGGATCAAGTCTACCTTCCATAGATTCGAATTTAGTTCGTTTACATCTGAAGATTTTTTTATCATTCTTGACCGTTATCCTGAATGGCAGTGGTCCGAAAGTACACGTTATATTAATCACTTTTACTTTTGGAGAAGATTTTAAATAATTCTGTGCAGAATATATACTTATGGTATACCATGCCACAGCCTTTATCACTTGTGATAAACAGACTCTGTGGAAGGATATGAATGAGAATATTCACACGATGAAGGACTACGAACACTTCTTATAAGAACTGTGTCCCATTAATTGGGGTCGACGTGTAGTGTGTGTTTTAGTGACATGCTTTCTGGGATTTCCTTTAACTGTCGAATGCTTGTGGACACTTTACGAACACTACCTACAAAAAAGACAGTATGGTGACTCCTTTTAATGCCCACGAGAGACTCATTCTATTAAAAGCCTTACGCTATCATCTGGATACGTCTCGACCTCTACAGAAAAAAAGATTCGTCAACTTTTAGGAAGGCAAGCGGTGTACGAAGATGTGTGTGTAGCTTGTGATTAACACCCTCATTGGACAGATGTTCGTGACTGGAAAAGTTTGGGTTTTGAGGCTTGGAAAACATAAACATCCCATTATGCTCAAGCATTGTGTTCGTAAAATCAATCGTCGAGTGAAAAACGTCACTTTTAAGCCTGTGTTAGTGACAGTGCCAGAAGAAGAAAAAGAATCTGTCACCAAGAACAATCGCCGTGTTTAATACAGGACTGTCATGGACATTCCACTACGAAAACCCTTCCAAGAGATCACCTATATGACTGAAACCCAAGTAGAGAATATAAGAACATTACACACTACGTGTAGGACACCTTGGTTAAACAAACAATGTTGTACAGAGAATTGTTTATATACCTCTAAAACTAGAAAGACGAAGAAACAAGAACCGCTCGAGACTGAGACATGTTTTATTATTAACTGGATATCTTTGCCATGCCACCCACGATGATGGCCATGCAAGAAGCCCATATGGTCGAATTTCATCCCGTCTTCTCTTTGACGGATTCAGCCTCCATCGAGCTTGAAATTAAAGGGCAACTGGAAGATTACATTAATCTAAACAGCAGTTACTTGTATTTGAAATTTAAAGTGATTAGAACCAACAACTCCGTTCCAGGAGCCGATGCCCGAGTAGCTCCCATCAACAATTTCATGTATTCCTTGCTCAGCGATGTGGATATGTATAAGCAGCAGAGAGGGCCAATCCTACGATTAACTTTTAAGCAAATTATTTTAAGCTTCCTTTTACCAAATAGAGCCTTGGATCAGACGGTTATATTCTAAGCAAATTATTTAAAGCCTCCTTTTACCAAATGGAGCCTTAACGATTTTAGGGCCTATTTGTCAAATTAAGGGTAACCCGATGGTGCAAAAAACCTCTAAAAAAAATCTTACAACATCGTCGTCGCCGCCCTCTCTGCTGCTGAAACTTTTAATTCTGGGTTAACAATTTTTTTACGATGAAAATCACTTAAGATTGAAAATCCTTTCTGGATTGAAAGTCCTTAGGATTTCACAAATAGACTAATTTGCAAAACTTCACCTTGCAGATCAATCAAATGACTAGATTGGTCAGTGAGTTTGAAATTAATTATCGTTAAAGAATCATTATGACATCGCATAAAGACTGGTTTAGTTGGGTCTTCAATAATTAGAAACCCTGGAGGAGCCGTTGGTGCAAATAAATATAGAATATATCCCTGCTGAGCTTGATTTGATCGCTCGAGATTTATTTGATAGCTTCCTTCGATAACGTCACATACTAAATTCAGCGCAATCACTGAGGATATATTCACATTTTGAGGAGCGATATGTCTCCCACCGCCATCTGGGTCGTTATTAAATTATAGAATATTTGTTTGTTGTCGTGATAATTTCTTCCAATCGTCGTGGATTTTCTTCAACCCGATATCGATGGCATAACTGTGAAGTTTTTTTAATTCGTCGGGTTTATACCCAGGAATTTAAATTTTTGGGAGATCTTCTGCTCTGTCTTCGGGTTTTCCCCATATTCGCAAAATTTTAACACCTCCTTCTTGAATAGTTTGCGCATGAAATGTTTCCATATCGTTGATGATTTTGTAACCTGTTTGTACTACACTAATAAATTAATCTTGGGTGCGAGAGCCGGATTTAAGGGATATTAACAATAATGAAAAATCATTATTCATTGCTGTTAAATTTTCTTCGATTAAACCAGGGTGAAATGTCAGATTATTATAGTTGTCATGTCTCATAAACTTGTTGGGATAATAATCTTGATAACTTTTCAATGGATTATCGGGTTTTATCACGTTGTAGACATAATCAGATTTTACAGGTTCTGGTATATTAACGGTTTCTTTCTGTCGAGGTGATAATTCAGGTCATCGTAACACTGATCTTATAGAACTCTGATAAATATCCACAGCATACGCAGGGGAATTAATCTCGATCGTAGATGATAACGTCGGCTCGTGAAGCGTTATAGCGATTTTTGATTCTTTTCCGGTGATAGATTTTATTCTTCGTTGTAATTCGTTATTGATTTGTTCGATTTGATATGACCCAGTTGGAATTTAAACAACATTCCAGTCTGGAGTTCCGTCTTCACGATTTTTCCACGCGAACACCAAGGAATTATTTGGTTGTTGACCACCAAATGCTACAGATCTGATATTGGGCCAGCTATGATACACTCGTAGTTTTGCCAGCTCGATCTCGCTCACTGGAACGGGAATTGGGAAATTTACACTGAATTCAGGATGAGTTGAGGTTATTGATATCATGCTTGTTTTCACCGGTGTTGTATTTGTTACTATTTGTTGAAGTAGTTCTTGTGACGACATTATTATTATTATTCTGCTCTAATTTTAGCATTGTTGATTTATACAATTGAGCCATCGTTGAGAATTCGCTATCTGATATTGTAGTGTCATCGAGTGATGACGATATCAACGAGGATAATTGCGAGTAACCGGTAGATGCAATGTGAAATTTAATTTCATAGTCGTGTAGTTTAATCTGGCTACACGATGATAGTTTTTTTGTGATCCCGGTTAATATACCCGCGATTGTAGCCACCGCGGAAATAGCGATTGGAACTACGACCGGAGCAATCATTGTAACCGAAGATAGTATTACTCCAGCAGCAGTAATTACGCCCGACACCGAATACACGGTGATATCAACCGCGGTTATTCTTCGTTGGTATTTTTTTATTTTTATTTGATACTCCTCACAGAGCGAACTGAGTTTAGTTTGAAATTCTCTGACCTGATCATAGCGATACTGATACACTGAAGGGATTGTCATTTTATTTTAAAAGCGCTAGCGTTTTCAATTGATTTCAAATTGCTAGCGTTTTCAGTTGAAACTTTCAGTTTAGTTGTTTACTTAAATCCACTACGAATTATACGTACCACGTTACTGAAACCCTGACTAAATTTCTATCTGCGGTCGTTATCGTGAACTGTTCAGATACATCCTTGTCGATGATCGTTGATACTGTATTATTGACTCCAGATGAACTACTTGATGATATATTGAATTGAGTCGGTGATACTATTGTTAATCGATAAATACCCTTGACGGCTGCGGTTACGTGTAAAATATTAGTTGTGGGAGTCCACGCAAATGAACCGTGTTGAATCGTGTATACGATATTGTTGGTGCTCTTATGAGGAATTTTTATTTTTCCAACAACGCCTATCATCCTCGTTGTATCATCTTTCATTGCGTCGTTGAATGTTTTTAGATCATCGATGGATTTTTTAATATCAGGAAGGGTTATTTCAATTTTATCAGATTGGGTTCCAATAAACTTATCAATGAGGTTTTTACGAAACATTGAAAAACTGTTTCACGTGTTTTTCATATTCGGATTGAAGAGTTGTTAGTTCCAACATAGAATCTTTTATCGAGGTGAGGTTTGCTGTGGTCACTGGTGGATTTCCAAAAAATTCTAGCAGGGGTTTATCAATTTTGTCAATTATATTACTTTGTACTGTAGTAAACTGATCAAATGCAACTATATGATCGTCATACTTATCATTGAGCGATTTCAATGAATTCACCGTGTTATCGAATGTTGCTAATTTATCCGTGATCGTTGAAATAAGTACACCTGGTTTGAGTTTACCCTGATCGGAAAAAAATGCGATAGTATCCTCTGCTGCGTCTCGTCGTTTAACTAAAATATTATCGAGGGAGACATTACTAGTTTTCAATTTACCCTGACGATCGCCAAATACAACTATTTCCAGGATCAACATCTACTAGGTTCAACGTTTCGGCTATTTCATCTTCGATTAGTTTTTTAACATCCTTTTTATCAAGGGTTTCAACTCCATCAGTATCCGGTTTCTTCAGCGCTGATAAAGGTCGTCCCCAAATATCAATCATTGTTATCATAGAAATCTTTTCTCTGTTAAAATCAAAGATTTTCAATCTAAAGGATTTTCAATCTAAAGGATTATCAATCCAACGACTGCTAGTATACTCATTCACTACTACATGGGGTGGTTTAGATTGTAAATTACTTTGCAATTTCATCAAAGATTCCTTTGAAATAGCATTAAGTACGTTTAATACTTCATTACCACATATGGGTGGGTCAATCATCGTTTGTGTTGGTAACGTGGAATACCAACGGTGTATTTTTAAGTTGTTTATATAACGCATAAATTCCTTCGGAGGCGCTTGTCCAAATTAGTCAAAATAAATAATCCCACGTTTATGCAAAACAGTGGGTTCCAGGTCCATCGCTGTTATCTAGATTAATAATACCCGTTTCAACGTGATTAGGTTGTGCCGGTAACTGATCTTTCATAAAAACACCTCTGAAGTTTTGAATCGCGAGTTTTTTAGCGGCATCAATTAAATCAAAATTGGACATTGGAAGATTTTTCAATAGTAAACCGTTCCTGGGATTCTTAGACCGGATCCTTTGTACCACGTGTGTGGGGTTCCTGGTAGTCTTAGACCTTCCCCTTTTTTTATAACCCTTCCCAGTTGCCTTTTTTAGTGCCATTCCAGCCACGGTACCAATAGCCCCTAACGCTGCCGCTTTAGCTACCGCTGGGGCCGCTGCGGCAATCAATCCTGGAATCAACCCTAACAGCGGGAATACACCACCTGTCTTTTCCATGTTTTTAATAGCGCTCGCAGAAAGAGTAACCTGAACTCCTTTTTTTTCTTTAAGCGCTTTATTAAAATGATTAACCTGAGTTTTCGTCAGTGATAGTTTATTCGCTCCGCCATTCATTTGATTAGGTTTCAGCGTTATTGTGGTTCCACATTGCTTAGCTGATTTGGATTGTAATTTTTTTAGCTGACCAGGTGTCAACATGACATTGATATTACTATACGAGATTATACAAAACAGATTGATTCTAAATCGCAGAGAGAGAGAGATGGAAAATCAATCACAGATTTTCCACTGGTGCATCTACCACTCTCATTCGTCCACCAACACCTTCGAGTATCATTGATTTATCACTGAGAATGACAGCAACCGCTCTGTAATTAACAATAACACCAGCAGGACGGGTTACACGAGCTCGGAAATATATATCAACGACGGACTGTCTCATCAAGTCAAGATGTTCCAACGAAAAGTAATAAATCGGATACAGACTTTTAAAATCAAACTGTGATATTTGTAGACCAGTATCAACATTTTGATTGCGTCCCATATACGATAAACTCGTGCAATATGATTTTCTGTGTAATTTAGCTGTATATCCTCTGATGGTTCTTGCTGTCCGTTTATTTTCAGCGAGACTTCATTACACCCAATTTGATCAAATATCATATGGGAACGTTCTTGATTATCTAATCGCGCAGTATTCTGTAGCGCAACAAATATGTGACGTGGAGCTGAAATACCCTGTTTCGATGCTAGATGCCATGTAAGTGTACCATCAATATTATAATCCATGGTATCTGTGGACGTTGACAACCAACTCAACAACGTCTTTCCCCCACGATCCATAAATGATAGTAACCGTGGTTCTGTTGACAACGACAGTGTCAACACCGGCACCCACAGTGTTAGTTTTGATAAAACGACTTTACCAGCGGCAACGCCAGCACCGCGCCAGATTCCATTATCATCAGTACCTTTTCTCACTAGTGCTACCGTATGCTTTGCTCCATAGATAACTTTTCTGACGTTTCTACAAAATCCAAATATGTGATGCAACGGAATCGCACATGAAAACCTTCGATGTTGACCTTGCAACATTGATACTCGTGCTGCAAATCCTAGGTTGTAATTACCATTAACGTTTTTTATAACATCAAAAGCAGCAGCTGGTCTTGCTTGATGTTCAGGAGAATCGGGTTGTGGATCTGATGCGGTATCTCGCGGTGTCCGTAATTAAAAATATTGAAGGTGATCAGCTTAATCAGTAATATCCTTCGTGAACATCATTGAGGGACCTGCTGATCTAGTATAGTCATCAGAATATCTCGCTAACCCGATTATTCCCGTTGCAATATCAACTTTACGTTCAATAGATTCGATTTATGTTCCATCAATGAGATATCTGGCACTTTCAAATAACGCCATGATGCCGTTGTTAACAAAACCAACTCGGATAGTTTGGTTATCATCATATGGTGTGTTCGCTGCAACATTTGTTACGAGTTCACCTTCGACTTCAATAAAGGCTTCACAAGGCAAAAAGTATTTACTGGTGTCATGAACTTGAAGTTCAATTCTTCCCCGAAGATCAGGTTGTACTGCGTGATAGGCGAAAAATTGATAATCGCGTACAGAATCATGTTTAAGTACTGGGGCGTCCATGTCAAATGCACTATCAGGCTTCTGTTTGAACATTTTTTATTATATACCCGCTGGTCTAAATTGAAGGTGAAATCATGAAAATTATTCGAATTTCAACAATGATTTTCAATTTTAAAATAATTCCTAACAGCTTTTTCCTATGGGAAATCCCATGCAAATTCGACCACTTGACCCTACGGAATAATTCCTGATTTTTCTGGATTTTTCACTGGTTTTCACTGAATTTTGGGTGATTTTTGATCATTTTTGATCATTTTTGCTTCGAAAACAATAAAAAATATTCCTAACAGCTTTTTCCTATGGAAAATCACATGTAAATTTGACCACTTTACCCTACGAATTTCCTCCTAATTCTCACAAAAAATGTGATTTCACGATGAAAATTCACCTAAATCAGTCAAAATAATCATCAAAAATCACCCAAAATTCAGTGAAAATCAGTGAAAAATACAGAATTGAAAATCGCAGATGTTTCATTTATTATAATAATTATTTTTTTATAAACTACAAGCAGTTTTCATCGACGTCTTTGACTTTTGTAGAAACTTTTTGAATTTCCAAGACCACTTCCCGCTATCATATTTGCTGTTATGTTATCCTGGGCGGTCATCGATGATGAAATCAACGACTGTAGTTTTTCATCTACTGCGTTATTTATTATTTTACTAACCTGCTCAGGCATAACCGCAGTAGATGGCAACGGTAATTGTTTCTTTGAATTTTAAAATCTTCCAGATTTTCCACGTCGAACTAGCGCTGTTAGTTTATCCTTCGCGGCTGGAAACGCCTTCGTGGCAAGATCACTTACAGCGGTAATACCCTTATCTTTGATAACATCAATGGCTTTCATTGATAGTTGTTTTGCTAGCGGCGCTACTTTTGGAGCCATTCTTGAAAATAATCCCATTATAGTATTACCGAGACCATCTCCATAGTATGCTCGGTATTTTGGCAATCGTGAGTTCACTACGTAGACGTTAGTTGGTTTTTCATGGTTGTAGTGTCTGATCATTCTCTATTCAATTGCTATTTATCTAATTGCTATGATAACCGTGATGAAAATTCGTAGAATTTTCCTCCACTAACTCTTCAATAAAATCTCGATATGTTGCAATATCCATGATACCACCTTGAAATAATCGCCTACAACTATCAACAGCTTCATTAATTATTTCTGGTGAGTTATTCCCAGCTCTTTTTCCCCCCACAAGTATTTCTAATCGTGCTATATCACCAAAAATATTACCAGGGCATGTTACACTAGAGTTTCCAACTAAACCACTACCTGATTTTTCAGTGATACCTGTTGCGCCTTCAGCTGAAGTGGGTTGGTTTATAAAAGGTCCAATTTATAAAGGGTCTAATTAGTGTCGCTGGTTTTTCTAGTCGAGATACCAACTTTTTTAATGCTTTCAAATCCTGTATCATTATGTGGTAGTGTAGACTTTTCAATTCGTGCTAAATACAATTCATTTATCCATTCATTCTTGAGGGCTATGGAGTCTTTATATCCACTATTCACATACTGTTCTTGTTGACCTTTTGGATATTTGTCGACGATAAATTGAGCAAGTTGTTTATCAGTCAAATTTTGTCTACTAATACGACTTATCGTATCACTTTTAAATATTTTTTTCGGATTAAGATCTCTTCGTGTTGTTTTACTTTTTTGTTGTTGTTGTTGTTCTTCTTGAAATTCTTCAAGTGGTGTTGGGGAAATATCAATATCACTTATTTGTTCTTCTTCTTCCTGAAGTTTTCGTTCTTCTTCTTCCTGAAGTTCTCGTTCTTGTTGTTCTTGTTGTTCTTGTTGTCTTGCAGCGGGTATTATATCACCAGGAAGTGATTTTAAAGACTTTTTTGTTTGTTTAGATCGTCTTGCTATTTTTTCAAGTTCACCAAGAAGAGGTCTCTCTGTTCTAGTACCCTCCTTAGGGATATCTCCGTATATAGCTCGTTCAGTAGCTGTTTTCACATCTGTAGTTGCAGCAACAATCGGCTTAAAGAATTGTTCAGAACCCTCTGTAAAATCAGTCTGAATTAACTGCCGCTGTTGAAGTTTTTCGCGTATACGATCACGAAGGGGTAATAGTTTATTTATATCGATCAGTCGCTGTTTTGTGTTACGTGTGGTCGGCGATTGTCCTACCATTATTGAAAGAGTATCACTATTGTCAAATTGCTTTGCAATTTTAATTGAAAATACTTTGCAATTCACCGAGTAAAAAAAAAAGAAATCACTAGATTATACTTCCCTGTTGTACGGGGTTAATTACACACAATTTTACTTCCTCGTTACATGATACATGTCATACAATTACCCGTACCGGTTAGGCTCAGCTTGCTCCATTAACGATTTTAATTGTCTCACCTTGCAATTGATAAGTTTTCTGCTTTCTTACTCTGAACTTAATTGCCTCCGAATATGTTCAACGATGTTACATAGTGGTACAAACACGTTAACGTCTTCATGATAAACTAAACTCTCACGAATAAGTTTTTGTACTTGCTTAATTAAAAAACATTTCTTAGCGAGTACATATTTTCCATTCTGTTCTGCAAATTGTATATCCTCGAAATCGTTCATGATTTGATCACAATCTAACCCTGAACATAATTTTACATTTTGATCTTTAAGTTTGTTGATTTCAACAATAACACATTTGAGATTTTCAGAATTCATATATATGAAAGAGTATATTTATTTAATTGTTTGAACGAAAATCCAAAAGATTTTTAAATCCACAAAATGAATTCTGGACACGCTAAGGTGTTGGTCATCTTTGCATATCCAGAAGCTGATTATGATGACGACGGTACTTACATCCCCATGATGTAGTGTGCAGGCGGTTGTATTTACAAATAGGACGGTACTTACAACCCCATGATCTAGTGTGCAGGCGGTTGTATTTAGAAATAGGACGGAACAACAATAGATTATAATGACAATGGATGACGACGGTACAACAATAGATTATAATAACAATGGTATTTACAATGAATTGATTCAATGCTTGTGAATGATAATAGTATGAATTGATTCGATGACAATGGATGACGCGGGCTATTCTACATTCAAGTGCAAAAACCAAATCACAAAAATCCAATTTGGTTTGAATGTCAATAATAACAATCACACCACGTGAGACGGTGAGGTTTGTTTTTTGCACTTGAGCTTCGGCTAAAGCCCAAACATAACATAGACCAGGTTGTATATAACCATTCATTACAGCGAAGTTAGATATAATGGTGTCTGCTTGTAATTGTTTGTTGTGTTTAATAGTGATTATTCACAACGTTGAAATAACATATAATACTTGAAAAACCCACTAAACAAAAGAATAAGATTATTTGTAAACGCTATGATGATTTTGTTCGAAGTCTGAAAAGATTTCAGAAACAGATAATTGATTATTCATGATAATTATAACAACCAATCAAAAACCACCAAAACAATAACAATGTTTCAACGATAACTCTGTCATTGGTAATTTGTCACACGCGCGTTACCAGTGAGTTATTCCCCTTGAACAATGCAATATTATATAGTTACATAAGTAAATTGAATTTTTTGTCCATTTGTTTTGGAAATCGCCGAATTTTGTACTCGTTCTGCAACAAATCGTACTGATGTCGGACAAATATTAAAAAACCTACCGGCGCTATTTATCCTCGTTGTCAGTGCTAATTGATTTTACTGGTCTAGAATTTTTCGAGTGTCTCCCAGTCCCACCTCGTTTTGAATTATCATGTTGTGAAATAGCCTGAAGATTCGATAAAGAATTATTAGTCCTAATACCATCAATGTGATCAATAACAAGACCATCCTTGATCAATCCGTTAAATACTTCATAGACGAAACGGTGATTATAATAATTTTTGTTTCCAGTGTTAAACCTCAAATATCCTTGATTACTCAGAGAACCAACCAACTTCTTGAGTCTGTAGTTTCTAACAACACCATCACGAGAAGCTTCATAGTTTTCAATAACAGGATGTCTTTGAAAATCTTGGTTCATTTGTATACAATACTCATATTATTTGTCTAATTCATTATTTGGTTGAGATATAATATTGAGAAATCTTTCTATATAGTCTTGGGCATTTTTTTATGATTCTACCATTGACGTTGTCATTGACAGAGTCAGGATTTTTGATTCTTCGCTTGTCATAATAAAGCTTCAACTCTATATAACGCCAACCCCCGCAATTGATGCATAATTGTAAATTGCCTCTAACACCTACCCCACAATGGATGCATGGGAGAGGACCTTTTGAACCGTTTCTCTCGCTTTGCATATGATACCCACATAATTCATTTCTGCATGATTTGTTACACGGAGTCTTTGATCCAATCATAAGCCGTTTGCAATGATTCATTATATAAAAAGTTTTTTATTTAAATACTTGTTTTAATTATTATAATATGAAAGAATTCAAGAGATTATCGAAAATTAAGCCTTGGAAAAATGCTAGATTTAATTTCGATAGAATCTCTAATATACCAAAAAGTCTAATAGATGACAAAACCCTGTTGAGTAAAATCAGAGACTGTTTTAATGAATTTAAGCGTGATGGAGCATCTCATACGTGGTCGACATTTCGAATTATTGAAGATGTCGGTGTCAATGTACCTAACATTGATGCTACCATGAATGATACAAGAGCAGCTGAGATAATATCACATCTTCGAAAACGGTATTTTTTCAGAATAAAATTCATTATCGAAGTCGAAGGTGAATGGATTATCAGAGATAAATTTGAACCAATCCTCAAGGATAAAAAATTTGTCATTGTGAGCAGAGATTCCAAACCAGGAATTCTAACTGGAATTGACAAACCATACTACGAGAAATCTTACCCTGTAACAGCAGTTGTTTACGGAATATACCAGCTAAATGATAAGTCGAGTATTGCAAAACTAGCTCCTATGAAAACATCGTCGACACTCAATTGTGTAGCAACACGGGTAATGGAACACTTCACAAATGCATCTCGAGGAAATAAACTAACTGATCTACGACGTAGGAAAATAACCGAATGGGAACTGACAGTGAAACAGCACGGTGCAAAGATTTCCGATATAGCTAAATTAGAAACATTATTAAGATTCCCACTATCAGTAACGACAATAACCGGAGAAGTATTATACGAACCGAAATATAACAAAAATGGAGCGCCAATTGAAATTATTGATCATAACAAACACGCGTGGACACCTGCAGTAAATGTATTTCCACGAGAACGAATCGTGAAATATATCCCCGGGGAATTTTCCCGGGATGTTTTCTATGAAAAAAAATTATTCGATGTTATTGTTGCGTTGTGTAAAGATGATCCCGTGTCAGTGTGGTTACTTAGAAGTAATGAAGATCCCGAAATAGGATTTGATCAATTTGTAAGACCAAATGGTGAATTATATCGCGTTGAAGAATTAGATAACAGAATGAGAAAAATTGCTAATGATTTTGCTTTGAAATTTCAATTTTCAAAAGAGATTTCATTCAACGAAAAACTACTCGCGGATAGCTTCACAATTCCATCAGTGTTAGCTCACTTCGCAAGAGAAAAAAACTCATGGCGTCCAACACGAAATGATTTTCTCGAGGACGTTAAATTGAGTTGAGTCGAATTTGGTCATGGAGGATTGTGGAATACAAAATACTCACGTGATGGTATGATTTCAATTGATATATCCGCGTGTTATCCTGGAAGTTTTCTCGGGTATGGAGAATGCTCTGAGTATTTTAAACGATTTGGACACCCCACGCATGAAATGACTCGTGTTGCGATTAATGGGCCATTATCCGATTTTGATTTAACGGGATTCGCTCGTTTGATATCATTCAAATTCGCTGCAGTAGTTATCTTTGGCTTGGTAGACACCTATCTGAAAAGACGTGGATGCCAATTGTGTTATTGCGGTATATGATTGATTGTGAGATGTTACAATCGTTGATCGTCGGCGAAGATATTATAAGCTATCGCGCGCAGAAGGATGTTTGGTTACCACAACCTAATTTAGATCATATAATACGCGAGCAGCGAAAACAATTTCCTTATGGAAAATAGGAGATTTTCAATGAAGAACAAATCATGAATTGGTCTAAGAAGTTATTTGAAATTAAAAACAAAGAAGCCAAAGATTTCGGACGAAGAATAATTGGTAAATTCATTCAAGGTGGAAGATATTACAATGCAAAATAATCTTCGAGGTTGATCATAGACAACGCAGAATACGATTTTATCATAGCGGATTTAACGAAACATGGATAACTTGTATCCCGTATTGAAGCTTTTCTATCCAACGGTGAGAAATTAGGTACGGTTGTTACCTACTGTGATGAATATAGCCCCCAGTATACACATTTGAGAAGTTCTATGCTAGCCTATGCTTGTATTAATCTATTTTCGATGATAAATAGATTTCCAGATACCTTGGTTAGAGTAGCTACTGATTCGATGTATATCCACGAGAAATACAGATCGGATGTAGCGGCATTCACATCCTCAGAGGAAGCGTGGGGACGTTAGCGATTTAAAAAGGAAAAACTACACGAGTATTGTGAATCCGCAGACGTTACCAACGACGATAAATATCTTTGTTGTAACCGTATTGAAATTTAATCTGAATTTTATAATGCACCACCGGTATCTGATCCCGTATGTAGATACAAGACAGTTTATTTAAACGGTTGTGGTGGATCAGGAAAGACAACTCATGCAATTGAATTATTCCGTGGGAAAAATCCTACGGATTTCACAACCATGATTGTGCTAACACCAACTCACATACTCGCCAGAGAGATGAGAGCGCGGGGAGTAAAAGCCTGTACTTATCACAGCTTCTTTCGATGGAAAGGCGATACATGGACTCCTGATCGAATGGGCGATAAATTCATTCCTGAAGTCATAATCTGGGATGAAATATGCACTGTATCGTTGAGAGAATTACATACATTTCTTGAATGGTTGTTAAACAAAAACACAAAAGTCCTCATGTGCGGTGGTCACGGTCAATCACCGCCATTTGTTGGTGGATCTCCACATGAATGGCTAAAGGGTTTTGTAGACTATTACGAAGAGATTAATACCGACCATAGATCACTTGATGAAAAATTACGAGAATTTAAGAAACTAATTAGATTACAACCGGATAGAATCCAATGTGAAATAGCGCGTGAAATAATTTCAGAAACTCCCATGAATGATTTTTTGGAAACATGGAGACCAAATGATTTGATAATCGCGAGTAGAAAGATAGTCAGAGACGCACTTCAGATAAAGTTATTTGAATTGCATCATTGTAAAGTTGCAACACTTCCAGTACCGTTGTGTTATAGACCCTCGGATACACGAAAGCAGAATATTGAGGTTGATATTCCTGGACAACAACAAAAGCAGAATTTGGTGTTAAATGATATTGTGCTGGTTGATATCAGCGTCGTCGAAGATGCATTGGGGAACTCAAAGAGTTCTGCTGATAAATCCCCGTGGACGTTAGGTTATGCAGCAACAATACACTCTTCACAGGGATTAACTATCACAGATACAATTGTTTGGATGGTAGATAATCGCTTCGAATGGTCAAATTTAGTTTATCTCGCAGTATCCAGAGTACGAAGAATAAATCAGCTTCGAAGAATTGTTGTTGACGAAGTCAGTGACGATAATGACACTACAATCAGCGCCGATGATATCACCAGTGATAAAATCACCAGTGATAAAATCAGAGAAAAAACTCTCTGGTTATAAACAACAGGATAAAAAAAATAATATAAAATTTGACATTGATGCCGAATTGATAATTTCACTAAAGCAACAACAGAAAAATCACTGCGCGAGTTGTAATTGTATAATGCGTTGAAGTTGGTCGGATAAAGATCCTCGCCAATTTACCGTAGACAGAAAGAATAGCAGCATTGGTCACACCAAAGATAACGTTATGCTGACTTGTCTTGAGTGCAACAGACGCCGGGGTGCTAGTTAAGACCACGCGGTGGTAATTGAGTATCCACGGGAATTACCTGTAGTTGTTGTCGAGTAAATCCTCGCTGAGGAGCAGTTGAATCTAGTTTATAGACTGCTGGTCTACCCGTAGATCGTGTTATACCGGATATTTTATGTACGGTGACGCTCCAAATAGGATCGGTAGCTCTTTTTTTACCACCCTCAAGCTCTCCTGGTTCGTATAAATACCAAACAGTGACATTACTACCAAGAATTTGTTCCTTGAAATCTTTTTGTGGTTGTATGGGTATAAACTCCCTTTTAATAGCGTTGTTAGGTTTCATGTTGATTGTTCTAGTAATCTCATTATTGATTGCGGTAACTACACCTGGTAATCTCTTAACCCATTCACGAGATCGCTTTTCTTGGATGAATTTTTTCGCGTATTGATATCCAAATAACCGCTCAGCAAGCGTCCGATTAAATCGTTCAACAATTGCCTGATCGCGATGTAGCGCAGTGTGTCCTCGTCTGATGGCAACATTATGATGTTTCATCGTTGTTAAAACAACACCTTGAAATTCCTTGCCAGGATCAACTTGTAACAGATTTGGCCAGCGCAAAGGACCTCGTCGACAAATCCTTTCAAATGCAGAAGCTACTTCAGTAGATGATTTTGTCTTCAGCGGTTCTGCTTGTTTGTATCGACTAGCAATATCAACTACGGTTAACGCGTATTTGTAACCGTTGCCATGTGGTAAAAATAGTATATCAGCTTGATGAACTTCATTAGGAACTGTCACATTAAAATGCGAGTAGTTAATTCGTTTAGGCGCTGGTAGATAAATTTGCCATGTAGCCTGTTTAGATAACCAGTTTGCTGCAGTGGTATTTTTTACTTTTGCAGCGCTAGCGAGTTTACTGATTGCTGCCTTGCCTCTCCAGTATCCTCTCGGAGAATAATAAATAGATTCCATATTTTTAATTACCAGCACCTAACATCAATTTGCCTTTCATGGCGGATTTTATCAACCACGAAGCCAATTTTTCTTTGAATGATTTATCAGAAATATCATTCAACGCATGAATTAATTTCACATCCGCGAGATGTCTATGTTGAAGATTGCTGCTTTTATAAGCAGCATCATGAGCATGACACGCCTTATTAATAGCGTTTATTGGATATTCACCGGATTTGGGTTGGTTTTGGTTATCGAGTCTGATATCGAGTCTTGTTCCCGGTCCACAGTAGCTATATCCTGGAAGGTGCTTTTCTCCTGAGTATTTTGCCCACGGTGTTCCTGGGAGTTTCACTAACTTGGCTGCAATATCACCTCTTCGTTTTTTTTTAAGCCTTGGTTGGAAAATTCGAAGAATTTTCACCAAGGGAAACAAATCTAACTTTCTTTGTACTACACTGTACGCATTTACCAGAAAGCGCTGATCGATTATTTTTTGTTGTAATCGTCGTCAAGTCATTTGTGCCAGTACGCGCCCTACATTTCACACAATATAGATCCATAATTTATTATATAACATTATGAATGTAATTGATTATTCAGCTACGAGACGCCGGAAACCTATTAAACACCATGCAATGTTACCAAATTATATTCGCGCGATTATCATCGGACCATCTGGAAGTGGTAAAACACAACTGCTACTTAATTGATAACAAGATCGATGAAGTGGTATAAGTTGTATTTGATTGCTCCAAGTGTAGATGATCAGCGATGTTATGAAGTGTTAAAAGATTTTAACGATAAAGCGAAATTAGAAATCGATGATGATATTATTGAGTTTATAACCGATATCGAAGAGGCGCCTAACATTGACTCCATCGACGGAAGTATTAACAATTTAGTTATATATGATGATATCATGTTAGATAATCAAAAGAATCCTGCTAGAATATTTTCACGAGGACGTCATAAAAACACAGATGTGATATATGTCACTCAACGTTGCACTCAAATCCTGAAGATCATCAGAGATAACTGCAATCTATTATGCGTATTTAACGGTGTTGATACTCACACGCTAAGAAATATTTGGCAAACTTGGTGCGGTGGTGATATGGATCATAATCAATTTAGAAATTTCTTTAGCCGCGCTCAGTCAATCCCACATGGATTTGTGACGATAAATTTATCAGATCCTCGGACAAGATATCGTGTCGGACTTGATCAAATATTTAGTTAACCCAGAACTAAAAGTTCCAGCAGCAGAGAGGGCGGCGACGACGATGTTGTAAGATGTTTTTTTAGAGGTTTTTTGCACCCTCGAGTTACCCATAATTTGACAAATAAGTCCTAAAATCGTTAAGTCTCCATTTGGTAAAAGGAGGCTTTAAATAATTTGCTTAGAATATAACCGTCTGATCCAAGGCTCTATTTGGTAAAAGGAAGCTTAAAATAATTTGCTTAAAAGTTAATCGTAGGATTCGCCCTCTCTGCTGTATATGAATAACAAACCTATCAGTAGTAGCATGAATACTTACCCTTACCGAGCCTACCTAGAAAATATCTTAACGTACGGAAAGGAAGCCAAGAACAATCATTTAGAAGCTTGCGCGGTATGGAAACCTGATACAGCAGGTGATAATAAGTTTAACGACGCAGCCTTGACCGTAGGTGAGTATCCTCACAATGTGGGTTTTAACGAGCGTAGAAAGAAAATTCTGCAAGGACATAGTTTAGAACTGTTCGATCGTTTGCATTTGGACGTGTGGTTTCAAGAGAAATATTTGCTGAACGGATTGAATATTCGCTTGAGACTGAATCGTAGCAGTACTGCTTTCCATTTGATGGCTCATGCCAACGAATACAACACCATTATCTAAGAAACAAGGTTATACGTGAGTCGTGTGGAAGTGTTACGTAGATTGGGAAATTATATCAGTCACACTTTGAGCAGAACAACAGCCAAGCATCCAATAGGACGCGTGGAAGTAAAAACTTTCACCATTGCCACTGGACTCCGATCTAAGATCGAAGTTCATCTGTTCCAAGGACAGTTACCCAAATGTTTAATCATTGGTATCGTTAGCAATGCAGCCCTCAACAGTACCCACGATCAAAATCCTTTCCAGTTTAAGCACTGCGGAGTATCCAAAATCGAAGTCAGTTGCGATAACAAAACTTGTGTACCCGACCCTTCGAACCCAACTTTGCCGAGAAGAATTACTTGAGGTCGTATTTGTCACTGTACGAAGCCACAGGAAAGTTAGGAAACAACATCAGTCACAGCATTTCCTACGACGACTATGCAGGAGGTTAAACTTTGTGATTTCACTCGAGACCAAGGCAGTGACGAGGGATATTTCCACCCTATAAATGGGCAACTGCGTGTGGAACTTCAGTTTGCAGAACCTATTACCGAAACGGTGAATATCATTCTGTATGCCGAATTCGATAATACCATAGAAATCAACAGTTTGAGAGAAGTCATTCTAGACTATTAAACATTATGGAAAACTCTTGTCCCTCTTTGAACAGTGGAGAATCGATGGAAATGAAATGGGAGTTTACAAAGAAAGCAGACCCCCAAGGCCAACAAGAAGTAGTAGTGATAATGCAATCCAGATGGCCAGAACAGAAACAACATTTAGTCACCTGGTTTGCCAAACACTTGGAGAATACAATGAGAGACATGATTAAAAAAGATTGTAATAGCTCCCAAATCAATCATTGCAGTCAAATTCAACACGATAAATGTATGATGATGAGTCAAGAAGAAAAATAGGACGATTATCTGAACGAAGCTTGGAGTCTCATCTCAGAAGAAGCTGTGTTACATCAGTGGAGTAAAGACTTGCGTGATCATTCCTCTCCTCCATTGTTTGCTCGAGAAATTTGATTGCATCGAAGCTCTCTTGGCCAAGCGTAAGGAGACGAAGCAAACAAACAGTTACTTGACAGACCTTTTCAAGCATTAATTCTATACTGAATTGATGACTTATCATCACCTGTGAAGAAAGAAAAAAACAAGGTCACAAAAACATGGATACCTGGGAACTTTATTATCTTTTGAACCGTGGTTCGTACACTGATTCTTGGAATCCTGTCTTGTGTGCTATAGATGCACTACCTCATCGCAAATCTCAAGAGAATCAAGCTTATGTCATCAACATAGATGACAGTCATCTTCCAGGAACTCATTGGGTCTACTTTCCTCAAAAGGGTTGTGTGGAGTATTTTTATTTTTATCCTTTGGAAGACGATATCATTGACTTTATGAGAAGAAATGCTCAGACGACATGATTCAATAATGTGAAATTACAAGGCACAGATTCAATGGTGTGTGGACAATATTGTATCTAATTTCTGCATCATAGCAGTCTTGGATACTCTATAGAACATTTAGTGACTTCTTTTGATCGTCATTCGTTTCGAAACGATGACAAAGTAGATCAATGGTTTTGCGACCTTTATGGCTGTCTGTTGTCTTTAGCTAGGAAACGTTGTTTACATCAATGGCCCAATGACATCCAACAGTGGAAATCTCAATTTAATTCATTATTCAACAATGTCAAATAAAATGTATTGGTGTTATTTGAAGAAAAAAATGTTTGTTATTTGAAAGAAAAATGTTTGCTATTTGAAAAAATGTTTGTTATTTGGAAAAAAACAATATCTGTCAATTAAAAAATGTTTGTTAGTTGATAAAAATTGTATTTTGTGAGTTGTTTGTTATTTGAATAAAAATGTTGTGTTTTGAAACCAATGCGTCAGTCGTTTGGTTTACATTTTGATTAATATAGATGCTCTTTGACATCTTTCTATCCCTCACATCAAACTATCCAAACTTGAAGAAGAGAATGAGAAAAAAATGAAATAAGAGGAAGACAAGAAAAGACCAATTTTACCTCTCCTCATGATGGTTGAAGTCTGTCAGGTGAAATCTGAGGTGAGGTCGCCTCCACCACCAGAATCAGTTCGCCATCCACAGTCACAGCTCCCATCGCAACAACCAGCAGCAGAGGGGGCGAATCAGACAACTTTTTTTTGTTTTTATTTTTGATTATACCCCCTCCAAAATAACACTGGACCCTTCTCGCGAAAAAATAAGTCTCTGACCCTTGTCTGAAAACATTCGCGTCGCAACGTCGTTGTCACTCACCCCCTCTGCTGCTAGAACTTTCAGTTGGGGTTAACCGAATATTTGATCAAGTCCGATACGATATCGTGTTCGAGGGTCATGTAAATTTATTGTTACAAATCCGTGTGGTGTAGACTGAGCATGACTAAAGAAATTTCTAAATTGATTGAAGTCCATATCAGAACACCATGTCTGCCAAATATTTCGTAGCGTATGTGTATCAACACCGTTGAATACAGCAAGCATATTACAGTTATCTCTAATCACTTTTGGAATCTGAGTGTAGCGTTGAGTGACATAGATCACATCAGTGTTTTTATGCCTGCCTCTGGAAAATATTCTAGCAGGATTGTTTTGATTATCTAACATGACATCGTCGTAAACAACTAAATTGTTGATACTTCCATCGAGGTCATTCACGGATGGCGCCTCGTCAATATCGGTTATAAATTCAATAACATCCTCGGCGGCAATCTGTGAAGCGTTTTCATTAAAATCTTTTAGTACTTCATAGCATCGTTGATCATCTACGCTAGGGGCAATTAAATACAACTTATCCCACTTCATCCATCTCATTATTAAATTGAGCAACAATTGCGTTTTACCGGATCCAGATGGTCCGATTATAATTGCGCGGATAGAGTTTGGTAGCGCTGCATGATGCTTCACTGGTTCTCTTGTTTTAGTCGCTAAAAAATCAATTATATTCATATCTCTATACATAAATTATGGATGTATATTGCGTGAAGTGTAAGGCGCGTACTGGCACAGATGACTTGACGACGATTACAACTAAAAATAACCGATCAGCGCTTTCTGGTAAATGCGTACAATGTAGTACAAATAAATTTAGATTTGTTTCTAAACCCAAGGAACTCAAGGAACCTTTAAAAAAAACGAGGAGGTGATATCGCAGCCAAATTAGCAAAACTCCCTGGAACTCCATGGGCAAAATACCCTGGAGAAAAGCACCTTCCAGGATATAGCTACTGTGGAGCGGGAACAAGACTTGATATCAGACTCAATGATCAAAATCAGCCCCGACCCGGTGAGGAACCAATAAACGCTATTGATAAGGCCTGTCACCTTCATGATGTATCTTATAAAAGCAGTAATCTGCAGCACAGGCATCTAGCAGATGTGAAATTAATTCATGCGTTAAATGCTATTTCTGATAAATCTTTCAAAGAAAAATTGGCTTCCTTTTTGATAAAATCGGCTATGAAAAGTAAATTGATGTTAGGGGCTGGTAATTAATAACAACATGGAATCTATTTATTATTCCCCAAGAGGATACTGGAGGGGTAAATCAGCAATCCATAAACTCGCTAGTGCTACGAAAGTGAAAAAAACCACTGCGGCTCATTGGTTATCCAAACAGGCACTATGGCAAATTTATCTACCACCGCCTAAACAAATCAATTTCTCGCATTTTGATGTGACCGGACCCAATGAAGTTCATCAGGCTGATCTATTATTTCTGCCACATGATCGTGGTTACAAATACGCATTAACCGTAGTTGATATTGCAAGTCGATGCAAAGAAGCAGAACCGTTAAAAACAAAATCAGCCACTGAAGTCGCTTCTGCATTTGAAAGGATTTATCGAAGGAGTCCTCTGCACTGGCCAAATCTATTACAAATTGATCCTGGCAAGGAATTTCAGGGTGCAGTGTTATCAATAATGAAAAATCACACTGTCGCTATCAGACGAGGACATACTGCACTGCATCGTGATCAGGCCATTGTAGAACGATTTAATAAAACCCTTGCTGAGCGGTTATTTGGATATCAATACGCAAAAGAATTCATCCAAGAAAAAAGATCCCGTGAATGGGTTAAAAGGTTACCAGCTGTGATTACTGCACTGAATAACGAGATTACTAGAACCATCAACATGAAACCTATCAATGCGATTAAAAAGAAGTCTATACCTGAAATGGAAATTCAAAAAGATTTTAGCGTTTCCCAACCAATTCTTGGTAGTAATGTCATTGTGAGGTACTTATACGAACCAGGAGAGCTTGAGGGTGGCACAAAAAGGGCTACTGATCCTATTTGGAGTGTTACTGCACATAAGATATCTAGTATAACACGATCTACGGGTAGACTTCCAATCTATAAACTGGATTCAACTGCCCCTCAACGGGGTTTTACTAGACAACAATTACAAGTGATACCTGAGGATACTCAATTACCACCACATGGGCTTAACTAGCACCCTTGCGTCTATTGCACTCAAGACAAGTCAACTTCACATTATTTCTGACATGACCGAGATTGTTATTTTTTCTGTCTACGGTGAATTGGCGAGGATCCTTATCCGAATACTGCCAACGCATTATACAATTGCAACTCGCGCAGTGATTATTCTGTTGTTGCTTCAGAGTAATTATTAATTCAGCATCAATATCAAATTCTCGTTGTTTTTTTTTGTCTTGTTGTTTGTAACCGGAGAGTTTTTTATCAATAATATCATCTATTGTGGTGTCATTATCATTGCTAATGATTTCATCATCGAAGACAATTCTTCGAAGTTGATTTATTTTTCGTACTCTAGACACTGCGAGATAGACTAAATTCGACCATTCTATGCGATTATCTACCATCCAAACAGTTGTATCCGATATAGTCAATCCCTGTGAAGAGTGTATAGTTGCTGCGTAACCTAGCGTCCATGGGGATTTATTAGCACGCAATGCATCTTCAACGACATTGATATCAACCAGCACAATATCATTTAATTCGAGAATCTGTCTTTGAAATCCTTCGGATTTTGGTCCTGGAATATCAACTTCGATGTTCTGTTTTCGTGTATCCGATGGCCTATAACATAACGGTACTGGAAGTGTTGCAAATTTTTGTTTATGCAATTCAAATAACTTCATCTGAAGTGTATCCCTGACTATTTTTCTACTTGCAATGATTAAATCATTTGGTCTCCACGCTTCCCAAAACTCATTCATGGGAGTTTCCGAAATTATTTCACGGGCTATTTCACACTGGATTCTATCCGGTTGTAATCTAATTAGTTTCTTAAATTCTTTTAATTCATTATCAAGTGATCTATGATCAGTATCAATTTCTTCATAATAGTCTACAAAACCCTTTAGCCATTCATGGGGGGATGCACCGACAAATGGTGGAGGTTGGCCGTGATCACCGCACATTACGACTTTTGTATTCTTCAATAACAACCACTCAAGAAATATTTTTAAGACATCTTCGGACACTGTGTCTATTTCATCCCACATGATAATTTCAGGAATAAATTTCTCTCCCATGCGCTCAGGAGTCCATTTATCTCCCTTCCATCTAAAGAAACTATGATAAGTGCAGGCATTTACCCCTCGTTGTTTCATCTCTCTGGCGAGTCTGTGAGTCGGTGTTAGCACAATCATATTTGGATTGGAAACGCTAGCGTTTCTACGGAATAACTCAATTGCCCGGGTTGTTTTTCCTGACCCGCCACAGCCGTTTAAATAAACTGTTTTATATCTACAGATTGGATCAGAAATCGGTGGTGCACTAGAAAATTCTGAACACTGATTGCTTTCTAAGTAATTATTTTCAATGGTAACATCTGCTGATGGAATATAATCATGAAGCATTTCCTTCTTAATTCTCCATGACCCCCAATTCTCGTTGCCAGTAGCCTTAAAATCAGCCATTTTGCTATTTATGTAAAATGAGTCAGTAGCAACTCTAACTGCGGTGGTAGGAAATCTATTGATCATTGAAAACAGATTGATAGAAGCATAACCAAGCATAGAAGCTCTCAAATATGTGTACTGCTGATGGTATCCATCAGTGTAAGTAACAATTGTACCCAATTTGGTTCCATCTGACATAAATGCGTCCTTACGATTGACATATAAGCCCCTATTCGTTAAATCCGTGATTACATTATCGTATTCAGCATTGACTATAATCAATCGTGAAGAATATCTCGTATTATCATCTTTGCCACCTTGGGTAAATTTACCGATTATTCTTCGTACCAAGATCTTTTGCTTCATTGTTTCTGATTTCAAATAACTGTCTGGACCAATCCATGATTTGTTGTTCATTAAAATCAGGAAACAGTTTTCGCTCTTCGCTAATTATTTTTTCTAGATCAGGTTGTGGTAACCAGACTGATTTCTGTGCTCGATAGGATATAATTGCTTCACTGACAATTAATGATTTTAACATCTTACAATCAAGCATATACCGTAATAACACTATTGGCATCCAGTGTTTTTCAGACATGTGTTTACCAATCCAAAGATAACTACACGGATGAAGTCCTTCAGCCATTTCAAATGATACTACACAAGCGAATCCGGTTAAATCGAAATGTGGCAGTGGTCCATTAATAGCAACACGGGTCATTTCGTGTGTAGGGTGTCCACATCGTTTGAAATATTTCTCACACTCTCCATACCCAAGAAAACTTCCTGGATAACATGCAATCATATCAACTGAAATAACGGTATCAGCGGTGTATTTTGTATTCCATAATCCTCCATGGCTGTATTCAAGACAGGACAATTTGACATCTGATAAGAACTCACTTCGGGTTGGTTTCCACGCGTTTTTCTTCCTAGCAAAATGTGCTACAACTGATGGAAGTGTAAAACAGTTTGCTAATAATTGATCGTTGTCTTCCCCCCCAGAACTCTGGGGAGAAAATTCACTAGCTAGTTGTTTCATTTGATTATGCAGCTCTTCAGTACGGTACAATTCTCCGTTGGGCCTTACAAACTGATCAAATCTACATTCTTCGTCTGAAGTACTATGAAATAGCCACACTGACACAGAATCGTTTTTACTCAAATGGTAAATAGCATCAAATAATTTCTGCTCTGAAAAAACTCTTCGGTTCCAAACAGATATTTTACGGTTCTATCCCGTGGGAATATTGTTACTGCAGATGACCACG
Source organism: Unio delphinus (assembly GCA_029339505.1). Taxonomy (NCBI): domain Eukaryota; kingdom Metazoa; phylum Mollusca; class Bivalvia; order Unionida; family Unionidae; genus Unio; species Unio delphinus. Next base: position 8,085,218 of record JAQISU010000162.1, read on the forward strand.
CGTGTGCATTATGATCAATAATTTCAATGGGAGCTCCCTGTGATTTATATTTCGATTTGTATAATACTTCTCCGGTGATTGTCCTTACCGATATTGGAAATCTCAATGATGTTTCTAATTTGGCTATATCTTGAATTGTTGCCCCATGCTGTTTCACTGTCAGTTCCCACTCGGTTATTTTTTTTCGTCTTAGATCAGTTAGTTTATTTCCCCGGGACGCATTTGTGAAGTGTTCTATTATTCGTGTTGCTACACAATTGAGCCCTGTCGAATATTTCATGGGTGCTAGTTTTGAAATATCAGGTTTTTCATTGAGTGGATATATCCCGTAAACAACTACTGTGACAGGATAAGATCTTTCGTAGTAGGGTTTATCAAGTCCAGTCAAAATTCCTGGTTTTGAATCCTGAGTCACAGTGACAGTTTTTTTGTCCTTAAGAATAGGCTCGTATTTGTCCCTAATTATCCATTTTCCATTATCATGGATAAGGAATTTTATTCGAAAAAAATTTCTTTCTTCCCCAAGACGTGAGATTATCACTGCTGCTTTTTCATCATTCATGGTAGCGTCAACAACACCATCAATTCGAAATGTTGACCAGCAATGAGCTGCCCCATCACGCTTGAATTCATTAAAACAGTCTCTGATTTTACTAATCAAGGTTCTATCAAGAATTTTATTCTTTGGTGTATCAGAAACTCTATCAAGATTGAATTGATCACTTTTCCAGGGCTTAATTTTCGATAATCTCTCGAGCTCCTCCATACTATAATTAAAACAAGTATTTAAATGAAAGATTTAAGTATAATGAATCATTGCAAATGGCTTATGATTGGATCAGTGACACCGTGTAACAAATCATGCAGAAATGAATTCTGTTGGTATCATATGCAAAGCTTTCGTCGGGGAAGCCGAGGTCCGTTACCCTGTATTCAATGTGGGGTTGGGGTCAGGGGGAGGTCGCAATTATGCATTATGTGCGGCGGAAAACGATACAGGGAACTAAAACGCTATTATGATAAAAAAATAAAAAATACTGCCATTGACCCCAACGATGACAAAATAATAAAGACTGCTCAAGATTATATACAGAGACTTATAATTAAACCAAACAATGAATTAGAAAAATAGTGTTATTATACAAATGAACCAAGAATTCAGACCTCACCCCTCCGTGCTTGTTAATTATGAAGCATTCCGTAATAGTATTATCAGAAAATTCTATTTTCGCGTGTCAAAATACAGTACACGCTTACCGTCTATAACACCAAGGGAGACCACTCTTAAATGATAATAACCAAGGGAGTTATCATTGTGATTTAGCGGCTTGGTATTTCTTTTTAGGAAAAGATATATTTTCTTTTTTTTTTAGTGTTTAAGTCAAATATTCTGTGTCACGTGCGATTAATGCGTATTTCATAACATAGGATGTGATCCGGAGATACAGGCGTTACAGGATAACACACGTGTATACTTTCTCCCTTAGATTGTGTTAACTTGTTTAATGGGTATTGTGATTCAGCGCTGGGCATTGTTTTGTAAGAAAAGACATGTTTTCAAACAATTATATTCTTTGTTCTAGTGTTTAAGTCAAATATTCTGTCTCATTTAAATACTGTGAAACACCATTAATAAGTAATTCAAGAAAATAAAATAGCATACTTGCGGATTGATGTATTAATTTCCTTTATATACCATATGAATAGTTACAACATATATACGTTAAAAAACGTTATTCTTTATAGACGTGAACAGTGGTCTAACGGTATCGTGTTTGGCTTGTAAACCCAGACAATTATTCTTCACATGTTCGCGCCCCATAGCAGACAATTGTCTGATGGTGAAACGGTTGGATGTTTTTTTTTTCTATTTAATTGAGGGGAGGAAGGCGCCCCCTCTGTTTTTACATTCACATAACATGCAAAATCCATGCTATCAAATTTACGGTAGCGGTGGGTTGTCGGTTTTTGACAACTTACGCAACCATGAATTTAATTTCATGGTTGCATGTTATGTGAATGTAAACACATAAATGCCCTACATTACATCATCATTGAATTATAATCCCATCATCATAATCCCATCATCATAATCCCATCATCATTGAATTATAATCCCATCATCATTGAATTATAATCCATCCTTAATTAAGTTAATTAAGTATATGTATACCTACAATTTGCCACAACACTCAGTGGAAATATATACGGTATTTGTGCTGTCCTTAATTAAGTATATGTTGTGACGTCACCCCAAGCATATCTTCTGGGCGGTCTAAGATGGCGTTTGCCATGTTAGGCCTCCCTTCCGGAGATGTATGTTTCGGGTTTCCCTTGGGCTTACTTGGATGTGAAGGCAACCAAGGAGTTCCAAAGATGTGTTGTCGTATATATGTAACCTCTAGGTCATTTCACGTAAACATACCCTCTTGTGATTATAACCCGTTATTTGACGAGTTAGATTCACTCTTAGGGGAATATGTTTCCGGTGAATGTAAATATAAATGACCTAAAATAAATACCATCCATGGATGTAATTAGCTCTCCATCACATTTGGGTTACCCCGTATGGTGTTCAAAAATGAATTACCGGCCAAAACGTGGATGCACATTGGGTAAACCCAGAATGAATTATAGGCTAATAGAAACGGTCATAGGGTCATATCTCAAAGAGCAAAAACATTCTGATATAAAACAGAAACAGAAAAATGCTCTAACAAAGGACCCTATGAAAGACACAAAGGCCTAATAAGGGACCCAATGAATGCAAATAGAACCACAACGGCCTATATCAAGGGGGCCAAATGACTGATAATCGCTCATCATGGTTGATATTTATTTTTGTCTGCATTTATATTTATATATACAGACTGAATTTTTAAAAAAGATAGTTATATATATACAGACTGAATTTTTAAAAAAGATAGTTATATATACAGAATTAATTTTAAAAAATATATTTATATATACAGACTGAATTTTTAAAAAATATATTTATATATACAGAATTAATTTTTAAAAAAGAATTTTTAAAATATTAACGGCTCATTTATTTTTGAAAAATGAATTAGAAATATGTATTATCATATATGAATTCTGAAATTATGAATAGCATCATAGTTGAAATTGCAAAATTGAAAAATCAGAATATTAGATTGTCAGATGGGTTAAATCCTGATCAAATCAAGTCGGATTTTCAGGATATAGAATACGGAGTTGGCACTAACAAGTATATGTTGCCAAAGAAATATGCACTCATCAAAAAAATTCAAAATTCTATTCGAGACTCTCTTGCATTTTCCAGTGAAGTAGATGTGTTTGTTCCGTTATATACTATCGTGGAAGGAATACGAAAAGAATTGGGTAACGAATATGAATTGAAAAAGGAAGTTAATTCTAAAATTAGAAACTTACGAGCGTTAATTCAAGAAAATGAACTATTTTGATTGACCGGCTCCCCTCAAAAGATTTTGTCAGACAGTAAAATCACCTTGAGATTTTCATTTTTTTTTTGTCATTTTTGATTGAATCAGTGAAAATATTTCACACTGCGAAAATAAAATAGAATCCTAACTTTTAAGAACTTTTCTCTATGGAAAATCTAATGCAAAATCGACTACTTGACTTTACGAGGTTTTTTGATGAAAATCGATGAAAAATGACCAAACATCACTGAAAACAGGCAAAAATTGATGAAAAATGGCTAAAAATCATCAAAAATGAGTTTTAACAGCTTTTCCTTATGGAAAATCCCATGTAAAATCGACTACTTGACTGTAAAATCTCTTTGAGATTTTCAACTGAAAACCACCAAAATGGCACCAAAACAGGCAAAATCAATGGATAAAAAATAAAAATATTTCACAGCAATAAAAAATTGGACCGTTAAGGATGGAATCATCGATGGGAAAAATTGTTTTACAATTGAAAAATGGTTTCTGATTTCAAATAATGGTCAATGAAGCATTAACGACCCGATTGGCTCGTGAGCGACTAGATGCAATTAAGAAATTTATACCAATTCGCGACTCTGTCAGGAATAAACTGCAACAACGACAGAGTTTACAAACTGATTTTGCTTTGGGGTCTGAAGAGTTGTTTAAACCAGTAACCACAGCAACGAAAGGAGTAGAGCGTGCTTTACTGGGAGATAGTCCCGAGACGGGGAAATCTGTTATTGGTGAGCTTGAAAAACTAGCAGCGAAAACTGAACAAACTGAAAAAACTGATCCGAAAAAAACGACTGTTTCTCTGTTGAATAAATTTACTGATCATGCTAAAATATTAATAAAAAAACCTAGTTTATTGAAATCAAAGGATTATCAAGCCTTTGGTAATTTTGCTGCTCAAAGCTATAATTCAAAAAAAGATTTTTTAAAGGACGAGTATAAAAATGATAGAATATCAAGTAATGATTGGTTCGATTATTTGTATAAACTAAATAAAGGGATTGGTCGTTTGAATAAGGATGAGATAGGATACAAGGAATTTAAAAAGGGAATTAGTAATTATAAAAGAGAACAAATAGAAGAGCGACAACGAGAAATAGAAGAACGGCAAGAACTAAAACGTCAAACACCAACACGTAGACAAACAAGAAGACAAAAAAAACAACAACTACCACCTGATGATGATGATTTAGAAGAACGACGTCAAACACCAACACGGAGACAAAAAAAACAAGAAGAACCTAAAAAACAACAACTACCACCTGATGATGATGATGATGATGATTATTTACAAACTACGGATTTAGAAAAACTAGATGAAGCAGCTGGTTATAGCGGAAGTGGATTGCAAAATCCAAGGATTGGAAACACTTGTCCTGATAGTGTTATCAATGATATATCACGATTAGATGTTCTTGTAGGAGGGTTCCGAGCTGGAAATAACTCTCCAGAAATAATTAATGAAGCAGCTGATATTTGTAGACGATTATTTGCCGGTGGTATCATGGATATCAAAACTTATCGAGATTTCATTGACGAGTTAGCAAATGGGTATCATAGCGATTAAATAACAATTGAAAACACTATTGTTTTTATAATAATGATCATCCATTACAATCATGATAAACCAACCCTCGTCTATGTAGTTAATTCACGGTTTCCAGTTTATAGAGCATACTACGGAGATGGCCTCGGCAAGACCATTTTAGGATTCTTTTCAAGAACAGCCCCAAAAGTGATGCCGTTAGCTAAACAACTTGGAATGAAAGCCATTGATGTTATTCGTGATAAGGGTATTAGTACTGTTGGAGATCTTGCCGGGAAAGCGTTTTCAACTGCGAAGGATAAAATAACATCATTAGTGAGTCGAAAAAAGAAACCGTTACCGTCTACAGAAGAAATGCCTGCAAGTGTTAGTAAAATTATAAATAACGCAGTAGATGAAAAACTAGCGTCGATGGTAAATCAAGGAGACCAAAGCAATATTGCAAATATGATAGCAGGAAGTGGCTTTAGAAAACCACGACGAAAACGCTAGCGTTTTTCACGATGAAATGGAAAATCCGATTTAGACTCTGATAAATAGAATAAAATGTTCAAAAAATCATCTGATCCAGCATTTGATATAGACGCCCCAGTGCGTAAAGATGATTCTGTACGCGATTATCAATTTTATTCTTATCACGCAGTACAACCAGATCTCCGATCGCGAATTGAACTTCAAGTTCATGATACCAGTAAATATTTTCTACCGTGTGAGGCATTTATTGAAGTAGAAGGAGAACTTGTAACAAATGTTGCAGCTGATACCCCATATGACAATAACTCAAATGTCCGAGTTGGTTTTGTTAATAACGGCATCATGGCGTTATTTGAAAGCGCTAGATATCTCATTGATGGAAACGAAATTGAATCCATTGACCGTGAAGTTGATATGGCCACAACAATCATAGGGTTAGCAAGATATTCTGATGATTATACAAGATCAGCGGGTCCATCTATGATGTTTGCAAAGGATACCTCTGATACCGCTGATCACCTTCAATTCATTAAAGTGTTAACAGCACAGGGTACTGCATAAGCCAATCAACAAGAAGCAGCTAATCCAGACCGTCGAATTAGACCCGGAGCTGCGTTTGATATTCTCGGAGGCGTTAATGGTAATCTCAATTTAGGATTTGCAACACGTGTAGCAACGTTGCATGGGCAGCGTCGACGATTTTCATGTGCGATTCCACTGCATCATATATTTGGATTCTGTAGAAATGTTAGAAAAGCTATTTATGGAGCCAAACACACAATAGCGCTTGTACGAAAGGGTACTGATGATGATGCAATCTGGCGTAATGCTGGGGTTGCTGCCGGTAAAGTCATTTTAACAAAACTATCATTATGGATGCCAGTGTTAACTCCATCAATCACAGACGAACAGCGACTACTATCATTAATGGACCAAGGAGGAAAGTCGTTGTTAAGTTGGTTATCAGTGACCACGGATATTAAACAAGACAGTGTTGATGGTACATTCACATGGCACCTGGCATCAAAACAAGGGGTTTCAGCTCCACGTCATATATTTATTGCGTTACAGAATGCTGCGCGAGTTGGTAATCAAGAACGAAGTCATATGATATTTGATCAGTTAGGTATTAGTGAAGTCTCGCTGAGAATAAACGGACAGCAGGAACCATCCGAGGATATACAACTTGATTACGGTAAGAATCATATTGCACGTGTCTATCATAACCTGTTGTCATTTATGGCACGTGATCAAAATGTGGATACCGGTTTGCAAATATCACAATTGGATTTTAAAAGCCTCTATCCGATTTATTACTTTTCATTGGAACATCTTGATTTGATGAGACAATCTGTCGTTGATATACACTTTAGAGCCCGTGTAACCCGTCCGACTGGTCCACCAGTTGCTGGGGTTGCTCCTTATCACGAATTATAGAGCAGTTGCTGTCATTCTCAGTGATAAATCAATGATACTCGAAGGTGTTGGAGGAAGAATGAGAGTGGTAGATGCACCAGTGGAAAATATGTAATTGAAAATCCGAAGGATATTTCCATTGAATCGTTTTACGATTTAGAATCAATCAATTATGTATAACATGTCATATAGTAATATCAATGTGTCATTGACACCTGGTCAAATCAAAAAATTGCAATCAGAATCGGCTAAAAAATGTGGAACCACAATCACGTTGAAACCTAATCAAATGACTGGTGGTGCAAATAAATTATCGCTGACAACTTGTCAAGTGAAACATTTCAATGATGCTTTCAAGGATAAAAAGGGAGTTCAGATTACTCTCTCTGCGGCTGCTATTAAAAATATGATGAAAACGGGTGGTATATTTCCATTGTTTGCTGCGTTACCAGCATTGATTGCAGCAGCAGCCCCAGCGGTGGCTAAAGCAGCGGCGTTAGGAGCCGTTGGTACTGCAGCAGGAATGGCACTAAAGAAGGCAGCTGGACAAGGATATAAAAAAAAGAGACGATCCGTTCAAGGATTGGGTCTAAGACTACCAGGAACCCCGTATTCGTGGTACAGCGGAAAGGGTCTAAGACTACCAGGAACCCCGTATTCATGGTACAGCGGAAGATCCGTTCACGGATCAGGCCTGAGACTACCAGGAACGGTTTATTAATTCAGAAATCTATGGTTCCAATGTCCAATTTTGATTTAATGGATGCTGCTAAAAAACTAGCGATTAAAAATTTCAGAGGTGTTTTTATGAAAGATCAATTACCACATCAACCAAACAAAACTGAAACAGGTATTATTAATCTCGATAACAGCACCGGACCTGGAACTCACTGGGTTGCATACGCTATTGATCCACGTGGGATTGTCTATTTTGATTCATATGGATTAGCCCCACCAAAAGAGTTTATGCGGTATATAAAAACCCTTCCAATGAAAACTTGGTATTCTACGCTACCAACACAACAAATCAATGACCCACCAATATGCGGCAGTGAAGTATTAAATGTCCTTGACGCTATTTCTAACTCCTTGGGTAACCCAAGGGGAAAACCACCACATATTGTCGTAAATGACTACACTAGTAATCGCTTTTTAGAGAGAGATATATAAAATATCATGATTGATATTTGGGGAAGACCTCTGAAACCCAAACCCGATGACACTGCAACTCCTGATTCTATCAAGGATATAAAAAAAAAAAATTAAAGATGAAATCGCTGAGACGTTGAACTTAACAAGTGTTGACCCGAATGAAATAGTTGTATTTCAAGACAAACAGGGTAAATTGAAATCCAGTAATATTTCTCTGGATGATATTTTGGTTAAACAACAAAACGCAATCGAGAACACCGTTGCGCTATTTTCCGATCAGGGTAAACTCAAACCGGGTGTACTTTTTTCGACGATTACAGATCGATTTACAAACCACGATAAAGAATTTGAAGATCATTTAAAAAACTACAATAGTTTCCGTAGAAATGTCGTTCATAAGTTCTTTGGATCCCCAATTGTAGTTACACCATCTATCGCTGAAATTAAAACGTTTGTTGATGATCAAAAGGTTATCAACGAAGCAACAAAAACAACAACCGACGCCATTGATACATTTATTGGAAACCCGTTAGATAAAATTGAACTAAAACTCCCTGATATTAAAAAATCCATTGATGAGACGAAAACTTCCATCGAAGGCATCAAAGGTGATCTTTCGAGGATGATAACAGCCATTGAAAAAACAAAAATTCCTCATGAGAAAACCAACAACTTAGTATACACAATCCAACATGGATCATTTGAGTGGACACCTACAAACAACACATTAGATATCACTGCAACCGTCAAGGGTATTTATCGATTAACACTAGTAACACCATCGTCTCAATTTGAGATTTCATCGTCCAGTTCATCTGGGGTCAATAATACGATTTCAACGATCATCGACAAGAATACAACTGAAAAGTTCACAATCAAATCTACTGATAAACATTTGGTTAGGGTCTCAACAACGTGGTATGTGGAATTCGTAGCGAATTTAAGTAAATCGTAATTGAAAACGCTAGCATATTTAAAATAAAAATGATTTCATCATCGCAATATCGCTATGATCAGGTCAGAGAGTATCAAACTAGACTCAAAACCTTGTCTGAGGAGTATGAATTGAAAATTAAAAAATATCGCAGGAGAATTACCGCAATTGATGTTACTGTGTACGCTGTGAGTGGTATAATCACCGGAGCTGGTATTATACTGTCTTCAGTGACAATGATGGCTCCGATAGCTGTTCCAATTTGCATTTCTGAGGCAACAACAATCGCTGTAATAATTTAAATAATCACAAAAAAAATATCCTCATGCAGCCAACGGAAACTACAAGACTACATAATTCAATTTCATGTTGTGTCTACTGCATACTCGCAATTATCCTCATTGATATCGTCATCTCTCGATGATACAATTATATCAGAGAGTGAGTTTTCAGCGATGGTAGATATATATGATTCTGCGATGTCAAAATTAGAAATACATCATGAATATAATAACAATGACAACACAGATGGAATTACTTCAACAAATAGTGGAGAACACAAACCCAGTACAAACAAGCATGATCTCAATAACCTCAACGAATCCAGAATTCAGTGTGAATTTCCCCTCTCCGGTCCCAGTGAAGGAGATAGCGCTAGCAAAATTACGAGTATACCACAGTTGGCCAAATATTAGGTCAAAACCATTTGGTGGTCAACAACCCAATAATTCCCTGGTATTTGCAAATAAGAATAAACCCGACGGTACCCCAGACTGGAACGTTGTTTCCATACCAACCGGATCATATCAAATTGAACAAATCAATGATGAATTCGCGCGTAGAATAAAATCGATTACTGGAAAAGAATCAAAAATAGCTATAACAGTTCATGTGCCGACACTATCATCTGCCATTGAAATAAGCACAGAGGGTTATGTCGTAGATATCTATCAAAGCTCAATAAGAACAGTACTAGGATGGCCTGAATTACCACCCGGAGGAAAAACCGTTAAATTACCACAAAAAACCGATTATATCACAGACAGGACAAAATCTGATAATCCAGTAAGGAGTTATAAAGATTATGATAAGTCATATTTTTTCATTAGAGTAGAATATGATGAAAGAGTACGACTTATTCATCATCTTGCTAACCGGGATAAAATCACTGAAAATTTCACAGCTTTCAATAACGATATTTCGTTGTTGTTTATATCTCTTAGATCCGGCGCTCTCACCCGAGATGAATTTATCAGTGTCGTAGAAACATGTAACAAAATCATCAATGACATGGAAACATTTCATTCACAAATTATTCAAGAAGTACTAGCACCTAGTGACAGTAGTCCTAAAACAAGAGATTTATTTGCAATAGACTATAAGATCCGCATAGGAGATATTCCAACATTCAAACTTCCAGGATATAATATCTCAGAACTACAAAAATCTCTCGATGATGCCATCGATGAAGGTTTCAAAAAAATCCATGATACGTGGAAAAAAACACCATCACAACCACAAACAACTATCCTGACCCATAATAATGACCCAGATGGTGGTGGCAGGCATATTGCTCCGTTCAATGTGAATATTTCAACGGTGATTGCGCTCAATTTAGTATGTGATGTGATCGAAGGAAGCTATCAAATAAATTTAGAACGATCAAATCAAGCTCAGCAAGGATATATTTTGTATTCATTTGCACCAACAGCTCCTCCAGGGTTTTTATTAATTGAGTCCCCGGTGAATCCAGTCTATATGCGATGTCATAATAATTCATTAACCAGAATTAATTTCAAACTCACTGACCAGTCTAATAATCTGATTGATTTACAAGAGGAGGTTTTACAAATTAGTCTGTTTGTGAAATCCTAAGGGGATTTTCGTCGTAGTGATTTACATGACCCTCGAACACGATATCGTATCGGACTGGATCAAATATTCGGTTAACCCCAACTGAAAGTTCTAGCAGCAGAGGGGGTGAGTGACAACGACGTTGCGACGCGAATGTTTTCAGACAAGGGTCAGAGACTTATTTTTTCGCGAGAAGGGTCCAGTGTTATTTTGGAGGGGGTATAATCAAAAATAAAAACAAAAAAAAGTTGTCTGATTCGCCCCCTCTGCTGCTCAACCACATCCACAACTTCATCCGCGGTTGCGGTATAGAGGAAGACGAGAACAGGCTTTCACTATCCCTCAAACAGAAGATTGGGATAGTGAAGTCACTCAAGCTTCCTCTGCACTCCCAATCACAAGTGTTAATTGGGAGAATGATTGGAGTAGGAGATGTGTGTGCGGGGCTAGACCTGGGAGATGCCGCCATTGGCCTGATGTATTTGGGAGATTTTTTTGTACTAAAATCCCTTCTCAGGGCTACCAAATACTTTAGAAAAGAGACTGTTATAAATTGCCAATTGAGATGAGAGATGAATAGTGTGATTATAAACACTAATTCTCTTTTGGATGGCGTGATATTAGATAGTCAATTATGTAGTTTGCTTGGCTGCTTACCCGTGTGTGTGGATGGTAAATGGTGTGATATTCGATAGTAAATGGTGTGATATTTGATAGTAAAGTATGTGGTTTGTTTTGGCTGCTTCACCGAGTGTATGTGTGTGTGTGTGTGTGTGTGTGTGTGATGTTGCGTGTATGTGTGTGTGTGTGTGTGTGTGTGTGTGTGTGTGTGTGGATGGTAAATGGTGTGATATTGGACAGTAAATTATGTGGTTTGTTTTGGCAGCTTCCCCGTGTGTGTGGGTGGTAGATGGTGTGATATTGGATAGTAAATTATATGGTCTGGTTTGCCTGCTTCCCGTGTGTGTGGATGGTAGTATATAATATGAAAAGTGAGTGTAAGGAGGGTTTTCCTTCACGTCCGTGCTTAAGATATATATACTCAATCGTCCATCGTTTGAGCCATTCAATTTTCAACACATCAAGATGGCCATCGACTTGTTAATCCAACTCCGAGACAGCTGGTTTGGGATCATTGATGCAGAAAATGTGGTGGAAAGACTTGAACAAGATTCTCAGTGTAACCTGGACTTTGTAAGCAATTTGAAATTAGCGAGAGATCTATTAGAAGGTATGATAGAGGAGGAAGTCAAGAAATGAAGAAGTCTTATTATATTATTATATAAGAATAGGGAACTTGAATGAGGCTCTTGATAATGTCATCAAAGTCAGTTGCTTTCTAGAAGAAACATTAAATTCGATAGAGTGGGATTATGTGAAGTGGGGACTAGACCGACTAAAAAAAGCAGAAGCAATGATGAGAAAGGTGATGGAAGAAAAGGTGATCAAGATTAAAGATAACGGGACCAAGGAGAGAAAGGAATAAAACAACCAAAAGGAGAAAGCGGACATTGATCAACTAAATCAGAGATGGATCAAAGTTCAGGAAAAATTTAGAGCTATGGGACATCATAACTGGATTCCCAAGGACCAAAATAAGAAGAAAACGGGAATCATTGGTAAAATCAAAATGTGGTGGAACAACGGTTGAAAAAAGAAGAAGTATCCACAGGCCCTTTTCAAGACCACTCATATGCCTCGAAAAGATATTAAATTTCTTTGCCTCTATTTCGCTTGTCGCTAGGCAGTCCCAAATACAAAAACTATTTCTCATGTTCAATTTCCCTTGTCGCTAGATAGTCCCAAATAGTTCCCATGTTAAATTCAACTTGACGCCATAGTTGCCGCGCTATGTTCAATTCCCCTTGACGCTACAGTGCCGCACTATGTTTGACGCTATAGTGCCCCAAGCCCATTTTGCATGGATTTTTCCATGATGCTATAAATCTAGACGCCATAGTAGCCCAAGCCTTTTTTTTAACATATATATATGTATTAAATGGTATATAAGCTGCCTCGCTTGGAGATAAGCGTTAAGAGGTTCGTGTTAGAACTGGTCGGCCTGGTGTCAGGTGTAACAGAATTGTTACCGAGAGGAAGGTGGATTAAATGAACAACACAAACACAAGTGTGAAAGATAATGTAAATTTATGAAATATATTATTAATGAAAAATAATGATGTATCAACACAATAACTCCTGTGTTCAACCCACAATTACACTCACAACCATTCACAATACATGAATAAATTCAATATTAATACAAAATAAACACAGATACAAAGGAATCTCTTGAACTATACACAGATCCAAGGAACCTTTACAATAGTTATATTAAAGCAAGTATAAATTGCGATAAATAAATGCAAAACATCAAACTATACTATCGCACATATGGATTGCGACAACTAGCACGGACATATACAGGTATTCAATCAAGTTGCTAGCTTTTATTGAGAATCATGCAATGCCTTGAAATACTATTGTGTTCTGAAATAACCATGTAAATACAACAATGTATTCAATTGTACTACGATTGCAACACACACATGTGTCTCGACCCTGTATAACCGTACGATTCACCCACAGTTGAATCGCCGCCCAGTTTGCCCGAAGACCTAGGGTTGACCAATACTTTTATCGGTTGTTTGCCCTTCACGGATCCACCATAGTTATACGTACAGACAGCATACAACATCTACTAAAAGCAACGTTACTCAATACCCTAGATGTCGCCCCGGATGTTTATAACTCTAAACAGCTCCGACACTCGGACTTCTAGCTTTCCGGATATTTACACGTCACGACAGATGTAGATGAACAGACAGTTCGACAGACAGACAGTCAGATACTTCAATTCGATTGCACAATAAATCAGCAACAATTTCAGCTACGATAACATATGTTATCAGAGATGTTCCGCAATAAATCAGCTATAATTCAGAGATGTTCTCAGTGATGTTATCAAATGCGCTATCAGAGATGCTATCATATGTTATCAGATGTTATCAGATGTTATCAGCCGACATTATCAGAGACGCCATCAGACGCCATCAGATGCGCCATTAGATGCGTCGTCAGATGCGCCATCAGACGCCATCAGAGATGCCATCAGATGCGCCATTAGATACGTCATCAGATGCGCCATCAGATGCGTCATCAGATGCGCCATCAGATGCGCCATCAGCCACAATGAAGAAACCAGACTAATAATAGTTGTCCCAAAAAATTATCTAAACCTTAGATCACGCTATTGCATTTAAAGCCTAATAGTGACTAGTAATTCCAAATAGTAAACGTTTAAAATCTGCATTGCAATAAAGGCATCATTATATGAAATTATAAACGGAATAAAATTCACTATAAAACAAAATATAAATTTAACACTCACCTCTTTGGCTGGAGATTGAAAGACGAGCTTATCTATCCTGTGATTAGATATTTTAGGTCCCGTAATTATTATAAGAAATATTCTGCCTTATATACTCCCAAATAGGTGAGCAGAAATCACGGCAAGATTACCGTGCACTACGTGAAACTAATGTTCCGGATTTCATGTACTTCAAAATCAAGCACATGCAAATCGTAACACGCCGCTTAGCTTTGGAAAAACCACTTATTCACCCCAGGCAACGCATGTACGACGAAACAAAAAATATGGTGAGATTAGTTTGTAATTTAAGAAAAAAAAATAAATTTTCCCCTAATTCTGTGACAAAACCTCCCCCCTAAGAATAAAAATGTACACATTTTTAAAACTAACACAGAATAGAAGAAAAATAACTCCTGATGAAATCTTACAACATTTACACTGGTTATACTACAATCTGGATTTTATTACTGGGCAAATTCATACAAATTTCCCATCATGCCCTACTCAAGTAGTCTGCGCCTATATTTTCAACTCCCCTTATTGCTACTACACGGAAACGATAAGGTTGTAGTGTTAGCTCCCAACGCATCAACAGAGCGTTAGCGATCTTGGCCTTGTTTAAATACAGTAGTGGGTTGGTGATCAGACTCGAGAACGAAATCTCTCCCAAATAGATATGCGTGATACTTCCCAATTCCCCATACTACGGCCAAACATTCCTTTTCTATGACGGAATAATTTTTCTCTCTGGGTAGCAATTCCCTACTCGAGTAAGCTACGGGTAACTTACTGTCGTCTTGCTCTTGCAGTAAAACTGCCCCCAACCCAGTTTCAGAAGCATCCGTTCTTAGAATAAAAGGTTTGCTTACATCTGGCAATTGTAATATAGGTGCACTAACCAGTTTCTCTTTCAGAGCACAAAATGCTTTATCTTGTGGTGGTCCCCATTCAACTTTGTTTGGTTTCTCCTTCTTTGTTAAATCAGACAGTGGGCTAGCAATGGCTGCAAAGTTCGGAATAAACTTTCTATAAAAACCTACTAGACCTAGAAATGATCTTACCTGCGTGTACATGGTTTGTATACAACAATAGTTCCTTATACATGATACTGTTTTTAGACATGCCATATAGTATGAAACTGTGTAGTATGTTAATATACTGCATCATTCTAACATGTAAAATTAATAGAGAAAAAATGAGCATATAATAAATCAGACTGCCTAATATTTTAATTCACCGTATATCAGATTGCCTAATGAATAAATTCACCGTATATCAGATTGCCTAATGAATAAATTCACCGTATATCAGATTGCCTAATGAATAAATTCACCGTATATCAGATTTACCTTTACTTTGTATAGCCACTGCTACCTTATGTACAAGTCCCTTTCCTTTAGGACAGTCTTTTTGAACATGACCCCATGCATTACATAAGTAACATTGCACACGCTGAATAACTGGATTCCTAACTGACCTATTTACCTCAGCTGATTTTACAAGCTCCCTAGGTATAGGTCTCGCAGACTGGTTTCCAGACTTAAAATCTTTTAAAACCACGTTCTGGGTTCCCCCATGAGCTTCGGCAAAGAAATCGGTTTGCTTAGCACTATCTTTTACGTTTGTGAAGACTTTCTCCTTCAGAAATTTATCTAATTATCGCTCAACTGTGTTAAATAATTGATCTCTGAGCAAGAAATCAGTCAATCCTTCAAATTTTTTCACCGCTTTGCCACATTCAATCCACCGCCAAAATAGTTCGCAATTCTAACGGTGAACTGACCAAAGATTTCTCCCTTATCGGGCTTGCTATACCTGAACTTTTTACGAAAACCCTGTTCAGTGAGCTCGTACCTTTTTAGAAGTGCTTCCTTTAGAACGTCGTACTTAAACACATCGTTTCTCGGAAGTCGTGAGTATACATTCAGTGCTTTACCTTTTAATAGAGCACTAAGATGCAGTGCCCAGTCATTTTGACTCCACTTCTGGTTTTCGGCATACCGCTCAAACCCATGAAGATAACTATCCATGTTATCTTTTTCATCGAAAAAGGGGGGTGATTTGGGGCCCCTTAATTTGCTAAAGGCAGAATCGTGTTCTTTTCCAGATCTCGCTAATTCTACCTTACGACCATGATCCCGTTGCTTTGCTTTTTCTTCTAACGCTATTCGCTTTCCCTCCACTTCCATTTCTCATCCTATCCTGTCCTTTTCGGCCTGTATCTCTAATTCTATCTTTTCCCTTTCGGCCTGTTTCTCTAATTCTATCTTTTCCCTTTGGGCCTGCTTCTCTAATTCTATCTTTTCCCTTTTGAATTCCCTTTTCCTTTCATCGGATTCCCGTTCTAATTCCCTTGACCTAACCCTTTCTTCCCTTTCCCGGGCTTGTTCTTCCTGAATAAATTTCCTCAGACTTTCACCTTCATACCCAAATTCTTTGCCTAAGGCAACCAAGTCCTTAAGGGATGACATGACAATGACAATTGCAATATGAATATAAATGTATAAAACAGGCTGACCTTATCTTCCTGATGAAGGTAACCAAACCAATGCTTTAAATATGTTTATACTGGACACACGGACCTAGATAAACTAAACAAAATAAACCCTAACTTGAGTATTATCTTGTCAAGAAGATCACGCTCAAATATAAACTTTAAATATATACTTTCACAAACATGATTGACAGTTCACTTAATCCAGCGATCCCACTTCTGACACCATTATAACAGAATTGTTACCGAGAGGATGGTGGATTAAATGAACAACACAAACACAAGTGTGAAAGATAATGTAAATTTATGAAATAAATTATTAATGAAAAATAATGATGTATCAACACAATAACTCCTGTGTTCAACCAACAATTACACTCACAACCATTCACAATACATGAATAAATTCAATATTAATACAAAATAAACACAGATACAAATGAATCTCTTGAACTATACACAGATCCAAGGAACCTTTACAATAGTTATATTAAAGCAAGCATAAATTGCGATAAATAAATGCAAAACATCAAACTATACTATCGCACATATGGATTGCGACAACTAGCACGAACATATACAGGTATTCAATCAAGTTGCTAGCTTTTATTGAGAATCATGCAATGCCTTGAAATACTATTGTGTTCTGAAATAACCATGTAAATACAACAATGTATTCAATTGTACTACAATTGCAACACACACATGTGTCTCGACCCTGTATAACCGTAAGATTCACCCACAGTTGAATCGCCGCCCAGTTTCCCCAAAAACCTAGGGTTGACCAATACTTTTATCGGCTGTTTGCCCTTTCACGGATCCACCACAGTTATAGGTACAGACAGCATACAACATCTACTAGAACCAACGTTCCTCAATACCCTAGCTGTCGCCCCGGATGTTTATAACTCTAGACAGCTCCGACACTCGGACTTCTAGCTTTCCGGATATTTACACGTCATGACAGATGTAGACAAACAGACAGTTCGACAGACAGACAGTCAGATATTTCAATTCGATTGCACAATAAATCAGCAAGAATTTCAGCTACGATAACAGATGTTATCAGAGATGTTCCGCAATAAATAAGCTATAATTCAGAGATGTTCTCAGTGATGTTATCAAATGCGCTATCAGACATGCTATCAGATGTTATCAGATGTTATCAGCCGACATTATCAGAGACGCCATCAGACGCCATTAGATGCGCCATTAGATGCGTCGTCAGATGCGCCATCAGATGCCATCAGATATGCCATCAGATGCGCCATTAGATGCGTCATCAGATGCGCCATCAGATGCGTCATCAGATGCGCCATCAGATGCGCCATCAGCTACAATGAAGAAACCAGACTAATAATAGTTGTCTCAAAAAATTATGTAAACCTTAGATCACGCTAGTGCATTTAAAGCCTAATAGTGACTAGTAATTCCAAATAGTAAACGTTTAAAATCTGCATTGCAATAAAGGCATCATTATATGAAATGATAAACGGAATAAAATTCACAATAAAACGAAATATAAATTTAACACTCACCCCTTTGGCTTGAGATTGAAAGACGAGATTATCTATCCTGTGATTAGATACTTTAGGTCCCGTAATTATTATGAGAAATATTCTGCCTTATATACTCTGAAAAAGGTGAGCAGAAATCACAGCAAGATCACCGTGCACTACGTGAAACTAATGTTCCGGATTTCATGTACTTCAAAAAAAAGCACTTGCAAATCGTTACACGCCGCTTACCTTGGGAAAAAAACACTTATTCACCCCAGACAACGCATGTACGACGAAACAAAAAAAAAATGGTGAGATTAGTTTGTAATTTAAGAAAAAAAATAATTAAATTGTCGCCTAATTCTGTGACAATACCTCCCCCCTAAGAATAAAAATGTACACATTTTTAAAACTAACACAAAATAGAAGAAAAATAACTCCTGATGAAATCTTACAACATTTACACCGGTTATACTACAATCTGGATTTTATTACTGGGCAAATTCATACAAATTTCTCATCATGCCCTACTCAAGTAGTCTGCGCCTATATTTTCAACTCCCCTTATTGCTTCTACACGGAAACGATAAGGTTGTAGTGTTAGCGCCCAACGCATCAACCGAGCGTTAGCGACCTTGGCCTTGTTTAAATACAGTAGTGGGTTGGTGATCAGTATCGAGAACGAAATCTCTCCCAAATAGATATGCGTGATGCTTCCCAATTCCCCATACTATGGCCAAACATTCCTTTTCTATGACGGAATAATTTTTCTCCCTGGGTGGGAACTTCCTACTTGAATAAGCTACGGATAAGCTACTGTCGTCTTGCTCTTGCAGTAAAACTGCCCCCAACCCAGTTTCAGAAGCATCCGTTCTTAGAATAAAAGGTTAGCTGACTTCTGGCTATTTTAGTATAGGTGCACTAACCAGTTTCTCTTTCAGAACACAAAATGCTTTATCTTGTGGCGGTCCCCATTCAACTTTGTTTGGTTTCTCCTTCTTTGTTAAATCAGACAGTGGGCTAGCAATGGCTGCAAAGTTCGGAATAAACTTTCTATAAAAACCTACTAGACCTAGAAATGATCTTACCTGCGTGTACATGGTTTGTATACAACAATAGTTCCTAATACATGATACTGTTTTTAGACATGCCATGCAGTATGAAACTGTGTAGTATGTTAATATACTGCATCATTCTAACATGTAAAATTAATAGAGAAAACAATGAGCATATAATAAATCAGACAGCCTAATATATTAATTCACCATATATCAGATTGCCTAATGAATAAATTCACCGTATATCAGATTGCCTAATGAATAAATTCACCGTATATCAGATTGCCTAATGAATAAATTCACCGTATATCAGATTTACCTTTACTTTGTATAGCCACTGCTACCTTATGTACAAGTCCCTTTCTTTTAGGACAATCTTTTTGAACATGACCACATGCATTACATAAGTAACATTGCACACGCTGAATAACTGGATTCCTAACTGACCTATTTACCTCAGCTGATTTTACAAGCTCCCTAGGTATAGGTCTCGCAGACTGGTTTCCAGACTTAAAATCTTTTAAAACCACGTTCTGGGTTCCCCCATGAGCTTTGGCAAAGAAATCGGCTTGCTTAGCCATATTTTTTACGGTTGTGAAAACTTTCTCCTTCAAAAATTGATCTAATTCTCGCCCAACTGTGTTAAATAATTGATCCTTGAGCAAAAAATCAGTCAATCCTTCAAATTTTTGCACCGCTTTGCCACATTCAATTTACCGCTCAAAATAGTTCGCAATTCTAACGGTGAACTGACCAAAGGTTTCTCCCCTATCGGGCTTGCTATACCTGAACTTTTTACGAAAACCCTGTTTAGTGAGCTCGTACCTTTTTAGTAGTGCTTCCTTTAGGGCGTCGTACTTAAACACATCGTCTCTCGGAAGTCGTGAGTATACATCCAGTGCTTTACCTTTTAATAGAGCACTAAGATGCAATGCCCATTTATTTTGACTCCACTTCTGGTTTTCGGCATACCGCTCAAACCGATGAAGATAACTATCCATGTTATCTTTTTCATCGTCAAAGGGAGGTAATTTGTGGCCCCTTAATTTGCTAAAGGCAGGATCGTGTTTTCTTCCAGATGTCGCTAATTCTACCTTACGATCATGATCCCGTTGCTTTGCTTTTTCTTCTAACTCTATTCGCTTTCCCTCCGCTTCCATTTCCCATCCTATCCTGTCCTTTTCGGCCTGCTTCTCTAATTATATCTTTTCCCTTTCGGCCTGCTTCTCTAATTCTTTCTTTTCCCTTTGGGCCTGCTTCTCTAATTCTATCTTTTCCCTTTCGAATTCCCTTTTCCTTTCATCGGATTCCCGTTCTAATTCCCTTGACCTAACCCTTTCTTCCCTTTCCCGGGCTTGTTCTTCCTGAATAAATTTCCTTAGACTTTCACCTTCAGACACAAATTCTTTGCCTAAGGCAACCAAGTCCTTAAGGGATGACATGACAATGACAATTTTAATATGAATATAAATGTATAAAACAGGCTGACCTTATCTTCCTGATGAAGGTAACCAAACCAATGCTTTAAATATGTTTATACTGGACACACGGACCTAGATAAACTAAACAAAATAAACCCCAACTTGAGTATTATCTTGTCAAGAAGGTCACGCTCAAATATAAACTTTAAATATATACTTTCACAAAAATGATTGACAGTTCACTTAATCCAGCGATCCCACTTCTGACACCGTTGTAACAGAATTGTTACCGAGAGGATGGTGGATTAAATAAACAACACAAACACAAGTGTGAAAGATAATGTAAATTTATGAAATAAATTATTAATGAAAAAAAATGATGTATCAACACAATAACTCCTGTGTTCAACCCACAATTACACTCACAACCATTCACAATACATGAATAAATTCAATATTAATACAAAATAAACACAGATACAAAATAATCTCTTGGATTATACACAGATCCAAGGAACCTTTACAATAGTTATATTAAAGCAAGTATAAATTGCGATAAATAAATTCAAAACATCCAACTATACTATTGCACGTATGGATTGCGACAACTAGCACGAACATATACAGGTATTCAATCAAGTTGCTAGCTTTTATTGAGAATCATGCAATGCCTTGAAATACTATTGTGTTCTGAAATAACCATGTAAATACAACAATGTATTCAATTGAACTACAATCGCAACACACACATGTGTCTCGACCCTGTATAACCGTACGATTCACCCACAGTTGAATCGCCGCCCAGTTTGCCCGAAGACCTAGGGTTGACCAATACTTTTATCGGCTGTTTGCCCTTCACGGATCCACCACAGATATACGTACAGACAGCATACAAAATCTACTTGAACCAACGTTCCTCAATACCCTAGATGTCGCCCCGGATGTTTATAACTCGACAGCTCCGACAAAATGTCCATTGTCATCGGCTTTTTTGTAATAGTGTGCGTTATTAGATCGACGTTGATGTTCAGACTAGATATGTTAATTGTGTCCGTATTTCGTATTGTACCAATGTCCACGGTCTCCATCTTGTTGTCAATATTGTGCGTCCTTAAATTGTATTGATACGTCAGACTAAATGTGTAAACGTGTCCTCATTGTCCATGATATACCCATATCCACAAGAGAAATGTTAATACTAATAGATTGCGTCTTTTCCTTATTTTGATCGCTTTAGCTACATGTGTAAACATGTCAACATTGTACATACATCCACATTCATTATGTTTTTAGTAGTTGACGATAGGAACGAATGTTTGTGTTAAGCATATTGTGTATTTCACGGAGACTTTGCATTCTACAAGTTTTTTTGGCTGAATAAATATATCAGGCATACAAACATTATTTCTTTTGTTTAGTGTTTGATATGAACCTCAACACTTAGATTAATGATATGCTAAAACAACAATAACAACAACAACAACATAGACAAAAACGTATATGTTTTAACTGAATTGAAACCTCCTAAATAGCTATAAAGTTTAGGAATTCCAGAAGTGAAATACAGAGTTCTATGAGAATACAAGATTTGTATCATGATCAGCAGAGATGGTGGACAGACCGAAACTATTTCAAGCAAACCGAAACTATTTCAAGCAAACCGAAACCAGTTCTCTTTTATTGTCTGCCTGAAATCGTTTCGGTTTGTCACGCTATTGAGACTCTGTCTCCAGACAGACCCGACGCTGATTATGTTTTGGAGACGAATTGTTTCAACCGAATATTTGATCAAGTTCGATACGATATCTTGATCTAGGATCATGCAAATTTATCGTTACAAATCCATGTGGGATTGAGTGAGCGTGACTGAAGAAATTTCTAAAGAGATTATAATCCATGTCACCACCGCACCAAGTTTGCCAAATATTTCGTAGCGTATGTGTGTCAACTCCGTTGAATACAGCAAGAATATTTCAGTTATCTCTGATCACGTTTGGTATTTGAGTGTATCGTTGAGTTACAGATATCACATTGGTATTGTTATGCCTACCTCTGGAAGATATTCTAGCTGGATTCTTTTGAATGTCTAATAATTTATCATATACAACTAAGTTGTTAATACTTCCATTAATATCATCAATGCTCGGTGCTTTCTTGATATCGGTTATAAACTCAATAATTTCTTCATCGTTTCCGATTTTGCTTTCTCGTTAAAATCCTTTAACATCTCGTGACATCGCTGACCGTCTACACTAGGGGCTATTAAATACAATTTGTCCCATTTCACCCATCTCGTTATTAAATTAAGTAGCGGTTGTGTCTTGCCACTTCCAGATGGTCCGATTATAATTATGCGAATAGAATTTCGTAGTTCTGCATGATGCTTAACTGGTTCTCGTGTTTTTGTCGCCAAAAAAACAAATATATTTATGTTATTATAAATCAATTATGGATCTATATTGTGTGAAATGTAAGAAGCGTTCTAGCACAAATGACTTGACGACGATAACAACTAAAAACAGGTCAGAACTTGCTGGTAAGTGTGTACAATGTGGTACGAAAAAATTAAGATTTTATTATATGAAATCTGGAGACGTTTTCAAACCAAACGAGGAGGTTATATTGCAGACAAGTTAGTAAAACTCCCAGGAACATCATGGGCAAAATATTCAGGAGAAAAACACCTTCCAGGGTATAGATATTGTGGATCCGGGACCAGACTTGATATCAGACTCGATGATCAAAAAAAACCACGACCTGATGAAAACCCAATAAACGCTATTGATAAGGCGTGTCATGCTCATGATGTTGCTTATAAAAGCAGAAATTTGCAACATAGACATATCGCAGATGTAAATTTAATTCATGCGTTGAATTCTATAACTGATAAATCCTTCTAAGGAAAATAGTCTTCATGGTTGATAAAATGGGCGATAAAAAGTAAATTGATGTTGGGTGCTGGTAATTAATAACATCATGGAATCTATTTATCATTCTCCAAGAGGATACTGGAGGCGTAAATCAGCAATCAGTAAACTCGCTAGCGCTGCAAAGGTGAAAAATACTCAGCAGCGGATTGGTTATCCAAACAGGCGATATGGAAAATTTATCTACCACCGTCTAAACAAATTAACTTTTCGCATTTTGATCTCCGCGTACCTAATGAGGTTCATCAGGCCGATATATTATTTTTGCCGCTTGATGATGTTTACAAGTATGCTCTAAGCGTAGTTGATGTTGAGAGTAGATATAAACAAGCATATCCGCTAAAGACAAAATCATCAACTGAAGTGGCTTCTGCGTTTGAAAGGATTTATCGAAGGGATCCTCTGCATTGGCCAAATCTATTACAAGTTGATCCTGGCAGGGAATTTCAGGGTGCAGTGTTATCAACAATGAAGCATCCTAATGTCACCATCAGACGAGGACATCACTTGATCAATTGACGTTTGCCTTGAGCAGTGAAGTACCAATTATTTTTAAAAATCAATATTAAATATCTCTGTAAATAATAATTGATAATCCAAACACATGACAGTGTGCTTGCTGCTAACGCAATCGACTCTTCGGATTCCGAACTGATATGAATGTTGCAGAGTTAATTCGGTACAGATGCGCATTTGACAATACATCGAAAGAGGTGGTTATGAATGCGCCGAATATGCCTCATGGCATGCATTCAAGACGTATAAGTATATTAGCATTTTTATTCTAATTATATATTCTTCACAATCACGATTTATATCAAAATTGAAAACGATAGTCATATTGATTGGCAGTAATTAAACCTTTTTTAAAATAGTAGATAGAAAATTACGATTTGTTTAAAATGAAAAATATCGCCGTATGATAGCCTGCATGTTATTTTCTGCGCTCGCAAATTACATTTTTTCACTCGCACATTGTGACCTTGCGAGTGGGATTTTCTAGGGATGACTCGTGCAGTAATTCCCATTACGACTAGTTTGGAAACTTTCTTAAGAACTGCAGTGATTGTCGGTAACGTCACACGTTGTTGGAAAGGAGTACGGAATTTCGGTACATTAAGACGGAAGATAATAGTTATCTGAGATTTTACGAACACCAGGTGTGCAACGCTGTTGTCAGCGAAGTGCCTGGCTTGTACTAACAAAGCTCTGAATTGGGGAAACAACACACACATACACTGTGCATGTGTGCCCTCTACACTTATATGTTTACCGCCTGCCATACAATTTTTTTTATTCAATAGCCACGATGTTGCTAATTCAAACCCCAATTACTCAGTTGATGCCTGTTTTTACCTCTTATTGGGTGTTGCAATAAGATAACCCAGGATAATTACTCAATGAGTATTTATCATTTGAACTTGGCTTGGTACGCGATCTTTGATGCCGGTTTCGTCTTTGCACTGGTATAGTCACGTGATCGACTAGCGATACGTGATTTGTTTGATTACTGATATAGGTATACAACCTAAGATTTTCGACTTTTTTGTTCATGCAAATTCATGATATTATGAAAAGTATAGTAGAAATAATGAGTAATTACAGGTCATTAGTTTCAAAAAATGTACAACTGTAAGTTTAATCAATGAAAATATAACGATTTTCTGTACGGATTGCTAATTATTATGCAAATATGGAATTTACCGATATTCTCCGAAGTCGCAGTTTCACGTGACGGACGTCAACATTTATAGAAGTCGAGGTAGGCATGTTTCTCTTTTGATGTAAGTATTGCCTTATTATTTGTATTTCTTAGTCTGTCCTTCTCCTTAGTTCTTTATTGTCACCCACAATATATGTATTGCTTATAGATTTCTCATTATATATGATAAATTACAAGAAGTAGGCAAAAAAGTCAATATCATTGAAAATCCTGACAATAAGAGGTTTCTTTAAGGGGCCATTCATGACAGTGTTTACTTGTCGTGTTTGTGAGATTGTCTTACGTTGTAAGATAAACCAGCTAAAAATATGATATTTTTTATCATTGTAATCAGAACCGCTATTAAAAGGTCTTGCTAAAGCTGCTTCTTAGTCTCAGAAGAAAGTTGATTTTCTTGTGCATTTGCATTACCACCTCACGCTCACGTATCCAATAGTCGATGTGATTTGCGCATTTTTTTGTGTATGTACACGTTTGCTTCATTGCATAACACAAAATTAATATTTTCCCACCTAACATGTAATGCATTTGGGCAGCATACCGCAGACATGTAGCATGATGTCCCACCCAGTCACATTATCCTGACACCAGGCCGACCAGTCCTTAACACTAACCTCTTAATGCTGAGCGCCAAGCGAGGCAGCTGTTAGTTCCATGTTTGTAAGTCTTTGGTATGACTCGGCGGGGATCGAACCCACGACTTCCCGCTCCCGCGGCAGACGCTCTAACCACTAGGCCACAGGAGCAGTTGAGTATATATATGTTTCTTTTTAAAAAGGGACATATTACACTCCAAGGTAAGCACACGATTCAGATAACGTGATTTGTCTAAAGAAAGCGTGTTATTTCCACAAACAAAGAGCATAAAACAAACGATGGACTGTGCAAGCTCTGAATGGAAGACTTCATTTTTTTCCACTGCAACTTGCTAGATGAAATGGTATATTTTCATAAAGAATACTGTGTAAATATGGCACTTTGAAAAAAATTCATTGATATTACTTTGATTATTTTGATGGTGACTACGCACGTTTCATAAACATTTTATGACGCTAAAACGCGCTTGCGCCGTTGATATCAAATATTTCTGAGATATCTTCATCATATCAATCATAGAGCGGTCTTCTTCTGGTTTGTCAATTTCAGCCACGTGTCTCAATCTGGCCACCAAACCGTATTATGTGGCCACCAAATTAATTGGCGTAACAACTTGCAGCCTTTGGACCGTCGCATATGCTCTCATGCCACCCTCAGGGTAGATTGAGTTTGATACTCCTGATTTCAATCATCGTTGGATCGAATTAATTTCGTTTTTATCCTGTCATTGATAGTAGTTGTTACCTCTCCTGGCTACATATATGTTTCAATTAAACCCCAATAAAGTGTATTGAGCGAAACCAAACACTAGAAACTCTTAAGTAATTTGTACTTAAGACACAATAATGTGTCAGAATTCAACTAGCATTGGAGTATGTATGCATGCATGTATGTATGTATGTATGTATGTATGTATGTATGTATGCATGCATGCATGCATGCATGCATGCATGCATGTATGTATGTATGTATGTATGTATGTATGTATGTATGTATGTATGTATGTATGTATGTATGTATGTATGTATGTATGTATGTATGTATGTATGTATGTATGTATGTATGTATGTATGTATGTATGTATGTAAGTATGTAGGTAGGTAGGTAGGTAGGTAGGTAGGTAGGTAGGTAGGTAGGTATGTATGTATGTATGATTCACGCAGTCAACTTTCATACGGGCTACCTGGTGTCCCCAAAGTGTTTCCTACAACCTTATTATCATTGTTTACTGTTATATTCAACCTTATCATCATCGTTTACTATGCGTTATGTACAACCACCTATCGTTACTATGTGTTATATACAACCTTATCATTGTCTCTTGTAATGCTTAGTAAGCATAAAGATTACAGCTTTAAACATTAAAATATCCATGTTTTATTTCTCGATGTTGATAAATTATACAATTATTCAATTTAGCCTTTTTATGAAATCTTCGATATCCAGTAAAAATGCATTGTCTAATTATCCGGCCCATTTTATTGTGGCGTGTTATTGTCGAGATGCCAGACGCATTATATTGTGGTTAATACTTTCATCTGCTGTAGGCGATGCAATTAAGCTCACGAGTGAACTTGCATGTCAGTGCGTGTTTCAAGAACCGTTCGATATTTATAAATAATAATGTTTGTAGTGGACGGTCCAGTATCAGAATAATATATAACAAACATTTACCTACCATTAATTTTATAGATTTATTAGGTTATGGTCGTATATGGCAAATATATTATATGCTAAATGCTGATGTATATAGCAAATATAGTATATGTTAAATGATGATGTATATAGCAGCAGCAGAGAGGGCGAACCATACGATTACTTTTTAAGCAAATTATTTTAAGCCTCCTTTTGCCAAATAGAGCCTTAGATCATACGATTACTTTTTAAGCAAATTATTTAAAGCCTCCTTTTGCCAAATGAAGCCTTAACGATTTTAGGGCCCTATTTGTCAAATTAAGGGGAACCAGAGTGGGTGCAAAAAACCTCTAAAAAAAAATATCTTACAACATCGTCGTCGCCGCCCTCTCTGCTGCAATGTGTTAACTAAATATTTGATCAAGTCCGACACGATATCTTGTCCGAGGATCTGATAAATTTATCGTCACAAATCCATGTGGGATTGACTGAGCGCGGCTAAAGAAATTTCTAAACTGATTATGATCCATATCGCCACCGCACCAAGTTTGCCAAATATTTCTTAGCGTGTGTGTATCAACTCCGTTAAATACACACAGCATATTGCAGTTATCACTGATGACCTTCGGGAATTAAGTGTAACGTTGAGTGACATATATCACATCTGCGTTTTTGTGACGTCCTCGTGAAAATATTCTAGCAGGGTTTTTTTGATTATCTAACATAACATCGTCGTATACGACAAGATTGTTTTACTTCCGTCGATGGAGTCAATGTTAGGCGCCTCGATATAGGTTATAAACTCAATAATATCCTCGCAGTTAATTTATAAGTGATAAGTACAGGCTTTTACTCCCCGCGCTATCATCTCTCTGGGGAGTCTATGAGTTGGTGTTAACACAATCATGGTTGTGAAATCCGTAGGATTTTTCCCACGGAATAATTCAATTGCACGAGTTGTCTTTCCTGATCCACCACAACCGTTTAAATAAACTGTCTTGTATCTACATACGGGATCAGATACCGGTAGTGCATTATAAAATTCAGATTGAGTTTCAATACGGTTACAACAAAGATATTTATCGTCGTTGGTAACGTCTGCGGATTCACAATACTCGTGTAGTTTTTCCTTTTTAAATCGCCAACGTCCCCACGCTTCCTCCGAGGATGTGAATGCCGCTACATCCGATCTGTATTTCTCGTGGATATACATCGAATCAGTAGCTACTCTATCTGGAAATCTATTTATCATCGAAAATAGATTAATACAAGCATAGACTAGCATATAACTTCTCAAAAGTGTATACTGGGGACTATATCCATCACAGTAGGTAACAACCGTACCTAATTTCTCATCGTTGGATAGAAAAGCATCACTACGGGATACAAGTTTTCCATGTTTCGTTAAATCCGCTATGATAAAGTCGTATTCTGCGTTGTCTATGATCAACCTCGAAGAGTATTTTGAATTGTCATATCTTCCACCTTGAGTGAATTTACCAATTATTTTTCATCCGAAATCTTTGGCTTTTTTGGTTTTAATTTCAAATAACTCCTTAGACCATTTCATGATTTGTTCTTCGTTTAAAATCTTCGATTTTCCATCGCGTATTATATGATCTAAATTAGGTTGTGGTAACCAAACATCCTTCTGCGCACGATAGCATATAATAGCTTCACCGACAATCAACGATTGCAACATCTCACAATCAATCATATACCGCAATAACACAATTGGCATCCACGCCTTTTCAGATAGGTGTCTACCAAGCCAAACATAACTACACGGATGTAATCCTGCAGCGAGTTTGAATGATATCACACGAGCGAATCCCGTTAAATCAAAATCGGGTAATGGCCCATTAATCGCAACACGAGTCATTTCATGCGTGGGGTGTCGAAATCGTTTAAAATACTCAGAGCATTCTCCATACCCGAGAAAACTTCCAGGATAACACGCGGATATATCAATTGAAATCATACCATCACGTGAGTATTTTGTATTCCACAACCCTCCATGATCAAATTCGACGCAACTCAATTTAACGTCCTCGAGAAAATCATTTCGTGTTGGACGCCATGAGTTTTTTTCTCTTGCGAAGTGAGCTAACACTGATGGAATTGTGAAGCTATCCACGAGTAGTTTTTCATTGAATGAAATCTCTTTTGAGAATGGAAATTGCAAACCAAAATCATTAGCAATTTTTCTCATTCTGTTATCTAAATCTTCAACGCGATATAATTCACCATTTGGTCTTACAAATTGATCAAATTCTATTTCGGGATCTTCATTACTTCTAAGTAACCACACTGACACGGGATCATCTTTACACAACGCAACAATAACATTGAATAATTTCTCTTCATAGAAAACATTTCCGGAAAATTCCCCGGAGATATATTTCACGATTCGTTCTCGTGGAAATACATTTACTGCAGGTGTCCACGCGTGTTTGTTATGATCAATAATTTCAATTGGCGCTCCTTGTGATTTATATTTCGGTTCGTATAATACTTCTCCGGTTATTGTCGTTACTGATATTGGGAATCTTATTGATGCTTCTAATTTAGCTATATCGGAAATCTTTGCACCGTGTTGTTTCACTGTCAGTTCCCATTCGGTTATTTTCCTACGTCGCAGATCAGTTTATTTCCTCGGGATGCATTTGTAAAGTGTTCCATTATCCGTGTTGCTACACAATTGAGTGTTGACGACGTTTTCATAGGAGCTAGTTTTGCAATACTCGGCTTATCATTTAGCTGATATATTCCGTAAACAACTGCTGTTACAGGGTAAGATTTCTCGTAGTATGGTTTGTCAATTCCAGTTAGAATTCCTGGTTTGGAATCTCTACTCACAATGACAATTTTTTTATCCTTGAGGATTGGTTCAAATTTATCTCTGATAACCCATTCACCTTCGACTTCGATAATGAATTTTTTTCTGAAAAAATACCGTTTTCGAAGATGTGACATTATCTCAGCTGCTCTTGTATCATTCATGGTAGCATCAATGTTAGATACATTGACACCGACATCTTCGATGTTGTTGATAATTCGAAATGTCGACCACGTATGAGATGCTCCATCACGCTTAAATTCATTAAAACAGTCTCTGACTTTACTCAACAGGGTTCTGTCATCTATTAGACTTTTTGGTATATTAGAGATTCTATCGAGATTAAATCTAGCATTTTTCCAAGGCTTAATTTTCGATAATCTCTTGAATTCTTTCATAGTATAATAATTAAAACAAGTATTTAAATAAAAAACTTTTTATATAATGAATCATTGCAAATGGCTTATGATTGGATCAAAGACTCCGTGTAACAAATCATGCAGAAATGAATTATGTGGGTATCATATGCAAAGCGTGAGAAACGGTTCAAAAGGTCCTCTTCCATGCATCCATTGTGGGGTAGGTGTTAGAGGTAATTCACAATTATGCATCAATTGCGGGGGTAGGCGTTATAGAGAGTTGAAGCGTTTTTATGACAAGCGAAGAATAAAAAATCCTGACTCTGTCAACGACAACGTCAATGGCAAAATCATAAAAAATGCCCAAGACTACATAGAAAGATTTCCTAGTGTTATATCTCAACCAAATAATGAATTAGACAAATAGAAGTATTGTATAAAATGAACCAAGAATTTCAAAGACATCCTGTTATTGAAAATTACGAAGCTTCTCGTGATGGTGTTGTTAGATACCGTAAAAATACGAAATCTGTTGGGTGTGATAATGGTATGGGGTATTTGAGGTTTAGCGCTGGAAATAAGAAATATCTCAATCATCGTTTCGTCTATGAAGTATTTAACGGATTGATCAAGGATGATTTTGTTATTGATCATATTGATGGTATTAGGACTAATAATTCTTTATCGAATCTTCAAGCTATTTCACAACGTGAAAACACAAAACGAGGTAGGACTGGTAATTATAAATCAATTGGGAAGAGACCAGTAAAATCAATTAGCACTGACAACGAGGAAATAATATTTCCGTCTGTTACTTCAGCCGGTAGATATTTCGATATTTATTCGTCTTCTATTCAATGCGTTGCAAAGAATATAACCAAAACCGCGTTTTCAAAATGTTTTTGTAAAAAAAATCGATTTGTTTATGTGAATTAACGGAGATAACTCACTAGTAACGCGCGTGTGACAAATTATCAATGACAGAGTTATCGTTGAAACATTGTTATTGTTTTGGTGGTTTTTGATTGGTTGTTATAATTATCATGAATAATCAATTATCCGTTTCTGAAATCTTTTCAGACCTCGAAACAAAATCATCATAGCGTTTACAAATAATCATATTCTTTTTTTTAGTGTATTGTTCAAGTATTATGTAATATTTCAACGTTGTCAGTGATCGCTTTTAAACACAACAAACAATTACAAGCAGACACCATTCTATCTAACTTCGCTGTAATGAGTGGTTATATACAACCTGGTCTGTTATATGTTTGGGCTTTAGCCGAAGTTCAAGTGCAAAACCAAACCACACAGTCTCACGTGGTGTGATTGTTATTATTGACATTCAAACCAAGTTGGATTTTTGTGATTTGGTTTTTGCACTTGAATGTAGAATAGCCCGCGTCATCCATTGTCATTGAATCAATTCATTGTACATACTATTATCATTCATTTTCATTGAATCAATTCATTGTAAATACCATTGTCATTATAATCTATTGTTCTACCGTCCTATGTGTATAATACAACCGCCTATACACTAGATCAGGGGTTGCAAGTACCGTCCTATATGTAAATACATCCGCCTATACACTAGATCATGGAGTTGATGTGGCGTCCTATGTGTAAATACAACCGCCTATACACTAGATCAGGGGTTGTAAGTACCGTCGTCATCTATTATATATAATCATAATCACTTATAATCGCATTAAGCTTCTGGATATGCTAAGATGACCAACACCTTAGCGTGTCCAGAATTCATTTTGTGGATTTAAAAATCCAAAGGATTTTCGTTCAAACAATTAAATAAATATACTCTTTCATATATATGAATTCTGAAAATCTCAAATGTGTTATTGTTGAAATCAACAAACTTAAAGATCAAAATGGAAAATTATGTTAAGGGTTAGATTGTGATCAAATCATGACCGATTTCGAGGATATACAATTTGCAGAGCAGAATGGAAAATATGTACTCGCTAAGAAATATTTTTTAATTAAGCGCGTACAAAAACTTATCCGTGAGAGTTTAGTTTATCATGAAGACGTTAATGTGTTTGTACAACTATGTAACATCGTCGAACATATACGTAAGCAATTAAGTTCAGAGTATGAAAGCAGAAAACTTATTAATTGTAAGGTGAGACAATTAAAAACGTTAATGGAGCAAGCTGAGCCCCACGCGTAGAGAGCTTAACCGGTACGGGTAATTGTATGACGTGTATCATGTAACGAGGAAGTAAAATTGTGTGTATGTGAATTAACCCCGTACAACAGGGAAGTATAATCTAGTGATTTCTTTTTTTTGCTCGGAGAATCCAAAGGATTTTTAATTGAAATCGCTTGCAATTTAACAATAGTGATACTCTTTCAATAATGGTAGGACAATCACTGACCACACGTAACACAAAACAGCGACTGATCGATATTAATAAACTATTACCCCTTCGTGGTCGTATACGCGAAAAACTTCAGCAGTGGCAGTTAATTCAGACTGATTTTAGAGAGGGTTCTGAACAACTCTAATTCAGACTGATTTTACAGAGGGTTCTGAACAACTTTTAAGCCGATTGTTGCTGCAACTACAGATGTGAAAACAGCTACTGAACGAGCTATATACGGAGATATCCCTAAGGAGAGTATTAGAACAGAGAGACCTTTTCTTGATGAACTTGAAAAAATAGCAAGACGATCTAAACAAACAAAAAAGTCTTTAAAATCACTTCCTGGTGATATAATAACCGCTGCAAGACAACAAGAACAACAAGAACAACAAGAACGAGAACTTCAGGAAGAAGTTGAACGATTAGATGATATTGATACACCACCTGAACCACTTGAAGAAATTAAAGAAGAATTTCAAGAAGAATTTCAAGAACAACAAGGCGCTGACTATTCTCCTGAAAATATTTTTACATTTGATTCGTTAAATACAATCAGAGGAAAAACAGACTTTGAGTTAGTTAAATTTACCCAAGGTAACTTTAAAAAAAAGAAAAAAGATTGCTATTCAAAAGACGAACAATCTAAAAAAATTTGTAAAAAATCAAGAAATTTGGGCAAATAAGGTCTTTTTAGCAAACCATGGAAAAACTAAAATCACAAGAGAAACGAGTAATGATTATAATCAGTTTCTAGCTATGGTAAAGGAAGTCACAAAACCACCACCAGTATACACAGCTGACCCAATTCCAAGTGAAATACAAATAATGGCAGAGGCTGATTCTGAGAAGGGTGCAACTAGTACAACTAAAAAAAAGGGTAGTGGCTTAGTTGGAAACTCTAGTGTAACATGTCCTGGTAATATTCTTGGTGATATAACACGATTAGAAGTACTCGTAGGGGGCAAAGGAGCTGGGAATAACTCACCAGAAATAATTAATGAAGCAGCTGATATCTGTAGGCGATTATTTCAAGGTGGTATCATGGATATTGCAACATATCGAGATTTTATTGAAGAGTTAGTGGACAGTTATCATAGCGATTAGATAAATAGCAATTGAATAGAGAATGATCATACACTACAACCATGATAAACCAACTAACGTCTACGTAGTGAACTCACGATTGCCAAAATACGGAGCATACTATGGAGATGGTCTCGGTAATACTATAATGGGATTATTTTCAAGAATGGCTCCAAAAGTAGCGCCGCTAGAAAAACAACTATCAATGAAAGCTATTGATGTTATCAGGGATAAGGGTATTAGCGCTGTTGGTGATCTTGCCACGAAGGCGTTTTCAGCCGCGAAGGATAAACTAACAGCGCTAGTTCGACGTGGAAAATCCAAAGGATTTTCAAAGAAACCATTACCGTTGCCATGTACTGCGGTTATGCCTGCGCAGGTTAGTAAAATAATAAATAACGCAGTAGACGAAAAACTACAGTCGTTGATTTCATCATCGATGACCGCCCAAGATAACATAACAGCAAATATGATAGCGGGAAGTGGTCTTGGAAATTCAAAAAGTTTCTACAAAAGTCAAAGACGTCGATGAAAACTGCTTGTAGTTTATAAAATAATAATTATTATAATAAATGAAAAATCTGCGATTTTCAATTCTGTATTTTTCACTGGTTTTCACTGAATTGGGGTGATTTTCGATGATTTTTTGACTGATTTAGGTAATTTTTCATCGTGAAATCACATTTTTTGTGAGAATTAAGAAGAAATTCGTAGGGTCAAGTGGTCGAATTTGCATGGGATTTTCCATAGGAAAAAGCTGTTAGGAATATTTTTTATTGTTTTCGAAGCAAAAATGATCAAAAATGATTAAAAATCACCCAAAATTCAGTGAAAACCAGTGAAAAATCCAGAAAAATCCGGAATTATTCCGTAGGGTCAAGTGGTCGAATTTGCATGGGATTTTCCATAGGGAAAAGCTGTTAGGAATTATTTTAAAATAATTGAAAATCATTGTTGAAATTCGAAGAATTTCCATGATTTCACCTTCAATTTAGACCAGCGGGTATATAATAAAAAATGTTCAAACAGAACCCTGATAGTGCATTTGACATGGACGCCCCAGTACTCAAGGATGATTCTGTACGCGATTATCAATTTTTTGCCTATCACGCAGTACAACCTAATCTTCGGGGGAGAATCGAACTTCAAGTTCATGATACCAGTAAATACTTTTTGCCTTGTGAAGCCTTTATTGAAGTCGAAGGTGAACTTTTACAAGCGGGTGATACACCATATGCTGATAACCAAACTACCCCAGTTGGTTTTGTTAACAAGGGAATCATGGCGTTATTTGAAAGTGCTAGATATCTCATTGATGGAGGAGAAATCGAATCTATTGAACGTGAAGTTGATATTGCAACGGGAATAATCGGGTTAGCGAGATATTCTGATGACTATACTAGATCAGCAGGTCCCTCAATGATGTTCACGAAGGATATTACTGATCAAGCTGATCACCTTCAATATTTTAAATTACGGACACCGCGAGATACCGCATCAGATCCACAACCCGATTCTCCTGAACATCATGCAAGACCAGCTGCTGTTTTTGATGTTATAAAAAAACGTTAATGGTAATTACAACCTAGGATTTGCAGCACGAGTATCAATGTTGCAAGGTCAACATCGAAGGTTTTCATGTGCGATTCCGTTGCATCACATTTTTGGATTTTGTAGAAACGTCAGAAAAGTTATCTATGGAGCAAAGCATACGGTAGCAGTAGTGAGAAAAGGTACTGATGATAATGGAATCTGGCGCGGTGCTGGCGTTGCCGCTGGTAAAGTCGTTTTATCAAAACTAACACTGTGTATGCCGGTGTTGACTCCGTCGCTGTCAACAGAACCACGGTTACTATCATTTATGGATCGTGGGGGAAAGACGTTGTTGAGTTGGTTGTCAACGTCCACAGATACCACGGATTATAATATTGATGGTACACTTACATGGCATCTAGCATCGAAACAGGGTATTTCAGCTCCACGTCACATATTTGCTGCGCTACAGAATACTGCGCGATTAGATAATCAAGAGCGTTCCCATATGATATTTGATCAAATTGGGTGTAATGAAGTCTCGCTGAAAATAAACGGACAGCAAGAACTATCAGAGGATATACAACTAAATTACACAGAAAATCATATTGCACGAGTTTATTATAACCTGTTGTCGTATATGGGACGCGATCAAAATGTTGATACTGTCTACAAATATCACAGTTTGATTTTAAAAGTCTGTATCCGATTTATTACTTTTCGTTGGAACATCTTGACTTGATGAGACAGTCCGTCGTTGATATATATTTCCGAGCTCGTGTAACCCGTCCTCCTGGTCCAATAGTTGGTGGGGTACCTACTATCCTTATCCCGAATTATAGAGCGGTTGCTGTCATTCTCAGTGATAAATCAATGATACTCAAAGGTGTTGGTGGACGAATAAGAGTGGTAGATGCACCAGTGGAAAATCTGTAATTACTTACTTCGTAATTGATTTTCCATCTCTCTCTCTCTCTGCGATTTAGAATCAATCTGTTTTGTATAATGTCGTATAGTAATATCAATGTCACGTTGACACCTGGTCAGTTAAAAAAATTACAATCCAAATCAGCTAAGCAATGTGGAACCACAATAACGCTGAAACCTAATCAAATGAATGGCGGAGCGAATAAACTATCGTTGACGAAAACTCAGGTTAATCATTTTAATAAAGCGCTTAAAGAAAAAAAAGGAGTTCAGGTTACTCTTTCTGCGAGCGCTATTAAAAACATGGAAAAGACAGGTGGTATATTCCCGCTGTTAGGGTTGATTCCAGGGTTGATTTCCGCAGCGGCCCCAGCGGTAGCTAAAGCGGCAGCGTTAGGGGCTATTGGTACCGCGGCAGGAATGGCACTAAAAAAGGCAACTGGGAAGGGTTATAAAAAAAGGGGAAGGATCTAAGACTACCAGGAAACCCGTATTCATGGTACAGCGGAAGCGGCCTGAGAATCCCAAGAACGATTCACTAGTGAAAAATCTTCCAATGTCCAATTTTGATTTAATTGATGCTGCTAAAAAACTCGCGATTAAAAACTTCAGAGGTGTTTTTATGAAAGATCAGTTACCGGCACAACCTAATCACGTTGAAACCGGTATTATTAATCTAGATAACAGCGATGGACCTGGAATCCACTGGGTTGCATACGCGATTGATCCACGTGGGATTATTTATTTTGACTCATATGGACTAGCGCCTCCGAAGGAATTTATGCGTTATATAAACAACTTAAAAATACCCCGCTGGTATTGCACGTTACCAACACAAACGATGATTGACCCACCCATATGTGGAAATGAAGTATTAAACGTACTTAATGCTATTTCAAAGGAATCTTTGATGAAATTGCAAAGTAATTTACGATCAAAACCACCCCATGTAGTAGTGAATGAGTATACTAGCAGTCGTTGGATTGAAAATGTTTGATTGGAAATCTTTGATGAAATCTTTTAGATTGTAAACAGAGAAAAGATTTCTATGATAACAATGATTGATATTTGGGAACGACCTTTATCAGCGCTGAAGAAACCGGATACTGATGGAGTTGAAACCCTTGATAAAAAGGATGTTAAAAAACTAATCGAAGATGAAATAGCCGAAACGTTGAACCTGGTAGATGTTGATCCTGGTGAAATAGTTGTATTTGGCGATCGTCAGGGTAAATTGAAAACTAGTAATGTCTCCCTCGATAATATTTTAGTTAAACGACGAGACGCAGCAGAGGATACTATCGCGTTATTT
Source organism: Unio delphinus (assembly GCA_029339505.1). Taxonomy (NCBI): domain Eukaryota; kingdom Metazoa; phylum Mollusca; class Bivalvia; order Unionida; family Unionidae; genus Unio; species Unio delphinus. The sequence continues at coordinate 8,123,210 of JAQISU010000162.1, forward strand.
TCCGATCAGGGTAAACTCAAACCAGGTGTACTTATTTCAACGATCACGGATAAATTAGCAACATTCGATAACACGGTGAATTCATTGGAATCGCTCAATGATAAGTATGACGATCATATAGTTGCATTTGATCAGTTTACTACAGTACAAAGTAATATAATTGACAAAATTGATAAACCCTTGCTAGAAGTTTTTGGAAATCCACCAGTGACCACACCAAAACTCACCTCGATAAAAGATTCTATGTTGGAACTAACAACTCTTCAATCCGAATATGAAAAGCACGTGAAACAGTTTTCAATGTTTCGTTAAAACCTCATCGATAAATTTATTGGAACTCCATTCGATAAAATTGAAATAACCCTTCCTGATATTAAAAAATCCATCGATGATCTAAAAACATTCAACAACGCAATGAAGGATGATACAACGAAGATGATAGTTGTTATTGAAAAAATAAAAATTCCTCATAAGAGCACCAACAATATCGTATACACGATTCAACAGGGTTCATTTGCGTGGACTCCCACAACCAACATTTTACACGTAACCGCAGCCGTCAACGGTATTTATCGATTAACAATAGTATCACCGACTCAATTCAATATATCATCAAGTAGTTCATCGGAAGTCAATAATACAGTATCAACGATCATCGACAAGGACGTATCTGAACAGTTCACGATAACGACTGCAGATAGAAATCTAGCCAGGGTTTCAGTAACGTGGTACGTAGAATTCGTAGTGGATTTAAGTAAACAACTAAACTGAAAGTTTCAACTGAAAACGCTAGCAATTTGAAATCAATTGAAAACGCTAGCGCTTTTAAAATAAAATGACAATCCCTTCAGTGTATCAGTATCGCTATGATCAGGTCAGAGAATTTCAAACTAAACTCAACTCACGCTGTGAGGAGTATCAAATAAAAATCAAAAAATACCAACGAAGAATAACCGCGGTTGATATCACCATGTATTCGGTGTCGGGCGTAATCACTGCTGCTGGGATAATACTATCTTCGGTTACAATGATTGCTCCGGTCGTAGTTCCAATCGCTATTTCCGCGGTGGCTACAATCGCGGGTATATTAACCGGGATCAGAAAAAAAACTATAATCGTGTAGCCAGAGTAAACTACACGACTATGAAATTAAATTTCACATTGCATCTACCGGTTACTCGCAATTATCCTCGTTGATATCATCATCACTCGATGACACTACAATATCAGATAGCGAATTCTCAACGATGTCTCATTGTATAAATCAAAAATGCTAAAATTAGAGCAGAATAATAATAATAATGTGGTCACAAGAACTACTTCAACAAATAATAACAAATACAACACCGGTGAAAACAAGCATGATATCAATAACCTCAACTCATCCTGAATTCAGTGTAAATTTCCCAATTCCCGTTCCAGTGAGCGAGATCGCGCTGGCAAACTACGAGTGTATCATAGCTGGCCCAATATCAGATCTGTAGCATTTGGTGGTCAACAACCAAATAATTCCTTGGTGTTCGCTTTGAAAAATCGTGAAGACGGAACTCCAGACTGGAACGTTGTCTCGTTACCAACTGGGTCATATCAAATCGAACAAATCAATTAACGAATTACAACGAAGAATAAAATCTATCACTGGAAAAGAATCAAAAATCGCTATAACGATTCACGAGCCGACGTTACCATCTGCGATTGAGATCAAATCACCCGGATATGTCGTTGATATTTATCAGAGTTCTATAAGATCAGTGTTAGGATGTCCTGAATTACCACATCGACAGAAAGAAACCGTTAATATACCAGAACCTGTAAAATCTGATTATGTCTACAACGTGATAAAACCCGATAATCCATTGAAAAGTTATCAAGATTATTATCCCAACAAGTTTATGAGACATGACAACTATAATAATCTGATATTTCACCCTGGTTTAATCGAAGAAAATTTAACAGCGATGAATAATGATTTTGTATTATTGTTAATATCACTTAAATCCGGCTCTCTCACCCAAGATGAATTTATTAGTGTAGTACAAACAGGTAACAAAATCATCAACGATATGGAAACATTTCATGCGCAAATTATTCAAGAAGGAGGTTTTAAAATTTTGCGAATATGGGGAAAACCCGAAGACAGAGCAGAAGATCTCCCAAAATTTAAAATTCCTGGGTATAACCCCGACGAATTAAAAAAATATCTCAGTTATGCCATCGATATCGGGTTTAAGAAAATCCACAACGATTGGAAGAAATTATCACGACAACAAACAAATATTCTGACATTTAATAACGACCCAGATGGCGGTGGGAGACATATCGCTCCTCAAAATGTGAATATATCCTCAGTGATTGCGCTGAATTTGCGCTGTGACGTTATCGAACGAAGCTATAAAATAAATCTCGAGCGATCAAATCAAGCTCAGCAGGGATATATTCTATATTCATTTGCACCAACGACTCCTCCAGGGTTTCTAATTATTGAAGACCAAACTAATCCAGTCTTTATGCGATGTCATAATGATTCTTTAACGAGAATTAATTTCAAACTCACTGACCAATCTAATAATTTGATTGATCTGCGAGGTGAAGTTTTGCAAATTAGTCTGTTTGTGAAATCATAAGTGATTTTCAATCATAAGTGATTTTCATCGTAAAAAAATTGTTAACACATAGCAGCAGAGAGGGCGGCGACGACGATGTTGTAAGATATTTTTTTAAAGGTTTTTTGCACCCTCTCTGGTTCCCCTTAATTTGACAAATAGGGCCCTAAAATCGTTAAGGCTCCTTTTGGCAAAGGGAGGCTTTAAATAATTTGCTTAAAAAGTAATCGTTTGATCTAAGGCTCTATTTGGCAAAAGGAGGCTTAAAATAATTTGCTTAAAAAGTAATCGTATGGTTCGCCCTCTCTGCTGCTATAGCAAATATAGTATGTGCAAAATGTTGATGTATATAGCAAATATAGCATATGCTAAATGCTAATGCATATGGCAAATATGTGTATATGCTACCCACGAGAAGCTACTGGTAAGCTTTCTCACATACCCACATTGGCCGAATCCGAGAATCGAACATACGCAGACATAGGTGAGATGGCAGTGATCCATAATGGACAGCGCTTTAGAAAACTCGGCCACTTGGGGCCCCTGAGCTGCTTGGTATATAACACTAATAGCATTGTGGCTTTTGTAAATTCCATTTTGTTCATTTTGATCAAAAGTATTAAAGTATTAGCTTGTTTATTTATTTGGCAATGATGAAATAGCATTCAACGTACCATTTACAGCTGTGAATCGTCATATATATTGTGCGACCGGCCTTATTAAATTCATATCACGATACAAATCCCTACATTGTCCGTTTGTCTGTGCATGTAATGTATGTCCGTGTTATGTATAAATGCAGCAAAGTTACTAGTATTACCTCATTATATCATCGCTGTTTTTCAGATTCTGCATATGGTTTTGTTACTCACTGTACAATGTTTTTGTACTTATTTTATCCATGCTCTCTTTTCAGATGAAAGCCTTAAGTAAAGCTGAAAAGTCCGCGTTTATGATGATGTCTGTTATTTTGGTCTTAACAAAGCATGTTAGTGGAAATCATGTATAACTCAATTCGTAAAAGTAGAAATGTTCAACGCGATTGCGTCTGAGCTCAAACTTGAGGGAGAACATTTTTTTTCTAAAACATCGTTGGACTAGTTTTGTTTATCTGTTATGTTTTCTTTCTTTTTTTGAGGCACCAGTTAGATGGCCCCCCCACCCCCATTTTAAAAACATAGAAAAAGTGTTTATATATGAGTGTGTTCCCCCTGATGTGTAGTTTATATTTTTAATTTTCCATTGATTTTAATCTTACATTTAATTTTGTCCCATAGGGATTATACAATATTTTTGAAAGGGTTATGTTTAGATTCCCTAATGTTACTTTAAGGAGGGATATCCGAGATAGGTATTTTTCCACCTTTCTCGTCTTCCTTCTCTTGATTAATTTAGTTGAAACTGGCTAAGGATCCCTTGTATCCTGTGTATGCTATTTGTGTTTGTGCTATATTGTATGTTTGCTCACCCTCTCTCTCTCTCTCCTTCTCTCTCTTTTTTGTTTTGTTAGGATAGCCCTTTCTTGTAAATTTTCCCAGTTGTCTATTTAGTGACCTGGTCCTACAAGCAGATCGTCACTTGTTGGCCTATTGGTTAAAGCGTCCGCCGCGGAAGCGGGAGTTCGTGCGTTCAATCCACGGCCAAGTCATACCAAAGACTTACAAAAATGGTACTGACAGCTGCCTCGCTTGGCGCTGAGCATTAAGAGGTTAGTGTTAGGACTGGCCTGCCTGATGTCAGGATAATGTAATTGGGTGGGACATGATGCTACATGTCTGCGGCATGATGCCCCAGTGCTAGATATCACTATAAACTGCCTCACTGCATACATCGTAGCGATAGTTTTGAAAAATTCTTAAAAATACGTTAAAAATCTTAATCAAACAAACATAAAAACTTGTTAATTGTATTCCATCTGTTTACTTTTATGTAATTTTGAATTTTTAGCAAAGCCCGGTGTGCTTCATTTTATGTTTATTTATCAGGTTTTATACGAGATTAAATGTTTCTAATATTTTCATGATTGAATTCTTTTCATGTTGTATTTTGCCTATAGTCTATTGCAATCAAGTCCGACTGTATTCGAGTCGGTGTCTGTACATATATTAAATTTCGATTGTACTATTCCCGACTCAAGTTGGGTCGTCTTTATTTATTTATATTTATATTTCCTTTCCAAAGTTAGTCTAACTTATTTATTTGCCCTATAAACTGTAAAACAGGACGGGAGCTACACCGAGACAGTGTATTCATGATTGTATAGTTTTGAGAAATACTCATCAGCGATTTTGTTTTTGAAGGGCATGCTTTTTGGGAAACACACGTTATATACCTTACACTAATCCCTACTTGTTCTAATTTTGTAATTTTGTTATTCTGTCCCTCTAATTGGGTTATTTTCTCGACTCTTTCACATGCCTGTCCACTTAGCGTAGCGTAGTGACGTCCTTATCTGTACTTACTATTATTTGTCCGTATGCGCTCATGTTGATCGGTTATGAGCGACTCCCACTTTACCGACATATTTGGTAAAAAACCCTAAAATGATCGTGATTTTTTACACGTACCCTTTCACGGCCTAGCAGTTATCGTTGATCCAGCAAGTTTTTTTTTCAATCACCTTATCAATTTTTAAATGCACAATTGAACATCACCTGGGGAGTACTGTAGACATTATTTTAGCGAGGACCATTGAGAGAGCACAACGCCATCCTTTTATATGTCAAGTTAATTCGAGTGACATTCGACCTTTCGCGACCCGTTTAAAATTGTTTTGCATTTATGTTGTTTGTATTTTTGTATTGACATTTAAACTGTCATGTTTTTGCAGATTTTCATTAATACCACTTAACGTCAGGCTCTAGGTGACGTACATAAAAGTTGAAAAGTCTAACAAGTTTACACACACTCTCTCTCTCTCTCTCTCTCTCTCTCTCTCTCTCTCTCTCTCTCTCTCTCTCTCTCTCTCTCTCTCTCTCTCTCTCTCTCTCTCTCTCTCTCTCTCTCTCTCTCTCTCTCTCTCTCTCTCTCTCTCTCTCTCTCTCACACACACACACACAGAGCGGAAGAAAATATTAACAATACATAACTCAATAGTAGCTACAATATTTGACTGAAGTATTCTACAAATTCTTAAGTTCATAAAAGAATAAGCCGTTTATTTTTCTCAAACGTGTACGTTTTATTATACAGATATGCTAAACACTTTAGTGAAAAGATCACCAAACTTATTGTTTCCAGAGCAAGAATATCTGGTATATAATTCTTAATCCATGCCGTAAAGGATTTTCAAAACTTTTAACTCACTTTTATCTTAGGGTCATCAACCGTCTTGGATTTAAACTGTAGTCTTTTCACGGTGAAGAACAGATATTAAACTATGTTCCTTTGTTCCTTCCCGAGTCCTCACTCTCTTAGCCAGTTTATAAAGGCTGAATGACCCCCACCCACCCCGAATTAAGACGTTCTTGCTTTGGCAAAGAAAGACGGACTGCCTAAAACTTCATTGTGTGATACTTAAAGCATGAAATTTCATTTGGGAACGCGCGCGCACACACACACACACAATTGTTTAGTTTAGCCGATCAAGATTACTAACACACTCCCATCTACGTCAGAATAAATCTCCGCGAGAAGACCACCTTTATTATTGACTATTATAACATCTGTCCCGAATGACTAAAGATTTCCCAATATTTTTGCTATGGCTTGTCTCAAGTGTGTCATTTTCCGCTATTTTGCCTGACATTGGCATATCTGTCGGATTGTTATCGCAGCAGGTCCTAATTAAAATCCAAACAGTGCATATCCCATAACACGCCCACTGCGCGATACTTAACTGAATGAAATGGGACATCACTATTAAAAAAAATACTTTTTAGCCATTTCTTCAGAGTACCATCCTCACCCACTTGTGCTAAGTTGTGCCTTACCAATTGCCATCAGCTGTACAAATCAGACAGTTCGAGTAGACGTGCACTGACCGTTTCAGGTACAAGTGTAATTTTGTAGACTCTGACTTTAAATACCTTTAAAGGCGATTAACAAGTTGTTTTCGCTTGCCGGAATATTCCTTACAAAATGATTATGTAACTGCCGCCACCCCCACCCATTCACGCCGGAAGTACATAACTAAAATCAGCGTCCAAGTACGTGGGCATTTGTATACGAGGCCAACAGGTGTGATCCAGTCTCAAAACGACTGAAGATAATGTCTCATGAGGTCACTATGAAAGTAATGATTGTGGATAAACCGTCTTTGGGTTGGAGTACATGGTTATTTTTTGTCATTCATTATTAAAAACAAATACGATGAATACAATTAGCCTAGTTCTTTTTCTACAAATCAGGAAATATGTTCAGGACTATAAACCAAAATTATATCTTCGGGAGTCGAATTTAAATTTTTTGATGATAATCATAAACGCCTCCCCCTCCCCGAAAATTATAGATCCCTTAGACCTGACCGTCAGCCCCCCCCTTTTTATATATAATACCTTTGGCATATCTTTATACTATTGTAAACATCCATATCAATCGATAATTAGTGTTTGAAAGTTAGATTACTGTTAGATTATGATTAGACTTAGGAATATCTACGTTAGTTGATATTTACGAGCATGAACTAACATATTGATTAATATCAGTAAAATGTGTTTTAGCGTAGCTTTAACAGTTTGAGTTGTGTTGTTAAGATGTGGCTGTATATATAGTGATGTTTGATTCTGGGGCATCAAGCCGCAGACATGGTGCATCATGTCCCACCCCTTCACAATAACCAGATACCAGGCCGACCAGTCCCATCACTAACCTCTTTATGCTGAACGCGAAGACCAAAAAGTAGGTCTCCGCTTTTTTTTTTACCGCTGTCACAAACACAGCGCAGAGCTACTTGTTGGTTTAGCCGAGCGCCAAGCCAGGCAGCTGCTCGTACCATTTTTATAGGGGCCCCGAGTGGCCGAGTGGTCTAAAGCGCTCTCCGTTACGGATCACTGCCATCTCACCTCTGTCTGCGTGTGTTCGAGTCTAAGATTCGGCTAATGTAGTTATGTGAGAAAGCTTGCCAGTAGCTTCTCGTGGGTCGGTGGTTGTTTCGAAGGGGTTTTCCGGGTTCTTCCTCCACCATTAATACTGGCCGCCATGTCTAGCCTATGTTGTGCTTAAAAATGGCGTTAAACCATACAAAACAAAACAAAACCATTTTTAAAAGTCTTTGGTATGACTCGGCCTTGGTTCGAAAACTCTCCCATCCGAGGCGGACGATCTAACCACTTAGGTCATCGGAGTGGTTTCCTGACATGGATGACGTACACTTTTGCCATAGGAAACCCATAAACATAATGCGATCCAGAAAAACAAAAAAAAATGGTAACCATCGCACGACGTCAAGATTTTGTGACTTGAGCTCATTAATACTTGCCTACTTCATTGCAAGGGTTTACTTATGTTACAAGATAGCCCACTGAAACAGAATTAATGGAATTGATCACTACTATCTTTGATCGTTTCATTCCAGATGCAAGAGTTGAAATACCAGCGGGAATAACTATTCATTTGCGTAGCTGTCTGTGTGTAACACACAGGCAATTCAAAATAGGACACTTTATTTACACTTTATATATTTATCGGAATCAACAGTGTCAATAGTATCCGACGTTATACATATATAAGAAACAACCGAATAAAAAGTGAACAGTGCATACGAAACAAAAAGGTAAATACATTTTAATACTTTCGTAAATCTCTTATGAAAATGCTTCCTTAAAACTTGTATACACGGTATATGTAAATATTGTTCGGTTTACCTTAGTTTTTCAGATCCACTCAACCCCTTTGAAAAAAGGAAAAGAAAGTATTATTGTAGTGTTGTTATCCTCCCGATATGTAGCTATGTGTTTTTTATATATAAATTTTTCATTTAAAAAAAAGTTTTTGTTATTTTTTTTTTTAATTTTGAAGGGGTATTATTTCCTAGTGTTTCTATAAGGTCGTTCATCCAAGTAGGTTTTATTTACCTAGACTAGGAATTATTTCCCTAGATCGTTTTTGTCGACCTTGGCTAGAGGTCACCTGTATCCTGTGTATGCAATTTTTGTTTGTGCTATATGTATGTTGCTAGTGTACGAATGTCTGGGAGAGGCAAGGAGGGAAAGTTATCCGGCAAACAATGCGCCTACGCGTTATTACCCTGAAACGCCAGTCTGTACTTGATCAAATAGAGTCCAGTTTTGAAATGGACAATAATAAATGTCAATAATGTGTAAGCCATTTCGATCTTATCCAGTAAGTCAATAAAGTTCTTAATATATTCATTCACAAGTTGGAGTTTTGAGTACAAAGTGTACATACAACTTTAAGATACCAATCAGCAGAGTCAAAATGGCTCAATAATATTTTATGCCATCTATTCCAAATTTAAGAGAATATTTTGATGGTGGCAGCAAAAGAATCAAATCAGTAATTGTGGATAAAGTTATTATCGATAATGATTTTCGAGCCAAAATGAGCATGATATCCACTTCACAGGCAATGAAGCAATTCCTCGACTTATTCAAGTCGGTTCCAGGAACGTGCAAGTTGGTCCGGACATGGTCAGGATTGCTGCTCGGGAATGGTGCACATCCCTCTAGAGAAAACAAAACCCCGCCACTTCTTTTTCTTGTCGTGATGTCTTTTCGGCCTCAGGGTTAGTACTGGGCTAATAGCTATAACCACTCACTGTTAATCCGAGCTTATGTCTTATGATCCGATGGGGTAGGTAGATGGGTCTCTGCGGGATGCATCACATGTACATGGCGATGCTTCCTTTTATTCTATTTTGTTGGCTAGTCATGGCCCATGCGCAGCACGGCTTCGACTACCGTTCTCAAATTGTTGTTTCTGGTACGTCCCCATGCCTGTATATCGGAGGCAGTTTTTCAGCGAATAAAACATCTTAGTCCTTGTTTGGCTGGTGGCTCATCATTCCGCCATTCTTCGTGGGTAGCTCATAGCCGCCACGCGGACAGCTCAGCAATAGTGCTCCACGACGTTTACTGGTCGAGTCCTCCGAGCGAGTGGAATGAATGGAATGGAATGATGGGGAAACAAATAACTGTGCACTACTGTATTTATACATCAGGCAAAACAGGCCCTAGATCAAATAGCGCCCACACCCCTTTCATGAATCAATTTTTTGGGGCATCTGCACGCTCCAGTCCTATAATTAAGACATAAGTGGAAAGCACTGTAATTGTTAATGTTAACACAATACTGTACATTTATGAAATCCTGCACATATGTATTTCAGTTGTCAACAGTACAAACTGCTATATTCTCATTCTAAGAAATTTTCGTCCTAGTTTGAGCCTGGGAGTCATTTTTTATTTTAAATAACCATAATCGACTAGCAGACTTAATGATGTTTCGTCATTGTGACTGGTGATTAGTCATGTCTGATAACTGATCTTCAGCAGATTGGGAAATAATACACATAAGTACTTCACAATTCTTCGCAACTTTTGTTGAAACGACATAAATCTTTTATTTCTTTCTAATCTTTTTATTTTATGCATGTCATCATATATCACCGTAAGATATTAGTACATCTGTGTATTGTCACACTCCTGGTGCGATATGCTTTGGAATATTACAGCAGCAGAATGTATATTAATGCTGTGTACCGTCGCCAGAATTACCGCACACTCGTTTCACTTTTGAATACCAAGGTCAATACACTTACAACATCAATAGTATTTATATTCGCTCAGAGGCGTTGCGAGGGGGTGGGGCAGGGGGTACATATGTCCGCGGGTGCCAAGGTACAGGGACGCCAAAATGAGGCTTACATCGTTACATTATAATTAGTAAACAAGGGTAATAAATCGGCCACAAGATTGCTGGGGCGCCAATTTTATAGTTCGTCCCCGGGCGCAAAATATCATCGCTACGCCTCTGTATTCGCTTTTTACAATTATATAGGTAAAAGGTAATTAGTTTTCTTAAATGTGAAAACAGGTTTACAGGGAATTAAGTCATCGGCTTACACACGTCAGCTAGAGTAAAATTATTAACCTTCAGGGATCGACCCTTAATACATAATATTGCGTAGAATTATTTGTACTTAAGTATGTTATGTAAGTCATATACAACTGTATTTCAGACTTACAACCTAAAGTCGGCATTACCTAACTTAATTGTCTTGAGCAGCAGACTGGTTGAACCCTACAACTTTTACAAGTGTCCATTTAGGAAACTGAAGCTTCCTAGAAATTGTTTAATAAGCGTCAATTTAGCAAACTGAGGCTTCCTTGAAAATACTTAATTAAATTTTTCAGTAGAAAAAAAAAAAAAAAAAAAAAAAAACGACGCCAACATCTTCTATGTTGTCGTTGTCACCACCTCCGTTGCTGCTTGGAACATCTTTGATTGTCACTTTCAGTGGAAAATCTTCATTTTTCGGGTTAACCGAAAAAGCTCTAAATACGATGATGAATTAGCAATTGAAAATCTTCAATTGATTTATATAAATAACAAATATCGGAGAAGCACAAATAACTAGATTAACTAGAGAATGGTTGGCTGCGATTAAGAAATATCTCCCAGTTAGAGATTCTTTCAGAGATAATTTACAAGCACGTCAACAAGCAAAATTAGATTGTATCACCGACACTGAACAATTATTTAAGCCTATAACTTCAGCAACTAAAGAGGTTGTAACCGCGATAAAAGAATCACAACCCGTTGTTGAACCTGTGGTTGAACTTAATAAAACCTCCGATGATAAAGTTCAAAAACTCCGAGATAGATTTACCAATTCCGTCAAAAGCAATTTTAACATCAACGAATTCACCGTATAAAAATAACAAACATAGATCTCCCGGCAACGTTGATATATCATATGTTATTGCGATACACGTTATTTGTGATGGTATCTTAGGGAGTTTCTCAGTTGACGTTTCAAAATCAGACAATGCTGATCTTGGATACATCTTATATACATTCTCTCCGAATATTTCCCCGGGACGTCTCATTGTGATGAATCCACCTCATTTAACCTACTTGGAAACCGCTAATCAGTTCATATCTTACCGAGGAAGCTTTAGCGAAAATTGATAAAGATGATATAACTGCTTTAGTGGGCTTTGCTGCGCTAGGATATTACACTAAAGAAAATTATTTAAAACCTGAACAAAAAGGTTATATCAAAAACTTAGATGATGTTGCTAAAGCAGTTTATAAAATCAAAAATAAATTATCGCAAGTTGATAATACTCATCCCACATATCATGTATATTTGGCTGCTGTTGGACAAAAAAGTTTAGAGTATCAAAACAAAGCAAACGCGTTCGCAACTGAACAACAACGAATAAAAACCGAACAGCAGCAACGAAAGAAAGAGGAACAACAACGAATAAAAACCGAACAGCAGCAATGAAATAAAGAGGAACAACAACGACGAGCAGAAGAACGAAAACGTATACAGCCAAATCCACGAGGACGAGGACGAGGACGAGGACGACAACGGCGACAACAAGATCCAGCTAACAAAAATGATCCTCAGCAAGAAGAACTTGAAGAAGAAAAATCCGATGAGGGTTATCGTGGTGGTAATTTAATGCCTTGTTCAAGAAGTGTCCTCGATGATATATCGCGGTTAGAAGTTCTCATTGGAGGAACGCGAGCTGGAAATAATTCTCCGGAAAAAATTAATGAGGCAACTGAAATCTGTCAACGGTTATTTCAAGGTGGTATAATGGATATAAAATTATATCGTAGTTTCATCGATGAACTTACTGATGATTATTACAGCGATTAGATATATAACATTTAAATAAAATGATAATACATCGTAGTATGAATAGAGCTAGACCTGTTTATGTTGTAAACTCAAGGTTGCCAGTTTATAAACTCACATACGGTAATGGACTTGGTGATATTGTCACTGGATTATTTACTCGAGTTGCTCCAAAGTTGTTACCGATCGGTAAAAAAATAGCGTCAAAAGCTATTGGGGTTTTCGGTGATAGAGCTGGTACAGTTATTGGTAATAGTGCATTTGATATGTTAGTTGATGCAAAAGAAAAACTTACATCGTTGGCAATACGTAACAAACATAAGAATTTTCAATTACAGTCTACGGAACAAATGCCACCTAAAATAGTTAGTGCGATTAATAAAATAGCAAGAGCAAGATTGAGAAAAAATATTGGCTCTGGTTTGAAACGGTTAAACATTTAGATCAACTACGTTAGTATAAACTGTTTAAAGATGAAATCGATGATGCTTTTGATATAGATGCTCCTGTAGGAAGAAATAATTATAATCGGGATTTTCAGTATTTTTCATTTTAAGCTCAAAATGCAAATGCAAAATCACGAATTGAACTTAGATTTGATGATAAATCGAAATACTTCTTGCCGTGTGAAGCATACATCGAAGTAGAGGAGCGATTAACAAAAAGTGATAATAATAATACTCCATTTGTTGCCGCTGATAATCTTGGAACTACCCGGATTGGGTTTGTCAACAATGGTATAATGGCGTTATTTAGCAGCGCGCAATATATGATTAATTCTGATAGAATTGAATCCATCGATAATGATATAGATGTTGCAACCACAATAATAGGTTTAGCTAGATATTCTGATGATTTTAGTAGATCTGCGGGCCATTCAATGATGTTTACAAAGGATACTACCGATCATGCTGAACATCGTCAATTTACGATAAGAACACCAAAAAAGCTAGATAATTCTGCTTTTGCTGACGGTTCTAAAAGTGAACCTGTAATTGTAAATACTAATCATAATTACAATGCAGGATTTGCAGCACGAAAAAAGAACATAGATGATCTTGGTAGATTTTCATGTGTGATTCGCTGTCACATATATTTGGATTTTGCAGAGATGTCCGAAGAGTGATTTATGGTGCAAGTCATACTGTAATTCTCTCACGGAGATCAACTGATGATTATGCTATTTGGCATGGTCCTGATCCTGTTCAAGATGGTAAAGTGGAGCTGACAAAGTTGGCGTTGTGGATGCCTATTATGACTCCATCGTTGACCGTTGAGACACGGTTGCTATCTTTTATGGATCAAGGAGGAAGATCATTGTTGAGTTGGTGTAATGTTACAACTGCTACAACAACTAGTACCGTTGCTGGAATTTTTACTTGGCAACTTGCGTTGACTAAAAATATCTCCGCGCCAAGACATGTCTTTGCTGCATTACAAAATATTAATAGGACTCAAAAAATACCCGGAGCCGCGAATGACAGTTTACAATTGCGGTCTCATATGGTATTTGATCAATGTGGAGTCAGTGAGGTATCATTGCGAATAAGCAATCAGCAAGAACCCGCTGAACAACTTATTCTTAATTACGATAATAATCGAATAGGACGAGTTTATCATCGATTGTGGTCGTTTATGGGTCGTGATCAAAATGTTGATACTGGACTCCAAATATCACAATTTAATTTTAAAACATTATACCCGATTTATTACTTTTCATTGCAACATCTTGATCTATTTAGACACTCGACCGTTGATGTAAAATTTCAGGCTCGAGTTGAGACTCCTCCTGTTGGAGGATTTAGAGCAGTTGCTGTTCTTCTCAATGATAAATCCATGATACTTGGTGGTGGTGGAAAAATGAGACTTATTGATGCACCAGTGGAAATAATGTAATTGAAATTCTTTCAGAATTTTCATTCAAAAATATGTAATGTTTTCAAAAACATGTAATTGAAAATCCAAAGGATTTTAACGATAATTAGATGATCACTGTCTAAATAAAATGTCGTACAATTATGTTAATGTCACCCTGACACCCGGTCAGGTAAAGAAACTTCAATCGAAAAATTCTACGTTGTGTGGCACAACAATAACACTTAAAAAACAACAGATCATAGGTGGATCAAATAAGTTATCGTTGACTAAAACTCAACTTGATCATTTCAATAAAGCGTTAAAAGGTAACACAGGAGTCAGATTGACTTTTTCACAAGCGGCTATCAAAGATATGATTAAAACCGGAGGTATATTTCCGCTGTTAGCTGCAATTCCAGGATTGATTCATCAGCTACTCCTGCAATTCTTGGAGCGTTAGGAACTATGGCAGCTGGAGCACTTGCTTCTAATGTTGTCAATAAAGTACTTGGTAAAGGTCTAAAATCCGGTGGTGTTAAATCCAAAGGATTTTCAACGAGAAAAAAAGGGAAAGGGATTCAGACTACCAGGAAGCAGATTTACAAGACATTACCCCAGTTAGTGGAAATGGAAAATCTCAAGGAGATTTTTACTGTAGGATTTTCACCAATGTCAAATTTTGATTTACTTGAAGCTGTAAAAAAAACTCCCAATAAAGCATTTCAGAAGTGTATTCATAAAATATCAATTACCAGCAAAACCACAAATACCAGAAAGTGGAATAATTAATCTTGATGATAACACTGGACCTGTAACTCAGTGGGTTTGTTACACGATATATCCACGTTGTATTATTTATTTTGACTGATATGGATTACCACCTCCGATTGAATTTGTCAAATATACTTTGATGATTTCATCGAAAATCCCAATTTGGTATTCAACGTTGCCCACTCAGACATTAACAGATCCTCCAATGTGCGGACAAGAAACCCTTAACGCGTTGATGGCTATTTCAACGAGTTCTAAATTACCTCACAAAGCCATCCATGAATACACGATGATGAAAAATCATAAATTACTTGCAATTCAAGAATGATTTTAACAAAGAAAAACGTGTTATATAACATGGCAGATATTTTTGGAAGATCAGTACCACGTGTTTCCGAAACAGTTACTATCGGACAAGTAAAAAAAATAATCAACAAAGCTATCTCATCGATAGCAAACTTAGATGAATTAAAAAAATTATATGATCAAATAAAAGATATAACACGATTACAAAAAACCATCGATGACGTTAAAGTCACTGCTGCCAGTGATATGAAAAAACTACGTGAACAATATGACAATCATATGATAGAATTTAATAAATGTATTGGGTTACAAAATTCCACCATAGATGACATTGATAAACTCGTGACAGGATTGTTTGGTAAACCACCAGTAACCACACCAAATCTTACAACGATAAAAGATTCTATGTTAGAACTAGCAACACTTGAATCCAAAGTTGAAGAACATGTAAAAGCGTTTTCAACTTTTCGTAGAAACATATATGATAAATTTCTCGGATCCGAACTTAATAAAGTCGAGATAAAACTTCCAGATATTAAAAAATCCATCGATGATCTTAAAACGACCACTAATAACATCGTAGATGATGCAACAAAGATGATAGCAATAGTTGAAAAAATAAAATTTCCTCATGAGAGTATCAAAAATATTATATACACGATTCAATGGGGATCATATACGTGGACACCTACAAATAATATATTAAATATTACTGCAACCGTAAAGGGAATTTTTCGATTAACGTTAGTGACACCAACGTTGTTTACTATATCATCATCGAGTTCAACCGGGGTAAACGATACGATATCAACGATCATCGACAAGGATATGGATGAAAAATTCACGATTACATCAAACGACAACAACCTAGCTAGGGTTTCAATGACGTGGTATGTTGAATTCGTAGCTTATTTAAGTAAACAACTAAACAGTTAACGGTTTCAGTTAAATTGAATTTAAGTAAATATGACGACAACATTTCAATATCGATATGATACCGTCAAAGAATTTCTACATTAATTACAAACGTTGATTGAACAATATAAAATAAAAATGAAAAAATACCAGCGTAGAATTACCGCCATTGACATATCTGTTTACTCGTTATCAGGCGTAGTTGCCGGCGCTGGAATAATATTATCATCGGTGACAATGATAGCTCCGGTTGTTGTTCCTTTTGTAATATCCGCGGCTGCTACAATCGCTGGAGTATTTACCGGGATAACAAAAAAAATATCTTCGTGTTCTCAGCTAAAATTACACGATTACGCTGTTAAACTTATTACTGCGTCAAATGCATATTCGGAATTATCAATGTTGATCTCGTCATCGATTGATGATCAAGTAATATCCGACGAGGAATTTTCAAGGATGGTTCGGTTGTATGATTCAACAATTTCAAAATTGGAGCGTGATAATTATAATAACAATGTCAGGGACATCGTCGCAAGAACTGCTTCAACGAATAGCAGCAAATACCACCACGACAAAAACAAAATTAATCTCGCTGGTAACGAAAACTCCAGAGTTCAGCATTGAATTGAACCCTCCGTTGGCAGCATCTGAGATAGCGTTAACGCAATTAAGATGTTATTACAGTTGGCCCAATGTAAGATCATTGCCATTCAATGATAAACCCCCCAATAACAGTTTTACATTTTCGTATAGAAAAACTAACCCAGATGGAACAAAATCCGAACCAGAAAAACATACAATACATCTACCAACGGGGGCATATGACATCGAAGATATTAATGACGCAATCATAGAATCAATCCAGGCAATCACAGGACCAAATATCATCGACGTCAAGGATGGACATGATAAATACCCTATTGAGATTCTCGGACACGAGCCTTTGTTATCGACGGTCATCGAAATAAATTCACCGGATTACTCCGTAGATGTATACAACAGCTCAATTAGAACTCTATTGGGGTATCCTGAATTTATTCCAGGCACCGTCGACATAGCTGATCTACCACGATAACCATTGAAATCCTATTTTATTTCCACGAAAAAGGATTATCATGGGTTTAATCGTTTTAGTTATGCTGGTAGTATACCTAAGTTAACATACACTTTTCTGATACATGTATCCGGCCCTCCCTCCCCCTATTGATGAATCAAAAATTACTGAAGCTTTCACAGATATGAATAAAGATTTTAATCGATTTCTCTGGTTATATTATAACAACAATTAGTACAATTCCACCTAACCGAGATGAAATTATCAAATACGTGGAAGTATGTAATCAAATTATCGCCGGCATGAATACGCTTAATCAGCATAATATTAACTGTATAATAAATGATACTAATCCTGCAACGAGAATAGCACTTGCAGCAAAACATAATATCGCGTCGAAGATATTCCCACGTTTAAGTTTCCAGGATATAACGTACCATGGATACGAGGAAAACTCAGCGATACCATCGATGAATTCTTCCCACGGATTCATCAAGCATGGTTGGATAGTCTTCCTGCGTTTCATCCGAGAGTACCATAACCTAAACGCGTTGACTTCTTCGACAAGGATAAATTACCTAATGTTTCACAATTAGATTACTCCGATGATGGTTTTTTCGTACAGTAACGGCGGCAGATGCAATAAAACATTACCATGTAATAGCAAATGAACAAAGTTCCGAGTATATAACAGAGGGTCCGGTCACGTGGACATTTACATCACAGTCTCAAGGAAAAAGTTTCACTGTGACGTATAATAGTTTATCTGAGAGATTCAACAATATGAAAAAATTATATCAAACTTATCAAGAAGAACTTCGAAATCTTATTCAAGGATCTCTCAAAAATTATTTAAATTTTACATATGCAATGAATAAACGTGATATATTCAAGCGACGACAACTAAATAAAATTATCGCTGATATGAATTTGTTAAATAAGACATTACTTGATGTGGTAGCATCCGATAAAGATTTTCAAAGAGTGTTTTCGCTAACAGATAAAACTCTGCCTGATTGGAAATCTCCAGGGTATGATGTACCAGCGATGAAAACATCAGTGAATAAACTCATTGATGAATTCTTTCCTCATGTTCACGCGTTATGGCTAAAATTGATTCCGTCAGAAGCAATTTTAACATCAACGAATTCACCGTATAAAAATTACAAACATAGATCTCCCGGCAACGTTGATATATCATCTGTTATTGCGATACACGTTATTTGTGATGGTATCTTAAGGAGTTTCTCAGTTGACGTTTCAAAATCAGACAATGCTGATCTTGGATACATCTTATATACATTCTCCACGAATGTTTCCCCGGGAAGTCTCATTGTGATGAATCCACCTCATTTAACCTACTTGGAAACCGCTAATCAGTTCATATCCAGAATGAATTTTAGAATAACCGACCAGGAATTTAACTTGATTGACCTTCGCGGGGAGACATTACAAATAACGCTGGATGAGAAATCGTAATTGGAAATCTTTGCAATGGAAATTGCTTTGCAATTTCACTTTTAAAAAAATTTCCATTTTATATAAATGTATCAACACGTGCTAGTATCAGTTCACGACAAGGATCTTCTTGAACAAGCTATGAGAACGATATTTAGTGGAGCAACAACAGGAGAATACCACGTGGATATAATCATAGATAATCTAGAATCAGAGAAGTTTCTCTTGACTGATTATCAAATGTTAAATCTTCAGCAAAACGTTATAACCGCGGTTAGATTAACACGTGATCAAATAATGCAATACGCCCATTCATGCCTGTCCGTGCAAAATCTCAAAGAGATTTTCAAATTCTGAAAGAATTTCAAATGAAAAATCTTCGATTTTTGAAAGAATTTTCATGGAAATCCATAATATTTGGAATTTCACGAGAAACAAAAGGAAATCACTAAAAATTACACCAACCCATTATACTTCCCTGTTGTTGTTGTAACGGGTATTCACACACACATGTCATATAATTTTACTTGATGACTTTGTAAACTTGTTCTAGTTGTGTAATCGCGCTTCACAGGTAGTATTATACATGTGTTACATTACCTGTGTACACGGAAGTTATACAACAAGGGGGCTCTCTATGGGTAGGACTTAGTTTTGCTCGATTAGAGCTTTTATTTGTTTTACCTTGGAATTGATAAGTTTTATTTGTTCATACTCAGCACCTAATTGCCTACTAACATCTTATACAACCGTGCATAATAGTACAAACACACTAACATCTTCATGATAAACTAAACTCTCACGAAAAAGGTTTTGAATGCGCTTGATGAGATAATATTGCTTCGAGAGGACATATTTTCCATTATTTTGTGCAAATTCCATGTCCTCGAAATCGGTCATTATTTGATCACAATTTAACCCCGAAAATAGTTGAATATTTTTATTTTGTAATTTACTAAGTTCAGAAAAAATACATCCGATATTTTCGGAATTCATATTATATAAAAATATGTTTGTTAAATTGCTTGCAATTTCAATTAATGAATTACTTATTACTTTGAGTGAAAATTCTTTGGTGAATTGCTTTGCAATTCCACAAAATGAATTATGGACTCGCTAAGGTGTTGGTCATGTTAGCATGTCCAGAAGCTTTATGCGATTATAGGATGATGATGGTTATATACAATGGATGACGACGGTACATTCAATCCCAATGATCTAGTGTGGTTGGCGGTTGATACATATAGGACGGCACATTACACATCACCCGTTTGGAACCCCTTGTATACATCAAGCGGCGCCGAACGGTTACATCTAATCACGAAGCGTATTCCCCTGTGAGTAAGTCTAGCTCGTCAAATAACGGGTTTGACCTACAAGAGGATACGTTTGGTGAATGTGGACAGCACACAACAATAGATTATAGGTGTTATGGTATTTACAATGCAATGGATGAATAATTAATTAAGGACGGCACACAACAATAGATTATAGGTGATATGGTATTTACAATGCACAATGCCAATGGTATTTAAAATGAACAATGACAATGGTATTTACAATGCAATGGATGAATACTTAATTAAGGACGGCACACAATAGGGTGATTATGGTATGTACAATGACAAATGGATGACGGGTGTGGATCTACATTCATACGTGATCATTACAACCTAGACAAAATCCTAGGTTGTATGACTATCAAAAGGCATCCATACACCCGGAAGTGTATAGATTGTAATGATCACATGTATGATTTTCGAACGCGAACACCCTCAATAGTATAACGCTATAGTATGGTATATAAGCCGCTTATACACGACTAACAGCACATAGCGGCGTGGTGATTTTATTTTTTGTTGTTTTTATTAGTGATCATTAACAACGTTGAAGTAAGACAGAATACTTGAAAAAGACACTAAAAAAACAAATCAAATGCGAAATACGAAAACAGTTGTATTAGTTTCCTATGAAAAAAGAAAATTGATTTTATCCTGTTGAGATTCCATAGCGAAACCAACCAATCAGAAATCAATGACAGTGTTTAAGATCCGTAACTGTGTCATTGGTGATTTGTCACACGGAGATACCCAAGCGAGTTGTCTCCGCAAATGCTATAGAATATTGCGAGTATACAGTTAAGCGTAAATAAATCGAATTTTTTGTCCATTCGATCTGGAAATCGCCGAATTTTGTATTCCTTCTGCAACAAATCGTACTGGGGGGGGGGGGCAAATATCAAAATACTCTCCAGCGCTATTTATAGACGGAAAAATTATTTCCTCGTTGTCAGTATTAATTGATTTTACGGGGTTGGATTTTTTCGAGTATAGTCCAGTCCCGCTTCGTTTTGTGTTTTCGCGTTGTGAAATAGCTTGCAGGTTGTTCAATTAGTTATTCCCGGGATCTGAACCAATATGATCAATAACAAAACCATCCTTGATCAATCCATTAAACACCTCGAATATGAATTGTAGTTGACAGAGTCAGGATTTTTTATTCTTTTTTTGTCGTAATAACGCTTACCACCGCAATTGATACATAACTCTGATTTGCCTCTAACACCTACCCCGCAATGGAGGCACGGGAGAGGACCTTTTGAAGCGTTTCTCACGCTTTGCATATGATACCCACAGAATTCATTTCTGCATGATTTGTTACACGGAGTCTTTGATTCAATCATAAGCCATTTGCAATGATTCATTATATAATATACTTTTCTATTTAAATACTTGTTTTAATTATAATATGAAAGAGTTAAAGAGATTATCGATAATTAAACCTTTGAAAAATGCTAAACCAAAACGTCTAATAGACGATAACATGAAGGAGTTTAAGAGATTATCGAAAATTAATCCCAGATTTAATCTCGATAGAGTATCTGTTAAACCAAAACGTCTAATAGACGATAGCATGAAGGAGTTCAAGAGATTATCGAAAATTAAGCCTGGATTTAATCTTGATAGAGTATCTGTTAAACCAAAACGTCTAATAGACGATAGGATGAAGGAGTTCAAGAGATTATCGAAAATTAAACCTTGGGAAAATGCTAGATTTAATCTCGATATAAAGGAGTTCGAGAGATTATCGAAAATTAAGCCTTGGGAAAATGCTAGATTTAATCTCGATAAAATCTCTGATATACCAAAAAATCTAATAGACGATAGAACCATGTTGAGTAAAATCAGAGACTGTTTTAATGAATTTAAGCGCGATGGAGCATCTCATACGTGGTCGACATTCAGAATTATCAATGATGATGTCAATGTACCCAACATTGATGCTACCATGAACGATAAAAAAGCAGCTGAGATAACTTCACACCTTGGTGGGAAATCCAAGGGTGTAAAATCCAAAGGATTTTCATTGCAAAGCTATTCCCAACAGAAGTAATTTTTCAGAATAAAATTCATTATCGAAGTCGAAGGTGAATGGGTTATCAGAGATAAATTTCATCCAATTCTCAAGGATAAAAAACTGTCATTGTGAGTAGAGATTCCAAACCAGGAATTCTAACTGGAATTGACAAACCATACTACGAGAGATCTTATCCTGTAACAGAAATCGTTTATGGAATATATCCGTTAAATGATAACCAAATATTGCAAAACTAGCTCCTATCAAACTATCGTTGACGTTGAATTGTGTAGCAACACGGGTAATGGAACACTTCACAAATGCATCCCGAGGAAATAAACCAACTGATCTACAACGTAAGAAAAAAACTGAATGGGAACTAACAGTGAAACAGCACGGTGCAACGATTTCTAATATAGCTAAATTAGAGACATTATTAAGATTCCCAATACCAGCAACGACAATAACCGGAGAAGTATTATACGAACCGAAATATAACAAAATTCGAGCGCCAATACAAATTATTGATCATAAAAAACACGCGTGGACACCTGCAGTAACAATATTTCCACGAGATAGAACCGTGAGATATATCCCCGAGGAATTTTCCGGGGAATCCCTCAGGGATGTTTTCTATGAAGAGAAGTTATTCGATGCTATTTATGCGTTGTGTAAGGATGATCCTGTGTCAGTGTGGTTACTTAGTAGTGCTGGTTCCGAATTAGGATTTGATCAATTTGTAAGACCAAATGGTGAATTATATCGAATTGAAGAATTAGATAACAGAATGAGAAAAAATTGCTAATGATTTTTCACCGGAGAGTTTCCATGAAAAACTACTCACGGATAGTTTTACTATTCCATCAGTGGTAGCTCAATTTGCAAGAGAAAAAAACTCATGGCGTCCAACACGAAGTAATTTTCTCGAGGACCTTAAATTGAGTTGCGTCGAATTTGGTCATGGAGGACTGTGGAATACAAAATACTCACATGATGGTATGATTTCAATTGATATATCCGCGTGTTATCCTGGAAGTTTTCTCGGGTATGGAGAATGCTCTGAGAATTTTAAACGATGTGGACACCCCACGCATGAAATGACTCGTGTTGCGATTAATGGGCCGTTACCCGATTTTGATTTAACCGGATTCCCTCGTGTGATATCATTTGAACTCGCTACAGGGTTACATCCGTGTAGTTATCTTTGGATTGGTAGACACCAATCTGTGAAACATTGGATGCCAATTGTGTTATTACGGTATATGATTGATTGTGAGATGTTACAATCGTTGATTGTCGGTTAAGCTATTATATGCTATCGTGCGCAGAAGGATGTTTGGTTACCACAACCCAATATAGATCGCATAATTAGCGAACAGCCAGAGCATTTTCCAGATTTCAGCGAGGAAGAAATCATGAAATTGTCTAAGAAGTTATTTGAAATTAAAAACAAAGAAGCCAAAGATTTCGGACGAAAAATAATTGGTTAATTCACTCAAGGTGGAAGATATGACAATGCAAAATACTCTTCGAGGTTGATCATAGACAACGCAGAATACGATTTTATTGTAGCGGATTTAACGAAACAGGGGAAACTTATATCCCGTAGGGATGTTTTTTTATCAAATGGTGAGAAATTGGGTACGGTTGTTACCTACTGTGATGGATATAATTCCCAGTATACACATTAGAGAGGTTCTATGCTAGCCTATGCTTCTATTAATCTATTTTCGATGATGAATATATTTCCTAATACCGCGGTTGGTGTAGCTACTGGTTCGATGTATATACACAATAAATACAAATCGGATGTAGCGGCATTTACAGATCCCGAGGAAAATTGGGGACGTTGGCGATTTAAAAAGGAAACACTACATGAATATTGTGAATCCGCAGACGTTGCCATGAATGATAAATATCTTTCATGTAACCGTATTGAAATTCAATCAGAATTTTCTAATGCACCACCTGTCTCTGATCCGATATGTAGATAGATACAAAAAAGTTTATTTAAACGGTTGTGGTGGGTCAGGAAAGACAACTTGTGCAATTGAATTATTTCGTCGGTCAACCATGATTGTGTTAACACCAACTCACATACTCGCCAGAGAGATGAGAGCGCGGGGAGTAAAAGCCTGTACTTATCACAGCTTCTTTCGATGGAAAGGCGATACATGGACTCCTGATCGAATGGGCGATAAATTCATTCCTGAAATCATAATCTGGGATTAAATATGCACTGTATCGTTGAGAGAATTACATACATTTCTTGAATGGTTGTTAAACAAAAACTGAAAAGTCGTCATGTGCGTTGATCACGGTCAATCACCGCCATTTGTTGGTGGATCTCCACATGAATGGCTAAAGGGTTTTGTAGACTATTATGAAGAGATTAATACCGACCATAGATCACTTGATGAAAAATTACGAGAATTTAAGAAACTAATTAGATTACAACCGGATAGAATTCTATGTGAAATAGCGCGTGAAATAATTTTAGAAACTCCAATGAATGATTTTTGGGAAACATGGAGGCCAAATGATTTGATAATCGCAAGTTGAAAAATTGTCAGAGACGCACTTCAGATGAAGTTACTTGAAACGCATAAAGAAAAATTTGCAACACTTCCAGTACCGTTGTGTTATAGGCCTTCGGATACACGGCGACAAAACATTGAAGTTGATATTCCAGGACAGCGTGAAAAACAGAATTTAGTGTAAAATGATATTGTGCTGGTTGATATCAGCGTCGTCGAAGATGCATTACGCGCTGATAAATCCCCGCGGATGTTAGGATACGCAGCAACAATACACTCTTCACAGGGATTAACTATCACAGACATAATTATTTGGATAGTAGATAATCGCATTGAGTGGTCGAATTTAGTTTATCTTGCAGTGTCTCGAGCACGGAGAATAAATCAACTTCGAATAATTGTCCTTGAAAATTCTACGGACAATGCAATAAATGATATTGTCACTGGTGATTTCATCACTAAGGATATAATCAGAAAAAAACTATATGGTTATAAACAACACGATAAAAAAAATAAACGAGAATTTGACATTGATGCTGAAATAATAATTAAGCTGAAGCAACAACAGAATAATCACTGCGCGAGTTGCAATTGTATAATGAGTTGGAGTTGGTCGGATAAAGACCCTCGGCAATTTGCCGTAGATAGAAAGAATAGCAGCATTGGTCATACCAACGACAACGTGATGCTAAAATGTCTTGAGTGTAATAGACGCCGGGGTGCTAGTTAAGACCAGGCGGTAGTAATTGAGTATCCTCTGGTATCACTAGTAGCTGTTGTCGAGTAAATCCTCGCTGAGGAGCAGTTGAATCCAGTCTATAGATTGCTGGTCTAGAAACGCCTGCGTCGGAAACACTAGTGTTTCTACCCGTAGATCGTGTTATACCGGATATTTTATGCGTCGTGACGCTCCAAATAGGATCGGTAGCTCTTTTTTTACCACTTTCAAGCTCTCCTGGTTCATATAAATACCTAACAGTGACATTACTACCAAGAATTGATTCTTTGAAATCTTTTTGTGGTTGTACGGGTATATACTTCTTTTTAATAGCGTTGTTAAGTTTCATGTTAATTGTTCTAGTAATTCCCATTCACGGGATCTTTTATCCTGAATAAACTCCTTCGCGTATTGATATCCAAATAACCGTTCAGCAAGAGTCCGATTAAATCGTTCAACAATTGCCTGATCGCGATGTATTGCAGTATGCCCCCGTCTGATGGTGACATTATGATGTTTCATCAATGATAAAACAGCGCCTTGAAATTCCTTGCCAGGATCAACTTGTAACAGATTTGGCCAGCGTAGTTGACCTCGTCGATAAATCCTTTGAAATGCAGAAGCTACTTCAGGTGATGATTTTTTCTTCAGTGGTTCTGCTTGTTTGTATCGACTCGCAACATCAACTAACGTTAACGCGTATTTGTAACCGTTGTCATGTGGTAAAAAAAATATATCAGCTTGATGAACTTCATTAGGAACTGGCACATAAAAATGCAAGTTGTTAATTCGTTTAGGCGCTGGTAGATAAATTTGGCATATTGCCTGTTTAGATAACCAATTAGCTGCAGTGGTATTGTTTACCTTTGCAGCGCTAGCGAGTTTACTGATTGCTGCCTTGCGTCTCCAATATCCTCTCGGAGAATAATAAATAGATTCCATATTATTAATTACCAGCACCTAACATCAATTTGCCTTTCATAGCTGATTTTACCAACCACGAAGCCAATTTTTCTTTGAACGAAACACTAGTGTATTCGGGAATGGCATTCAACGCAAGAATTATTTTTACATCTGCGAGATGACGTTGTTGTAAATCACCACTCCGGTACGCTATATTATGTATCCAACATGCTTCATCGATAGCATTTATCGGCGATTCTCCAGGATTTGGAAGATTTTGACTATTAAGTCTTATATCTAATCGCGTTCCGGGTCCACAATAACTATACCCGGGAAGATGTTTTTCTCTTGGATATTTTGACCATGGTAGCCCTGGAAGTTTAGCTAACCCGGTGGCGATATCTCCTCCGAGTTTTTGTTTTGAAATCTAAATTTTTTTGTACCGCATTGTACACAATTCCCAGAAAGTGCACTTCGATTATTTTTCATAGTAATTACAGCTTGATTATTTGTATTAGTACGCGCCTTACATTTCACACAATATAGATACATCATATATTTATATTATATCTAATGGAAGGGATTGATTTCTCAGCGCTAAAGAAAAAACAACCAGTAAAACATCATCCGATGTTACCAGACTCTATCAGAATGATCATCATTGGACCTTATGGAGGTGGTAAAACTCAATTGCTGCTTACAATGATAATTAAGTATCTAACTTGGGATAAGTTATATTTGGTTGCTCCGAGCGCAGACGATCAACATTGTTATCAGGTGTTAAAAGATTACAACGAAACCGTTTCAGAAGCTTACGGTGGAAGCGTAATTGAATTTATCACAGATATCAACGATGCGCCATCCGCGGAGGACTTAAATGGATCCGTTAATAATCTCATTGTGTATGACGATGTAATGTTAGACCAACAAAAAAACCCGCTAGGATATTATCTCGAGGACGTCATAAAAACTCTGACGTGATATATGTAACTCAACGTTATACACAAATGCCAAAAGTAATCAGAGATAACTGTAATCTATTATGCGTGTTTAACGGCATTGATACTTATACGTTACGAAATATTTGTCAAACGTGGTGCTCCGATATGGATTATAATCGATTTCAACTTTTCTTTAGTGGTGCAAGAGCTACCCAACACGGATTTATAACGATAAGTATACACGATCCTCGGACACGATATCGAATTGGATTAGACCGTATCTATATAAATTCGGTTAACCCGAAAAATGAAGATTTTCCACTGAAAGTGAAAATCAAAGATTTTCCAAGCAGCAACGGAGGTGGTGACAACGACAACATCGTAAATGTCAGCGTCGTTTTTTTTTTTTTGTTTTTTTTTACTGAAAAATTTAATTAAGTATTTTCAAGGAAGCCTCAGTTTGCTAAATTGACGCTTATTAAGCAATTTCTAGGAAGCATCAGTTTACTAAATGGACACTTGTAAAAGTTGTAGGGTTCACCCAGTCTGCTGCTTCTTGTCTGACCAGACAAACCAGGACCAGAAAATACTGGGTCTGGGTGGATTTTTATAGACACAGTACAGTACAGTACATCTAGTGATGAATATAATATTAACATTAAAAAAAAAATTAAACTATTTTTACATTAGTAAAACCTGTTAAAAAATATCTACATTTTCATATTTATTTTCTTCAACAATTTGGTCAACAAAATACACAAGTTTCGTAAGGAAACTGGTTAAACTCGTAACTATCAGTACCATCCTCTAATAAAAAATGAGAATGTACCATTTGCATAGCTAGCAATAATCTGTGAAGTCGGAGTGGGAAAGTTCATTTGTCGCACTTTGCAACGGATATTGTTTTGAAGTTGATGATCCACTCCACGATATTAAACGGATCTTATTTTGATGGAAGTGAAAATACAGTTAAAAGGAACAGACTGCGTGCTAGAGATACCACTAACGTTGAGCAAGAGACTTTTTCACAGCTTTATGTTGTCCGTGCCAGTTTCGAAACGAAACAATATCGGCAGTGATGGAAATTCATTAATGCCTTGAAAAAAGAAACTCATTTTTAAGAAATACCATTTAATTCTGCATCTGGTTAATATATAAAAGGACGCATAATAAATAAAGTCCGATGTATTACTGAGTAAATATTTCAGTTAATTTACAAGTAAGTGACGTAGTCATATGCAAACGAGCGTATTTTAACATATGGTTTATTTTTGATGATCATGTGAAATAAAATTATTTGTATAGAATAGAGACATATAAATCGGTTTCACATTTAGAACTTACATTGATGTCTTAGCTTCCATTTAGACACCATTTGTTACAATACAACTTAGTTATTATTACTCGTGGGAAATGTACTTTTAGTAGAAAGCAATTTGTCTTTGACTAATCTGATGAAAACCAGATCTCTACTACTTGTAGACCTACACATTGTTCTCCACCATTTTTGACAGGCGCCGCCGGTCAAAATATAAAAAAGGTGGAGAACAATGTGTTGGTCTATTCACTACTTGAAGATCTTCACGTATGACAGCGGAGATGTGATTTTAATCATATTAGGCCAAGTGTTCAAGATTTCCGTGGGGGTTTTGTGGGGTGGGTGGGAGGGTCTTGACCAAGTTGTGTTAATATTGTTATTTTATTATAATGTTATCTTTAGTTTAAACAATTGTTATTCCCTCCCCTAAAAAAAAAATGAAACATCTTCACGTACAAAATTTAAAACCATGGAATAACTGGGAATTCAGTAGATTTAAAGCTAAAAGGTCGTGATCCATGTATTATTCCGAACACTTTAATGACGTTCTAATTAAAAATATATCTGGTACAGTAATGTTAAAAAAAAATCCTGTCATTTAGCTGTATAATATTTCCATTCTATATATGGTAATGTTAAAATAACATAATCATTAGCTGTATAATTTTTTCCATTCTTTGAGGATTTAATACCACTTTTTTAACACATGGTATGTAAATGGCCACCTGTATATTTGTTGGAGTAAGAAACTGGAAGAGCACTGGGACGAACCACCTACCAATGGGAACCTAGCCAGCAACGTTTTCCACATACCTAGGTACAACTCTCAAATCCAAGCACACAGGTGTGAGATGACAGTCAATGTTCAAAGCAAAATGATTAGAACACTTAACCACCCAGGCCCCCTCTTTGTGTCTCAAGTGTTTTGAAGTCTTCATCTAATGTATAATTTTACACACACAAACACGCACACACACACACACACACACACACACACATCCCAGTATCCAACTGTTTATATATATATATATATATATATATATATATATATAAACAGTTGGATGCTGGGATGAAACAAATTCATTTATCATGAAATGAATCAAATGCAAAAGAGCACATTCTTCAATAACCAATTGAAACATGCATAACAGGTCTATTTAGCCCAAAATCAGTATTACCCACTGCATCACATGTTCTTAAAAGGAGCTGAAAGTTTAAGAATACAAGAAGTTGGCCCATCACAAAGGCTCAGAGGTTTTCTGAGCTGAGGGGATCCATGCTTATATGCATAGGTTGTTTTTTGGGGCATTGTTCTTGTACCAATGATTTTTATTACCTCTTACTGGTCATATTGATGGTCTGTTTGATGTACATCTGTCAACATCCATCATTTCAATTGCAAAAAAGTGTGCCATGAAACATATCTATTTAAAGGACTAGTTGGTCTTAGATAACAATAGTTCTGCTTAGACATCAAATATGACCACCACAATGGCCATCTTCAGAGTCCTATTGCTATTTCTCCAGAGCTGTAGTCTGACCATCTTTGGACTTTTTCATCATTGTGGCTGAATATAATGGCTATTTTGAATTGCGTCAAGGCTGCAGATGTTTTAAGTCATAATAACTTGACAACATCAAAATGACTAGATGACATGACATCACTTGTAGTAACATAAGCAATCATTTTATGGCTATTAAAACAGATTGAATTCATGCATTTTCACAAGTCTTCTGATGTCTAGGTTATCGTTAATGATAATGGTGCAGATCTTGCATTCATTATTGCTTCCGTTGTGGTTAACTTGCGAAGCTTATTTTACAAGAGTAGCAGGGATTGTTTCAACCCTCAGCAGTAAAAGAGAAGAATTGTTCTTGAATTTCTAGAAATTCTTTTGAGACAGTCTCTTAAAGGGACTCGTCTTTAAGAAATGTGATTATCATTGTATTTCATAAAACCATGTTGCTGAAGGATACGGACAAATTCTGTTCTCCAGGAAAATATTAATGGATTTTGACATGTGGTTTACTTTTAGTAAATGAATTAGGGTAGGTTAAATTAGTTTTTAAAAACAATTATATTCAGACCAACCATGCCAATTTTACTCTACATGAAACCAACTTGCTCCTATTTTGCTAGTAGACAGTATGGCAACAGAGTGCAATTTTTGCTTTGCACTCACCTCGTGTATGAATCACTTTTCACAAACATGCATTAGGTGGGTGATGTCAGGTCTACTTTGCCTTCATAGTAATTGCAAGTAGCATCTGTCACTCTCCTTAACACACACATGCACACACTAGTTTTGTAAAAGACTTGTTAGGTCTTCCAGCTTGTCATCCCAAAGTAATTTAATTTTAAGTGTGTTCGATATTTTATGCATTACTGTAGATCAGTGTTCTCTTTGCCCTCATTTATGGATCAGAAACCACCAAATGTTTAATGTGACCTCCATTTTTGACATGAGGTTTTTATAAAAAGAACGACTAATTCTGACCCATAGTTTTAACACCAAGGTGATTTCTTTTTACTTACAATCATGCATTCCTTGAAAATACACCGTAGACCATGGGAAAAGTTAAAACAATTTGACTCACAATCTTGCTTTGTGTATCATACACATATATTCTAACCATTATACTTTAATAATTAAAAAATAAAATTGACTGACCCTCGTTTGAAAACTAGTGTAATAGTTTGTTCTGTCCTTATATGTTTGTCTAAACTGTGTTTCTAATTGGTGTTGGGTATACCAAGGCCTGGACTATATCATGGAGTTTGTAGGTTGGTCAACACAAGTTAATTTATGTAACCACTTACTTAACAAAATAAAATGTAAAATATGTTATCTTGTTTTTACATTGTCTACATCTTTTTGCTGATAACTTGAATATACATGTATACATATATATATAAACTTTGCTGAAAGTACCCAGGACAAGTAAAAATGAATTTTCGGCAAGCAGTTTTACTGATGTAGAGCAACCAAAATATGATTATAGAGTTATGTTGTAAACATTGAATGAATTTCTATATATTTTCCATTTTCCAGCAACAACTGTTTGATCCTTAATTTGGCACTTAGGGTACTGATAGTGTGGTGCCAAAATTATGTCCACATCACCCATAGCCAGTTGTCTACATCACCCATGGCCAGGTGTCCACATCATTCATAGCATCATTCATAGACAAGTGTCCATATCTATTACCAATTGGCCATATAACCCATAGCCAATTTGTGTGTACATCACACTTGGCCAAGTGTGCATATCACCCATAGCCAAATGTCCATATCATCTATAGCCAAATGTCCGTATCAACCATAGCCAAATGTCCATATCACCTATAGCCAAATGTCCGTATCACCCATAGCCAAATGTCCGTATAAGCCATAGCCAGATGTCCATATCACCCATAGCCAAAAGTATGTATCAACCATAGCCAGATATCCATATCACCTATAGCCAAGTGTCTATATCCATAGCCAAATGTCCATATCACCTATAACCAAATGTCCATATCACCCATAGCCAGATGTCCATATCACCTATAGTCAAAGGTCTATATCCATAACCAAATGTCCATATCACCCATAGCCAAATGTCCGTATCAACCATTGCCAGATGTCCATATCACCTATAGCCAAGTGTCTATATCCATAGCCAAATGTCCATATCACCCATAGCCAAATGTCCGTATCAACCATAGCCAGATGTCCATATCACCTATAGCCAAATGTCTATATCCATAGCCGAATGTCCATATCACCCATAGCCAAATGTGCGTATCAACCATAGCCAGATGTCCATATCAACCATAGCCAGATGTCCATATCACCTATAGCCAAGTGTCTATATCCATAGCCAAATGTCCATATCACCTATAGCCAAATGTCCGTATCAACCATAGCCAGATGTCCATATCACCTATAGCCAAGTGTATATATCCATAGCCAAATGTCCATATCTCACCTATAGCCAGATGTCCATATCACCTATAGCGAAGTGTCTATATCCATAGCCAAATATCAATACCTCGCCTATAGCCAAGTGTTCATATCACATATAGCTAAGTATCCATATCACCTATAGCCAAATGTAAATATCAACTATAGCCAAGTGCCTATAACCATAGCCAAATGTCCATATCTCACCTATAGCCAAGTGTCCATAGCACACATATGGCCATATGCCTATATCACCCATAGTCAGGTGTCCATATCACCTGTCATGTGCCCCTTACATATTTCTTACTAAAACCAGAGAAGAAAACACTATTCAAAGATAAAATACTCTGAGCTCCCATGCAGTCAACAATGCTGACAGTCTTGATGTATAAATTATAAGAACATAATAAGTTGAAAGGTATAACAATTTAATAAACTATATCACGGTATTCAACAAGTACAGGGCAATTTTTCATTGCATTTGCTTCCAATCAATACAAGACCTATTCAAATTGCCAGTTATTTCATCATGCAAAATTAAAGGTGAGAATGTTTCCTTCTGTGTTCCTTTTATTTTAATATTCTGTAACTTCTGCCTTGTATCCCATTTGGTACTTCTGGTACCCTAGTTTCCTTTCTAAGGTCTTGTGCCTTCACACTACTTCCTATTCTCCTGGCCCAGTGCCTTTGCACAACTGCATATTTTTCCAGTCATGCACCTTGGCACAACTGCCTATACTCCCGTGCTCTCCACATCTTCTCCTCTCTAATCTTGGGGTGGCATGCTACTATCACAACTTCTGATACATACACACATCATTAATTCTCAATATAGTCAACTATCAATGTCGACAATATTGCTACGCATTTTTACCTTACTAATAATAAAGACACATACAAATATAAAATACCTAATTATTCATACACAATGCCAACAATGACTAACTCAGCATAATCCACAACTATACTGTATATTCAAATACAAACTAGTACAAATTTTAACATTACTCATTTTTAAATTCAGTTATGCAACACAACGCAGCATCGTAGCAGATTACACCATCCTTTTTGATTCTATCCTAGCATCTTTATACATTAATCTTGAATATTAATAATTTAATATATGCTACATTATGACATGTTGATAATTCATCTATACATAGAAAATTAAATTTCTACTAAATTAAATGCACATAATAATGAATAAATCTTATGACACCTAGTTAGAAAGTGATACAGTTTAGGGCAAACATATTTACCTTGGAAGTGTTTGTTCCAAACTTTATCCCAAGTTCCTAGAACTCCTTTTCACGCTCTTTTTACGAGTGCCCAGTTTGCTCTCTGAGTATGTGATGTCTCTTTAGACAAATCCACAACTGTACTGATTTTTCAAAAAAAAAGTAATAGGATAATGTCTGACTGCACGAGAACTACCCCCCCCCCCCCCCTCGCTCAAAATGTGACTATCATAGTTCTGATTGAATACCAGTGGTTTCTTTGTAAACTGCCCAGGGTAGTAGCACTGATATGTTAAGCCAACCATTGCCATCCCTGGCTGATTGCAAAACATAACATATTTTCTTACCACTATGCCAAGGTTCTTTATTAATTAACTGTGAACTTGACTGATGCAATGGCTAAGTCATGGACATGTTGTTTTTTTTTGTTTTAGAATCGGTCTAAAGTCATAATATTATATAACACGTATTGGCATTACCCAATGTACTTTGAATTGCGAATTATGTTAGAAGATACACATAAACAGGAATTAGCAAATTTTCTCACACAATGTGGCATTGTCCTTAGTGGCCTACAGTTCTTATCACCCTTAGCCAATTGTCCATATCCATAGCCAAGTGATTGCAGTTGATAAAAATCGTCATCATTCCAAAGGTGTTAGTTTCTTGTTATCTGATAAAGTAATCACAGTCAATACAGGTAAATGTCCACATCAGTCAACAGGTGTTTGCTACTCATTATCTTTAAGGCAATACTTTAATGTAGTGAAATCCTTGCCTGAAATAAAAAATTTATAATCTTTGTCTTTTGTCAATAAAAGGTGGAGGGATTGATTGTGTAGGCACCCCCTGGCCCCATTTGAGCATATATGGCTGGTTAGGACGTCGAGATGCCCCCACATTTAATGTAAATATGCAAATGGTTCCTATGTTTTACTTGTTTTATTCCCTTTATTCTGTTTTTGTGTTGACTAAATAATTAGTGTGATTTCAAAAATTGTGGAAAAAGAATGTTGTACAAGGTTACTTTGTTATTTGTTCTATCATAGATTTTATTGACCTGTTACCAGATTTGTACTCCCCACGCCTTAGGCACTTTAGTCTTGATGGGCTGGTCTCTGTGCCCTTTTGTTTCCCTCAGTTTTATTTCTTTTTTGAGTGACTTTTGCCAGAGTAATTTTCATTTGTCCTTTTCTGTGGTACCTTTGTGCTTGCTGTGTTTGCTGGTATATGCTTTTTTTCTTAATGACTAGCTCAATCAATAACTTTATTTTAAAAGTTTTTTTTTTTTAATATACAAAAGGATTGTAAATTACAAGAATAAGAATAAGGTTATTGAATTTGCTATTGTTTTGTTTATTGTATGCATGTGTGGTGGTCATGCTCTCTCTCCACCAAAGCAGCAGAGAGGGTGAATCCTACAACGTTTTTAGACAAAATTTGATTGAAATCCTAAAACGAGCCGTCTTATAATCTTATTTTAACCAAAAAAAGGCGAACCCTACAACGTTTTCAGACAAAAAATTGATTGAAATCTCCCTACGAAATCATTTTAACTAAAAAAATGAAAACGATTTTTTAATCAATTTTGGTCGCAACTTGTTGTCATCCACCCTCTCTGCTGCTTAGTGATTTCATCACTGGGTTAACAAAAAATAATAAAATGAATTTAACCGAATATTTGATCAAGTCTTTAGGATGAAAATCATTTATGATTTTACAAACAGACTAATCGCTAACACCTCTTCTTGTAAATCAATCAGATTATTTGACTGGTCGGTGAGTTTGAAATTAATTTTGGTTAATGAATTATTATGGCATCGCATGTAGACAGGATTAATTGGGTTTTCAATAATTAGGAATCCTGGAGGAGCTGTTGGTGCAAATGAATAAAGAATATATCCTTGCTGAGCTTGATTTGATTGCTCTAGATTAATCTGATAGCTTCCATCGATAACATCACACACTAAATTAAGCGCAATCACCGAGGATATATTCACGTTGAACGGAGCGATATGCCTGCCGCCACCGTCTGGGTCATTATTGTGTTTGAGGATTTTTATTTCCGGTGATGTTGTTTTTTTCCATGCGTCATGAATTTTTTTTAAACCAACATCGATGGCATCATTGAGAAGTTTTTTTAGTTCTGGTACGTTATATCCTGGTAGTTTGAATGTGGGGATATCTTCAACGCGGATTTTATACTTCGTTGCAAATGTTGTTCTCGTTTGGGGGTTATTGTGATCTAATATATCCTGAATAATTTTTAGGTTAAATGTTTCCATGTCATTGATGATTTTGTTACATGTTTCTACAACGCTGATAAATTCATCTCGGGTGAGAGAGCCGGATCTAAGGGATATTAACAACAATGAAAAATCTTTATTCATTGCTGTGAAATTGTCAATGATTTTAGGTTCGTTAACAAAAAAATGATGATGCTCCCTTATTTCCTCCTCTTCTCCAATTGGTCGATATACTAAACTAAAAAACTCTATAGTAAATCTATGATCTTTATAACTCTTTATTGGATTATCAGGTTTTGTCCTGTCTGTGACATAATCAGTTTTTTTGGGTTCTGGTAAATCAACGGTTTTTCCCCCGGGTGGGATTTCAGGCCATCCTAGTACGGTTCTTATTGAGCTTTGATAGATATCTACTACGTATCCTTCTGTGCTTATCTCAATTGCGGATGATAGCGTCGGCTCATGAACTGTTATAGCGATTTTTGACTCTACTCCAGTAATCGATTTTATTCTACGCGCGAATTCATTATTGATTTGTTCGATTTGGTATGACCCTGTTGGTATCGAAACGACGTTCCAGTCTGGAGTTCCGTCGGGTTTATTCTTATTTGCAAACACTAAAGAATTATTGGGTTGTTGACCACCAAATGATTTTGATCTGATATTAGGCCAACTGTGATACACTCGTAGTTTTGCAAGCGCTATCTCCTTCACTGGGACCGGAGAGGGGAAATTCACACTGAATTCTGGATTCGTTGATGTTATTGATATCATGCTTGTTTGTACTGGGTTCGTGTTCTCCACTATTTGTTGAAGTAATTCCTGCGGTGTCGTCATTGTTATTATACTCATGATTTATTTCTAATTTTGGTATCGATGAATCATAAATACTGACCATCACTGAGAACTCACAATCTGGTAATGTTGATATTATTGAGATCATTTTGTTTTTTGGGTTCGTGTTTTCTGATTCCATCGGTGTTTTCATTGTTATTATACTCATGTTGTCGCTCTAATTTCGATATCGCGGAATCAAAAATACTGACCATCGCTGAGAATTCACTATCTGATATAATCGTATTATCGAGTGACGACGATATCATCAATGATAATTGCGAATATGCGGTTGATGCAATATGAAATTGAAGTAAGTAATTCTGCAGTTTACTCTGGCTGCATGATGATATCTTTTTTGCTATCCCGGTTAATATACCCCCGATTGTAGCCACGGCAGAAATGCAAATTGGAACTACGACCGGGGCAATCATTGTAACCGATGCAAGTATTATTCCGGCACCAGTGAGAACGCTTGACACCGAGTATATAATAACATCAATTGTGGTGATTCTTCGTCGGTATTTTTTTATTTTTATTTGATATTCCTCAGTGAGGGTTTTGAGTCTATTTTGAAATTCTCTGACCTGATCATAGCGACATTGCGTTGATGAAATCATTTTTATTTTAAAAACACTAGCGTTTTCAATTGTGAAATCCGAACGATTTAGTTATTTACTTAAATCCGCTACGAATTCCACATACCACGTTATTGAAACCCCAATCAAACTTTTATCAGTATATGTTATAGTGAACTTTTCAGTTTTATCCTTGTCGATGATCGTTGAAATCGTATTGTTGACCCCGGATGAACTCGACGATGATATATTAAATTGAGTTAATGGTGTTACTAGTGTTAATCGATAAATACCCTTAACGGTTGCAGTGATATCTAATTTGTTGTTTGCAGATGTCCACTCAAATGATCCGTGTTGGATTGTATATACTACGTTGTTGGTTTTCTCATGAGGAATTTTTGTTTTTTCAATGATTGTTATCATCCTCGAAAAATCACCTTTGACGGCTTCGATGAAAGTTTTCGTCTCATCGATGGATTTTTTAATATCAGGGAGTTTTATTTCAATTTTATCCAACTGGGTTCCGATAAATTTATCAATGATATTTCTACGAAATGATATAAACTGTTTTACGTTATCTTCAATTCTAGATTCAAGTGTTTTTAGTACAAACACAGAATTGTTTAACTCATCGTTGAGAGTTTTTAATCGATCTGTAATCGTCGAAACGAGTACACCCGGTTTGAGTTTACCATGATCGGAAAATAACGCGATAGTATCCTCGATTGCGTTTTGTTGTTTAACCAAAATATCATCCAGAGAAATATTACTGGTTTTCAATTTACCCTGATCGGAAAATAACGCGATAGTATCCTCGATTGAGTTTTGTTGTTTAACCAAAATATCATCCAGAGAAATATTACTGGTTTTCAATTTACCCTGATCGGAAAATAACGCGATAGTATCCTCGATTGCGTTTTGTTGTTTAACCAAAATATCATCCAGAGAAATATTACTGGTTTTCAATTTACCCTGATCGGAAAATAACGCGATAGTATCCTCGATTGCGTTTTGTTGTTTAACTAAAATATCATCCAGAGAAATATTACTGGATTTCAATTTACCCTGTTTGTCTTGAAATACAACTATTTCATTAGGATCAACACTTGTTAAATTTAACGTCTCAGCGATTTCATCTTCAATTATTTTTTTTATATCCTTGACAGAATCAGGTGGTGCAGTGCCATCGGGTTTGGGTTTCAAAGATCTCCCCCAAATATCAATCATGTTATTGTAAAACTCTTTCTCTCTCTAAAAAGCGATTGCTAGTGTATTAATTAACGACAACATGTGGTGGTTTTCCGCTTGGGTTACTCAAGGAGTTAGAAATAGCGTCAAGGACATTTAATACTTTCGCTGCCACATATTGGTGGGTCAATCATCGTTTGTGTTGGTAGCGTAGAATACCAAGTCTTCATTGGAAGGGTTTTTATATACCGCATAAACTCTTTTGGTGGGGCTAATCCATATGAATCGAAATAAACAATCCCACGTGGATCAATAGCGTATGCAACCCAGTGAGTTCCAGGTCCGGTGCTGTTATCGAGATTAATAATACCTGTTTCAGTTTTGTTTGGTTGATGTGGTAATTGATCTTTCATAAAAACACCTCTGAAATTTTTAATCACTAGTTTTTTAGCCGCATCCATTAAATCAAAATTAGACATGGGAATCTTCGATTCCTGAATTAATAAATCGTTCCTGGTAGTCTTAGACCCTTTCCGCTGTACCACGAATACGGGGTTCCTGGTAGTCTTAGACCCAATCCGTGAACGGATCGTCCCTTTTTTTATATCCTTTCCCAGTTGCCTTCTTTAGTGCCATTCCTGCTGCAGTACCAACGGCTCCTAACGCTGCCGCTTTAGCCACCGCTGGGGCTGCTGCTGCAATCAATGCTGGAATCGCAGCTAACAACGGAAATATACCGCCTGTTTTAATCATATTTTTGATAGCAGCCGCAGAAAGAGTAATCTGAACACCTTTTTTGGCTGCAAGTGCATCATTGAAATGTTTCACCTGACGAGTTGTCAGCGATAGTTTATTTGCACCACCAGTCATTTGGTTGGGTTTCAACGTGATTGTGGTTCCACATTTTTTAGCCGATTCTGATTGCAATTTTTTTATTTGACCGGGAGTTAACGCAACACTAATAACACTATATGACATTATACATAATTGATTGATTCTAAATCGTTTACCATTTCAATTACATGTTTTCTACTGGGGCATCTACCACTCTCATTCTTCCACCAACACCTTCAAGTAGCATAGATTTATCACTGAGAATGACAGCAACCGCTCTATAATTAGCAATAGCATCAGGCTTGGTTACATTAGCTCTAAAGTGTATATCAACGACGGACTGTCTTGTTAAATCGAGATGTTCCAGTGAGAAGTAATAGATCGGATACAGATTTTTAAAATCATATTGTGATATTTGCAAACCAGTATCGACATTTTGATCACGTGCCATAAATGACAACAGACGATGATACACGCGTGCAATATGATTTTCTGTGTAATTAAGTTGTATATCCTCGGATGGTTCCTGTTGGCCGTTTATTCTCAGTGAGACGTCTTTAACACCTAACTGATCAAATATCATATGGCTGGAGAGTTGATTGCCAACTCGTGTGTTATCCTGTAACGCAATAAATATATGACGTGGCGCAGCAACACCTTGTTTTGATGCTAGATTCCACGTGAATAACCCGTTCAGATTTGATTGCTTCACATCTGTACTCACGGTTAGCCAACTCAACAACGACTTTCCTCCTTGGTCCATAAATGATAGTAATCGTTCTTCTGCGGTGATTGCTGGAGTCAACACTGGCATCCACAATGATATTTTTGTTAAATTGACTTTACCGGCATCAGCATTGGGATTTGCAGCATCTGCTGGAATCCTCCAGATTGCGTCATTATCATCACTCTTTCGTACAAGCGATACTGTATGCTTCGCCCCGTAGATAACTTTTCTGACGTTTCTACAGAATCCAAAAATATGATGCAGTGGAATCGCACATGAAAATGATTTACGCCCTACTCCCAACATTGAGTTTCTTGTTGCAGCTCCTAGATTGAAATTAACGTCGTTGTTTATAATCATATTCTCGACATCAGCATCACTATTATCACGTTTTTTTGGTCGTCTTACAACAAATGGATTTCCTCCAGCGGTATTCTTACCATCTTTTGCAAACATCATAGAGGGTCCTGCTGATCTTGTATAATCATCAGAATATCTCGCTAACCCGATTATTGTTGTAGCCATATCAACATCGCGATCTATGGACTCAATTTCTTTTCCATCAATGAGATATCTAGCACTCTCAAATAACGCCATAATACCATTATTGACAAAACCGACTTGAGTACCATCTGGAAACGGTGCTGGTACAGCAGTAGTATCATCAGCTGTTACAAGTTCTCCTTCTACTTCAATAAACGCTTCACAGGGCAAAAAATATTTACTGGTATCATGGACTTGAAGTTCAATTCGCGATCGACTATTTGCGTCTATTGCATGATAAGCGTAATATTGATAATCGCGTACAGAATCATCCTTGCCAACTGGGGCGTCTATATCAAACGCCGGATCATGTGATTTTTTGAACAT
This sequence comes from Unio delphinus, assembly GCA_029339505.1. Classification (NCBI taxonomy): domain Eukaryota; kingdom Metazoa; phylum Mollusca; class Bivalvia; order Unionida; family Unionidae; genus Unio; species Unio delphinus. The sequence continues at coordinate 8,164,185 of JAQISU010000162.1, forward strand.
TTTATTCTATTTATCAGAGTCTAAATCGTGAAATCATAAACGATTTTCATCGACGTAGTTTTTTAAAGCCGCTTCCTGCTATCATATTTGCAATATTGCTTTGGTCGGGAGTTAAAGCCATCGACGCTAATTTTTCGTCTACTGCGTTATTTATAATTCTACTAACACTTGCAGGCATTTCCGCTGTAGATGGCAATGGTAACGGTTTCTTTGAAAATCCTTTGGATTTTTCTCGTCTCACTAATGATGTTAATTTATTCTTCGCAGTTGAAAACGCTTTTCCAGCAAGATCTCCAACAGCACCAATACCCTTATCACGAATAACTTCAATTGCTTTCATTCCTAGTTGTTTAGCCAACGGCATCACTTTTGGAGCCATTCTCGCAAATAACCCTGCAATGGTATTGCCTAAACCATCTCCGTAGTATGCTCTATAAACTGGAAACCGTGAATTAACTACGTAGACGGGGGTTGGTTTATCATGATTGTAGTGTATGATCATTATTTGAAATCAGAAACCATTTTTCAATTGGAAACGCTAGCGTTTTTATTCAGTCTCGGTGATTAATCACTGTGATACCCACTTTCCACTAACTCGCCAATGAAATCTCGATATGTGCTGATATCCATGATACCACCCTGAAATAATCGTCTACAGATATCAGATGCTTCATTAATTATTTCCGGTGAGTTATTTCCAGCTCGGAAACCTCCTACAAGAACTTCTAATCGTGATATATCATTGATAACACTACCAGGACATGAAATCCTTGGATTCTCACTGGAATCTTGCAATCCACTTCCGCTATAACCAGTTGCTTCATCCATTTTTTCTTCTTCATCCATGGATTGTAAATAATCAAAAGGATCATCATCATCAGGTGGTAGTTGTTGTTTTTTAGGAGAGTAGAGTAGTTTCTTTGCAGGTTGCTGTCGCCGCCTTTGCAATTTTGGTGGTTTTTGTTTTTGTTTTTGTTCTTCAAATCGTTTATACACGTTACCCACCGCATTGATATATCCATTGTATGATGGACTATCTGTCTTAATTTGACTTTTTTCAGTTTTGATCTTATAGAATATATCAGCCCAGTGAGTTATATTTCTAACATATTTATGATGTTCTGGTTTCAACATTTTTTTTCTGTTTTCATAAGTCGTAACAACAAGCGCAGGAATATCTGCTAGGTTAGTCTCATCAATTGCTGCTAACCCGGTCTCGGTAAATCTCACGCGTAAATCATCAACTGTTCTTTTTGATTCTATTTGTTCTATTTGTTCTGTTTGTTCAGTTTTCGCTGCTATTTTTTCGAGTTCACCAATAACAGATTTTCCCGTCTCGGGAACATCTCCCAGTATAGCACGCTCTATCCCCTTCGTTGCTGTGGTTACTGGTTTAAACAATTCTTCAGACCCCACAGCAAAATCAGTCTGAAGACTCTGTCGTTGTTGTAGTTTATTCCGTACAGAGTCACGAATTGGTACAAATCTCCTGAGTGCATCCGGTCGTTCACGAGCCAATCGGGTTGTTAATGCTTCATTGACCATTATTTGAAATCAGAAACAATTTTTCAATTGCAAAACAATTTTTCAATCCGACCTAACACCATCGGATGGTCATGGAAGTGTTATTTCACTGTGAGACAGCTTCGTTCAATGATGGGGAAAGTCACATAATTGCTATAAATAATAATAATACTGTGACTTTCCCCATTCTATTTTTGATCAATCCGAACCAGCCATCAATTTTTTATTCACTGATTTCAACAGTTTTGATCAAAAAATGCTAAAAAAAAAATTTAAAATCTCTATGAGCGACGGTCACAATGAAATAATGATAAATGGTTGGTCAATCAAATAATGATAAATGGTTGGTCAATCAAAATTGTTCATTTTCTTGAATTAACGCCCGTAGGTTTCTAACTTTAGAATTAACCTCCTTTTTCAATTCGTATTCGTACCCCAATTCTTTTCGTATTCGTTCTACGATGGTATACAACGGAGCGAACACACTTACGTCACTGGAAAATGCGAGAGAGTCATTAATAGAATTCTGAATTCTTTTGATGAGCGCATACTTCTTTGGTAGCATATATTTATTGTTGTTAACTCCGTATTCTATATCCTGAAAATCAGACATGATTTGATCAGGATTTAACCCATCTGATAGTTCAATATCCCAACCTTTCAATTTTGAAATCTCGGATATGATGCTATTCATGTTTTCAGAATTCATTATTCTATAATAATGATATATTTCTAAATGAAAAATATGACGCATTAGACATAACTAAATTGAACTTTTTGTCCCGTCCTTTTTGAAATAGCCGTCTTGGTTATTCCCTCTGCAACATATCGTACTGAGGATATACAAATATCGAAGTGCCTACCGGCTTCATTCATTGATTGAAATATTTTTTCTTCGTTAGTTATCGTATTCAAAGATTTCACAGGTCTCGCTTTTTTCGAGTATTTCCCAGTCCCCCCTCGTTCGGTATTTTCACTTTGTGTAACAGCCTGCAGATTTGATAAAGAATTGTTTTTCGGATTAGAATCGATATGATCAATGACAGAATCATCCTCGATCAATCCATGGAAACACTCGTACACGAAACGATGATTGAGATATTTCTTCTTTCCAGCACCAAACATCAAATACCCCATACCATTATCCAACCCAACTGATTTCTTCAGTCTGCGGTTTCTTACAACACCATCACTGGATGCTTCATAATTTGTGATCACAGGGTGTTGTCTGAATTCTTGGTTCATTCGTATACATAATACTATTGTTTGTCTAATTCATCGTTTGGTTTAATGATAAATCTTTCGATGTAGTCTTGAGGAGTTCTTATGATTTTATCCTTGATACTGACTTTGTCAGCGTCAAGAATACTGACTTTGTCAGCGTCAAGAATACTGACTTTGTCAGCGTCAGGGTTAAAATTTCTGATTGATTGTCCATTTTTTTATTCTTTTATCATAATATCGCTTCAACTCCCTGTATCGCTTACCACCGCAATTCAAACACAACTGAGATTTTCCCCTAACCCCAACTCCACATCGTATGCACGGTAACGGACCAAGGCTTCCACGACGAAAGCTTTGCATATGATACCCACAGAACTCATTTATGCATGATTTGTTACACCGGATTACTGATCCAATCATAAGCCACTTGCAGTGATTCATTATATAAAAATCTTTCATTTAAATGCTTGTTTTAATTATAGCATGAAGGAATTAGGGAGAACGCCTTCGAAAAATGCTGATAAGGAGTTTAAGAGATTATTAAAAATCAATCCTAGATTTAATCTCGATAAACCAAAAAAACGTAATAAACGTCCAATAGACGGAAACATGAAAGAGTTTAAGAGATTATTAAAAATCAATCCTAGATTTAATCTCGATAGACCAAAAAAAACCAAAAAACGTCCAAGAGACGGAAACATGAAAGAGTTTAAGAGATTATTAAAAATCAATCCTAAATTTAATCTCCATAAACCAAAAAGACGTAACAAACGTCCAAGAGACGGAAACATGAAAGAGTTTAAGAGATTATTGAAAATCAATCCTAAATTTAATCTCGATAAACCAAAAAGACGTAACAAAATCAATCCTAGATTTAATCTCGATAAACCAAAAAAACGTCCAATAGACGGAAACATGAAAGAGTTTAAGAGATTACTGAAAATCAATCATAGATTTAATCTCGATAAACCAAAAAAAACGTCCAAGAGAGATTACCCCTGGAAAGATGCTCAATTCAATCTCGATATAGCTTCTAATACACCAAAGAATACAATTCTTGATAAAGCCATGATTAGTAAAATCAGAGACTGTTTTAATGAATTTAAGCGTGATGGAGCATCTTATTGTTGGTCAACATTTCGAATTGATGGTGTTGTTGACGCTACCATGAATGATGAAAAAGCAGCAGTGATAATTTCACGTGTTGGGGAAAAACGGCATTTTTTCCGAATCAAATTCATTATCGAAATCGATGGCAAATGGATTATTAAGGATAAATTTGAACCAATCCTCAAGAATAAAAAAGCTGTCATTGTGAGTAGAGATTCCAAACCAGGGATTCTAACCGGCATTGATAAACCATACTACGAAAGATCTTACCCCGTAACAGCAATGGTTTATGGGATCTATCCGCTCAATGAAAAACCTGATATTTCAAAACTAGCTGCTATGAAATATTCGTCAGGGCTTAATTGTGTAGCAGAACGAATAATAGAACACTTCACAAATGCATCCCGAGGAAATAAACTAACTGATCTGCGACGTAGGAAAATAACCGAGTGGGAACTGACAGTGAAACAGCATGGTGCAAAGATTTCTGATATAGCTAAATTAGAAACATCATTACGATTCCCAATAACCGTTATGACGATAACCGGAGAGGTTTTATACGAACCGAAATATAACAAAAATGGAGCACCAATACAGATTATTGATCATAACAAACACGCGTGGACACCTGCGGTAACAATATTTCCACGAGAACGAACCGTGAAATATATCCCTAAGGAGTTCGTCGGGGATGTTTTCTATGAAGAGAAATTATTCGATGCTATTCATGCGTTGTGTAAGGATGATCCTGTGTCAGTGTGGTTACTTAGAAGTGATGAAGAATTCGATCAATTTGTAAAACCAAATGGTGAATTATATCGCATTGAAGAATTAGATAACAGAATGAGAAAAATCGCTAGTGATTTTTCACCGGAGAATTCCCATGAAAAACTACTCACGGATAGTTTTACTATTCCATCAGTGGTAGCTCACTTCGCAAGAGAAAAAAACTCATGGCGTCCAACACGAAGTGATTTTCTCGAGGATGTTAAATTGAGTTGCGTCGAATTTGGTCATGGAGGACTGTGGAATACGAAATACTCACATGATGGTATGATTTCAATTGATATATCCGCGTGTTATCCCGGAAGTTTTCTCGGGTATGGGGAATGCGCTGAGTACTTCAAACGATTTGGACACCCCACGCATGAAATGACTCGTGTAGCGATTAATGGACCATTGCCTGATTTTGACTGAACCGGATTCGCTCGTGTGATATCATTCGAATTAGCTACAGGGTTACATCCTTGTAGTTATGTTTGGCTCGGTAGACACCTTTCTGAAAAACACTGGATGCCAATAGTGCTATTGAGATATATGATTGATTGTGGTATGCTAATATCGTTGATTGTTTCCGATGCTATTATATGCTATCGAGCTCAGAAAGAAGTTTGGCTACCACAACCCAATCTAGATAGAATAATCAACGAACTACGAAAACAGTTTCCAGATTTCAGTGAAGAAGAAATCATAAATTGGTCTAAGAAGTTATTTGAAATTAAAAAAGAACAAGCAAAAGATCTCGGAAGAAGAATAATCGGTAAATTTACCCAGGGTGGACGATACGATAACGCAAAATATTCTTCGCGGTTGATCATAGATGTCGCTGAATACGATTTTATTGTAGCGGATTTAATGAAACAGGGAAAACTTGTATCCCGTAAGGATGCTTTTCTATCCAATGGTGAGAAATTAGGTACGGTTGTTACCTACTGTGATGGATATAATTCCCAGTACACACATTTGAGAAGTTCAATGTTAGCCTATGCTTCTATTAATCTATTTTCGATGATAAATAGATTTCCTAATACCGCTGTTAGAGTAGCCACTGATTCGATGTATATACACAATAAGTACAAATCAGCTGTAGCGGCATTCACAGATCCGGAAGAAAATTGGGGGCGTTGGCGATTTAAAAAGGAGATGCTACATGAGTATTGTGAATCCGCAGATGTTGCCATGGATGATAAATATATTTGTTGTAACCGTATTGAAATTCAATCAGAACTTTCTAATGCACCACCGGTATCTGATCCAATCTGTAGATACAAGACAGTTAATTTAAACGGCTGTGGTGGGTCAGGAAAGACAACTCGTGCAATTGAATTATTTCGTCGTGGAAACGCTAGCGTTTCTAACATGATTGTGCTAACACCGACTCACAGACTCGCCAGAGAGATGATACAACGAGGGGTAAATGCTTGCACTTATCACAGCTTCTTTCGATGGAAGGGTGACAAATGGACTCCTGATCGAATGGATGATAAATTCATTCCTGAAATCATAATCTGGGATGAAATATGCACAGTGTCATTAGATGTATTAAAAACATTTATTGAGTGGTTGTTAACCAAAAACACAAAAGTCGTCATGTGCGGGGATCAAGGCCAACCACCACCATTTGTCGGTGCATCTCCACATTTATGGCTAAAGGGTTTTGTAGACTACTATGAAGAAATCACCACTGATTATAGATCACTTGATGAACGATTACGCGAGTTCAAAGCGCTAATTAGATTACAACCGGATAGAATCCAATGCGAAATAGCCCGTGAAGTGATTTCAGAAACCCCAATGAATGATTTCTGGGAAGCGTGGAGACCAAACGATTTGATCATTGCAAGTAGAAAAATAGTCAGGGATACACTTCAGATGAAGCTATTTGAATTGCATAAAGAAAAATTTGCAACGCTTCCAGTACCCCTTTGTTATCGGCCATCGGATACACGAAAACAGAATATTGAAGTTGATATTCCAGGACAGAATGAAAAACAAATTCTGGTATTAAATGATATTGTGCTGGTTGATATCAATGTCGTTGAAGATGCATTGCGTGCTAATAAATCCCCGTGGACGCTAGGATACGCAGCAACAATACACTCTTCACAGGGATTGACTATATCGAATACAATTGTTTGGATGGTGGATAATCACATCGAATGGTCAAATTTAGTCTATCTCGCAGTATCCAGAGTACGAAACATAAATCCACTTCGAAGAGTTGTTTTCGATGATAATGACACAACAATGGATGATATTGATGTTAGCATCATTAATAAAAAAATCTCCGGTTACAAACAACAGGACAAAAAAAAAACAACGAGAATTTGATATTGATGCTAAATTAATAATCACTTTGAAGAAACAACAGAATAATCACTGCGCGAGTTGCAATTGTATAATGCGTTGGCAGTATTCGGATAAGGATCCTCGCCAATTCACCGTTGACAGAAAAAATAACAATCTCGGTCATGTCAGAAATAATGTGATGTTGCCTTGTCTTGAGTGCAATAGACGCAACGGTGCTAGTTAAGACCATGCGGTGGCAATTGAGTATCCTCGGGAATCACTTGTAGTTGTTGTCGAGTAAAACCCCGCTGAGGGGCAGTTGAATCCAGTTTATAGACTGGAGGTCTACCAGTTGATCGTGTTATACTAGATATCTTATGCGTAGTGACGCTCCAAATAGGATCAGTAGCCCTTTTTCTACCCCCTTCAAGCTCTCCTGGTTCGTATAAGTACCTCACAATGACATTACTACCAAGAATTGGTTGGGAAACGCTAGCGTTTCTAGGGAAATCTTTTTGTGGTTGTACGGGTATTGACTTCTTTTTAATCGCGTTGATAGGTTTCATGTTGATTGTTCTAGTAATCTCGTTATTCAGTGCAGTAATCACAGATGGTAATCTTTTAACCCATTCACTGGATCGCTTTTCTTGAATGAATTCTTTTGCGTATTGATATCCAAATAACCGCTCAGCAATCGTCCGATTAAATCGTTCTACAATGGCCTGATCGCGATTTAGCGCAGTATGCCCTCGTCGTATGGTGACATTATGATGTTTCATTGTAGATAACACTGCACCCTGAAATTCCTTGCCAGGATCAACCTGCAATAAATTTGGCCAACGCAGAGGACCTCGTCGATAAATCCTTTCAAATGCAGAAGCGACTTCAGTGGCTGATTTTGTTTTTAACGGTTCTGCTTCTTTGTATCGACTTGCAATATCAACTACGGTTAAAGCATATTTGTAACCACGATCATGTGGCAGAAATAATATATCAGCCTGATGAACTTCATTAGGAGCGGTCACATCAAAATGCGAGAATTGAATTTGTTTAGGTGGTGGTAGATAAATTTGCCATAGTGCCTGTTTGGATAACCAATTAGCCGCAGTGTTTTTTTTCACTTTTGCAGCGCTAGCGAGTTTATTGATTGCAGCGTTACCCCTCCAGTATCCCCTCGGAGAATAATAAATTGATTCCATATTATTAATTACCAGCACCTAACATCAATTTACTTTTCATAGCCGATTTTATCAAAAATGAAGACAATTTTTCTTTGAAGGATTTATCAGGAATAGCATTTAACGCATGAATTAATTTCACATCTGCTAGATGCCTGTGTTGCAGATTGCTGCTTTTATAAGCAACATCATGAAGGTGACAGGCCTTATCAATGGCGTTTATTGGTTGTTCACCGGGGTTGGGTTGATTTTGATTATTGAGTCTGATATCTAATCGTGTTCCGGGGCCACAGTAGCTATATCCTGGAAGGTGCTTTTCTCCGGGGTACTTTGCCCATGGGGTTCCAGGGAGCTTTGCCAATTTGGCTGCGATATCACCTCCTCGTTTTTTTTTAAATCAGATCTCATAGACACAAATCTAAATTTCTTCGTACCACATTGCACGCATTTACCAGAAAGCGCTGATCGGTTATTTTTAGTTGTAATCGTCGTCAAGTCATCTGTGCCAGTACGCGTTTTACACTTCACACAATATAGATCCATAATTTATGTATAGAAATATGGATATAATTGATTTTTCAGCGACTAAAACAAGAGAACCAATTAAGCATCATGCAGCGCTACCAAGCTCTATCCGGATGATTATAATCGGGCCATCTGGATCCGGTAAAACGCAATTGTTGCTCAATTTAATAATGAGATGGATGAAGTGGGATAAGTTGTATTTAATTGCCCCTAGCGTAGATGATCAACGATGTTATGAAGTGTTAAAGGATTTTAACGAGAATGCATCAGAAATTAAGGGTGAGAACGCCATTGATTTTATAACCGATATCGATGAAGCACCGAGTATTGATGATATTGATGGAGATATTAACAATATAGTCGTATACGACGATATAATGTTGGATAAACAAAAAAATCCTGCTAGAATATTTTCCCGTGGGCGTCACAAAAACACTGACGTGATATATGTCACTCAACGCTACACTCAGGTTCCAAAAGTCATCAGAGATAACTGCAATATTCTTTCTGTATTCAACGGAGTTGATACTCATACTCTTAGAAATATTTGGCAGACATGGTGTTCTGATATGGACTTCAATCAATTTAAAAACTTCTTTAGTCATGCTCAGTCAAAACCACACGGATTCGCAACAATAAATTACATGATCCTCGGACACGATATCGTATCGGACTTGATCAAATATTCGGTTAAAATCATTTCTTATTTTTGTTAACCCAGTGATGAAATCACTAAGCAGCAGAGAGGGTGGATGACAACAAGTTGCGAGCAAAATTGATTAAAAAATCGTAAAATCTCCGTTTTCATTTTTTTAGTTAAAATGAGATTTCGTAGGGAAAGCTCATTAAGATTTCAATAAATTTTTTGTCTGAAAAAGTTGTAGGGTTTGCCCCTGAGACATTTTTTTTGGTTAAAATGAGATCGTAGGAAGGCTCGTTTTAGGATTTCAATCAAAATTTTGTCTGAAAACGTTGTAGGATTCACCCTCTCTGCTGCTACCAAGGATAGCTATATAATACTTTCATCCAGGGAGTACAGCTGTATTGGCCTCGACTCTGTCTAGGACCACTCGTGGGTGAAGGTGGCAGTGCCAGGCATGGCTCAGTCCAGGCCTTCCATCCTAGATACTACCTTAGCGGTGACCATTTTTACATCTCAGACAATACTTGTTTTAAACCTGTTTTAAACATGTTCAGTCTCAGCAAGGCTTCTGCCTTACAAAAATGGTAATATCAGCAGGTCCAGAATTGGTATTTCACATCTACTAACTTGGTTTCAAGTTTCAAGTGCAGATTTTGTTGGTCATTGTTGAGTTTACAAACGTTTCCCATGTGCATGTATTGGCAGTAGCTATGCCCACATTTTATCAGGTTTTTTTCATCATCTACAGAGGGGGCCCTGATTGCCCGAGTGGTCTAAAGCGCTCTCCGTTACAGATCACTGCCATCTCACCTCTGTCTGCAAGGGTCCGAGTCTCAGTTGATCCAAAGGTACATGTATATTACTTGAGTCTTCCATATAAATATAGGTAAAACCCATTATTATGCGATTCTTTAACAATATTCCGCAAACAATGCAATCGTAGAATGGATCCCATTTTTTAATTAAGTTGACCTCTCTTTTTAACATCCTAAATAGATGCTCTTGGAATAGCCAATTATTCGTATCCCAAGCAGATTTTAAATATCATCACTGTGTTTAATGCTGCCTTAACTTTTGAAATTTTCTAAAACATATTGCGATATATGATCAAGAGGTTAGTTAAAACTGATGACATTTGAAATGTTCAATGTACATTTTCAGAGGGGAAGTTTTCCAAAAGATTTGTAAATGATTATATCATGATATTATCCTTTGGACCCTGGCATCACATTATAATGGATTTTATCTGTAGTTATCAGCTGTAAGCCTGTAGTGCTGATTTGGGGAAAGACTGAATTCTAGATGATTTTTTTAAACAACATTCTTTGAAGTATTGTATACAATGTACACATTTAGAAATGTTGGTAAACATTGGATCTTGATAAACAATTGTGCCTATCTGCTGTTAAATACGGCAGTCATTTTGAATAGTACTGTATTGCTGCTATTCCTAATTGGATTATAGTTATATCAACATGGGATTCTCACAAAAAGATATTCTTGTGATATCTAGTTGATCCTTCAATCGGAATCATGATTTTTGATACACAGCTAGGTAACCTTGGCATTCAACTTGAAAATCATTTTATCATCCATTTATCCGTCCATCAATAATACACTTGTGTATATATAGGTAAAAATTGATAAATTGAGGTAGGAAATTGCTATCTGAATGTTCAGAAGGATGATGGAAAGAAGATTGTTTTTTTCATGTGAATGAACACAAATAATTTTTAGAAGAAATTAATAAATATACTTGATTCATCTTTCAATTTCAGTATATATCATTAAATTGATTTTATATGATTTGTCCTATAAAACTATCATCAAAAGATTGATTTTATTTTTATTTTTTATTCCTATGCTTTAGAAAAGAATTAATACCCAAGATACAAAGAAGTATTTTATATGTTATCAGCTTTCTCAGTCAGATTTCAATAGCTCTGATTCTGTCTGAATAAGGAATTCATCACACACGGTGGAATACATTTCATTTAGTTTAGATACATCATTTCGCTGTGTATTGCAATGGTGGTTTAACCAAACATGTGAGCTTTATTTGCATGAAAATACTTTTTAATATTGGACCTAACATTCTACAATTAGGGATGATAATGAATTTTAAAAAATTCATTAAATTGAAAACTAGAAGTCACCCAGTTGTCTGCGTTTTAAAGGTTATTTTGAGCATGCATCAACATTGACCAATAAATATAGAATATAAACTGTTTATGCTCCAGTTATTACATTTCGGAAAAGGGTGGGTTTGGGGTATGGCTGGGACTTTTTTTTACCAGAATTTATTTCATCTTTTACCTCCATAATATGATGGGCATCAAAGTTCTTTTTTCCTACAAGTCCGAGCAAGAATACTTTTTTAAAGCTGTAGGGGTGGGTGGGCAGGATTTTATAAACAAACTAGCCCCTCTCCCTCCAGAAAACCATTAAAAGTAAGGTTTTAAAGAAGAATTACTTTAAACTTGAGGAAGATATGAATGTAAATGGTGTGGTGCTTAACATTGCCTGAGCTCAATAGGGGCATTATGGTACAAATTGGAGGTAAATTGTGTTCTAGTATGTAGCAATCTTTTAGAATACCTCGGCACAACAATGACTGTATGGTGTAACTAAAGGTAAAAGTTTAAAGAATGTAAAATTGAATTGCACTAAAATTTAGGAAGAAAATGCTTTCCAATAAACATAAATTGAATTCTTGCAAGATGAGATAATTTTTTTTATAGATTTTAAAAATGTAAGTATGTCAGATCCTTGATAGATATGTTCAAAAACTTTTACATTTACTCACAAATTTAGATTTTATTCAGTACTGGTTATATCATCACACAGTTTCTTCCCAACTTTACGTCGATATACTCTTTTCACTCTGTGGAAGTATATTTCAATCTACGTATTTAGACAGATGTAAAATATTGGTATATGTATATAATAATTTCTTTGAGAGTGAAATAATTTATTTTTTGATGTTTTACTCCTTACAATTTACAGGATGGTAAAATCAATTATTTGCAGTTCACTATGATTTCCAGTTACACCATCAAGCAATACAAAGTCCAAGACAGAAGTTGTAATACTTTTCTTTTGGCTTTCAATGACTGTCTGGGTTGTTATGCAGTAAAACCTTCAAAATTCCAGACAATGTATAGATTGGTATTCATGTTTAGACTTTCATCAGAGTTATTTGCATTAGACAAAATCAATATAAATACGTATGCCATTTTAGTAGGTTCTGGAATGTGTAACTAGTTGTATACATATAATGTTATTGAGCTTTCAAGACTAAGTGTATCATTCATAATTGGGTTATCTCAACTTCTTCATCATTTATCAGATGAGATGGTTATGTAATTTTAGTTTTTTAACACTTCAGAGTGACTTGATTATCACAGATTTTATCTAGTATGAATAATTGATCCACATAGAACATGAAACGGGCAGTTACAGTCACATAGAACATGAAACGGACAGTTACTTTAAGGCAGGTTATGTTACAGAAATCATCATTAAGAAGTGAAATTAGTGAATATAGGATGGATTTTGTGAAGAAATAAAGGTAGGGCATGGATTTATTGTGAATTGTTTAAAACATATTCTGTTAATTTTTAGCACAGTTTTGTAGAAATATTATTTTTATTTAGGCAGTCTTGATAAATGCAAGAACAATTACATCTGGACCATTTCAGTTCATTTACAGGGCAAAATCAAGTCTTTGCTGGACAAACTGAAGAATTTCAAAAGCAGTAATGTGTCCTTAACTTGGCTTACATATTATTAAATGATAGAGTACAATGGATTCCTTTCAGAAGAAAAGGATATTAATTGTGGAGTACAACAAGATTCGGAGTTTTCAGTAGATGCATACCCTTGGATTTTAAAGCATGGACTTTTAATTTTACCCATTTATGATGCATGCAGATTCTAGCCTCTGCGTTTTTATGGGGCATGCTGATTTTTGGCCAGAGTATCCAGTGGTCTGAGTGTCCCTTCAAATGCAGGGAGTCACAGGTTTGAACCACAGCCAAGTCATACCAGTGACTTTTAGAAATGTTACTAGCAGCTGCCTCTCTAGGTGTTCAGCATTAAGAGGTTAGTGTTTGAACTGGATGACCTGGTGTCAGGATAATGTGACTGGGTGGGATATGATGATAAATGTCTGTGGCTTGATACCCCAGTGCTATACATCACCTTAAACTGCCACACAGCAATCATCCAAGCGATATGATTAAAAAACATTAAGCTGTCTCCGTTGTAAAAAAAAGAATTGTTGGTGGGGGGTGGATCCCCATCTGATCATTTCAGACCATACGAGTCTAGCCCCTTTGCTAACATTATGGTTACCCGAAGGCTTACTTTGTATCATGACTCATGGCTTGTATGTGTGTTAAATGCTATGATTTCAGTTAGTAGTCCGTTGTTTCTTAGTTATATTTATGCTTTTTGTATGCTTTGTAAAACTGTATTTGAATCTGAAAAGATTTTTTTTTCTTTCTATTTTCAATTCATGATATGCAAATTAAATGTCTCTATTTCAAAATCTGTTTTGTCCAGCTCTTTATTCAACGTTGATTTTTCTTTTTCTTTCATATGATGTTGATTGTGATTTATCCATTTGTATATCTTTTTGATAAGATTTCCGTGTTTTCTTTTTCTTTTTCTTTTTGCTTTTTTTTTTTTGTCTCAGTTCTGTTATCATTTTATCTATGTCAGGTTCCTGTTTCCTTCTGAATTCTTGTGATTTTTGCTTTCTTTATTTATGTCTCTACTGTTTACCTTTTAGCTGTTTCTCGCTTGGTGCTTATGGGTTGTTTGTTGGTTACTTTGGCAATTATGTGTCTCGTCTTGTATTTTACTTATATGTGGTAGTTATTTCTTATTTGTTGGTTTTGGTATAGGTACCTGTGTGTCTTCATGTTGTTACAGTTGCTCCATTTCATTTAGTCTGCTGTTAGTGGGTTTGTTTTTGTGTTATCTGAATTTTTTGTTATTGAGCATATTTCAAGTGTGGCCGATTTTCCCATACATGTTGCATTTTCAATGAAAAAAGCAACCTTTGTACCATGATTTTTTTTCTTCATAGAAAAGTCGATGATTCTCTTAATTTCAAGATGAAGTTTACCCATTCTAGTTTCCCATGTGACAATATAGGTTTGTTTCCTTTGAGTCTCAGGATGTAGGTATCTGCTCCTTTCCTGCTCACTGAATCTGTAAGATTTATTAAGTTTCGGCCCCATAAGTTTAAGAATGGTCAGTACCATTGTCATACTGTGTCCTTTTTTAAGGGACCTGCTTATCAAATATCTATTTTTTCCCTTGTAGACGTGCATGCGAGAAAGGCTCCTTCAGTTGTTTCAATTCTTCTAGCATGAAAGAATTTCTCCATTTCTGTCACTTCCTTATGTCTTAGCATTTCCACTTTCCATGTGCTACCCATGAGTTTAGTTCAGTCAATTTGAAATCTTCAGTTGTATTTGTTGTATAGTTTTGTGTAGATTCAATTCAAATTTTATACTCCATTTGTAAAGTTTTCTAGACTGCATTTTTATAGAAGTAAGGTTTCATAAGTGTCAGTAGAGTTTCGGGCCATCTGTTAAGTTTGCTTAGTATGTGCCATTGCGAGTTTACTTTTTTAATTAGTATCAGCATAATTTCCTACTGTAGCATGAAGTCAGGTAAATGCTAATGACTTAGTCATGTAATCTAAATGAACTAATTATAACTATGTAATCAAATCATGGTAAATTGATTCTTTTAATATTCTTTTTGTTAGTGACACAATACAGACTTGATTTTTAATACTGTATGATTGATGTACAGTAGCCACTGTCATATTCAAGCTTAACTAGCATTCATGAATATAATTGTTTTGATAAATCTCTTTTGCTAAAGATGAAAGAAACTAGTACACACAATGCTATTATCTCAATATTGTTCATTTCCCACTGTCATTTAAAAAGTTCATTCTCCAGTTGATTTATTAATAAATTTTGCATTAAAATTGCTCTGAGTTTGTACATCACAGGATTAATTTTGCTAGGTACATGAAACATTACACCAGTGCAATACTTAATGTGTTATAATCTGGTTACAAAGTCTGATATGTATGCAATAAACTTAAATTAATTACTCTGTTTATATAATGTATAGGCCAGATGTGTGATCATATATGACATGTGATAATTAATAAAGCGATCAAAGGTGATCCATGATGGCTTTCAAGTCTTTTAATAAAAACTGGGTGACCTTTGACTTGTTTTGTATTGTTTAATTATTCTTGCAATACTTATCATATTCGCAATCCTGGTGAAGATTTTATGCCCTACAAAGCTGCTAGCCCATCCACAATAAAAAAATACAAATTGTAGTATGATGGCTTAATATCCATTCCCTTCCACATCTACTTTGGAGTGAAAGAGGGTTGGGTCCTTGCCCCCACGCTCTTCAGCAACTTTGCTGTCCTGTTCAATGATGACTTTGGGACGTTCACAAAAGGGATCTACATGCACATGCAATCAGACAGCAAACTGATCAACCTGGCACGACTAAAGGCAAAGAACAAAGTGCATGAAGAAACCATATGGGACGTGCTCTTTGCAGACGATGCTACCCTAGCCACTCATACAGAAGCTGAGTTACAGCACTTGGTGGACTGCTTTGCTAAAGTATGCTGTGATTTTGAGCTGACCATCAGCCTAAAGAAAACAAATGTGATGGCTCAAAACGCTGACCCCCTCCCCCGCCAAGCATCATCATCAATAACTGCGAACTTGAGGGTGTCATTCAGTTCATTACCTCAGTTCTACCATCACCAACAACCTATCGCTTGATGCTGAACTCAATAATCAGATTGGAAAGGCATAAATAATTCTATCCATGTTGATGCAGAGAGTGTGGAACAACAGCATGCCGACCCTGACCACTAAGATCTTCGTGTACTGAGCCTGTGTGCTAAACACACTCATATATGCCATTTAAACCTGGACTCTGTACTCCTCACAAGAGAAAAGACCAAGTGCCTGTAACATGTGATGTCTCCGACGCATACTCGTGATCACTTGGAGTGATCGAATAACAATCAACACGGTGTTTGACTGTGCCAAGATTACCAGCATGGTCACACGTATCTGCTAATGTTGCATCAGATGGCTGGGCCATGTAAGTTGGATGGATGATGCACGGTTCCCTAATGACCTTTTTAACTACGTAACTTGTATTTGGCAAAAGGTCATTCAGAAGGCCACATATCAGCTTCAAAGAAATCTGAAAGTACGACATGGAAGTCATTGACATTGAAGTCAACACCTGGGAAGAGCTTGCTATAGACAGGCCCAACTGGCGACACGCTCTGATCACTGGTTTGAAAGACGGCGAGGACAAGCTACGCTTGCCAGTTGATGAAAAGCGATCTTGGAGAAACAAGAAGCAGCTCCAACACACATCAGACTCAACTTTCAAGTGCAACAAGGGCTGCCACTCTCGTGTTGGGCTACAAATCCATTACAGACACAATGCACAACCACCAACCAGGACATCTCTCATAGGCGCACTTTCATCGTCTCTTAAGACTAACGAATACCAACAATCAGCTCAAGATGTTTATAGCTCTTGAAATTTTAAGGGAATTTGGATACATGTTATAGATACATTGAAATGTGGATTAATAGGCCTTCTCCCAATATCAAAATGATCCCCAAACTCAAGATTACATGCCAACTTTGAAACTTTAATCTAGGGGTGAAATTAGCATGGAGAAGTTATAGAGAGAATTTGACAACTCTAAGAACCTAACCACAACAAATTTTGAAGTTCTATTTTTTTTCCAGCATAATTGTTTTTTTTTTGTTTGTTATTGCCACATTCTAATGCTGATAGAAGACATTCATCATTCTTTACAAAATATATTCAACGGGACATCTGAATCAGAGTTGTATTGAGGGCCGTATTAAGTGCGAAACTTAATTAGCACAATTAATATCACTGATTTTATTGTCACAAGCTACGGTAGTGTTCTTATAAATGAAATGTGAATGGATGTGGATTTTTTTATATAAGTCTTGGCAGTAGGAAGTAAGTTTTTTTTTTACAGTCTTGGTCTCCAAAATGACCTACAACTCATACCAGCATAATGTTTCTGACCCTCAGACACACAAAAAAGTTATAAGATTTTTTTAATTTGATTCATCAGTTACATAATGCGGTACAAATGTCTCCCTTTATTCATCACAAGACAAAAATCTTAAGGACAAATTTGCTCCATGAAAACAAACAATTCCAGCGACAAGATTGTATAACTAAAGAGCAAATGCCTCTTCGGATTTCAGTTTTGACTCGATATTTTGCTTTAGCCTCTTTAAGATTTTGGGTGTCATGGGTCAAATGACTTAAGTTTTGAAATCCAATAGATCTGTAAAATAATGTCTCTGAACCACTTTTTTTATCTTGTTTATAAATGACTTGTCCCTTCATATCAGGGGCTTGTGGGGTTTGTTCTACTGATTACTCCTAACAAACTGCGCAGACTCAAATCTCCTAGCGCATTATGCATTAGCAGATCTGGATCTGTGCAGTTTGCAGATGGACATGTCTTGTAAGCAAGTGTATAAAGTATGGTGTATGGACAATTGCAGCTTTCCCTGTAACATTATTATCAGTACAGAAATAATGATGGCCATATTTGCTTTAGTGTTTTATGGCATAGCAACACATGATGTGTGTTGTTGTTGTAGAGTTTAATGCCATTTTTCAGCACACTATAGGATATCCATGGCTGTGAGTATCAATGGTGGAAGAAGAACCTAGGAAAATCACTGGAAAGGACCACCAGATGCTACTGGCAAGGTTTCTTACATATCCACATTGGTCAAATCTGAAACTCAAACCCACACAGACAGAAGTGATATGGGAGTGATCCGTAACGGAGTGCACTTTTGTCCACTTGGTCATTCTGGGCACCACATGCAGGATATTTATTGCCATCGTGATTGGAAGTAATGTGCATTGCCCAATAATATACTGTACGCTGATAGCCAGTCTGAGATGATAGTAGAAGGATTTGAGATTGCACCTTTTCTATCAAAAGTCTTTCATGCTAACCAGTGACATACTTGCCAACCATTAAGTTATTTTTCCGTGAATGACTTCTGCCACTTGCTTGTTGTTGTTGGTGGTGGTGTTTTAGGGTGTAACGCCTTTTTTCAGCACACGATAGGCTATACATGGCGGCCGGTATTATTGGTGGAGGAAAACTCCAGGAAACGCCTGGGGAAAAAACCACGACCCACGAGAAGCTACTGGCAAGCTTTCTCACATACCCACATTAGCCGAATCTGAGGTTCAAACCCATGCAGACAGAGGTGAGATGACAGTGATCTGTAACAGAGAGCGCTTTAGACCTCTCGGGTCCCACCCACCCCACACTTACTTGTAGATGGATTATGTTGATTTGGTACATTCAAAATGTATTTTAGAAACAATAGTATCATCTCTTTAATTTTACATCTGATATAAATGTGAGAATATTTTTGAAATAAGACTCCTGCATAAGAATGACACAAGAACACCTGTCGGCTGTAGCGATGCTGATACTTGTGTAAAGCACAAAATTATGTTCTGTTTAAGTCACCTTTTCTTGTTTTATATAACAGGGTTTCAAGAGAAAAGAAGAATTCCTTCAATTTGAAAACTTGTCTTGCATAATCTTTATATTAGTGAAGCAAATTTGTTAAAAGACTAGTCTACCAGTACATGTATATTGGAAGTAATGGTGTAAGATGATGGGTGTAACAGGTTTTATCAATCTCTCTTTTAGATATTACTGGACTAATATATGTTCAAGGAATTGGGTCTTTTTAAACTTTAAAAGTTGTTGGATGTGTTAAAAGACAAATCATTAGCACTACAAACTTTAAAATAAAGAAAATTTGACTGCTCTGATACATCAGTTTGTCTGAGCACATGATTGTGTTAATTGCTGGATTTGTAGAACTGACTTTATTGTTGCTAGGCATTGAGTTGAATATGTAAACTAGTTCTAGTGTATGTTGTATATAATTTTTCAGAATGTTCTATGATTGTAGTCTGGTGTAATCCACATGGACTTTTATCATCTTTTTATATCATTTTTATGCTACAATGGTATCATATTCTGTATGCAAACTTTTTTCCATGTTGTAATTATTTCTTTGCTATTTTCATAATGATACAGCAGCAAAAATTCATATTTTATTATTTCTTCTTTTACCCTGACCATGATTGATCCACTGACCTTGTTATTGTTGGTGATTTTCGGTTTAGTTTGTCGTTTGCTTCACCTTGCCAGCCCTGCTGAGAAACCACAACATTTTTACAAGGAGAAAACAGCCTTTATAAGTGCCATTCTGAATATGTGCCCCACATTGACCGAAGTGTAAGTAATATTCCAAGATGTTATTTCTTTTTACATTATGTTAATTAGGACCTTCATGATTTACTAAAATAATGTCATAAGACTACTACAAGGGCAGACATGTGCTCCTCAATTAAGCTTTGAAAGTCCAAAATGGAGGTGAGTGCCAGTATTTCACACAGTGATTTGTTCATTAAAGAAAAAATTAAGTAGTTCTATTTTCTCTTTGTCATTACGTCATCTGTGTTAGGATCCTAGTCATAAAATCAGGTATTGTGTTATATGTACATGATAAACCCTTTTAAACCACATGTTGCCTGAGACTGCTTTCTGTTTTTAAACCACATGTTGCCTGAGACTAATTTCTGTTTTTAAACCACGTGTTGCAAAGGATTGCTTTCCGCTTTTAAACCACATGTTGCCTGAGACTGTTCTCTGTTTTTAAACCACATGTTGCCTGAGACTGCTTTCTGTTTTTAAACCACATGTTGCTGAGACTGCTTTCTGTTTTTAAACCACATGTTGCCTGAGACTGATTTCTGTTCTTAAACCACGTGTTGCAAGGGATTGCTTTCCGCTTTTAAACCATACGTTGCCTGAGACTGTTTTCTGTTTTTAAACCACGTTGCCAGAGAGTACTTTCTGTTTTCAAACCACGTGTTGCCTGAGACTGATTTCCACTTTTTAACCACATGTTGCCAGGGATTGCTTTCAGTTTTTAAACCACATGTTGCCTGAAACTGATTTCTGTTTTTAAACCACGTGTTGCAAGGGACTGCTTTCCACTTTTAAACCACATGTTGCCTGAGACAGCTTTCTGTTTTTAAACCACATGTTGCCTGAGACTGCTTTCTGTTTTTAAACAACGTGTTGCAAGGGACTGATTTCCGCTTTTAAACCACATGTTGCCAGAGACTGCGTTTAGTTTTTAAACCACATGTTGCTAGGGACTGCTTTCTGTTTTAAACCACATGTTGCCAGGGACTGCTTTCTGTATTTAAACCACATGTTGCAAGGGATTGCTTTCCGTTTTTAAACCACATGTTGCCAGGGACTGCGTTTAGTTTTTAAACCACATGTTGCTAGGGACTGCTTTCCGTTTTTAAACCACATGTTGCCAGGGACTGCTCTCCTTTTTTAAACCACATGTTGCCAGGGACTGCTTTATGATTTTAAACCACATGTTGCAAGGGACTGCTTTCTGCTTTTAAACCACATGTTGCAAGGGACTGCTTTCCGTTTTTAAACCACATGTTGCAAGGGACTGCTTTCCGTTTTTAAATCACATGTTTCCAGGGACTGCTTTCTGTTTTTAAAGCAAAATGTTGCCAGGGACTGCTTTCTGTTTCCAAACCACACGCTGCCAGGAACTACTTTCATCTTTTTAACCACATGTTGCCAGGGACTGCTTTATGTTTTTGTTTTCATTGCAAGAATCTAAATTGGTTATACTTACTTAACCCACTCCCAAATACTAAAAGGTGAAGATCCACCAAAGTGCGTCACTTGCAATTAACCATTCACAGTTAAGCACTTCATGACAGATTGTTTCGACCTGCAACCTACATGTGATAAATATTATAATGTACATTACATGAAGGAACGTTTTGATACTATACATATCACTTATAGTTTAGATTTCCGGAAGGAAATCTTTATTTTTAACTATGAATTGTATGCCATCACCTAGAGCATTTGTATTTAATGTAAATACCGCCCTTTATTTTCAACATTGTTACGTATATTTGATTTAAGTCATTTATTTTTGTTTTAATTGTTTGTTTGTCAGATTCAAATTTGACATTTTAAGTTTAAAATTCATTCATTGGGAGATATTTTTTTTAAAAAGTGGGATGACCTGTACTTTACTGTAACAGAATTGTTACCGAGAGGAGGGTGGATTAAATGAACAATACAAACACAATTTGTGAAAGAAAATATAAATTTATGTAATAAATTGTAAATGAAAAAAATACAGATGTAACAACACAATAATTCATGCACTCAACCCACAATTACACTCACACCCATTCACAATACATGAATAAATTAAATAACAATACAAAAGGAATCTCAGATGTAAAGGGATCTCTTGGATTATACACAGATCCAAGAATCCTTTACGAAAGTTAAATAAATGCAAGAATGATTTACGAAAAAAAATAAACACAAACGACAAACTATCTATCGCACGATGGATTGCGATAACTAGCACGATCATATACTTGTATTGAATCAAGTTGCTAGCTTTTATTGATATCTATGTGATCACTTGAAATATTATTGCGATCTGACATAAGCATGCAAATACAACAATGTATTAAATTATATCACAATTTCAATACACCTATGTGTCTCCCCTGTATAACCGCACGATTCAGCAACAGTTGAATCGTCTCCCAGTTTCCCCGAGAACCGAGGGTTGACCAATACTATTATCGGACGTTTCCCTACACGGATCCACCACAGTTATACGTTCAGACAGCGTACAACATCTACCCGAACCAACGGTTCCTCACTCCCCTAGATGTCAACCCGGACGTTTTACAACTCTAAGACAGCTCCGACACTCGGACTTCTAGCTTTCCGGATATTTACACGTTACACAGATATTGACGAACAGACAGTTCGACACACAGACAGATACTTCAATTCCGTTTGCACAAATTAACGGCACAATCACATTCAGATATTTATACAGAGATGTTCCAGAACAAACAATAGATGTCCCACAACAAATCAAACGATTTCAAAGACGTTTATCAAAAGATGGTATCAGATGTGTTAACAGCTACGGTATCAACGATGTTATTAGCAGCTACGGTATCAACGATGTTATTAGCAGCTACGGTACCAGAAACAATGCAACAACTATGTTAGCAGCTACGGTATCAGAGACGGTATCAACGATGTTATTAGATGCGCTATCAGTGATGTACTTCTACGGTATCAACGACGGAATCAGCTGGAATCAGACTGAATCAGACTGAATTAGACTGAATTAGCTGGAATCAGACTGAATCAACGACGGAATCAGCTGGAATCAGACTGAATCAGACTGAATTAAACGGTGACAGCTATTGTCAGATGTTATCAGATCTACGGAATCAACGATGTTATTAGATCTCCGGAATCAACCACTGAATCAACCCTTTGGCTGGAGATTTGCAAGACGAGGTTATCTATCCTTTGATTAGATATTTTAGTTCCCGTCAAAATTTATGATAAATCCTAAGCCTTATATACTCTCAATAGGTGAACATAAATCACATCGAGCTTGCCGTACACCACGTAAAACGAGTATTTCGGATTTCATGTAAATTACAAATTGGCACATGCAAATCGTTACACGCCACTTAATCACCCCAGGTAATGCGTGTACGACGAAATCAAGAAAAATGGTGAGTTTCGTTTGCAATTGAAGAACAACAAAAATCAGTTCAAATTTTCGCCTAATTCTGTGACAATACCTCCCCCCTAAGAATAAAAATGTACACATTTTTAAAACTAACACAGAATAGAAGAAAAATAACTACTGATGATATCTTACAACATTTACACTGGTTATACTACAAACTGGATTTTATTACTGGGCAAATTCATACAAATTTCCCATCACGCCCTACTCAAGTAGTCTGCGCCTATATTTTCAACTCCCCTTATTGACATTGTCGCTCTGTCTCTTGATGTATAACTTGAGCATGTTTGCATGGAATGTCTTTACATTACCGTCCATGTCAATTTTATAGTCCATGTCACCTTTTACTTCTTTAACTTCATATGGACCTTTCCACTGGACTAATAACTTATTCGAACTCGTTGGAAGAAGCAATAGCACCTGATCTCCCACAAGAAATTTCCTATTACGCGCTCTGCGGTTGTAATACTTGGCATATCTGCGCCCCGATTTAATCAATTCGTCACGTGCCATCTGGCATGTACTCTCAAGTTTGTTTCTTAGATCTAACACGTACTGGTAAGTCGTTTTTATTTCCTCGTTCGAGACATCACCAGTCCATAGTTCGCGTAGTATCCGCATCGGGCCTCGAACTGTTCTACCATACAACAGTTCAAAGGGTGAGAACCCTAAACTTTCCTGCGGTACTTCACGGTACGCGAACAGAACAGCGTTTAAATAACGGTCCCAGTCTTGCGGACGTTCCGCGCACATCTTCCGTAGCATGCTTTTCAGGGTACCATTAAACTTCTCTACCAGTCCATTGCACATCGGATGGTATGGGGTGGTGTTTAGCTGTTTGATGGATAACAGCCTACTTATTTCACCCATGAGGTCAGAGGTGAATTGGGCACCACAATCAGTGAGGATTTCCTCTGGCACCCCTACCCTACTGAAGATATCAACTAATGCTTCAGCTACCCTTTCCGTTTCAATAGTTGGTAACGCTACGGCTTCAGGGTATCTGGTTGCGTAGTCAACCAGAGTAAGTATGTACCGATTCTTTCTTTCGGTAACTGGGTGTATTGGTCCTACAATATCTACTGCCACTCTTTTAAACGGTGTATCTATTAATGGCATTTGTCCTAAGGGCACCCTTGTGACCCTTCCCTTACAAACGGTTTTCTGACATACGTCGCACGACCTACAGAACCGTGTGACATCGCCATTAACACCTGGCCAGTAGAATTCAGCGACTACCCTGCTAGTGGTCTTAGCCTTACCTAGGTGTCCTGCCATGCTTGACTCATGCGCCACCCTAAGTACTTGAGATCTATATCTCTGGGGTACGACCACTTGCCAATACTTCTTACCCTCCCGAGCGCTAAACTCCCTATGAATTAATCCGTTCTTGCGTACGAATCTAGAGCTACCCCCACGCTTGCAATGTTTAATCGCGCCGGACGTGATTTTCTCAACAATTGTTCTGATGGATTCATCACGATCTTGCTCTTGTTTGAAATCATCACGGGAAATTCCTGAGATCGATTCAGGGACTATTAATTTATGAAACGCGGTTTTCTCTCGCCGTGTTTGCGCTCGCGTTTCGACTGCCTGGGCCAAAGGTATTTTAAAATCGGCCATGGTTGGAAGACGGGAACCTTCAACATTACCGATCGTCAGATCGTAAATAGGATTGTCCATACAAAGGGCATCAACAGTTCCCGTTAAGAAAGGTGTTTTTACTGTGATCCTTGCTACGGGAATGCGACCCATCGTCTGATCAAGTAACATACATGGGGATTCCCACCCGAGCATTTGGTTATCCTGCACGAGACTACGTTTGATCACTACGCTCGTACAACCAGTATCACGCAATACCACGACTTCTCGACCGTTGACAAACCCTCTCGCGGTTGGTACACGCGCTTCAGGAAATAAACACGTGCCAAGTGAATGAATACAAGGTTCTACATGTACGTTGTTATCGGATATACCTTTACTTTGTATAGCCACTGCTACCTTATGTATAAGTGCCTTTCTTTTAG
Organism: Unio delphinus; assembly: GCA_029339505.1. Lineage (NCBI taxonomy): Eukaryota > Metazoa > Mollusca > Bivalvia > Unionida > Unionidae > Unio > Unio delphinus. The sequence goes on from JAQISU010000162.1 coordinate 8,189,302, forward strand.
GACAGTCTTTTTGAACATGACCCAATGCATTACACAAGAAACACCGCACACGCTGAAAAACTGGATTCCCAACTGACCTTTTTACCTCAGCTGATTTTACAGGCTCCCTAGGCATAGGTCTTACAGACTGGTTTCCAGACTTAAAATCTTTTAAAACCACGTTCTGGGTTCCCCCATGAGCTTCGGCAAATAAATCGGCTTGCTTAGCCATATCTTTTACGTTTGTGAAGACTTTCTCCTTCAGAAATTGATCTAATTCTCGCCCAACTGTATTAAATAATTGATCTCTGAGCAAGAAATCAGTCAACCCTTCAAACGTTTTCACCGCTTTGCCGCATTCAATCCACCGCTCAAAATAGTTCGCAATTCTGACGGTGAACTGACCAAAGGTTTCTCCCTTATCGGGCTTGCTATACCTGAACTTTTTTCGAAAACCTTGTTCAGTGAGCTCGTACCTTTTGAGAAGTGCTTCCTTTAGGACGTCGTACTTAAACACATCGTCCCTAGGAAGTCGCGAGTATACATCCAGTGCTTTACCTTTTAATAAAGCACTCAGATGCAGCGCCCAGTCATTTTGACTCCACTTCTGGTTTTCGGCATACCGCTCAAACCGATGAAGATAACTATCTATGTTATCTTTTTCATCGTCAAAGGGAGGTAATTTGGGGCCCCTCAATTTGTTAGTGGCAGAATCGTGTTCTCTTCCAGATGTCGCTAATTCTACCTTACGCTCATGATCCCGTTGTTTTGCTCTTTCTTCTAACTCTAACATTTCTACTCTAGCTAGTTTATCTAACTCTATTCGCTTTTGCTCCGCTTCCATTTCCCATTCTATCCTGTCTTTTTCGGCCTGCTTCTCTAATTCTATCTTTTCCTTCTCTAATCCTATCTTTTCCTTCTCAAATTCTATCTTTTCTCTCTCAAAGGCCCATTTCCTATCTTCGGATTCCCTTTCTAATTCCCTTGCTCTTACCCTTTCGTCCCTTTCCCGGGCTTGTTCTTCTTGAATAAATTTCCTTAAGCTTTCACCTTCATATCCAAATTCTTTGCCTAAGGCAACCAAGTCCTTAAGGGATGACATGACAATGACAATTGTAATATGAATATAGATATATAACCAAACCAATACTTTAAACACGTTTATACTGGACACACGGACCTAGGTAAACTAAACAAAAATAAACTCCAACTAGAGTATTATCTTAACAGAGGTCACGCTCAAATATAAACATTAAATGTATACCTTCACAAAAATGATTGACAGTTCACTTAATCCAACGATCCCACTTCTGACACCATTGTAACAGAATTGTTACCGAGAGGAGGGTGGATTAAATGAACAATACAAACACAATTTGTGAAAGAAAATATAAATTTATGTAATAAATTGTAAATGAAAAAAATACAGATGTAACAACACAATAATTCATGCACTCAACCCACAATTACACTCACACCCATTCACAATACATGAATAAATTAAATAACAATACAAAAGGAATCTCAGATGTAAAGGGATCTCTTGGATTATACACAGATCCAAGAATCCTTTACGAAAGTTAAATAAATGCAAGAATGATTTACGAAAAAAAATAAACACAAACGACAAACTATCTATCGCACGATGGATTGCGATAACTAGCACGATCATATACTTGTATTGAATCAAGTTGCTAGCTTTTATTGATATCTATGTGATCACTTGAAATATTATTGCGATCTGACATAAGCATGCAAATACAACAATGTATTAAATTATATCACAATTTCAATACACCTATGTGTCTCCCCTGTATAACCGCACGATTCAGCAACAGTTGAATCGTCTCCCAGTTTCCCCGAGAACCGAGGGTTGACCAATACTATTATTGGACGTTTCCCTACACGGATCCACCACAGTTATACGTTCAGACAGCGTACAACATCGTTACCAACATCTTATCATTTTACTTTGAACTATTTGGTTTTTTGATAACGACTGGTCAATATTAAATCTTTTGAAACATGTATGCATACAACCTATTGTAATGCACTAAAAAGCCTAAATGCACTGATGCACCGTTAAAAACAAACTTTGAGTTTTTAAGCCACATGTTGCTAGGGACTTCATTGATCTTTGAAATAACATACTGCTAGGGACTGCTCTGATCTTTGAAATAACATACTGCTAGGGACTTCTTTGATATTTGAAATAACATACTGCTAGGGACTTCATTGATCTTTGAAATAGCATACTGCTAGGGGCTGCTTTGATCTTTGAAATAAAACAGCTAGGGACTACTTTGATCTCTGAAATAACATAATGCTAGGGACTTCTTTGATCTTTGAAATAACATACTGCTAGGGACTGCTTTGATCTTTGAAATAACATACTGCTAGGGACTGCTTTGATCTTTGAAATAACATACTGCTAGGGCCTTCTCTGATCTTTGAAATAACATAACTGCTAGAGACTGCTTTGGTCTTTGAAATAACATAACTGCTAGGGACTGCTTTGATCTTTGAAAAAACATACTGCTAGGGGCTGCTCTGATCTTTGAAATAACATTCTGCTAGGGGCTGCATTGATCCTTGAAAAAACATAACTGCTAGGAATTACTTTGATCTTTTAAATAACATACTGCTAGAGACTGCTCTGATCTTTGAAATAACATAATGCTAGAGACTTCATTGATCATTGAAATAACATACTGCTAGGGACTACTTTGGTCTTTGAAATAACATACTGCTAGGGACAACTTTGATCTTTGAAATAACATTATGCTAGGGACTACTTTGATCTTTGAAATAGCATACTGCTAGGGACTGCTTTGATCTTTGAAATAACATACTGCTAGAGACTGCTTTGATCTTTGAAATAACATAATACTAGAGACTGCTTTGATCTTTGAAAAAACAGACTGCTAGGGACTGCTTTGATCTTTGAAATAACATACTGCTAGGGACCGCTTTGATCTTTGAAAAAATATACTGCTAGGGACTGCTTTGATCTTTGAAATAACATACTGCTAGGGGCTGCTCTGATCTTTGAAATAACATAACTGCTAGAGACTGCTTTGGTCTTCGAAATAACATAACTGCTAGGGACTGCTTTGATCTTTGAAATAACATACTGCTAGGGGCTGCTATGATCTTTGAAATAACATTCTGCTAGGGGCTGCATTGATCTTTGAAATAACATAACTGCTAGGAACTACTTTGATCTTTTAAATAACATACTGCTAGAGACTGCTCTGATCTTTGAAATAACATAATGCTAGAGACTTCATTGATCTTTGAAATAACATACTGCTAGGGACTACTTTGATCTTTGAAATAATATACTGCTAGGGACTGATTTGATCTTTGAAATAACATACTGCTAGAGACTGCTTTGATCTTTGAAATAACATACTGCTAGGGACTGCTTTGATCTTTGAAATAACATAATGCTAGAGACTTCATTGATCTTTGAAATAACATACTGCTAGGGACCACTTTGATCTTTGAAATAGCATACTGCTAGAGACTGCTTTGATCTTTGAAATAACATAATACTAGGGACTGCTTTGATCTTTGATATAACATACTGCTAGGGACTGCTTTGATCTTTGAAATAACATAATGCTAGAGACTGCTTTGATCTTTGAAATAACATACTGCTAGGGACTACTTTGATCTTTGAAATAACATAACTGCTAGGGACTGCTTTGATCTGTGAAATAACATACTGCTAGGGACTTCATTGATCTTTGAAATAACATACTGCTATGGGGAGAGTAGATATACATTTTTGGCCTTAAAACTAGATTTTTTATGTCTTTTTTTTACAGATATATTCCACCTTTATTATGGGGGAATAGTGGCCATCTTCAGACAATTATCTATGCCAAACTTGGACGTGTCAAACCAAAAAACCCTGAGGTAAAGAGGCATTACATTGTGATGGCAGATGGTGCCACCATGAGCTTTGACGTCTTTGATCCACACAAAGCAGGAGAAAAAGGTGCTATTCTTAAAAAGATGTATTATCAAAGCTTCATTATAAGCTTTTAATTTCAATTCCTTAATATTTCATGTCTGTGTAGAATCTAGTATTGCTTGTATCATACACATCAAAGATTTCTCTTGGATTTTTAAAAATGAAATATTGGGGTGATTTTTTAACAAATCCTTGTTATCTGGTACAGGCAGTTATCAAGTTGTTCTGCTGTAGGATATAAGTAAGTTGTTAGGTTTTCTTGTATGACAGGCATTAATTTGGTTCTGTTTATCATATGGTACATAGAAGAAGAAAAAACTGCATTATGTAGTTTTGAAACTGAGGATGCAGAACCAGCTGCTGATGTTCGAAGCCAGGTCACCCTCTACACCAAGCTCTATCTACCTTGAAGTCATTGTGATGTTTTGTTCATTAAAATCATACATTTATTTTATATTTTGAGAATATTATGCTTTTCTGTTTATTATTTTAATGTTTCTGTGATATCCAATATTGATATTGTCTGTATTTAAAACCGCTGAAGAAGCTGTTTTCTGTTAGTTGCTTTGGATTTTTTTATAGCATATAAAGAAATATACATCTGTGTTGTTGCAGGGCAATTCCATATACTATCCGGACATTCCAAAACAGTGGTATAAATTCTTTTGCCTGCCTTTTTTTATGAAACTAACATCCAATGGTTTTGAATAATTATTAATTATAACCAGCCTTGGTTTCTCCAATACAGTTTTAGTTTAAGGCATTTTTCAAAATGCCAAATTAGATTTAAAATCATTTCAGAAGTGAATGGTAAGTATGGGTAATTTTGTATTGATTCATCACAGGAATTTGGGATTTGTACTTTTTTTCATAAAATATCATGCTGTCTGGGTTGATACAATGTTTACTTGCAAACCTATCTTGCCAATTTTTTTTTTTTACACCAATTTTTCATTGTTGCGTTTTTTACACTTTTAACACATTAATGGCTGTTTTGTGCCATGGAAATGGGAGCTAACTGCCTTTCACAAGGAGGCATTGAGAGTTATTGCAGCTTTCTTAGCAACTTTTCCTATGCATTGAGAATGTTTGGCAAATGGTTTACCTTATGTTTAGGAACCTTGTTTAAATTTGGTGCATCAACAATCGCTAAAATGGAGGTTTTTTTAAAATTATTTATTATATACTTTAGTGTGAAATATTAAGACTTCTTGGGAAAACGGTTTTCTATTTTTCTTTCATTTCTATAATTTCACGTGTGAAAATAAAACATTTCCCACCATGCCATGTGACGCTTATTTGTGCATGCCTTCAGAGGTAGTACTTGCAACATCAAAATGTGTACATTGCAAAGCAGAACAAATTAATGGAAACTGCCTTGCATTTCAGACATGGAAATTAATCATTGTTAAAGAAATTTGACCAGATGATATTCATGTTTTGCTGAAGTTATTTCCCCTTACTTCCCTTGATTTCATTGACAAATCTGCTGTGATTCTTTGCTAAATTAGACTTGCATTATTTTTAGATAGGTTCAGAAAGTTTACAAATTGACAAAAATGTAATGAAATACGACAGTTTTTGTCAACCCAATCCTAACTGCTATTTTAAGTTTTGTATAATTATATAATCAGACTATGAAAGTGAGGTGAATTTAAGAAAAAGGGAGAGAGGGTAAGTGTATTGTGCAGAAGAGTGAATTTAATCTTTTAAAATTTTAATTCTGGAGCCAGTTTGGTATATAATGAAACAATATTTTATTTTTATATGTTAACACAGGATATGTTTAATCTTGTGGTACCAAAAATGATATATTTGAACTCCAAGCTTTGCCACTCTTTAAAATATCATGTGTTTTGGTACCAAACAATGACATATATCCAGTAGTAATGTCTGAAAAGAAAATATCATCTACTTGGTAAAAAAGAATATCTTTTCTCCTAGATTGTATAAAATCTCATCTCTCCATCTGTACGATCTATAGATTTGTTTCCAGTTTGCAACTACATTCAGTGTATAACCATTGTGGATTGTAATCAGACTGGGACAAGTATTGACAAAATTTGACAACGTGTGCAGTGTGCAATCAAACCTTTCTTAACAGTCACATGATCGCAATGGTCATACAAATTTCCAATATAAATGTCTTTTGTACACCTGTCACCTGCCTTTTGTGGCCATGTGCAGGTTGTTTTCATCCCTGCCTTAAGCAGTCACTGAGGCTTATTAACAGTGACTGCACTAAGTATGCAGATTAGCTGTTTCCAAGTTTTCATATGTATTGTCTTGTATAAGCTGTCATTCAGATCTGAAATAAGTGTTCTGGGGTAAAAATATAGAAAGTGGCACTTCTTTTGAGTCATTGAAAGTGGTGCTTCTTTCGAGTCGATGGTTATTTAGTATATAGGATCAGTTAAAGTGAGCAGGAATATGTGATATTGTGTGAAATATAAATTTGCAAGACAACCAGATTTAAGTTTATTTGATAATTTTTTGAGAAGTATAACTAATAATAATAATAGTAATAATAATAATAAGAAGGAGAAGAAGAAGTGGTAGAAGAAGAAAAATTAATTCTATCTGGTGTATGGTATGTGTTCAGAAACCAATTTTGAATCTTGAACCTGTGTGTAAAGGTCAACTGTATTGCTTTTTCTCATGGGTGGTCACTATTGACAGATTTGATTGGACAAATTACATTCTGCGCATTATATGATGATATCTCTGTATTTTGCACAAGATGTAGATTCACATGTAGTTAACAACTAGGTAAAGTTTCTTGGCTTTCTATGTGACACTACAATACAAAAAAAATTACCTCATATCATATCATTTAATAGTAAAGGTGTCACATGACAAAGATTGTGATCATTTAATAATTAAGGTATCACATGATGTGATCATTTAATAATAAGCTATCACATGATAGAGTTTGAGATCATTTAATAATTAAGGTATCAAATAATAGAGATTGTGATCATTTAATAATTAAGGTATCACATGACAGAGATTGTGATCTTTTAATAATTAAGGTATCACATGTTAGAGAGTGTGATCATTTAATAATTAAGGTATCACATGATAGAGATTGTGATCATTTAATACTTAAGGTATCACATGATAGAGATTGTGATGATTGAATAGTAAAGATATCGCATGACATAGAATATGGTCATTTAATAGTAGTTGTATCACATGACAGAGATCATTATTATTTGTAATGGAAGTTTCCTAATCTTTGAATACCAAAGTTAGAAAATACTGTAAATTAACTAAAGTAGATGTGCAAACTACAGCCCTAATGTCAGATCTGACCCACAACTTGGTTTTATCTACTTATTTACATGATAAGGTGCGACTTTTGTCATGGGTAAACTACAGTCCTAATGTCAGATCTGACTCACAACATGGTTTTATCGACTTATTTACATGTGGATTTTGTCATGTGTATCTGTATTGTTTGCTTATCTTATATCCATGATTGTAGGTTGTAGTTTAAGTAAATGGTTATTTGTAAAGTTTAGATAGCTAACTTTTGTCCATAGTTTTGGGTTGTACTATAAGAGAATGGTAACTTTGTAAACATATTGACATGACCTTCTGATCTTAGAATGTTCTGGAAGTGAACTTGTGATCCACATTCTGGTCATCTTAATGTGTCTTAGGTTTCTATATAAGGTTTTGATGAACAAAAATATTTGTTCCTTTTTTAAGTCTAGCCTTTGTGGAATCACTTTTTGTTGCGTTCGGATATAGCTTGAGAGGAATTATTTATTTAAATTATTCTTCGGAATTATAAAGTGTACATTTGCTTTTGGACTAAAATACTGGTATGATTGATGAGTTGTTCAGTTATATTCATGATAATATATCATTGTGTTACATTAGGAATGTTAAATCTCCCTATTAAGACTAGCACAATGAAGACATGGAATTCATAGTTTTGGACATGCGATAGAATAATTAGGACATTTTGGAATTTATTTCAAAATACTATATGTTTCTTTTCATTGTATTCTTGGAAAATAAATTGTTTGTTGAATTTTACAAACATTTTAGATTTGCTTTTTCTGTTACTTAGTTTAAGACCATAGATTTGTTACAATTTAAAAATCACCATGGAGGAAGTTGAACATGCCTGGACTAAACACTTTCAATATTTTGTAACATTTATGTATGTAAGCAAAATAATTATTTGACAGCAAGTATAAAAGAAATATACCGCAATCTGTTGAAACAATTGGTTAATTAAGGCTGTTTTTGTGAGGATTAAATGAGCACGCTAGTTAGCAATATAGTTATTCTTGCAGATCATTTTAAATTTAAGGTTGAAGAGGCTAGTAGTATTTCAGCATATTGCAGCTGGAACAGCTTCTTATGAAGTAACAGACCTACGCTAAATATACAAAGTAACAACACACTGAAGTCTGATTTTTGGCCAAAAGAATATTATCTTTACTTTCAAGTTTCTGGAGTGCTTGTAATAATGCTTTTGATGTTTTAGGTAATCATGGTTGAGAAGATAGATGTGCTACTTGAGTTAACTCAAATCTGATTTGGTTTGGGGTCAGATTGGTATGCAACCATTTTGACTTGTGGATCATTTGGCACATAAGGTTATTCCATTTATAGAGACTTTAAGAGAGGCAAGAGGCACACTGTGACATTTTGGCTCACCACGTGTATAATATTCTTGATTTGTCCGTGAAAAACGACTTGTGGATCATTTGGCACATAAGGTTATTCCATTTATAAAGACTTTAAGAGAGGCAAGAGGCACACCGTGACATTTTAGCTGAGTACATGTATAATATTCTTGATTTGTCCGTGAAAAACGAGACCATTTGTCATCTGAAACATAATGGTCATTGCTGTAAAATCTTGAAAACAAATGAAGGCTTTTAGGGTTAGAAATTCAGCAATCTATTATAAGTCATCCTTTCACCTTGTTGATGAGTATATTATCGTTGTGTGTCCTGGTATCGCCAATAGCAGTGAGGCTGGCTACATCCGAACCATTGTGAATGATGCACAGACACATGGCTACACTGTTGCCGTCCTGAATCACCTTGGAGCCCTCCGTAGTGAGAAACTCACCTCACCAAGGATGTTTACATATGGTAGGAGGACTTTATTCAACTGTTTTGGAATGAATTTCATTTTTTGATTAAACTTTGCTGAGTTTTTTTTTTCGGGGGGGGGGAGCCCTAGAGAACAATGAGACTGAAATTATGGAACAAGTCTCCTAAGGTTAATATGGAATGAATATGAATCTAACATTTTTGTATTTATTGTATGATGAAGTACATATTCTGTTTGAAAACGTCTTTGAAATATAATTCAGTGGCAGTAAAGGTTCAGTAACATAAAAACAGTTCTTATCATTACTTTTTTGTGGTTAATGAATTTCTGCATAGATACAATATTGATAGTTTGCAGAAATCTTTTTGTGTGCAAAACTAGTGTTTAGACACACACGCACACACTTTCTTTTTACTGTCATGTTCTTGTGATCTACAAACATAAGAAGCCTGTGTTAAGCAATCACCTGTCTGGAAAGACCAGTTTTCTCACTCTTTGGGTCTGGCATCTTGAACTGTGTAGGCAGACAATTTTTTTAAGTTTAGTTTTCTTTATCATCGCAATGTACAAATGCAAAAGAAGTAAAAGTATTTGTTTTCATTGGTATAAATTGTTAGGGTTTTGGGAAAGATTACATTTTCATCAGACTCCTATGAATGGATTAGGAAAATCGATTTATTGTTTCTACCGAAGGATAATTATTCATTGGGATTTTAAATTTGTGAGATGTGCAGAATCTTTGAAAATTGATATTCCATGATGAATAGTGAACTACAGTAGTGTGGGCTTCTCAGTGTTTTTTTCAAATGCATTACCTGGTCATAATACTGTAGATAACAGGCTTGCTAAATTGTTTAGCTTAAAGCAAATAGTGATCTGCTTACTGAGGTGGCAGTTAGATTGATCTCCCCTTGATTCAACAACACCTGTGAATTCAGTTTAAGCTGAGTAGCATTCTCAGTACAAACATAGGCTGCACAATCCACATTCAAGTATTTAGCAAGTTTTCTGTCTGAAAGCAGTTTGGAGTAGACTCTTCTTGGAAAGTAAGTTTACTCCTAAAATTTCCAACTTTTCTGTTCTTTCTTTATTCGGCGACAAAGTTTCTGACTTTTCAGTGTTTTGATGTCTTTATGTGCTTAGTTGTCTTTGTTATATACCTACACAGGTCATGATGGTGTACTCTGTCAGTGCTACAGCTGTATTTAAATAGGTGCAGGTCTGGTGTGATGTATAGAAAACTTGTTTAGGACTTGACACCATATGACATGCTGGGGAGTAAGATAGCAAAGAAGCAATCTCAGTTACAGTCTTACATATCAGAGTTATGGACAAGCTACATCGATCGTACCTCATCCCAATCTCAAGAACTAGACAAAATCATGTTATCCGAGTTGGTCCTGTTAGTCCCTTAGTATCCAAGAGATGCTGCTTTGTTCTGAAGCCTTTGCCACTCAGAGGGAGTGTGTACTTAGCGACTTCTTGGAAATCTCCAATTTAATTTGAGATGTTCCACAAGTTAGTTTGTCACCATCTTTAGCTATTTTACAGGTAACACAAAAGATGTTGGCTTCAAAACCTTTATCAGAAGACAGCAAAACGTTTTCGTAAGTTGTTTTTAGATATTGCTTAATGCATGTCTTTTAATGAGAGCAATTTGTGAGCTATATGATGGCAATATGTTCTTTTTGGGATCTAGTATCTGTGGTAATTTTTAACAGGCAAACACTGTGTATTATCTCCCACTCTGAATTCTACAGGACATAAATGGGATTCTGTTTCCAGAATGGCTTGCATCTTCAACAGAGTTGCCCAAAATAATCCGACCAATGCCACAACAGTAGCTACAGACTATAACTAGTGAAACAAGATACATTAAATCCTGTTATGAGAGACCGCCCCTTATGCCAGCAAAAAGTTCTCTCTCAAGATAGGTGGTCTCTCATTGCAGGTTTGTACAAAATGACCAGTTTCAAATGTCCAGTTTTAGAACAATTTCAAGAAAAGTAACTACAAGCACTGTACATATATTCTATTTTTTATTAATAGATTTTGCTAACTATTGAATGCATTTATCTAAAAACAAAATTATATAGCATTAAGGATATACTTCGGGGGCCCGGAGTGGCCGAGTGGTCAAAAGCGCTTGCCGTTATGGATCACTGCCATCTCACCTCTGTCTGCATGGGTTCGAGTCTAAGATTCGGCTAATGTAGCTATGTGGAAAAGGTTGCCGGTAGCTTCTCGTGGGTTGGTGGTTCTTTCCAGGGATTTTCGTGGGTTCTTCCTCCACCAATAATACTGGCTGCCATGAATAGCATATCCTGTGCTGAAAAATGGCGTTAAACCCTACAACAGCAATAAAAGATATACTTCTGTCATTAAACATGAAATCCCATTTATATTTAAAGATCAACTATTTTAGCATATGAAATCGTTTCTCAGTTATACCTTTTCCTTTATAACAACCTAAATTTGTTTTACCTATGTTTAAACCACTTTTAGTGAGTGGTCTGCTTTTTTTTCGTATCTTTCAGTTACAATAAATATTTTCTCTAGCCTTGTCTCTTTTTCTAGTTGGAGGTTCATCCATTGTTATTAAGGTTATAGGTGTTACAATTTTTGGTACTCAGTTGTAATATTGAATGTAAAGATGGTTTTGACTGGACTGTGGGAAAATGTGAAAAATCTATACATGTGCATTGCACATCTAACAATTATCTCATCCAGATACAGAACCAATTAATCAGAGACAAAAGTCGATGGCTTCATTCAAAGATGACATACAGGGATTAACTCTATAATAATAATAATAATAATAATAATAATAATAATAATAATAATAATAATAATAATAATAATAATAATGCTTTATTTATAGAGGGTGACTCATTAGTCAAGGACTATTCTCCCTTGAGGCCCTCTTATTGAGAGTATAACAAATGCACATTGTGTGAAGAAGCAATAATTAGTGCTTATGTTAACATGTTTCGTATTAAAAGTAAAGTGTGTAACCCGGTCGTACCAACTTTAATAGATGACAATTTTGTGAATGGATAATCACCTAATATCGAGGAGAAAATAACAAACATCACAAGTCTTGAAAACTATCGATCATATCCCACAAATGATTAACTCTTGCAATCCACGGCAATATGGGTTAAGTCTAAAGACAAACAATATACGTGACCCTACATCAACTTAGGCAGTACAAAGGCAGTTCAGGACACTATCCTAGTTTGCGGACTATAGCATCTATCACTGGTAGCAACAATACTTTTTTCTTTTTTAAGATTCCTCTTCTGTTTTTTTTTCTTCAGAAAAATCATTGCTAATCAAGCGGTCATTGTAATAATTGATTACATATAGGTCAGTGGTGGATGGTCTCACAATACGGTAGTAGATAGGGATGTTCGGTTCTATAATAAGGCCCAGATAAATGCAAATGTGGTACTTTTCACCGTTTCATTGACCTGAGCATACTTAATTCATTTGCCGTCCTTGGTTCATGACGACAAACAAATGACAGGTTCTGAATGTCATCCAGGAGGGAGACTATGCACTGTCTGGAAAATGTGCATCACCTCATTCACACAGTCTTCTATTTAGTGATTCCTTAATCTAACGTTTTGTTGTTGTATGTTGTGTTTAACGCCATTTTTCAGCACACGATTGGCTATACATGGTAGCCAGTATTAATGGTGGAGGAAGAACCCAGGAAAGAACCAACGACCCATGAGAAGCTACAGGCAAGCTTTCTCACATTGACACATACCCACATTGGCTGAATCTGAGACTCAAACACATGCAGACAGAGGTGAGATGGCAGTGATCCGTAACAGAGAACGTTTTAGACCACTCTGCCACTCAGGGCCCTCTGATCTAACTTGTAATGTGCTGCAAGTGTAGTGACCCATCATCCTTGATATCCTTCTCAACTAATTCACAAGTAGCGCAAAAGACACCAGCTTCACTACCTTAATCCTAAAACTATGAAAACTGGCTCTCAAATTACCGTGCCATTTTTTAAACTCAGCCCTACAGGCTTGGACTGAAGAGGTTCTCCACCCACTCCTCTCAGTTCTGTCCCCGATTCACTACATCACTTGCCAGGTCTGTGATTCAATCATCAGGTAATCATTTACTACAGAAGAATCCGCTTTCAATTGCTTCCAGAATCAAACAGTTTCTGACATTTTGAGCATCGTTGAATTACAAGTTCTTATGATCGACAAATCTTTGTTTCTAGCAATTGTCAGTAGCTCTAGAAGGCTCGCACACCAGTTTTGATATGGGTACCCATCAGTCGATTCATAAAGTCATGATCAGGAAATCATATATGGCAATCTTTCATTAAGTAAGACACATCTTACCTTCTCCAGTCCCAAATCTTACCGGACATCTGTAGAGCCTATTTATAGAATGACCCACTCCAAAAACAGAGGCCCAACATATTATGGTCAAGGCCATACCAACAGCTATGAGTATTTAAAAGGTGCAATGAGATGCAATGCACTCTTCCACCACCTTTCCTAAAGACCATCATAGGCTGATCTATTTAATCATCCAGTCTCCTCTTTAATGATCAGGTTGATGGAATTTGCAACAAGCCACCAATATGCTCTTTCCGTTCCTTAGTTTCAGCTACAGCGGAGATATTTGCAAGGCAGACAAGAAAAGTTTGCAGGGATGTACCTAAAGCTTATGCCACGGTGAAGCAGTCCTACCAAATTTAAAACTGTGGAAAACAATTAAAAGAGGGAAAGGACTGTATACAACACAGACACAGTCATCTTGGATAAGGTGGGCTATCTGTTCTGCATATCGTAAATAACCCAAACAAATGAATTTAATCATCCAGACAACAAAAGTTTGCAGGGATGTACCTAGAGCACATGCCGCGGTGAAGCAGTCCTACCAAATTTAAAACTGTGGAAAACAATTAAAAGAGGGAAATGACTGTATACAACACAGACACAGTCATCTTGGATAAGGTGGGCTATCTGTTCTGCATATCGTAAATAACCCAAACAAATGAATTTGCTTCACATCTCAGCTCACAAAGTTAGGACAACTGCCAAACAGTTGATATGACTGAAACTGTTCTGTCATTATCCGTGCCTTGGGATGGATAACCAAGTACTTTTCCAGCAGACTACTACTGGATTTGTGGAAGGGAAGGTTTTTCCTTCTCAATGCCACTCCCTAACATATGGAGTCATTTTACCATCTGAAGCTGTCTCATGTACCTCAGGCGGCCGAAAATGATCTCTCCAGGGTAAAGGGATGTATCTCACTCAACCACTTACCTATTCACTTAAGTTATTAGGATTGGGTAAGGTATTTAATAAATAGTTTTAAATAATACTTGCATGATCATAATACACACACCTTTCTAGCCTCTCCTGCAGTTACATCCATATGGATAGCATGTCTTATATTCCAGTGAAGAATACATGGGATATGGGGCCAATCCTTGTGTCATGGGGAGATCACTCTAGCTGCTACATAAGTGTCAGATATTTTTTCAGCTTTCTAAGTTAACGGCTTTAGATGTACATGTAATAGCTTAAGTTATGTGACAGTTTATATTTTAAAAAAAATCATTTGTTTTAATTTTAAAAAATAAAGAATAATTGAGTTTGGTCACAGCAGGGTAATGGATCAGGGTCATTCGTTCATCATAAACCACTTGTCAGTCTATTCCATCTGTGCTGTTCAGTCTCAACATCCTATATCAGGGCATTTGGATCACTTAAGGGTTTTGTGAATGTTGTCAAAGTGTTGCAAAACATTGCTTCATCTAAAAAAATCAACAGTTTAGATAAATAGCTCATTGTGGAAATTATTAATATTCACTCAATAGTTTTTATTTTAAAAATTTGTTTTTAAAAATGTTTTTAAGATTGTAGGATGAAATTCCAAAAAATTATATGTAATTTTGCTCTGAACAGTTGTTTGCAAAAACAACTTGGCACCCACAAAAAGACACAAACATAGTTGCTAGTTATTCCAGCTGTTTTCCTTGCCTGGGTGGCTCTGATTTTTTCAACACTTCAAGCAGTAATGTGATCATTTGAGACATAAAGACACAGCATTAATCCCAACCCACACCAGATGCTCATAACATAGGGTTCTGATATTACTTTAACAAGCCTCTGGGTATCTTTTAGTATGAATAATTGTTTAGAATTCTTTGGTTTTCTTTTTTCTGTAAGTGATGATGTTGCTTTTTCCAAAATCTTTGTGATATTGCTGAGAATTATGTGCACTTTCCTTTTAATTTAAGAAAATATTTGTACCATAAAAAGTAAATGATTATGGTTATAGTGGTACTGACTTAGACATGTCCTGATTCATCAACATTTATCAATCACGGGATATTTTCTACCTTTCTATTGCATTAACATCTAACTACTACTGGAGTATTTCAGTGCATTCTGAATTGCAAGTTTGACGATACATTGATATTGTCAGAAGTTTGATGATGCATTGATATTGTCACACGTTTGACGATACATTGTTATTGTCACAAGTTTGATGATACAATATATATTGTCACACGTTAAGGGGATGTATCACAATGTGCAATAATACAGTTAAAAATTTGATTAAAAAATCTTTACTTTGCTTCCGTTAAAGTAATACAGATATTTGCACAGTTTATGTTGTGTTATTATCCATCAGAAGGGTTCTGAACAGGGTATATGGAAATATTGTGTGTACCTGACTTTCTTACAAGATTCGTATGGAACTCTTCATCTGAAGACCAATATTTATTGTTATAGAAGGTTGTATGGCATTGTTATGATAAAGACCAATATTTATTGTTATAGAAGGTTGTATGGCATTGTTATGATAAATGTCGATATTCTACAGACTTTTTAAATTTGCAAGCTTTATTTCCAACAAACGTTTATTTAGAGATTAAAAATACAAATTAAATCACAAATAAAAATGTTCCATAGTCACTTAGTGCAATTCAGTGGAACGTTTGAGACAAATTGTATGATACCAATTGGGGTATTTATTGCATTGCCATAGAGCATCAATTATTGCATTGCCATGCAATACCTATGGCATGTATTGTGTTATCATGCAATAATTATGGCAAGTATCGCATTGTTATGCAATAATTATGGAATGTTTTGCAGTGCCATGCAACAACTTATAAAACTTATAACAGTGGCATGTTTTCATTACCATGCAGTACTTATGGAATTTGTTGCAGCCATGCATACATTACAAAGCTTTGTTTTCACTTGAAGGTGAAAACAGCTTCACAGAATTACACAGTAATTTCAATTGTGTACAAGTCGTGCTTTTGAAGCAAAGGATTACTTATGCTTTGGGTTTGAACTTTGATGTTTTGTTTCCTTTTTAAAATCTCAAATTGAGGCATTACAATGCTGAATCCAACTGATACAATTTTTGGGAAAGAGAGACAATATTTTATGATTGATGTGCCTAGTCTTTTCAGACAGGTGATCATGTCTAGTGTCTTAATTTCCATGAAATCTGTTTCTGTGACAAGGAGTGATGCAGCCATTGTATTCATTAAATTGTAATTTTAAGAGGTACAGAAGAGTTGGATGCCATGGTGACCAAACTGATGGTTCTTTTCCCCAAGAGAAAGCTGTTGCTGGTGGGTTTCAGCATGGAAGGCAACATTGTCATGAAATACCTTGGGGAGAAGAGGGAGAACCTGAGCAAGTTTCTCTGTGGCATGTCAATATGCCAAGGATTTGACTGTAACACGTAAGTGAGATCTAAGTTACAGGCATGTCAATATGCCAATGATATGACTGTAACACCTTAGTGACATCTATGTAACAGGCATGTCAATATACCAAGGATATGACTGGAACACATATGTGACCTCTAGGAAACAGATTGCTGTATGACAGTATGCCAGATATATGAACGTAACATGTACTGCAGTTTCATTTATTGCTATGGGGCTAACCTTTCATGGTTTTGTATTAGAAAAGTCAATTTTGAGGATATTCAAATGGATTTGCCTGTCAAAAGTTTTCATATATCAGTAGGTATATAATTTTTTTTATTTAACAGCTACAAATACTCTAAATAAATAACAAAGAATAAAATTATGATGATGAAATGGTAGTCACTTCAATGTGAAGTTTGATGAAGTCACAAGACAAAATCGACACTGATCATTTAAACTGATGAGTATTTAGACAAATGGATGTTATGTAGACCATTTCTCATCTTCAGAAACTTTGTAGAAGCAAAGTGATAAAAAGCAGGGATGACTATTAACCAGCGCATCAAACTAAATTCATTATGCAGATTCTTTGTTTATTTCTTGTCAAAGAAGCTATATATTTATTGCTTGTCTTGAATTAGGTATGCATGTACCTTATAATACTGTTGTCACTCGAGCTCCCATTTTGCACAGTCCTCCCGCCCCCTTCCCTATTTGGAAGTAGATGTGGGCCACCTTTCCTACTTAAGATCATTTCTGGCAATCTCTCTGCATGCTTACTCCACCTTTGACCATGTTGTCAAGATCACACACGTTAAAGCATGGGGTCAAGATCACACACTTTAAAACATGGGGTCAAATAACACATCTTACTCTAATGATTTTATCATGGACTCAACATATTGGCTTTGGATTTCTTGTCTTGTTTCTTATATCATTCATTTGTGTTTTATTTTAGCGCTATGCCACTCTACTTAGAGTGGGCCCACATACGAAGAGGTTTCATGTATGCCATAACAGCTAATCTGAAGTCCTTGATGAGGCACCATAAGAATATATTATTTGGGGAAGATGCTCAGATGAAATATGGCCATTTTGATGAAGAGAACATTTTTGCTGCAACCTCCTTATCCGAGATAGATGGGCTTTACTCTGCGTAGGTATCCTGGTTATCATATGTAGTAGTTCCCAGCAATGAGCTGTGGGACTCCTATGGTAATCACCTCTCCCATCATTCCATTTGTCCATATAAGCATATGTTCATATTTTTTAAATACCCAAGTTCTGCAACCTTTACACTTTTGGATGCTATTTGGTAGGTGGAAAGACATGGTGCTGTTTAAAAGTTTCATCTCTTCAAGTCCAATTTTAATAGAGTATTGCATTTCTTGACATCATTTCTGCTACACCTTCTTCTAACCAGTACAGCTGAGCAACGATTTCAGATGTTCTGCAAATATGTGTATGCATTGTCTCATAAACCTAGATCTGCCTTTATGGCTTTTGTCATTTTGTAAATTGGAGGGTTTGAATTACCCATTTTAACATGCAGTTTATGGCTCACCAGCCTGTATGGCCAAGTGAGTTATGGGATTGCCCTGCATCCTTCTGTCATAGCTTTTATTTAGATTTTGATCAAACTCGTAATGTATGCTTATAGTGTTAATATCTTAAATAAGGTATATAATTAGTGAGAGCCATGCATTATAATAAGGAGATCTTGCATCTGATTGGTTGAGTTTGTTACCACTTTTGAGGTGCTGTTTGTTATCTGATATTAATAAAATTTGGAATATGCTTATGCAATTAAGATCTAAGACAAGTTCTATAATTAGTGAGAGCCATGCATACTAATTTTTTTAACTTGCAACTCTCTGGCTGCACTTGACGCATCACTGGAAGCAGCATTTCTGATCTTATTTTGATTGTACTGCAAATATTGACTTATATCATCAAGATCTTGGAAGGGTTCAATAATGAGTGAAATCCACACAAAGCTAATTATGTAACCCTGCATCGGAATGACTGAGCTTGTGACAGCTCTTGAGGTCATATGACTTGTCTGCTTTTGATGAAACTTGGGGAATATGCAGTTCGATCATCAGAAACTTGACAATGAGCAGGATCCGTGAATAATAATTGACTGAGCATGTTACGACTCTTGTAACCTTATTAAGTTTTATTTTTATTTTGATCAAACATCAAATATTGGCTAATATTGGCAGAATTTGTTACATCTCTAGTTCTAGGGAATCTATATTATATCAATTTATATACGAATTTGGCATATTAATTATGTCATAATCTTTAGCATTTTTTTTTATCAGGATATAGTAAAATAGGTAAAATCAACTGATATTTAGTTTAGGATATAGTTTATATAGGTTTTATTGTTACAATGCTATGATAGCCTAATGTGTGCAAAGCTGTTGAGCCAGGTGAGTAATATCATGCCCAAGTGGGTCTCTTGTTGCCCTATGCAATTACATATGAATGTCATGCAGTAAAGGATGGATGTCAGTTTGATGTAATTATGGATGTTAGGGTCATGCAGTTCATTATGGATGTCAGTGTCATGCAGTTACAAATGTCAGTGTCATGCAGTTAATTATGGGTGTCAGTGTCATGCAGTTACAAATGTCAGTGTCATGCAGTTAATTATGGGTGACAGTGTCATGCAGTTACAAATGTCAGTGTCATGCAGTTAATTATGGATGTCAGTGTCATGCAGTTACCTTAGGATGCCATATAATTACGAGTGTCAGTGATACATGGTAAATGTCAATTCATTAATTTTACTGCGAAGAGTTTTGTCAGAGTTATTGTCCTTTCAGGCTTGTAGCAGGAGGCAGCAGCTAGTTGAGTCAGTACTATAAATGTTTGGAGAGATGAGTTATTTTATATCAATGAATTCTTCTTATTGCTTTTTGAATGGGAATATGCTGGCCGTCTTGTAATGTTTTGAAATTGAGGTTTCATTTTTGCTTCTAGATAATGTCGGATGTTAATGCAGGTCAGTATAGATTAACATATGATAGAGCTTTTTTTAATTATTAACTCTAATAATTGGTCACCATTAATATAGCTTTTATTGTTATTAACTCTAATAATTGGTCACCATTAATATATGTTGCCTTGATTCCTATTTTAGTCAGTAATCAATGTCTTCAGAGTCATAAGATTTGATTAATAAATTGCATGACAGGATTGCTGAATTACCATATTAAATTCAGGTAATTGCATCTAATACATTCCTTTGATCCAAAGTTGTCACATTGCTGACCATTTCATGCACATTATGTAAAACTCATAAGTGCTAATATCATGAAAAATTGCAAGCAGATTATTCAAATTAGGTCACAATGAGCAGCAGAGAGGGTGAACCTCACAACTTTCCGAGCGTCGATTCGGAAATCTGAGGCTTCTGCCAAATAGTAAAAAAAATGGCGTCTATTCGATAAAATAAGATTTCCTTATATACGCCAACGTCGTTGTCATCCACCCTCTCTGCTGCTGCAAATGTTTCATTTGTGATTAACAAAAAATAATAAATGATTTCAACCAAATATTTGATCGAGTCTTTAGGACGAAAATCATTTATGATGAAAGTCCTTAGGACTTTACAAACAAACTAATCGCTAACACCTCTTCTTGTAAATCAATCAGATTATTTGACTGGTCGGTGAGTTTGAAATTAATTCTCGTTAACGAATTATTATGGCATCGCATGTAGACAGGATTAATTGGGTTTTCAATAATTAGGAATCCTGGAGGAGCTGTTGGTGCAAATGAATAAAGAATATATCCCTGCTGAGCTTGATTTGATTGCTCTAGATTAATTTGATAGCTTCCTTCAATTGCATCACATACTAAATTGAGCGCAATCACCGTTGAAATATTCACATTATGAGGGGCAATATGCCTACCGCCACCATCTGGATCATTATTATACCTGAAGAGGACAGCTGAATCTGATTTTTGTAGCGCCTTGATATCGGTTTTAACAATTCTTGCTAGTTCATCAGCGTTGTATTTGGGAAACTTGAAATTACGCAGATTGTCCTCTGTGATATTATAATCGGTTAAGAATCGTTGTTTATTGTCGCTGTTGTCATTAATTATTGTTTGAATAATTAGTTCATAGATATATTTCATGTCCGATATAAGCTGATTTATTATTTCAACGTGTTTTTGCGATTTTGTTTTCCGTAGTTGTTCTAGTTGTGTGTCATATAATTGTTTAATCTCATTAAAATAACCACGGACGTCAGTTAGCGTAAATGAAATAGTAACAGATGAGTCGGTTGTTCTTTTAATGATAAAATCCCATTGCAATGTGTCTTTGTTGGTAAATATAAATCTATCGGCGATTCTTCCTTTTCTTATATCAGATAAATTATCTCGATAACTGGGATTGATTTCATGATATGATTGTATGTCCGTGGTTAAGTCGGTGGCGGATTTTTCCGGTGGTTTTTCAGGCCATCCTAACACTGTTCTTAACGAGCTGTTATATATATCTACAATATATCCCTCTGTGCTTATTTCGATCGACGACGAGAGCGTCGGTTGATGAAGATTAATAGCTATTTTTGATTCTTTTCCAGTGATTGATTTTATTCTACGCTGAATTTCAGCATTGATTTGCTTAATTTGGTACGACCCAGTTGGTAACGAAACTGTTTCCCACTCTGGAGTACCATCGGGTTTATTCTTATACGAGAACACCAGTGTGTTATTGGGTTGCTGACCACTAAATGCAACCGATCTGATATTAGGCCAACTGTGATACACTCGTAGTTTTGCTAGCGCTATCTCCTTCACTGGGACCGGAGAGGGGAAATTCACACTGAATTCTGGATTCGTTGATGTTATTGATATCATACTCGTTTGTACTGGGTTCGTGTTCTCCACTATTCGTTGAAGTAATTCCATCGGTGTCGTCATCGCTGCTATACTCATGATTTATTTCTAATTTTGGTATCGAGGAATCATAAATACTGACCATCACTGAGAACTCACAATCTGGTAATGTTGATATTATTGAGATCATTTTTTGTTTTTTTGGGTTCGTGTTTTCTGATTCCATCGGTGTTGTCATTGTTATTATATTCATGTTGTCGCTCTAATTTCGATATCGCGGAATCAAAAATACTGACCATCGCTGAGAATTCACTATCTGATATAATCGTATTATCGAGTGACGACGATATCATCAATGATAATTGCGAGTATGCGGTTGATGCAATATGAAATTGAAGTAAGTAATTCTGCAGTTTACTCTGGCTGCATGATGATATCTTTTTTGCTATCCCGGTTAATATACCCCCGATTGTAGCCACCGCAGAAATGCAAATTGGAACTACGACCGGGGCAATCATTGTAACCGATGCAAGTATTATTCCGGCACCAGTGAGAACGCTTTACACCGAGTATATAGTAACATCAATTGCGGTGATTCTTCGTCGGTATTTTTTTATTTTTATTTGATACTCCTCAGTGAGGGTTTTGAGTCTATTCTGAAATTCTCTGACCTGATCATAGCGACATTGCGTCGATGACAAAGTCATTGTTGTTATTTTAAATCCGCTAGTGTTTTCAATTATTTGTCATCGTTAGCGGGAATTGCTAGTACTTCAGTCGGAAAAATGAGCTACGAGTTCTAAACACCAGGCTATTTTTGATCTAATGGTGGAGCTATCAACCGCGACGACATTAAAGTTTTTTTTGCGACCATCCATAATTAACGTCGCGGTGCCACCAGAGTAGGTTTTACCGTCCGCGATCATATTAAATTGATCGATAGAGATCCACGTTAGCCTGTAGATACCATCGACCCATGTTGGCTTGTAGTCAGGGCCCGCTATGCCGGGGAGACCCAAGATACCGATGGATAATGTAGTATAACCGTCTCTTATCCAATCCATGGTTCCATGATTAACCGTATACACGATATTTTTAACGCCCGTGTAGTGATGTGGAATCTTTACCTTTTCAGATATTCTTTTCAGGTTAAAAAGATCGTCGAAAATATCGAGATAATTTACCCTGATTTTGGTAGGATCTATTGTTTTTCCACTCTCCTCCCTGTTAGAGAAGAATAATGAAACCAGAAGGTCTTCAACTTTAAGCTCTGCTTGGGTTTTAATATGGTTGTCGATGTTAGAAAATTTCGTCGTGATATCTTGGAGGCTACTGCCCTCAAAGAACTTATTAACAATATCGCTGGTGTGCTTTTGTTTGTCAATAGCGCTTTTAATTTCCGCGAGAGTCATGCCTGTCAACGATGTGGTTTCAGACACAGGTGTTCTCCCTAAAAATTTATCCACGATGGTATTAAGTGTTGTTTGTCTCACCATAAACATATTAATATCTTTGAGAGTCATTGTAGATGTAGCCGGGACACCAAAGAAATTATTAGCGATGTAGGCATTGTGAGTGTGCTTGCCGATAAACTCACTGATTTCAGCGAGAGTCATGCCAGCCACAAGCGGGGTTCCAAAGAACCTACCAACAATGTCGTTTGTGAGTTTTTGATCTTCGCTTACTTTAAAAATCTCGAGATAATTTGCCTTGATTTCTGAAGCAGTCATCATCCTTCCAGCTTCCTTGTTAGCGAAGAATGAATTCAACAAGTCTTTAATTTCAGCGAGAGTCATGCCAACCACAAGCGGGGTTCCAAAGAATTTATGTACGACATTTTTGCGAAAACTATTATAACCTCGTATAAAATCATTCAGCTCACGTTCGTTGGTAGCAATCGCGTCGGTGATCGTAGACACAAGTGCGCCTGGTTTAAGTTGTCCATCGTTGGAATACAGTGCAATAGAGTTTTCAGCGGCAGCGCGATGCCGTATCAAAATGTCATTCACGGATATATTACTGCTTTTCAATTTACCCTGGCGATCTTGAAATACAACTATTTCGTTCGGGTCAACACTTGTTAAATTTAACGTCTCAGCGATTTCATCTTCTATTATTTTTTTTACATCCTCGATAGAACCCGCAGATGTTTCCTCGGTGGGTTCCAACATTGACAGAGGTTGTCCCCAAATATCGATCATTATTGTTAGCGTAACTTGTGTTTTCAATTTATTGATCCTTGTAATTTCCCACTCGTGTATTCGTTTACAATAATATGAGGTGGTTTCCACGGAGATCCAAAGGATTTTAATGAAATCTCCGCGAGGACATTTAATACTTCACGGCCGCATATCGGTGGATCATTTAATTGTTGTGTTGGCAGCGTGGAATAAAAAATCGGAAACCCTTTGAATTTCATCGAGGAATTTATATACCGCATAAACTCGCTTGGCGGAGCTAACCCATATGAATCGAAATAGACAATCCCACGTGGATCAATCGCGTATGCAACCCAGTGAGTTCCCGATCCGCTGCTGTTATCAAGATTGATGATACCGGTTTCAACGTTATTTGGTTTTCTCGGTAATTGATCTCTCATAAAAACCCCTCTGAAGTTTTTTATCGCTAGTTTTTTAGCAGCATCAATTAAATCAAAATTGGACATAGGAACCATAGGTCCCTCAACTATAGGTTCCTCAACAATTGGGCTTTCAACTAATAAACCGTTCCTGGTATTTTTCTTAGACCCGATCCGTTTACGGATTTGCCGCTGTACCATGAATACGGGGTTCCTGGTAGGTACAACCCCTTTCCCTTTTTTTATACCCGGATCCACTTGTGGATCTACCGCGAGCGGATCCACCAGTTGCCTTTTTCAACGCCATCCCTGCTGCGGTCCCAACGGCTCCCAACGCTGCCGCCTTCGCCACCGCTGGGGCAGCCGCTGCAATCAATGCTGGTATTGCGGCTAACAATGGAAATATACCACCTGATTTTATCATGCTCGCGACTGCAGCTTTCGAAAATTCTATTTGAACTCCTCGCTTATTTTTCATTGCATCATTGAAATGTTTTATTTGACGATCCGTTAATGATATTTTATGTGTACCTCCGGACATCTGCGCTGGTTTTAACGTTATTGTTGTTCCACATTCCTTAGCGGATTTTGATTTTAATTTCTTGACCTGACCATCAGTCAGCTTGACACTAACAACACTATATGGCATTTTATTGTAAAACACATTTATTCTTTCAATTGATCTAATTGGGGAAATCCTATGGAAACTTTTCAAGTTTCATTTACAGATTTTCCACTGGTGCATCAACAAGTCTCATTCGTCCGCCAGCCCCTTCTAACAACATTGATTTGTCGCTGAGAATAACAGCAACCGCTCTATAATCAACACCACCAGGATCTATACGAGCCCTAAAATGTATATCAACAACGGATTGCCTTGTTAAATCAAGATGTTCCAGTGAAAAGTAATAAATTGGATACAAGTTCTTAAAATCGAGCTGAGATATTTGCAAACCAGTATCAACATTTTGATCACGACCCATATATGACAGCATCCGATGATACACACGTGCTATTTGGTTGTTTCCGTAATTAAGCTGTATATCCTCAGATGGTTCTTGTTGTCCGTTTATTCTCAGTGAAACCTCACTTACCCCTAACCGATCAAATATCATATGACTGCGTTCTTGGGAACCTAATCGATTCCGATTCTGCAGCGCTATAAATATATGACGTGGAGCTGAAACGCCTTGTTTTGATGCCAGGTGCCATGTTAATGTACCATTAACATTATCCTCTTTAGCATCAGTCGTTGTTGTTAGCCAACTTAGCAATGATTTACCACCGGTTTCCATAAACGAAAGTAGCCGCTCTTCCGTGGTAATTGATGGAGTCATTACTGGCATCCATAATACTATTTTACTCAAAACAACTTTACCTTCATTGGCACCAGTACGCCAAATTGCATCATTGTCATTGCCTTTTCGCACTAATGCGATTGTGTGTTTGGCTCCATAGATAACTTTTCTTACATTTCTGCAGAATCCAAATATGTGATGGAGTGGAATCGCACATGAAAACTTTTTCTCTTGTCCTTCCAATGCTAATTTTCGTGTTGCAAATCCTAAATTGAAATTACCATTAACGCCTCCGAGAATATCAAACGCAGCTCCGGGTCTAGCTCGACGTTCTGGATTAATTGCTTCTCGTTGATTATCAACTGAAGTGTCTTGCGGTGTTAACACTTTAATGTATTGAAGGTGGTCAGCGTTATCAGAGGTATCCTTTGCAAACATCATAGATGGACCAGCCGATCTTGTATAATCATCGGAGTATCTTGATAGTCCGATTATTGTTGTTGCAACATCAACCTCGCGGTCTATTGATTCAATTTCTTTTCCATCAATGAGATATCTTGCACTTTCAAATAACGCCATTATACCGTTGTTGACGAAACCAACTCGGATATTTGAATCATTTGCATATGGGGTATCAGCTGCATCATTTGTTACAAGTTTTCCTTCTACTTCAATAAATGCTTCACATGGTAAAAAGTATTTACTGGTATCTTGAACTTGAAGTTCAATTCGCGATCGTAGGTCGGGTTGTATTGCATGATAGGAATAGTATTGATAATCGCGGACGGAATCATCCTTGCGCATTGGGGCTTCCATATCTAACGCGGGATCAGCTGTTCGTTTAAACATTTATAACATTACTAGCGTTTTCAATTGTGAAACTCGAAGAGTTTAACGCTAGCGTTTTAATTCTTTATAATCATCGTCGTTGAAAATTCCTCGAATTTCTTTTTTGTTTCAAACCACTTCCTGCTATCGCGTTCATGATAGCGCTATCTGTTACCGGTGGTGACGAAGTCAATTGCGCTAGTTTTTCTTCCACTGCGTTATTTATTGCTTTGCTGATTTTTGCAGGCATCACTGTAGTTGATGGCAGCACTAATGACGAAGTCATCGATGACGAAGTCATTCGTGGTTTCTTTCGTACCAATGATGCTATTTTATCTTTCGCGGCAGAAAATGCCTTTCCTGCAAGATTTCCAACGAAATTGATTCCCTTATCACGGATAGCATCAATGGCTTTCATTGATAATTGTTTAGCTAACGGCGCCACCTTGGGAGCCATTCTTGTAAATAACCCCGCAATGGTATTGCCGAAACCATCTCCGTACCACGCGCGATAAACAGGCAATCGTGAGTTCACCACGTAGACACTTACGGGTTTATCATGGTTATAGTGTATAATCATCTTGTTATAAAACTAGTAGTTTTTCAATTAGTGATCAATCGCTTACATCCATAAGATTTTCATCGTTGTGATTTTCAACTAATTCAGCAATAAGTTCTCGATATACATTAATGTCCATGATACCACCAGCAAATAATCGTCTACAGATATCAGCGGCCTCGTTAATTATCTCGACGGAGTTATTTCCGGCTCGTTTCCCTCCGATGAGAACCTCTAACCGTGATATATCACTGAGAATGTTACCAGGGCATGTCACGGTAGAGTCAAAGACATCCTTTGGATTTTTAATCGAATATCCTTTTCCGCTTGTTTTCAAAGTTGTACCAGTTTCATCATACTCTTCAATTCCCCTTCTAAATTCTTTATATCCCAATTCTCTTTTATTTAAACGACCAACACCCTTATTCGTTTTATACAACCAATCAGCCCATTCATCTCGGCTTATTCTACTGTTTTTATACTCGTCTTTTAAAAATTCTTTTCTGGAATGAAAGCTTTGGGCGGCGAAATCGCCAAAAATCTTATAATGTTCGGGTTTTATTAATTGAGGTCGTTTGATTTCTGCTATAGCTCCTTCGGTGAGTTTGTCTATAAAGGAAACACCTCTTGGGGTGACGACATCAACAGGTTGTGGTTCAGGTGTGGAAACTCTTTGAGTTTCATCATCAATATCAGCTAGTTGTTCATACTCACGCTGAGTTTTTATATCACTGGATAACTGTTGTATCCCTGCGCGTGTTTGTCCGGTCTCTGCTGCTATCTTTTCAAGCACACCAAGAACAGGCACTTCTCGTCGCTTGCCTTCCTCAGGAATATCTCCGTATATTGCTCGTTCAGTTGCTGTTTTCACATCGCTGGTCGCCTTAGTTACCGGGGCGAACAGTTGTTCACTTGACACAGAAAAGTCAGTCTGCGCTTGTTGTCGTTGTTGAAGTTTCTCGCGAACTCTGTCTCGAACCGGTATAAACTTTTTAATTGCTGCTAGCCGCTCTCGGGCTAATCTAGTTGTAAGCGATTCACCAACCATATATTGTTTGTGAACTAAATTTTCAAATGTGAAATCCGGAGGGTTTCCATCATAATTAAAAGCTTAGTTATTAAATAACTTAGTTATTAAATAATGTACCATCAAGCTAACGTATTCATCTTCGACAGGGTTAAACTGTACGACGCTATTCGCGAGTGTTTCAGAAATAACATCGCTGGGGATTTCAGAATTGTAATATCTGAGAATGGCGATGAACGATTTGTGTTAACGACGCGGCAACAAGAACAATTACGTGAAAATGGAGGCGTCGCGGTGATTACTTGCCACTACGACCAGATCATCCATTATGCACATAACTGCATGAGCAAGTCCAAACTGATGAGTATCCTTTCAGGAGAAAATCCTATGTAACAAGTGTTACAAAAAACGCTAAAAAAAAATAAATAAATTATTTAAATTATTTACGAAAGCCTATATTATTTTTTAGTAACACTCACGTGGTTAAGATACGGGTCGCTCCTCGTTTAACATTTTTCTAAGATCACGAACTTTAGAACCAATTTCAGCTCGTTTTTGATATTCTTGGCCAAGCTTTTGACGTATTGCTTCAACGGTGCTAAATAGCGTTATAAATAAATTAATGTCGTTACCGTACAAACAACCATTAATGGATTTTTGAATTCCTTTCACGAGCCTGTACATCCTAGGTAAAACATAACGACCCCTACTAGACAGATATTCAATATCTTCATATTCCAAGGTAATCTTGTCAACGTCGAGACTTTCAGATAATAATACCCCTTTATTATTTAAATTTGAGATTTCAGCAATTATAGCATTTACATCATTGATATCCATTATTTATATTTTTATATAAATAAATTTATTTATAAATATAGTATACTGTATCTCTAATTAATAAAAAAAAAACATATATGACAACACATCTTTGGAACTCCTTGGGTGCCTTCGCATCCAAGTAAGCCCAAGGGGGACCCGAAACATACATCTCCGGAAGGGAGGCCTAAGGTGGCAAACACCATCTTAGACCGCCCAGAAGATATGCTTGGGGGGGACGTCACAACATGGACGGCACAATGCCATATATTTCCGCTCGAGTGTTGCGGCAAATTTTAGGCATAACATATACTTAATTAACTTAATTAAGGATGGATTATAATTCAATGGAACGATGATGGTATGATGTGGGCGTGGTAAACCAAACCAACATGGCAACCCATGAAATCTCATTCATGGTTGCATGAGTTGGAAAAAACACCAACCCACGCTACCGAGAATGCGATAGCATGGGTTGCCATGTTGGTTTGGCTGAGGGGGACCGCCCCACCCCCCCCAATTAATAGAAAAAAACATCTTCCGTTTCGCCATCAAATAATGTATCTGCTATGGGGACCGAACACGTAGTAGTTGATAGCTATGTTTACAAGACAAACACGATACCATTACACCACCGACTAGTCATACAGAATAGAGATTTTTTAATATATATATATATATCTGATATACTTAACAATAAGAGATTTTTAAAATAGACAATTTTACTGTATCCATCGTATTTAGGAATATAAAATACTAAGTACACAAAAAAAAAATTAATTTAACTGTTTGTAAATATCAATCACGCATGCCTGCGTCAGTGAAATACCGATCATACAGGGTGGGAAACAGAAGTGTGTACTGAAGGTCACATGAATACCGATCAATATAGAGGAGAGGGAAGACATGTATACTTAACAATAAGAGATTTTTAAAATAGACAATTTTATGCTGCAACAATGAGAAACATTTTAAACAAAATAATACAGTTGTTTAATAAAACAGCGTTTTATATACTCTGTTATAATTCTCTAGATAAAATACATTCACATACAAGGAATTTTAACCACGCCCACATACTTCAATGAATAGGAAACACTCGCGTTCCGGCTGAGCGAACATAGGTAATGCGTGGATTATAAAGAACGTCTGTACTGAAAAGAACGAGTTAGCTGTCTGCTTTACTGCTAGTCCACCCACCCCACACATGAGATATGTAGATAAATATAACTAATAATGCAGTTTTAGCCCACAAGTGACAATAAAAAGTTTTATTCTCTATCGAAAACTCATGCATTATATCTCCATTACAGTCACGTGGGCGCGCCTAGTCAAGTACAGGTAATATAGCAGGCGACAAATTC
Organism: Unio delphinus; assembly: GCA_029339505.1. Taxonomy (NCBI): domain Eukaryota; kingdom Metazoa; phylum Mollusca; class Bivalvia; order Unionida; family Unionidae; genus Unio; species Unio delphinus. The sequence continues at coordinate 8,219,410 of JAQISU010000162.1, forward strand.
CTTTGACGTCATAATACAAGGGAACTTAGTAGGTAGGGTGTGAATTGTAGTGCGGATTTATCCATAAAGGATTTATCTCCCTTAAATAGTTTCAGTGTATACGAACTTTATTTTATGACCATTTTTTTTAGACAGAGATGTTTTAATGATTTTTTCAGCAACAAATCGAATTGAAGTACTACAAATATCGAAATATTTTCCAGCCGCATTTATCGACTGAAAGCTTCTCTCTTCATTATTTTCTAAATCAAACGATTTCACACCCTTGGGATGTTTCGCGTGCTTACCAGCGTTGCTTTTTAAAAGGTTATCGCGCTGCGAGACGGCTTGAAGATTCCCAAGACAATTATCAGTCTTCACGCCATTTATGTGATCAATCACAAGACCGTCTTCGATTAATCCGTAAAATGCTTCATAGATGGCTCTGTGACAGAGATACTTCTTCCTCCCAGCTGAAAACATCAAATAGCCCATATTATTCAGATACCCAACAGGTTCTTTGAGTCTGCGGTGCCTGACAACACCATCACTAGAGGCTTCGTAATTAGCAAGCACTGGGTGAGGTCTGAAATCTTGGCTCATTTGTATAATAATACTACTTGTCTAATTTATTATCTGCTTTAATTATAAATCTCTGGATATAATCTTGAGGGGTTTTTATTACTTTGTCCTTGATTTTATCAAGGATGACGGAGTCAATGATTCGTTTGTCATAGTAGCGTTTTAGTTCCCTGTATCGTTTACCCCCACAAGCAAGGCATAATTGCGATTTTCCTCTAACACCCACCCCACATTGGAGGCATGGGAGAGGGCCTTTTGAACCGTTTCTCACGCTTTGCATATGATACCCACAGAATTCACTTCTGCATGATTTGTTACACGGGGTTGTAGATCCAATCATTAGCCACTTGCAGTGATTCATTATACTATATTTTTCTATTTAAATACTTGTTTTAATTATAACATGGAGGAGTTCAAGAGATTATCGAAAATTAAGCCCTGGAAAAATACTAAATTCAATCTTGATAGGGAGTTCCAAAGATTATCGAAAATCAAACCTTGGAAAAATACTAAATTCAATCTTGATAGGGAGTTCCAAAGATTATCGAAAATCAAACCTTGGAAAAATACTAAATTCAATCTTGATAGGGAGTTCCAAAGATTATCGAAACTTAAGCCTTGGAGAAATACTAAATTCAATCTCGATAGAGTCTCTGATACACCAAAACGTTTAATCGGTGATAGAACTATACTCGGTAAAATCAGGGAGTGTTTTAATGAATTCTACCGAGACGGTGCAGCATACTGTTGGTCGACATTTCGAATTATTGATGAAGATGTCAATGTACCCATCATCGATGCTACTATGAACGATAAAAGAGCAGCTGAGATAATTTCACACCTTGGTGAGAAATCCAAAGGATTTCAAGCAAAGCAATTTCCATCCAAAGGATTTCAAGCAAAGCAATTTCCATCCAAAGGATTTCAAGCAAAGCAATTTCCATCCTAAGGGGAAATTCAAAGATGGAAATCCAAAGGTGGAAATCCAAAGGATTTCAAGCAAAGCAATTCCCAACAAAGCAATTCCAATCAGAAGTATTTTTTCAGAATAAAATTCATTATCGAAGTCGAAGGCAAATGGATTATTAAGGATAAATTTGAACCAATCCTCAAGGATAAAAAAACTGTCATTGTAAGTAGAGATTCCAAACCAGGAATTCTAACTGGAATTGACAAACCATACTACGAGAGATCTTATCCCGTAACAGCAATCGTTTATGGGATATATCCGTTAAATGATAAACCCGATATTGCAAAACTAGCTCCTATGAAATATTCACCATTGACTTCGTCAAGGCTCAATTGTGTAGCAACACGGGTAATGGAACACTTCACAAATGCATCCCGAGGAAATAAACTAACTGATCTGCGACGTAGGAAAATAACAGAATGGGAACTGACAGTGAAACAGCACGGTGCAAAGATTTCTGATATAGCTAAATTAGAAACATCATTAAGATTCCCAATAACCGTTATGACGATAACCGGAGAAGTATTACACGAACCGAAATATAAATTACAAGGAGCGCCAATACAAATTATTGATCATAACGAACACGCGTGGACACCTGCAGTAACAATATTTCCACGAGATAGAACCGTGAGATATATCCCCCCGGAATTTTCCGGGGAATTTTCCGGGGATGTTTTCTATGAAGAGAAATTATTTGATGCTATTCATGCGTTGTGTAAAGATGATCCTGTGTCAGTGTGGTTACTTAGTAGTGCTGGTTCCGAATCAGGATTTGATCAATTTGTAAGACCAAATGGTGAATTATATCGCGTTGAAGAATTAGATAACAGAATGAGAAAAATCGCTAGTGATTTTTCACCGGAGAGTTTCCATGAAAAACTACTCACGGATAGTTTTACTATTCCATCAGTGGTAGCTCACTTCGCAAGAGAAAAAAACTCCTGGCGTCCAACACGAAGTGATTTTCTCGAGGACGTTAAATTGAGTTGCATCGAATTTGGTCATGGAGGACTGTGGAATACAAAATACCATCGTGACGGTATGATTTCAATTGATATATCCGCGTGTTATCCTGGAAGTTTTCTCGGGTATGGAGAATGTAGTAACTATTTTAAACGATTTGGACACCCCACGCATGAAATGACTCGTGTTGCGATTAATGGACCATTACCTGATTTTGATTTAACCGGATTCGCTCGTGTGATATCATTTGAACTCGCTACAGGGTTACATCCGTGTAGTTATGTTTGGCTCGGTAGACACCTATCTGAAAAGGCCTGGATGCCAATAGTGTTACTACGATATATGATTGATTGTGGCATGCTGATATCGTTGATTGTTTCCGAAGCTATTATATGCTATCGAGCTCAGAAAGAAGTTTGGCTACCACAACCCGATCTAGATCGTATAATCAGCGAACTACGAAAACAGTGTCCAGATTTCAATGAAGAAGAAATCATAAATTGGTCTAAGAAGTTATTTGAAAGTAAAAAAGAACAAGCAAAGGATTTTGGACGAAAAATAATCGGTAAATTTACCCAGGGTGGAAGATACGACAATGCAAAATTTTCCTCGCGGTTAATCATAGACGTCGCTGAATACGATTTTCTTGTAACGGATTTAACGAAACAGGGAAAACTTGTATCCCGTAAGGATGCTTTTCTATCCAATGGTGAGAAATTGGGTACGGTTGTTACCTACTGTGATGGATATAATTCCCAGTACACACATTTGAGAAGTTCTATGCTAGCTTATGCTTCTATCAATTTATTTTCGATGATAAATAGATTTCCTAATACCGCGGTTAGAGTAGCCACTGATTCGATGTATATACACAATAAGTACAAATCAGCTGTAGCGGCATTCACAGATCCGGAGGAAGCGTGGGGGCGTTGGCGATTTAAAAAGGAGATGCTACATGAGTATTGTGAATCCGCAGACGTTGCCATGGATGAAAAGTACTTAAAATGTGATGAGATTCAATCAGAATTTTCTAATGCACCACCGGTATCTGATCCAATATGTAGATACAAGACAGTTTATTTAAACGGTTGTGGTGGGTCAGGAAAGACAACTCGTGCAATTGAATTATATCGTGGTGGTGGAAATACTTGTATTCCTACTAACATGATTGTGTTAACACCGACTCACAGACTCGCCAGAGAGATGATACAGCGAGGGGTAAATGCTTGCACTTACCATAGTTTTTTTCGATGGAAAGGTGACAAATGGACTCCTGAGCGTATGGGTGATAAATTCATTCCTGAAATCATAATTTGGGATGAAATATGCACAGTGTCATTAGATGTATTAAAAACATTTCTTGAGTGGTTGTTAAACAAAAACACAAAAGTCGTCATGTGCGGTGATCACGGCCAACCACCACCATTTGTCGGTGGATCTCCACATGAATGGCTAAAGGGTTCTGTAGACTATTATGAAGAAATTAATACCGACCATAGATCACTTGATGAACAATTACGTGAGTTCAAAGCACTGCTTAGATTACAACCGGATAAAATCCAATGCGAAATAGCGCGTGAAATAATTTCAGAAACTCCTATGAATGATTTCTGGGAAACGTGGAGACCAAATGATTTGATAGTAGCAAGTAGAAAAATAGTCAGAGACACACTTCAGATGAAGTTATTTAAATTGCATAAAGAAAAATTTGCAACGCTTCCAGTACCGTTGTGTTATAGGCCTTCGGATACACGAAAGCAGAATATAGAAGTTGATATTCCAAGCCTGACAAAGTCAGGAAGTGAAAAGCAGATTCTCGTGTTAAATGATATTGTGCTGGTTGATATCAATGTCGTTGAAGATGCATTGCGTGCTAATAAATCCCCATGGACGCTAGGATACGCAGCAACAATACACTCTTCACAGGGATTGACTATATCGGATACAATTGTTTGGATGGTAGATAATCGCATCGAATGGTCGAATTTAGTCTATCTCGCAGTATCCAGAGTACGAAGAATAAATCAGCTTCGAAGAATTGTCGTCATGACAGAGTCAGGTGGCGATGATGAAATCATTGGTGATGATAATGACACAACAATAAGTGATATTGATGTTAGCATCATTAATAAAAAAACTCTCCGGTTACAAACAACAGGACAAAAAAAAACAACGAGAATTTGATATTGATGCTAAATTAATAATCACTTTGAAGAAACAACAGAATAATCACTGCGCGAGTTGCAATTGTATAATGCGTTGGCAGTATTCGGATAAGGATCCTCGCCAATTCACCGTAGACAGAAAAAATAACAATCTCGGTCATGTCAGAAATAATGTGATGTTGACTTGTCTTGAGTGCAATAGACGCCGGGGTGAAAGCACAATGCCTCTGGCATCGGGTGCTAATTAAGACCATGCGGTGGCAATTGAGTATCCTCGGGAATCACTTGCAGTTGTTGTCGAGTAAATCCTCGCTGAGGAGCAGTTGAATCCAGTTTATAGATTGCTGGTCTACCAGTTGATCGTGTTATACTAGATATCTTATGCGTAGTGACGCTCCAAATAGGATCAGTAGCCCTTTTTCTACCCCCTTCAAGCTCTCCTGGTTCGTATAAGTACCTAACAGTGACATTACTACCAAGAATTGGTTGGGAAACGCTAGCGTTTCTAGGGAAATCTTTTTGTGGTTGTACGGGTATAGACTTCTTTTTAATCGCGTTGATAGGTTTCATGTTGATTGTTCTAGTAATCTCGTTATTCAGTGCAATAATCACAGCTGGTAACCTTTTGACCCATTCACGGGATCGCTTTTCTTGAATGAATTCTTTTGCGTATTGATATCCAAATAACCGCTCAGCAATCGTCCGATTAAATCGTTCGACAATGGCCTGATCGCGATGTAGCGCAGTATGCCCTCGTCGTATGGTGACATTATGATTTTTCATTGTAGATAGAACCGCACCCTGAAATTCCTTGCCAGGATCAACCTGCAATAGATTCGGCCAGTGCAGAGGACCTCGTCGATAAATCCTTTCAAATGCAGAAGCAACTTCAGTGGCTGACTTTGTTTTTAACGGTTCTGCTTCTTTGTATCGACTTGCAATATCAACTACGGTTAACGCGTATTTGTAACCACGATCATGTGGCAGAAATAATATATCAGCCTGATGAACTTCATTAGGAGCGGTCACATCAAAATGCGAGAATTGAATTTGTTTAGGTGGTGGTAGATAAATTTGCCATAGTGCCTGTTTAGATAACCAATCCGCCGCTGTAGTTTTTTTCACTTTTGCAGCGCTAGCGAGTTTATGTACTGCTGATTTACCCCTCCAGTATCCTCTTGGGGAATAATAAATTGATTCCATATTATTAATTACCAGCACCCATCATCAATTTGCCTTTCATAGCTGATTTTACCAACCACGAAGCCAACTTTTCTTTAAAAGATTTATCAGGAATAGCATTTAACGCATGAATTAATTTCACATCCGCGAGATGCCTGTTTTGCAGATTGCTGCTTTTATATGCAACATCATGAAGGTGACAGGCCTTATCAATGGCGTTTATTGGTTCTTCACCGGGTCGGGGTTGATTTTGATCATCAAGTCTGATATCTAATCGTGTTCCGGGACCACAGTAGCTATATCCTGGAAGGTGCTTTTCTCCGGGGTACTTTGCCCATGGGGTTCCAGGGAGCTTTGTCAATTTGGCTGCGATATCACCTCCTCGTTTTTTTTTAAAACATCTCCGGATTGTAAAATCTTTGATTTTGTAGAAATAAATCTAAACTTTTTTATACCACATGTTGCACATCTACCAGTTAGTGCTGATCTGTTATTTTTAGTTGTAACCGTCGTCACATCATTTGTGCTAGTACGCGTTTTACACTTCACACAATATAGATCCATAATTTATGTATAGAGATATGAATATAATTGATTTTTCAGCGACTAAAATAAGAGAACCAGTTAAGCATCATGCAGCGCTACCAAACTCTATTCTTGCAATTATAATCGGGCCATCTGGATCCGGTAAAACGCAATTGTTGCTCAATTTAATAATGAGATGGATGAAGTGGGATAAGTTGTATTTAATTGCCCCTAGCGTAGATGATCAACGATGCTATGAAGTGTTAAAGGATTTTAACGAGAATGCATCAGAAATTAAAGGTGAGAATACCATTGATTTTATAACTGATATTGACGAGGCGCCATCCGTGGATGACCTTGATGGGAGCATTAACAATTTAGTCGTATACGACGATGTGATGTTAGACAATCAAAAAAACCCAGCTAGAATATTTTCCCGGGGGCGTCACAAAAACACTGATGTGATATATGTCACTCAACGCTACACTCAGATTCCAAAAGTGATCAGAGATAACTGTAATATTCTTGCTGTGTTTAACGGCGTTGATACACATACGCTACGAAATATTTGGCAGACATGGTGTTCCGATATGGACTTCAATCAATTTAAAAATTTCTTTAGTCATGCTCAGTCAACCCCGCATGGATTTGTAACAATAAATTTACATGATCCTCGGACACGATATCGTATCGGACTCGATCAAATATTTGGTTGAAATCGTAAATGATTTTTTGTTAACCCAGTGATGAAATCACTAGCAGCAGAGAGGGTGGATGACAACGACGTTGGCGTATATAAGGAAATCTTATTTTATCGAATAGACGCCATTTTTTTTACTATTTGGCAGAAGCCTCAGATTTCCGAATCGACGCTCGGAAAGTTGTGAGGTTCACCCTCTCTGCTGCTCAATGATAAAGTTTTGTTTCTGAGGTGCTTCTGCTATATTCACTTTCAGTCTGAATATAAATTTGAATTCCACAGATGTATAGAACAGTGGATGGTATGCATCCTTAATTTGGTGAGAAAATAAACTGCATTATCTTCATCATGCGTAAAAATTCACCTATCTATTTTAACTGTATTTTGATAGGAGAAGAGCAGGCTATGATAATTTTAGGGATTACTACAGGGACCACAGTTGTAGTAGCAACATGAATTTTGTGGTAAGCTTCTGCTCGCCTTATTTCTTTTCAAAAAACATTGATATTTGTACTTTTCAGAAACTATGTTGCCTTTTTCTAAACAATATGCTGTAAAAATATTACTTTTATCTTAGTATATGACTGTTAAAAAGAAATATCACTTTATTAGTATATGCCCAAGACTGAATTAATGTTTTTTTGTTCTACAGGTCATAGGCCAGAACTTATCAGATGGTCTGTTGTCCATATGTTGTGTGCTGTTTGTCATTTGTCCATCAATTAGCATGGACTAGTTGGTCCTAAATGAAAATGGTGTGCTTGCATAGCAACTGTGGTGGATAATTTTAAAAATACCTCTGGATTTATGTTCATGTCAGAATTGGGGTTTAATGAAAGACACAGCTGCCATCTTGAAAATCTTGTTATTGATGCTTCTGCTGAATGGATAGTAACATCAACATAGAGTTTTCACTGAAAGACTTTTTGTGAAGCTGAATTGGTCCTAAATGGATAAGGTGCCAAAACATATGACATTCAATACCAGTACAACCATCGTCAGAATCTTATTATCACTACTCCTGAATAGAGGGTCATTTTGATTTGGGGTTTGCACTAAAAGACCTCTAAATTATGTCTAGTTTGTACTAAAGAATAGAAGAATGGTGTTTCTAATTGAAAGACTTCTATGCTAAGTGGTTCTAAATGAAAATGGGGCCAATCTGATCTCCAATATGGTTGCCACAGCAGCCATCTTGAAATTTTTGATATCGCTGCTCCTCCTGACTGTCTAATCTTGGTATCTTCAATGATATTCAGATTTAATTATTGGTTTTGGAGTTCTTCCAAATTGTGTGTAAACAAAAGCCAAAACATCTGTTGATCATACAGACAGGTCATTGTATTTATTTTGCATCATGGCATAAATATGTTTTTTTAAGTCATAACAATTTAAGGCTGGTTTTCTGGAATGGCTTAGATTTCAAGACATTCGGCTGTATTTTTCTATTATATAAATGAGATCACATGGATGCCGTTAAAGGGGCCACATTACTTGTTGTGTTTTCCTTGTTTCTCTTTCCCTCCAACTACAGTTACAATCTCCTGCATGTACTTCAACATGATGCGAGATAATTATGATTGGGACCTTTCATTGATATGCCAGAAGGAAATTATATACACACAAGTCATTTAATTATTCACACAGAATGGTCACCTGTATTATTTTTCATACTTTCAAACCAGATATTAATTCCACCCATTAAACACTTTATTTTAGAATATTGAAAAGTGATGCAATGAATCAAATCACAATTTCGATTTTTTAAACTTGATACTTATAATGAGGGGTGTCACTTTATAGTTAGACAACTACTATTTCATCTATATTTTATAACCACTAACCACTTAAATTAAAAAGTCACACACCATTTTCTTATCTTAACATTTTGTGGAGCAAGAGAGAGATTTGTGGCCATATGAATTGTGGGTCATGTTATCAAGTTTACCGGTAATATGAAATAAGATGTTGAAATTAGGGCCCAGCTGTAGTCCCAGTTCTGGTGTATGACATATATTCATTGCAAGTTCAAGGTCAGTATGTATGTGGTAATAAAGGACTTACTGTCTGGATGTGGAGTATTGACAAATCATTTTAAACTTTTATTTTTACAATAATAAATAATGAAAAGTATATAACAAAACGAAAGTAAAAAATGTCATATTTGTGCTTTACACACATTCCCAGTGCAAGTACACTAGGTGTAGTAATATTGGAATTAAATTCTGGACAGGAAGGAATTCCTAACAGATAAATGGAAGTTTTTCAGTAGTTTTCCTTCCTTGTTTTTAGAAACAAATGATTTGAGGCATGAATATTTATTGTTATTTAATACTCATTTTAAAAAACAATTAAATGCCATGTTTTGATAAGATTTTGTTTGGCATTTTCCTTTCCTTGTTTTTATTTTTCTTTTCTATTTATTACCCACTGCCTGAAAACAGAGCCACAGAATAAAATTGTATTGGCTTACCCATGTACACATATTGAACTGTATCATTTTTCCACTGGTGACAGCAGAGACAATGATTATCAACATTTAGGGTTTGGAAACTCAGATTTCATTCAGTGGTTGCATTGAGACTCTAAAGTTATGCAGAATGCTTCTTGGCACATAGGTACCCATCCTAAGGATATATATTAACTGCATTTGTTTGCAACGCATTAAAAAAATTTTAACTTTGACAGAAACATATTCTCTAAAACATTATATCTGACTAGAATGATGCTGCAAGCTTACACCATTTCTTTGCATTACAGAGGGATATTCCTATATTTATTCTGAGTGCAGAAGATGATCCCTTGGTACCTGAACCCCTTCTGAAATATCCAAAGGAATATATTGGTAAGCTGTGTGAAATTGTGTTGGTAATTTATAGAGATACAGTAATCCCCCACATTAATAAGGCCTTTTATCATAACTTAACTTCCAAACTGTTAATCTGAATTACCTCTGACATTTTTTTATATCTGGACATTTATATTGGGGTGTAGGGTTAGAATCAACTGCCTATTGAAAAGTTGGAATTTGTTGACACAAATTCCGCTTCATCAAATAGAAAGCACACATAAGTGAGCTAATAACAAGATACAGTAGACTATAGCTGACATGTGTGCTATTTTGGATGAATCGTACACTCTCCCAGTTGTTTAGACAGCAACATGTGTTTAGTCATCGTTCTTGGAATAAATATGTTGAGTTTTGTGTTTCCTTTTATTCTTTTACAAACAATAAGTGACTTTCATTTAGTTAGACATTCATGGCCATGGATCCTATTGCATGAATTAGTTGAAAAATAATATGTATCATATACTTTATTATTAGGCAGTCTCAGTATAAGGTGCTATATTGACAGTGTTACAAAGAGGGAGTACTATATACAGACATAATGTCCATCCAGCTGCAAAATGTATAAATATATATCCATTATCACTTTGTTTTATGTGATTTTACAGAGATCCAGATTTGTTGGAGTGTAATCTGGTGGTACATAAATCCAGATTTGTCAGAGCATCATGTGTAATGTGGTGGTACATAAATCCAGATTCGTCAGAGCATCATGTGTAATGTGGTGGTACATAAATTGCGATTTTTTTAAAGCATCATGTGTAATGTGGTGGCATATAAATCCAGATTTGTCAGAGCATCATGTGTAATGTGGTGGTACATAAATCCAGATTGGTCAGAGCATCATGTGTAATGTGGTGGTACATAAATCCAGATTTGTCAGATCATCACGTGTAATGTGGTGGTACATAAATCCAGATTTGTCCGAGCATCATGTGTAATGTGGTGGTACATAAATCCAGATTTGTCAGAGCATCTTGTGTAATGTGGTGATACATAGCTGGACATTTCCAAATCTTTTCTTATATACAGAGATTGTGCTAACATTTGGTGCGGATGGTGATTTAATTCTGTAAATTTACAATGTATCAGATTGGCAGAATTAAAGATTTTCACCAAAACTGGTCAATGGTAAATCCAGCCACAAATACTGCCAAGAATATTTAAATTTAAAGGTCTATATCTCTGTTATTTGATTTTTGATTTTTTTTAATTGAAACTGTTATTCAGATTGCTGCAATTAGCTATTCGTTCTATTTTCTAAGAATTTAAAACATTTTATTTGAATACTTCTGTACCCCCCGGGCAGAACTCACACAGCATCAATATACAGCTACATAATACAGAAAATCATTCTATACTTTGCAGAAGAGCACAACCAATAACAATATTTCTTTGAAATGTGAAAAACAGTGTTTGCTCATAGGAGAGGTCGCTCACAACAGCTTTTACTGCATACTATTAATGTATTGGTATATTGATAACGTAAAGATCTGTCAGAGTATTATGTATTATATATATATATATATATATATATATATATATATATATATATATATATATATATATATACCAATCAGATCATTGCGTTATGTTAGAGTACCTAGATCTGGATATGTCCATACAAGTATTAAAAATAACAAAATCTTTCAGATCATTATGTTATGTAATAGTAAATAGATCCAGATCTGTCCAAGCATTATGTATTATATTATGGAACAGATCACATTCTGTCAGATCATTGTGTTATGTAAAAGAACATAGATCCATATCTGTCCAAAATTATATATCCAGAACTGTCAGAATATTATACATTATGTGATGGTTTATAGATCCAACTCTGTCAGATCATTATACATTATGTAATGGTAAGTCTGAGCTTACACAGTTTGAAATTTGCATTTAGTAAATATTTTTTAGAGGATTTATAGATTTGTCTTATTATACAGCATCTTTATGTTTTGGAGAATTTTCGTTAACATGAGAGATTAATTATTGCTTGTGAAGTAAAATTTTACCAGGCCCAGTATTTTCAAAGCAGGAAACTTGGCTTAAGCTAAAAACATCAAAAGCAGATATGACAGTTAGGTGGCACTGAGAGTAATTAAATTTAGCAGCATGGTGTAGGGTGGAGAGTTAAGAAATAAATAAAAGGAGTGTGCTTCTAGTTTATCCTAAAATATGTAGGCTTTCCAAGATTTGGTGATTTATGTCTTGATGTTGACCTTAAGAATGTTATGAGCATTGTACAGTTATTTAAATGTCATGAAAAGCTGAGAGTTTAAGTTATTACAGAACACCTACACGGTGCTTTATCATAGTATTAATCAGTTATTACAGAACACATACACTAACATTTATCATAGTATTTATCAGTTATTACAGAACACCTACACTGACATTTATCATAGTATTTATCAGTCATTACAGAACACTTACACTGACATTTATCATAGTATTTATCAGTCATTACAGAACACCTACACTAACATTTATCATAATGTTTATCAGTTATTACAGAACACCTACAGACTTTTATCATAGTGTTTACCAGTTTTGACAGAACACATACACTGACCTTTATCATAGTGTTTATCAGTTATTACAGAAAATCTTCACTGACTTTTATCATAGTTTATCAGTTATTAGATAACACCAACACTGACATTTATCATAGTGTTTACCAGTTTTGACAGAACACATACACTGACCTTTATCATAGTGTTTATCAGTTATTACAGAACACCTACACTGACTTTTATCATAGTGTCTACCAGTTTTGACAGAACGCCTACACTGACCTTTATCATAGTGTTTATCAGCTATTACAGAACACCTTCACTGGCCTTTATCATAGTTTTACCAGTTTTGACAGAACACATACACTGACCTTTATCATAGTGTTTATCAGTTATCACAGAAAACCTTCACTGACTTTTATCATAGTTTATCAGTTATTAGAGAACACCAACACTGACATGTATCATAGTGTTTACCAGTTTTGACAGAACACATACACTGACCTTTATCATAGTGTTTATCAGTTATTACAGAACACCTTCACTGACCTTCAGCAGTGTTTATCAGTTAATAAACCTCACCCTCACTGACCTTCATCAGTGTTATTCAGCTATTACAGAACACCTACACTGACCATCATCATAGTGTTATTCAGTTTTTACAGAACACATACGCTGACCTTCATCAGAGCCAGTTATTCAAAAAAAAAAATAAAACAAAGAGTTATTTCGGAACACCTACACTGACCTTTATCATAGAGTTTATCAGTTAATACAGAACACCTACACTGACCTTTATCATAGAGTTTATCAGTTATTACGGAACACCTACACTGACCTTTATCATAGAGTTTATCAGTTATTACGGAACACCTACACTGACCTTTATCATAGACTTTATCAGTTATTACGGAACACCTACACTGACCTTTATCATAGTATTTATCAGTCATTACAGAACATTTCACCAACAGACCTGTGAAACCTAATTGGTCTCAAAAGAAAATGATGTAGATTGTACATGGTTACTTTGATGGCTCTATTGACTAAGCAACATTAATCAATATTCATATGGACATGTTTTCACCAAGTAACTTCTAATGATATATATTGTCCAAAATAAAAATGGGGTCCATCTGATATCTATTATGTCTATCACAGTATTTAAGTTGAAAAAGTGCTATAGCTAAAGAAGATCAGAATGATTTAAACACTCCGAAGTTAAAAGGAAGAACTGCTCTTAGTTTGAATACTGAGCATTTCTTCTTCAAATACATTAACTGATCCTAATACAAAATGAGATTTGCTGGTACCTCACAAATACAAACCCCTCAAGCTAACACATTTAGCTAAAAGCAAAAGGTTATCTACCCTTATAGTAATAGTTTCATAAAATGATGTTTTTGATATAAGGATTCAAACCAGATATCATAACTATTTCAGTTACTACTTCCGCTAATGAAGAGTAACATGCAGTATACAGAGAGGCCTTGCAGTCCAATTGCTAATATTTAGGAAGTTTACTACAAAACAAAGTTGCAGGAGAGTATACTCCATCTCAATCTTCTCACTTTATTTGATTCTTTCTTTGATAACAAAGTTCAGTCTTTCCTTATAATTGTAACTTTGCCATCTTAACACACTTAGTCACCCTAGATATTTACCTGCACAGCTCACTGATGCACCGCCTCATATTGCTACATAAGCTTCTATTAATTTGCTGTATAGTGTATGCCCAGTCAGATACGTACCTCTATCTTTATCGGCTGCAACATGTGCCCTTTTACACTGACCAGCAGCCATCCGCTTCTTAAGGTCAGAATCCCTTGGCACCGACAAGTTTATATTCAAAAGTACACCTCAACAATAGCTACCCCTTAGACGTGACCAGTGGCCATCATAATGGTACAAAATGTAAAAAGTTACCCCTCATGCATAACCACGTTTACTTCCAAATGTATCCAGAACTAATAATTAATTCCAGTCTTGATGTAACGTAAGTAATCAGATTATCTCTATTGTCGATACATGTCTCCCAATGTTAAGTTTCAGTTACTGACAGATGTGTTGACTAAACTACATGTAACAGTAAAATTAATATTATATCATTGTCTATAAAGCCAACATTTACAGAAAATGGGTTCAACAATGTTTTGATTGAGTTTTGGGCTTCACACATCTAGCAAGTTGATCATAACAGGTCAGCATAGACTAAATATAGATTTTTGCATTAACACAAACACAGAAAAATTAATCTTGACCTTTAACAAAACAGGGTACCAGACAAATACTAAAAAATCACCTGACAACACATTTATGCAGTACTTAGGGCAGACGTCAGTGGGCTGCATTACTGGGGGTAGAAGTCAATGGGCTGCTGTACTGGGGGCAGAAGTCATTGGGCTGCAATACTGGGGGCAGACGTCAGTGGGCTGCAGTTTTCCTCGGGGTGGTAATTCAGGCCATCCTAGTACGGTTCTAATAGAACTCTGATAGATATCTACGACGTATCCTTCTGTGCTTATTTCAATTGCGGATGATAGCGTCGGCTCATGAACCGTTATAGCGATTTTTGATTCTGTTCCAGTAATCGATTTTACTCTACGCGCGAATTCATTATTGATTTGTTCGATTATTTATGACCCTGTTGGTATTGAAACAACGTTCCAGTCTGGAGTCCCGTCTTCGCGATTCTTATTTGCAAATACCAGTGAATTATTCGGTTGTTGACCACCAAATGCTACCGATATGATATTAGGCCAACTGTGATTCACTCGTAGTTTTACTAGCGCTATCTCCTTCACGGGGACTGGGCTAGGGAAATTCACACTGAATTCGGGATTCGTTGATGTTATTGATATCATGCTTGTTTGTACTGGGTTCGTGTTCTCCACTATTTGTTGAAGTAATTCCATCGGTGTTGTCATTGTTATTATACTGTTGTTGTCGCTCTAATTTTAATATAGCGGAATCATAAATACTGACCATCACTGAGAACTCAGTATCTGATATCGTTGATGTTATTGATATCATGCTGGTTTTCGGGTTCGTGTTTTCTAATTCCATCGGTGTTGTCATTGTTATTATACTGTTGTTGTCGCTCTAATTTTGATATCGCGGAATCATAAATACTGACCATCGCTGAGAACTCACTATCTGATATAATTGTATTATCGAGTGACGACGATATCATCGAGGATAATTGGGAGTATGCGATTGATACAACATGAAATTGAATTAAGTAATCTTGCAGTTTACTCTGGCTGCATGATGATATTTTTTTGTTATCCCGGTTGATATACCCGCAATTGTAGCCGCCGCAAAAATGCAAATTGGAACTACGACCGGGGCAATCATTGTAACAGATGCTAGTATTATTCCGGCGGCAGCGAGAACGCTTGACACCGAGTACATAGTAATAGCAATTGCGGTGATTCTTCGTCGGTATTTTTTTTATTTTTATTTGATACTCCTCGACGAGGGTTTTGAGTCTAGTTTGAAATTCTCTGACCTGATAATAGCGACATTGCGTTGATGAAATCATTTTTGTTTTAAAGACGCTAGCGTTTTCAATTGTGAAATTCGAAGGATTTTCCTTTCAGTTTAGTTATTTACTTAAATCCGCTACGAATTACACATACCACGTTGTTGAAACCATAGCCAAATTTTTATCAGTAGATGTTATCGTGAACTTTTCAGTTGTATCCTTGTCAATGATCGTTGAAATCGTATTGTTGACCCCGGATGAACTTGACGATGAAATATTAAATTGAGTCGTTGTCACTAGTCCTAATCGATAAATACCCTTAACGGTTGCAGTGATACTTAATATATTGTTTGTAGGAGTCCACGCAAATGATCCGTGTTGGATCGTGTATACTACGTTATTGGTTTTCTCCTGAGGAATTTTTGCTTTTTCAATGATTGTTATCATCCTCGGAAAATCAGTTTTGATGGCTTTGATGAAGTTTTTCGTCTCATCGATGAATTTTTAGATATCCGGGAGTTTTATGTCGAGTTTATCGAATGTAGTTCCAAAAAATTTATCCACGATTTTTCTACGAAAAATTGAAAACTGTCTTCCGTGTTCTTCAATTTTAGATTGAAATGTTGCTAGTTCCAACGCAAAATTGCTGAGAGTAATTTCTAGTCCATCTGTAATAGTCGAGAAGAGTACACCCGGTTTGAGTTTACCCTGATCGGAAAATAACACGATAGTATCCTCGATTACGTTTCTTTGTTTAACTAAAATATCATCCAACGACACATTACTAGTTTTCAATTTACCCTGACGATCTTGAAATACAACTATTTCATTGGGATCAACACTTGCTAAATTCAACGTCTCAGCTATTTCATCTTCGATTAGTTTTTTTTATATCACCGGTTGCAGTGCCATCGGCACCGGTTTTCTTCAGCGCTTATAGAGGTCTTCCCCAAATATCAATCATGTTATTGTAAAACTCTCGCTCTCTCTAAAAAGCGATTGCTGGTGTATTTATTTACGACAATGTGCGGTGGTTTTCCCCTTGGGTTACCCAAATAGTTAGAAATAGCGTTAAAGACATTTAATACTTCGCTGCCACATATTGGTGGATCAATCATCGTTTGTGTTGGTAGCGTAGAATACCAAGTCTTCATTGGGAAAGTTTTTATATAACGTATGAATTCCTTCGGCGGGGCTAATCCATCTGAATGAAAAATAGACAATCCCACGTGGATCAATAGAGTATGCAACCCAGTGAGTACCAGGTCCGGTGCTATTATCGAGATTAATGATGCGGGTTTCAACGTGATTAGGTTGTGCTGGTAATTGATCCTTCATAAAAAACACCTCTGAAGTTTTTTATGGCGAGTTTTTTTAGCAGCATCGAGTAAATCAAAATTGGACATAGGCACTAGTAAACCGGCCCTAGCCTTAGACCTTTTCCGCTGTACCACGAATACGGGGTTCCTGGTAGTCTTAGATCTTTTCCCTTTTTATATCCTCGTCCTTTCTTCTTCGGTTCATATGATTCAGCAATGCTTTGTGCCGCTTTTGTTCCCAAGGCTCCAGCTGCCCCCAATGCGACTACTTTAGCAACTGCTGGGGCTGCTTCCGCAATTAATCCTGGAATCGCAGCAAACAACGGGAATATACCGCCTGTTTTAATCATGTTTTTGATAGCAGCCGCAGAAATAGTAATCTGAACACGTGTTTTTGCTACAAGTGCATCATTGAAATGTTTTACCTGACGAGTTGTCAGCAATAATTTATTCGCCACGCCAGTCATTTGATTGGGTTTCAGCGTAATTGTGGTTCCACACTGCTTAGCAGATTTGGATTGCAATTTTTTTAATTGACCAGGTGTCAAAGACACATTGATATTACTATACGACATTATACAATAACAGATTGATCTAATTGCTATAAAGTTTCAATCATAGATTTTCCACTGGCGCATTTATCACTCTCATTCTTCCTCCAACACCTTCAAGTAGCATTGATTTGTAGCTGAGAATGACAGCAACCGCTCTATAATTAGCAATACCACCAGGACGGGTTACATTAGCTCTAAAGTGTATATCAACGACAGACTGTCTTGTTAAATCAAGATGTTCCAGTGAAAAGTAATAGATCGGATACAGATTCTTAAAATCCAATTGTGATATTTGCAAATCAGTATCAACAATTTGATCACGTGCCATAAACGACAATAACCTATGATACACGCGAGCAATAAGATTTTGACTGTAATCAAGTTGTACATCTTCGGATGGTTCCTGCTGGCCGTTTATTCTCAGTGAGACGTCTTTAACACCTAATGGATCAAATATCATATGACTGAAACGTTGATCGCCAACTCGTTTGTTATCCTGTAACGCTACAAATATATGACGTGGCTCAGCAATGCCTTGTTTTGATGCTAGATTCCACGTGAATAACCCGTTGAGACTTGATTGTTTAACATCTGTACTCACGGTTAGCCAACTTAGTAATGATTTTCCTCCTTGATCCATAAATGATAGTAATCGTCCTTCTGCGGTTATTGATGGAGTCAACACTGGCATCCACAATGATATTTTTTTTAAAATGACTTTACCAGCATCAGCATTGGGATTTGCGTTGTCTGCTGGAATCCTCCAAATTGCGTCATTATCATCACCCTTTCGTACAAGCGCTACTGTATGTTTCGCCCCGTAGATAACTTTTCGGACGTTTCTACAGAATCCAAATATATGATGCAGTGGAATCGCGCATGAAAATGATTTACGCGCTCCTTGCAACATTGACATACGTGTTGCAGTTCCTAGATTGAAGTTGATATCGTTGTTTATAATCATATCCTCGGCATCAATATTAGCAGTGCCAGCATTATTCTTTGGTCGTCTTATAATAAATTGATTTCCTCCAGCGGTATTTTTAACATCTTTTGCAAACATCATAGAAGGTCCCGCCGATCTTGAATAATCATCAGAATATCTCGCTAACCAGATTATTGTTGTAGCCACATCAACATCGCGATCTTTAGACTCGATTTCTTTCCCATCAATGAGATATCTAGCACTTTCGAATAACGCCATGATACCATTATTGACAAAATAGACTTGAGTACCAGCTGGATACGGTGCTGGTACAGCAGGAGTATCAGCAGTTGTTACAAGTTCTCCTTATACTTCAATAAACGCTTCAGCGGGTAGAAAGTATTTACTGGTATCATGAACTTGAAGTTCAATTTTTGATCGACTATTTGAGTCTATTGCATGATGGGCGTAATATTGATAATCGCGTACAGAATCATCCTTGCCAACTGGGGCGTCTATATCAAACGCTGTATCAGGTGATTTTTTGAACATTTTATTCTATTTATCAGAGTCTAAATCGTGAAATCGTAAATTATTTTCATCGTCGTAGTTTTTTAAAGCCACTTCCTGCTATCATATTTGCAATATTGCTTTGGTCGGGGGTTATCAACAACGCTAGTTTTTCATCTACTGCGTTATTTATAATTTTACTAACACTTGCAGACATTTCCGCTGTAGACGGTAACGGTTTCTTTCTTCGTCTAACTAATGATGTTATTTTATTCTTCGCGGCTGAAAACGCTTTTCCGGCAAGATCTCCAATAGCACTTATACCCTTATCACGAATAACATCAATTGCTTTCATTGATAATTGTTTAGCTAACGGCATCACTTTTGGAGCTATTCTTGCAAATAACCCAGCAATGGTATTACCTAAACCATCACCATAGTACGCTCTATAAACTGGAAACCGTGAATTAACTACATAGACGCGGGTTGGTGATTGTAGTGTATGATCATTATTTGAAATCAGAAACAATTTTTCAATTGTAAAACAATTTGTCGATTATAAATTCAGTCCCGGTGATGAAAAATCCTAAGGATTTTTAGTCACTGGGATACCCACTTTCCACTAACTCGCCAATGAAATCTCGATATGTGCTGATATCCATGATACCACCCTGAAATAACCGTCTACAGATATCAGCTGCTTCATTAATTATTTCCGGTGAGTTATTTACAGCTCGGAACCCTCCTACAAGAACTTCTAATCGTGATATATTACTGAGAACACTACCAGGACATACCCCACTTTGGGGTCCACTGGAATCTGGCAATCCCTTCCCGCTATAACCAGTTGCTTCATCCAGTTCTTTTAAATCGGCTTCTTGTAAATAATCAAGTACATCATCATCTCGATTAGGTGGTAGTTGTTGTTGTTTTTTAGGCGAGAAGGATATTTTATATGCAGGTTGCTGTCGCTTTCCTTGCAATTTTTGCGGTTTTTGTTGTTATTTTAGTTCTTTAAATCGTTTATACACTGCTCCCACTGCATTGATATATCCAATGTATGATGCACTATCGGTATTAATTTGACTTTTTTTAGTTTTGATTTTGTAGAATATATCAGCCCAGTGAGTTATATTTCTAACAAACTTATGATGTTCTGGTTTCAACATATTTTTCCTGTTTTCATAAGTCGTAACAACAAGCGTAGAAATTTCTGCTAGATCAGTCTTATAAATTGCTGCTAACCCTTCCTCTTTAAATCTCACGTTTAAATCATCTACTGTTCTTTTTGATTTAGGTGTTTTAGACTCCAGTTTTTGTACAGCTTGTTTTGTTTGTTTAGTTATTTTTTCAAGTTCACCAATAAGAGATTTTTCCGTCTCGGACACATCTCCCCGTATAGCACGCTCTACCTGTTTTGTTGCTGTGGTTACTGGTTTAAACACTTCTTCAGATCCCACAGCAAAATCCGTTTGTAAACTCTGTCGTTGTTACAGTTTATTCCTTACAGAATCTCGAATTGGTGTAAATCTCTTGATTGCATCTAGTCGTTCACGAGCCAATCTAGTTGTTAATGCTTCATTGACCATTATTTGAAATCGTAAACAATTTTTCAATTGCAAAACAATTTTCCGAACCTGACCTACACACATAGCGTTGATTTGTCAGCGGGTATTGATTTCCATGCAGTTTCCGATTTACCCATTCCACAAGGAGATCCGTCTATATAGTCATCTTTGAGGATGATTTTACATCCTTGGCCGTTTTCATGAACAGGGGCTTCACAGTAAGTATAATCTGGAACCCTCATGGGAAATTCACCACTATGATCTCCTCAACGATAATTATATGATTTCAGGTATTTTTCGCAGCGGGTTTTCATTGGAAATGCCAGCATCATTTCTATCAATCGTGATTTTATTTGTTTGGGTACGGAAAGAACCTATCACAAATCGATCTGAATACACACACACACAAATGCATCAATGGATTTACCCTCAATGTATCCAGTAAACTCATTAATACCGTGTCGGCGGTGACAAATATTACAAAACGATCCAGCAATTCGTCCAAGCGATATCATGTTGGCAGTTTGATTCGTTATTCCAGTGATTTGATTAGATTGACCAGTTAACGCAACATATATTTGATTGAAATCTTCGTTGGTTAAATCGTCATTGGTGATAAAATCACCAGCGGTAAAATCACTCAAAATAACTTCATTATCAATGCGCTCATACAACGGCTGAATCCCAACAGGACAGGATAATAACGAACTAGTAAATCCTACAGTATGAATTAATCGCTTATCAACGCTGTTTGGTTTTGCCGATCTTGTTCCGGGTAATTTGATGCTCTACAATCCAGCCTGTGTATCAACGTTCCATGATGGTCTGTCTGCGGCAATTTTTTAAAATAATTCCCGATGATTATCAAAATCGATCGGAATCGTTTTCAATAAAATGTGATAACCGCCGCTGGTTTCAAAAACCAGAACATCATTGACATAGTCAACTATGTCGTTGAAGTACAATAATATCTCACCCAACGATGGTGTTTTAGAATCTACGTCAATGGTCGGATATCTCAATCGTTGTTTCGGAATTATTTCATTGACTGCAGAACACCCCTGAAATCCTGTTATGTCCGGATCATCCACAAACACATAAAATTTTCCCATCTGTTGAATAATCACACCACGGCGTAGATAACTATCCACGGTGAGAAGATCAATTGCGGATTTTTTGTTAGAAACACTCCATGATGGCGTTAAACGCCTTTTGTAAAATTCTTGAAGATCGTAATATGTTTGTGGTGTTTGAAAAAACTCTAACATGTTATTGGAGTAATCACTAATCAATATCATATAGTGTCTTTTAACATCTAATTGAATATTTATTAACAATTAAGTATAATGATTGATTCACAATCGCGTAATAAATGCTGTTGGCTGTTTCAGGGGTCCACACGACGCTGTGAGAAAATAGCCTCGGAAATTTCTGTGGAGTTCATAATTGCTCAGCAAAACAAGGATGTCCCGAGGGTCCAAAGCCTTGTATTGGTTGTGGAAAAGGCGTCAGAGGGAAATATCAAATTTGTATATCATGCGGGTCACCACAATATCGTTTCGCAATAGAATATCTACGACGAAAAAATAAACCAATACCAACTCCAGAAGAATTTTTAAAGACTTTCCGTGAGAAACAGGTTAAATCACAATAAAAAAAAGGACCCAGAGAGGGTGTATCGGACATGGATTTCAAACAAAAAATAGATTTTAACTGTCAAAACCCTTCCTACGAAATCTCGTACAGAACTAAAAAAACTTCTCAGTGATGCCATCGATGCTGGTTTTAAAATAATTCATGATGCATGGAAAAAAACATCACCGAAAATAAAAATTCTCAAACATAATAATGATCCAGATGGCGGTGGTAGGCATATCGCTCCGTTCAACGTGAATATTTCATCGGTGATAGCACTCAATTTAGCATGTGATGTTATCGAAGGAAGCTATCAAATTAATCTCGAACGATCAAATCAAGCTCAGCAAGGATATATTCTATACTCATTTGCACCAATAGCCCCTCCAGGATTTTTAATTGTTGAGTCTCCGGTTAATCTATATGCGGTGTCATAATGATTCGCTAACGAGAATTAATTTCCGACTCACTGACCAGTCAAATAATTTGATTGATCTACAAGAGGAGGTCTTACAAATTAGTCTGTCTGTGAGATCCTAAGGACTTGATCAAATATTCGGTTGAAATCTTAGTGATTTTCATCGTAAAAAAATTATTAACCCATAGCAGCAAAGGGGGTGAACGACAACAACGTTGCGACCAAAATTGATTGAAAAATCGCAAAGTCTCCGTTTGCTAAATGAAGACATTTTTTTTTTTTGGTTAAAATGAGATTTCGAAGGAAGGCTCTATTTTCCGTTTTGAGGTTTTCAATCAATTTTTGGTCGGAAAAGGTTGTAGGATTCACCCCCTCTGCTGCTGGACATAACAAATATTTTGGGGATCCAACATATTGAACGATTTATGGCAGTGTATCAGAAAAATCATCGACAATTTTGTGGATCCAAAGTGACATCAAACGTTACAAAAATTGCCATCAGTATGATACGGTGATGGCTCACAATATCTCGGTAAAGGATGTGCAATTTATTCTCAGACACGATACGGAACAAAATACCGAGCCTACCACTGAACCAAAATAATTTCCATGCGAATAAGGCAAATGAAGTTTAAATAATCGAAGACGTTCTTGGGCATGCCTTTGAGTCAAATTCCTAAAGCATTTGTAATGACAAAAATAGTCAAACGTTATGTATCCGCACTTTTCATTACCGAAGTCAATCTACACGCCATTTGTCCGCCATTCTCATTAGGCTCACTACTACAATCTCAAAATCATGCGCAGTAAACTACTGGAATCTTTCTAAGCTTGGTTCATGGAGCACGGAGGGATCGTTCCTTTGAAAGAAGCTTGCATTCTCGCCGAAACGGCGGCCTTAGAATCTCGCCAACGATTCATGCCCAAAACACCCTGGCTGTCATAAGCTTACCAAAGGCCAATTTTGTCAAACGTTGATAATCGGTCAAAGCACTACTCTTGCTACATTACTTGTAAGACAAAGAAGACAAATTGGTCCTGATTTTAAATGTATAGTGTAACTTTACAAGTTTGGAAGACCCCCTGAACCCACGGGAAGCTCGTTCGGAGTACTGACGAATGCCACCTGTTTGCTGTACCAAGCTGACGAGTCGAAAAGATAAGAAATCAGATACTTGGACATGTGTTCGTTGCATCTTTGCGTGTGCGTATATTTTCACTTTTCAGCAGGACACATCAGGACATCAGCAGAACAGCTCTTCCATCCCGTTTTATTTCATCATTGCCAAGGTAAACTCGTGTTTCTCTTGTGCCGCACATGTGCCCAAAAGTACAATCAAGACCGAATTTGTAAGCATATTCAGGAAGAACGCGCTTTTACGGGAACGTGGATCAGCGTGGACATTTTTTAATCATAGGACTTTTGATGCCAAGTATTAGAATTGTAACACCTTCCTACACGGAACAACACCACACGGGAAACCCAACTCAGAATCTTATTTTCGCAGACTACATGGATATCTTTTCGAAATTAAAACAAGAAGCAAGCGACTATCATAACTGGTGCCACATTAACGAAGACCAATACAATCAAAATAAAAAAAATAATGGGAGCAGGAACACTTCATTTCAGAAAATGAGGAGCACAACCAAAGAAGGCGATGCTTTTCCAAAGTTATCAAGAATTGTTTGTTTGGCAAATGTCACATTAGAGAGTACGTATTTACCAAAGACAGAGTTTTGGACAGAATTATCTCGCTACTTACAGATGACTTACCACAAGAATACATGCAATACGTGTACGTAAATAGATAGGATTTTATCAAGGTCAGTTTTAAAACAGAAATGGATATAGCAGAAGCAGGCAAATTCAGAAATGTCACCATTGAGGCTTACAAGACATCTCATGCTCGATTAAAGTTTTGCAGTCTGCACAGGATGAAAACTTTATAACGTCCACATACGAACTGCACGAGAATGTTCGTATACCCATCAACCATGTCGTCAGTCGACCTTTAGAAACAGTTTTTGTATTCACTGAAGTGACGCACCAGGAAGTTTAAGAAACCAGTTTGGATAAGAGTCAAACGTTGGATAATACTGACACAAGTATTTAAACGCAGTTGAAAAAGTAGTATTATATGATTCCCGATCGAAATTCAACGGATGATCTTAAAGGTTGATTAATGATTGATTATAATCACTGGACAACAAATTTTTACAAAAGTCATGTTACTGAAATAAAATTAGTCAATTCTTATCAATTTTTATGTGACGAACACGAATATGACAGTCAAATTGCAAAATTGGCTCTAGTTTTTTTGTAATCTGCAAGAAATTAATGTTTACATAATAAAATGCATTCCAATAGCAAAAGGTCAACTGTAATAGCCTACCTATAAAAAATCAAGTCATTGACTACATCTTAGGTTTCTTCGCCTGTCTCTTGTACAGCTGTTCGGGAGCAT
Source organism: Unio delphinus (assembly GCA_029339505.1). NCBI lineage: Eukaryota > Metazoa > Mollusca > Bivalvia > Unionida > Unionidae > Unio > Unio delphinus. The sequence continues at coordinate 8,244,730 of JAQISU010000162.1, forward strand.
CTCTGAGGAGTATCCAGCAGTAGTCAGCCAGCATTGTAGTGGACCATTTTCCTTGGTATCTTTGTTCCATTGTTGCGATATCTTGATGAAAACGTTCGCCGTGTTCATCACTAACAATACCACAGTTGCTAGGAAAGAAATCCAAATGGGAATGAAGTGAATCTTTAGAGACATATCGCAGCCAAGTTTCTCATACTTCATCAACATGTCTTCTACCAGTTACTTATAGTTTTATGCCCTAACATTTCCGAGGAAGTTTGTAGAAACTAGGCGAAAAGCATTCCATGCTTGTTTCGCGTCACCTTTCAGCAAGTTGTTGAACCGGTCATCTTTGAAAAGCTCTCGAATATGAGGACCCACAAAAACTCCTTCTTTAATCTTTGCTTCGCTGAGTCGAGGGAATTTTTCATGCAGGTATCGGAATGCTGGCAAAGTCCGGTCAATGGCTTTCACGAAGTTCTTCATCAAACCTAGTTTGATGTGAAGGGGTGGTAGCAAGATTTTCTAAGCCCCAACCAGAGCTGGGTGTTGGATATTCTTCTCTCCAATGGCTACATTCTGCATGTGAGTCCATTCCTTCCTCATGTAGTGCATTTCCCTTGCTCGGCTATCCCACTCGCATATGAAACACATGTATTTTGTATATCCTTGCTGCAGTCCCATTAAAAGGGCAACTACCTTCAAATCACCACAGAGGTGCCAGCTGTACTTGTTATACTCAATGGAATTCAGTAGCTGCCTTAAGTTATCGTATGTCTCATTCATGTGGAGAGCATACGCTACTGGAATAGATGGAAGAATGTTTCCATTGTGCAAAAGCACAGCCTTGAGACTCAGTTTCGAAGAGTCCACAAATAGTCTCCATTCTTGTGGATCATGAGTGATTTTTAAAGCATTCATGGGGCCCTCAATATCGGAACAGAATATCAGATTACTTTCCTTTCTCAAGAAAGGCTCCAATTACTGGTGGCGCTTTCGATATGCAGTAATTGTGACATCTTCTTCTAGAAGATTCCATTGTTGGAGTCTTGATCCTAGCAATTCTGCCTTGTTCTTTGATAAGTCCAAATCACGAATCAGGTCATTTAGTTCTTCCTGTGTTATTCTGTGTGGGGTTGATGATGCACCACAGTGAAAATATGGATCACTGCATGCTGATGGACCAGGAGAAGATCAGGTCGACTCACCTTTATCTTCGTCAGATGAATCAAGATAATATTCTGCTGGAGGTTCTGGAATAGGAAGTCCCTCACCATGTGGAACTGGTCTCAATGCAGACGGAATGTTTGGGTAGACTATTCTCGACTTCTTTCGCTTCGTTATTCCGCCGGAAAGAGGAGGAACCAAGCAGAAGTAACAGTCATTTAGGTGGTTGCTTGGCTCTCTCCACACCACTGGGACTGCAAACCGCATTGATGACCTTTTGCAATTCAACCACTTTGAAAGCTGTGTTGTACATGTAGCACAGCATATATGCGGAGCCCAAGGCTTGTCTTGGTCACCAACCTTGCATCCGAAGTAAAGATGATATGCCTTCTTCACTTGAGAATTGATACTTTTCTTCTGGTTGGCAAATGTCACTTCCCCACAAATATAGCCAAAATTGTCCGCGGTATTAACACACTTTCGAGGCGTTACTGTTCTTTATTGTACGTAAATGGATAAAATAATAAGTTTTGTGTAACAGTTGCTTGAACTGTCTCGCAAAACGTTTAAAATATTTTAAATGCTGAACCTATCTGATTGGGCTTTATATAGTACACTGCTTACGTCAGCTTCAGCAGCCTCCTGGCATTAGTATAATAGGCCTACACATGTATAGTACACAGCTGACGTCAACTTACTTCAGCAGCCGCATGGCATTAGTATTGCATTGCATCAGAAAATGATGCAATCAACTGTGGATGATGTGAGCATGATGGTATTATACAATGTTACATCATTATTCCGGATGTTGCTGCAGTCCTACTGGAGAAATTTACACAGTGAAACATAGAAAATGAGGTATATGAATATCTTCAAAACGAGAGCCAATAAAAAAAATGCACGGTTATATTCGTGTTCGGCACACCAAAATACTACAGATTAGGGCCTTTTCAAGTCAATAATGATTTCACTGTTGACCAGTGTTAATTTAATTTTAACGGCGCGCCAGCTCTTTTCGGATATTTAGCGCCATACAATAGGTTATATGTTTAAAAATACGAAATGTTTAATATCGACCAGCGATATACAAAAATTAAAGGATTTTGGCAGGGAGTTAAAAGAAGAAAATCCCTATTGGTAACCGTCGAACTTCTGTGTCAGGAAATTCACAAAAGTGAAGTGAATAAGGTCAAAATACTGGTCAGAGTTCTCTGGATCATCCCTATTTAGGCAGTTTACATTATAATATTATATTTACATTAAAGACAACCACACAGACTGACATTGATGTGAAATTACTCCGTGTCCATTACTTTCACTCTAGGAGAAAATGGTAAATAGTATATTGCTGATTGACATCATCATGGATACCTTACAATAAAACATTGGGGGTTTTGCCAGTGGAGTTGAGAGAAAGCATTAACTAGATCTTGACAAAATATTGATGATACCACTGGCACCTGAATGCTATACGAGACCTGATTCAGATGAAAGTGTTGCAGTGGTCAGATATTGTGAAACTGGATGTGGGAAAGAAGAAATGTTTGTAGTGACTCAGTTCTTTTACAAAAACGAAAACTTACTTCAACGAATTCGAGAGGAAAGTTTAGACGTTTTCTAAAATAATTTACACAACGTGAACATAATTCAAGAGGAAACGTCTGAAACGTGTATGATGTGTAAGTTAATGACTAAACCATGTTGATTCGCCACTGGAGTACGATAAGTGCAAAGTACACATATTATATCAGACACAAAGAGGCATACAAACGCCCTACAATGTTACGACATTGGTCAGTAGTGATACAACGTACTCCGGGGAAGAAAACTATTGAGAGTATTCAAACAGGGGATAATTACCGAAACTGTACACGAGAACTATGTCCCATGAACTGGGGTCGACGTTCGTGTTTTTATTACTTGCTTTCTGGGATCGACTCTATATGAACATTACTTGCCACTAAATCAAACATGACAGTAGGCTTTTTATTTTAGCACGCGAATCTCATTTTGCTAAAGGCCTTGTATTTTTGCAGGATACATCTTGACCTCAAAGGAGAAAAAAGGATGTGTCAACGTTTAGGTACTGAAGATTTGTACGAAGTTATGTGTGCAGCTTTTGACTTATACACTCACTAAACAGATTTACATAACTGACAATGTTTGGGTTTCGAGGCTTGGACCAAAGAAATTGCAAATTATGGCAATTGTTTGTAATCCTCAATTCAAACCTCCAATGCAAAACGTAATATTAAACCCGTGTTTCTTGCAGTACCAGAAGAACCTGTCACCGAGGATGACCAATACCTTCACTACAGAATTGTCATGGACATTCCCAAAAGGCCATTCCGGGAGGAAAACTGTGTGACTGGACTAATGTAGAGACTGCAGGAATATTGCACACTGTACCTAGGACACCTTTCTTATCAAACACCTGTTGTATAGTGAATTGTTTATATTCCAATTCGATTGGTTTGATGAATACTTTATCGTTGTACGTCTCAAATTCGCCTGTATATATTTTAATACATTATTTTCGTTCTATTTAAAACATCGTACACAAACTCTTGTTTTGTCTGTCGTCATGTGAATGATGATATGTATGCACTCATATGGCTACCTTTACTCTCTCTACTTAATCTGCCTCACTTTAAAAGTCATCCACGAACACTTTTATCGTGCCAGCTGAGAGGCCTTACATCAGTGTTATTATTTTAACATGTTAATTACCAGACAAACGGTTTGGGCAAAACCAATATCGAGAAAGGCTTGATCGAACATAAACATCGTTTCATCGATCGTCCACCTCAACGGATTTTGTGGGGTTACAAAGACTGGCAGTCGCCATACTGTTTCCTGCGAAAATGTGAATGTGGTTCCGTCGTTTCCATCGTTTCGGTATTCCTGGCGAAGACGAAGAAGATGTTAAACTGTAGTTTACTCTAAACGGGCATCATCGTAATGCCAGTGTCATTGGCATCACTCAAAATTTCTTTCACCAAAGTAAAGTGCATCGTATTACAAGTCTCAATGATAATTATGAGGTCCTGTTAAAACTTTCTAGAGATAAATCGTAAGTGCAAGTCTTAGCCAAACAGTTACGCATGCATTGGTTGGCTCATGCAAACGATGATGACATTCAAACCCAACACGCCTATTGATATATTTTTTTGGTACCCTCCATCCTCGATTATTTCTGATTTCATACTCATATGTTTCACCACTGATGTGAAGATGGAAAACCTCTCTGGTGCACGTCTCAGTCGTTAGCTTAACAACAACAACAACACAAAGCGATATAAAACAACGACACATTGGGTCTGTTTCATACAGCGTAAACATGACGTCCATTCAGTCACATCTTCCCGTCACATTAATTTCTGCCTTATATGGCATCAATCGCGAAACAAAGCTAAAAATAGTGCTAGCGTATAAGAAGCAAATTTCAATGAAGTCTTTTGATGGTTTACGGTGACATAACGTCAATTACTGCAAGGCATTATTCACATTCCAAATCAAAATAAACGCTTTTTGAGAAAAACAGATTGGCTTTGACGCAACTTGCTGATCGCCGTATCGACACTCACAATAAAAGTAACTCCTTTTGAAATCGAGAGGAAGCGGTTTGTTAGAAGGTCTCAAATATGATCACAATTCCCCCATAGTATCCATAGAGAAACAAAGCCACTCCGCAAAAAGCCTCACTAACCAAAAGGAATAAAAAGAGGAAATGTGTCAAATCGGCCATACGGCCAGAGAAACAAATCCCACAGAAAAAGAAAAAACACGAGAAACCAGCTCCTACAGACAAGGGATATGCTTCAGCCGAAACGCAACCTCTCATTTGCAAACCATGACATGTAGTCTTCACGTCTCCAGTAGTCGCATATTCGTCCTATTTTCAGTTTCAGTTTCAGATGATACCAACCAAACACCCATTCTTCCTCAGTTCATGAAACAATCGAAACCGACGTCTTTAAAAGCTTGCCTTAAAGCTGTAAAACCCTTCCTCCCCTTTAGCTGTTTTGGCAGCTGCTCACAAAGTTAATTCTTCCAAAAGCAAATCTGAAGAGACATGGCATGTTAAAGTAAGAATATTCACGATTTATTTCGTTTCCAAAACCCTCCCAAACGTGTTATACCATCCACCAAGTTGATAATTTTTAAAACAACCAGTGGCGAGGCGTTGCAGTATAAAAAAGGCCTGTGACAAAGGGATTGTGATTAGTTTTTTGTGTTTCTGAACTCCAAAATTTGTCAATTTAGTCAAGCATATAAGTCACCACCAGCAGAGACACAGTCATCTTAAATAAAAAGGAGCAACACAAGCGGATGATTTTTTTCACGAAGCGTCAGTCAAAAGAGATTAAAGAGCGTGTGCCAAGTTATTACCTTCAGTGTTTACATAATGTGAGCAAAGGAGCCGACACAGAAAGATGTCACCCATGTCATAAATACTCTTCTCCACTCTCCAAAGGAGAGAAAAGTTAAGGTTTGCTACTTCATTTTAGTCAAACAAGGGAACACGTTGTCCATACTATCTAAAGCGTCTATTTCCATGCGTCAAAAACACGTTCAAACAAACTTAACGCTTAGTTACTACATTTTTATCAATGGTTGAAACTTAAATACTTTTTGTGGTACAACAAGGAGGATTTTTCTCCTGTTAGGAACTCGTATCAAAAGAATAGCATGTTGCTGGGAAGTGGTTTACAAAAGGGATCTCTAGAGTCGAAAGATCTGTCTTGACCACCAAATTTGAATGACAAAACGAAGCATGGATTTAGCGCCACACAAACCATGGAATGAATAACATAGCTGACAAGAACAATGGACCCCAAATTTGTTTCCAATCCTTTTTTGATCGAGATGACCCAGTTTAAAACAAGAATTGCAATAGCGGAAGTATCGGAACGATTTATCCGAAGCAGAAACATTTCAAACTTACTAATAACTATTGCAAAGACTGCAACACTTTTACCAGAAAGCCTTAAACCAAATAGCCCTCCCAACACGTGCAGTTTTGAAGCCCTGATGACAAGTGCATCACCGTCAGCACCATCATCATGACCATCGGCCAAAACAGATGCAGACCACAAATGCCCGAGGAATAAGATGTACGAGAAGAATTGAAAGCACCTTGAGCAGCTAACATTGCGAATAAGATTGAAGCGTCCTTGTTAACTCACCAAGAAGAACTTAAAACTTAGGTTGAATATATCATGTTCATTCCTCCGTCGAATGAAATCAGATTTACATAATGAAACGAGTGAAAAGTGTATATTGAAAAGAATACCAAACTCATCCAAATATTATCACAACCTTCATCACCACCATTGACCTCTACTCCAATGGCACATCGGACATTTATTGCAATTTTCAAACCACCATGTCGCCCGATGAAAGAAGCATCAGTAAATAGTATGCTACCTATTATAAACGAGTGAAGTTGTTAGGCAGCGCTTACTACAATAGATCCCGTCCTGCATGTTACGGAGGAGTTCAGAAACTATCGTGCTTTCAAAACCCGTCTGTAAACATTCCGTTTTACGTCAGGTGCAACGATGGTTACAAGTACAATTTATACAACCCAATGTGACGAAAACATTCCAGAAGAAACATTAGAGTGGAGGCCATCGATCATAACGGCAAAACGATTTAGGCGATGTCTCTCATTTGGCCACATACAATCGTGCCTGCAAATATTTATTTTGTGTTGTCAAAGTCATTTCCATATTTTTCTAAGCTATAGCATAAATTTCCAAAATCGAGAAGTTCGTTAATGAGTGCATTTAAACTGGTATTGAAACAATCGTACAGCCAGTCTTACCAAGGAAGCATCGGACGTTCCCCGCAAGCATTGACTCCCGACAATGAAATGACCGTTCATGAGCGACTGTTTGGTACGTCTCAAGCCGTGGCTGTCACAAATAACAGAGACGTTTTACTTGCTCGAACTGCAGTATGCTTGACCAATATTTAAAATGAAGTGTACGACATTGAACCCAAAAAGCGGATAAAAATACCAGTCAGACCAGTTAAATGGCTTTAGAAAGATTATTCTCCCAGTTTTCATTCTTGGATCGACGCTAGGCAAGTAATTGACTATAACAATCATTTTGGTGCAACTCGTCATGAGTACAGTAATAGCCAATGTGATTTTTCAACAATGAGGTAAACAATTTCAGGCCATGTTCCTGAGTAGTTGCATCGGCTAGCTTCTTCCCAATCATTCTTTGAAATAATCCACAAACATGAAAATCAGCAGTCTTGACCCCAACGACATTCACCACCCAACAACACTGATCGAAAACATAATCATCTTTATGACACTCCGCTGACTTGAAGTGACCCATGGAACAGCAGGCGCACTCTGAAAATGCTAACAACAACAACCAATTGTAGAACACGCTACCCAATGGGAGTTCCATCGAATTGTTTACAACAATGTGTGGTGTTCTAACACATCAAAATTACCTCAGGCCATCCATTTGAAACATGTTCCACATTGTTATGTGGATTTGGTGGATATCATTCACCCGACACAGATCAAAACCATCACCGACATGCAAACAATTAAAACAGTTAACGTTTTTTAGGAACACGTGCAATATCATTTGGACAATCACAAATCAATTGCTACTGCAACTGGAGCTCGTATTGATCAACTGAATACAAAATTTAATCGGTTCATCTATCTGTTGACCATTCATGCAAGCTATTAATTTAGTCGTCAACCGCTGGTAAATGATATTGCTACCAAATTCAATGCCATGTTTATCAAACTATTGAAACAAAATGTCAACCTCGAGTACTATAAAATAGCTCGTCGCCTACTGATAAACGTTCCGGAGGAGAAAGTGATATGTATTAGAATTTGTCCTGAATTGTAGAACATGTATGGTGGAGACACGAAGATATTCAAGGATGGAGCCATGCCAACAATTACGAGCGACGTAGATTTTACAAAGTATTTTCGTTACCCGGGAGAAATGAACCAAGGGCAGACACTTGCGTATTCCGATGTTGTCGAATATAACATGTTGCGATACTCGTCCGTACCGTTACTGCGTGTCATTACGTTCAACGTATAATATGCCACGAACGCTGACAAGGAAGAAAATGGATACACCTACCACGTTCATCTTAGATTTGTACATCCTCCGATTATCTACCTGTCGGTAAGTTGTATTTCGACAACTTCAACATAACATCATTAAAAGTAGTTAAAAGTATTATATTCAACAACGGGAAAGTAACGGGGGCACTCCAGTGTCGAAAACACGATTACTTAGAGACCCATAGGTAATGTATCATGTGTACCGAGGCTTCGCTCGATAGCGAGGACATGGTAAAAGAGACATGCAGGAATCAGCCTTTCGTTCAGTGGCACTAATGCTTAAGACGTTGTTGACACAAGGATTGAACGGTTTGAAAAATGCCACGTTCACGCAAGGCACATAATTTCTCGACATTACTATAATCGACAAATGAACCTCAAATTAGCTTTCTTGAGAGCAGGCGAACATGTCTTACTTAAAACGGACGAACACATTTGGGGCGGACGTGAAATGCCATTTAATGCCGTTTAGATATTCCTGCTTCCCTGTCACCTCAGCAAATGCTAAGGCAGAAAAATATAACAAAAACACACAGTCAGACACATCTACTTTCATATGACTAGAAATACTAAGACATGATTAGCATTCCAACACTTATTCGTTTTTGATTATTAAAGGAACAAGGAGAAAAATAAAGCCGGGAATGATGCATAGATAGTCTTGTATCTATTCTATATCGGAACTGGGTTCTATTCCTCCAACCAATATGATGATGCAAGAACCCAAATGGGTCGAATGTCATCAGCCCTTCTCTTTGATGAATTCAGCTTCCAACGAACGTGACATCAAAGAACAACCGGAAGATTACAACAATCGAATAACAGTTACTTGCACTTAAAAGCTCCACGAACAAAGCATCAGACAATATCTATCCGGGACAGAATTACAGAGTGACTACTGTCAACAATTTAATGTATTCGTTGTTTAGCGGAGTGGATTTGTAAATGGATATTAAACTTGTCAGCAGCAGCATGAATACAAAACCACCATGTGGGACACCGGATTCTACGTACGACGACGTGTGGAAGTGTTACTTAAAGTGGAAAATGACATCAGTCACAATTCGAACAGAACCATATTCAAGCATCCGATACGACGCGTTGAAGTCAAAACTTTCACCATTCCCGAAAACCAGCGATCCATGATTGTAAATCAAATGTTCCAGTACTAGTTACCCAAAGGTTTAATTATTAGTATCGTCAAGAATTAAACCTTCAATGGAACCTACAAATATATCCTTTCGATTTTAATCAATACAAAGTGAGCTAAATTGAGGTATATCATTGATGGTAAAACGTTGGTTTCCTAACTGGGATCAGATAAAATTACTTGACAGGTAGGGACCATCATCAGTAACGGCATTTCGTACGACTATTCTGCCGGAGGCTACGCCATGTGGGCGTTTGATTTCATTGATGACTCTAGTGATCTATCATATCAGAGCTCCCGTGGTTTGGTGTGCAAGGACAACACGATGAACCGGTTACTGGTCAAAGATTTGCCAGCACAGTGGTTTAATTGAATTGATGATACCTGAGAATTTACTTATTTGTTGAACAACAGTTCGCACACTACTTCACACTAATGTCACACCAGACGACAGTCATCTGCAAGGAATCCACTGGGTAGCGATTTACTTCTTTCCTACAAAGGCTGTGTGGCATATTTTAATTCGTATGAAATGCAAACATTTGGAAGAGACATAAAAGACTGCATGCCATTATATGAACAGACGACATGATTCAAAAATTTAAAACTACACAGCACTTATTCCAGGGTGTGCGGACAATAGATTGTGTATTGTTTTCCTCAAAGGAGTATTGGATGTTCTTTAGAACCTTTAGGGACTTCGTTTGATCGTGTCTTTTCTTGAAACGATGACATAGTAGAACGATTGCTTTTAGACCATTATGGTTGTCTTTTGTCTTTAGCCTCGAAACGTCGTATACTTTAGCTTAACTTCACAACGTTGTCAACCGTGTCATAAATAGTTTTCTACTTGACAATGTGTATTTGCTTGATAAAATTGATAATATCTATAGCATAAAATCAAAGTATCTTAGCGTTTCGATTCCAAATATTAAAGGGATGCTTTATATTGCGACCGTGCTTGAACCGCATAAAGTGAAGCAGTCACAAGTCTGACCATCCATTGTTGACGCATCATCATTTGTAGATGCCTTCTGATTTATCTAACCCAAACAAAACCCATGTGTTTTTAACGGAATCTGTCAGAGCATGATCCAAGGGTGAAAAGATACAAAATATCAGACTAAAAATGGCCGAAGGCTTGATACAAGAGGTCTTCAGAGAGAAAATCAAGAAAAAGCGAAACGAGTGGACGAAGAAGTACAGGATTATGAAGCAGATAGAGCGGAGTGATCAGCAGCATCAATAACAACATCATGAATGAGACAGAGATTTCGTGGACTGTCGTGTCGACACGAAAGGATTCTTCTTTACTGCACAAAAAGCAAACGTTTCCATGTGAGAAACCCTGTCGCCAGACGGGAAGGCAATTGTACACGGTAAACGTTTGACATAATTCCTCGCCTAAAAAACAACATCCCTTTTTAGAGCTGGCCTTATAGTATAGAAAAGCGATAGTTTTTAATTTCCCAAATGATTCCTAGTAAGTCGTAAATAGTGTGTATATAGAGTATTTGATTTCTTTATTTTGTCTCCAAACAAATAGACGTTTCGTCTATAAGCAATTGTTTTGTGTGCCTTGTCAAAATATAGTCTGTATATTTTTATATATATATAGTTAGTGTTTGTAAATACAACGTACGTGAGTGTTTCTTTAATTTTAGCTTCGGGTGTTCCGAATTGTTGGTGATAGTTTAGGTCTTTTACGTATTAGTCACAGGTCATATTCCCTTCACGTTGGTGCTTCAAAACAAAAAATTCGAACGCGCTCGTCAACCTGGCTAGCCGAAACTGATTCGTTAAAGTCAAACGTCGCACGATTGAAGACTGAATAAGCCAAGAAAGTTTCAAACTGCTTTGACTAAGTGAGGAAGTTGCAAGACGTACCTGACCAATTATGAGATGATGGTCGAGGTAGGCCAATAAAATCATTTTCGAACAAGTTTCTATAAACTAGTTGAAACGTGATAATTCTAAAGGTTTAGTTCCTATAGACAACCATGCAATAGTTTGAAAAGACAGTGGTTTTAGTGTCTTCTTTCTTCGTTTTTTTGTCAAAAAGATTTTTGACAGAGTGTTTATATATATATATATATATATATATATATATATATATATATATATATATATATATATATATTTATTTTTATATTGATATTTATGTTTATATTTATATATTTATTTTTATATTATATTGATATTGATATTTATATGTATATGGTTGTTTGTGTGTGTGTGTTTGTGTGTCTTTGTTTAGTTTACAAATGCATTTAAATTCATTTATAGTATGAATAATGTTGCAGTGTATAGCTTCATAAGCTTTAACGCTTGACAGTTTTCTTTACTCACATCAGGCCTCAATACAAGTAAGTGTATACCGTATTCAAGGAGCACTGCCTTCTGGTAAATACATTGTTACAACTCTAATATTTAAATTAGTTTTATAAATGGAATTATATGCAATTTCACTTTAATACTTAAATTATTATATTACTTTGTTTTATATTTATCTTAAGGTTTTTATTATGAACAAGTATGTTTTTAATTGGACTAAGCGTTGTACCCTTAAGCATGTAAATAGTACAATAGTCACTAAGAAGTGTGAACACTGTTATTTTATTTCTATTTTTGTTTCATCTTAGACTTAATGTAAGACTGTATTATAGTGAAAATTGCTCAGACTAAAATCTCTCTCTCTCTCGCTATATATATATATATATATATATATATATATATATATATATATATATATATATATATATATATATATGTATATATATATATATATATATATATATATATATATATATATATATATATATTATGATAATAATAATAAAACTAAAAATAATAATAAAAATAAAAATAATAATAATGAGAACTTTATATTGCGCCTAATCTTTAGAAGTTCTGAGCGTTTTTCACCATCTATAATGATATGACTACACTAAAGAAACACAACTGACAAAAACAATGAAACTGGAAAACGTAAAAACTTGCTGAAAACATCCAAGATGCAAAACATGTTTTGGTCTCATGCAGGATGGGTATGTTGGACTGGAGTATGTCAGTGAAAGATAGCTCAGAGAACAAATGTATATATATATATATATATATATATATATATATATATATATATATATATATATATATATATATATATATATATATATATCCAATTAGGTACCATTGGATTACACTGTATGGTTAATTTTAACATAGTCATTTAATTAATGGCATTAATTCTTGAACTAGTTTTTCTAAAGTTGTTTTACTCCTTAAGATTTCTAAATTTTGGCAGTACAACAAACGAACATATGTATTTTATATTATTTATTTATAGTATATGATTTGCTTAATTTTGTATTGCATTTAAATTCATTGTTTATTATTTCTACACAAAATCATAAAGGTTTGATTCGTGTTAAGAGCTTGCGAATGTGTTATTCGCCTCAGGTATATCCAGGTATTGTTAGTTTTCCTGTTCTATCGAAGTCAGTAATGTCATTTAGCATGTAGTTCATACTGGGTAAAAGTATTGTATCTCTGACGGATGCTTACCGTCTGATTTAAATTTGCTTTGCATACTTCGATATAATAAACATATCTCTCAGTAAAGGGAAAACATTAGTTTAGTTGCGTTATCGTACAGAATAAATCTAATTAGTTTAATTTCTTTTTATATATGAGTTTGAATGTGAAGGTTTCTGTGTGTGTGAGTAATTCTGTGTGTTTCTATGTTGTGAACCATGTCAAACCCGCTACTTTTTTGACGGAAAAGCGTATTTTGACCCTTACGCACATGCATTTGTCGCTGAAATACTTTTTTATAGCTGTTTTGTATTAAAAACAACCAATTCACCTTCACAATAGTTTTGCAACATTACTAATCACAGGGGGTGGGGGAGCCCGAGTGCCGAGTGGTCTAAGGCGCTCTTCGTTACGGATTACTGCCATCTCACCTGTCTGCGTAGGCTCGAGTATAAGATTCGGCTAATGTAGTTATGTGAGAAAGCTTGCCAGTAGCTTCTCCTGGGTCGGTTGTTCTTTCCGGGGGATTTCCCGGGTTCGTCCTCCACCAATTATACTGGCAGCCATTTATAGCCTATCGTTTGCTGAAAAATGGCGCTAAACCCTACTACTACTATTACTAATCACAGTGACAGTCTGTTTGGTTGGGTTTTTTCTTCTTCAATACGTTATATGATTGGACAACAGAGGAACAAAATGATATGGGATTCCATCATCGTACTTTTCAAGCAAAAGGAGAGCCGACACTCCTCAATAAGCTTGTATTTTATAGCACCCAACAATTGTGGTCGTGTCTAACTGTAGTACCCTTATACAACAATCTTATGTAAAACGTGATGTCATCCGCAAACATATTTAACGTGTTAATTAAATTTTTTTCATTGCTACATTTACTGCGAACAATTATTTGAATTAACGGCACGAATATTTTACTTACCACCACATTTCATTAATCAAGAAATGTTAACATACACGTATTGCGTCCATCACAAACTAGACATGTACATTACAATATAATTAGGAGTTTTTACCCTTTTTAACGCTTTGTTTGCGCTGATATTTTTCGATGCTATAGTCTGATTCACGGCAGCTCAATCCAATCATTGTAAATATCAATTTAGCTATTTCAAAATTAAATATTTTACCTAATTAAACATGTTCAAACAGAAGTCAAAGTTTTAGTATTTCTGTTTCAAGTTGATAATCTCACACTTTACAGCTATAAGTTATGCAGTTTACATTTTCAGGATATCATCATTCGGCAGTTTGAAACGCACTATATCGTCAGTTTAGTTTCGAGTTTCTAACATGAAAACAATTCGCATTTTTCTGAACGCTTCGATAAACGTTTGAACAAATCATAGAAAACATTTGTATGCTTTGATGTAGAAACGGGATTCGTGTCGATAATGCCAATGAACCGAATTATGTCTTGCATTTTCCTTTGATTTCAATTCATTTATAGTGCCTTAGATTGTATGTCGCTAGTGTTTTCTATTTAACTGCATTTAACTTCCCATTCATATTTTTAGAGCAATGAACAAGCGTAGAGAAACTCTTAAACATCAATATTTGTTTGTAAATTCTCCTCATTTAAAATTTAATAAAATGTCCGACTGAGAATACAAATATATGTGTGTGTATGTGTGTATGTGTGTGTGTGTGTCTACTGCTCAACTCAGAGTTGACAGATACGCCGATTTCTAGCCCAATGGGGCTCCTTTCTACATTTGGTTGCGTGAAAATTTTTTAGTTTTGTTTGGGTTGGTTTCTGATTTGTGTCGCCGTAATTTGGGCAGCATCAAATTAGTATTAAGATCACCGCATTCAATTTTAAATTGGCACTAGTGACGATACTATCTATAAATAAACTCTTAATGCATCCATTATTCTAGATGTATCACCATAGATGTTAACTGACAAGCTTAAATTTATTTTAAAAATTAGGAACTGGAAGAACAAAGCACGCATCTGATTCCATATTTCAATTACGCTAGCATATAAATAGCATATATATGCTGGTAACTGTAGCCTGTAGGGCGGAGGCTCTATTATCACTTTATCAGTGTTAAAATATTGTTAAATTTAATCGCTTGAAATTGTAATTGTTCATTCTTTTTTTGCTAAATACTACTTTCAGTTATAGTTTAATATGGGTAAGTTGTCACATCACGAGAAACGATACATCAATTACTTTGGTACTGAAATCAACTTGCTGCTCCACGATTCCAAACTTGTGGGCTATTGGGCAGACCAAATAAAAGAGCGCGGTCGTCAGTGTCCGTTGGAACTACTAAGGGAACTGCTTCAGAGATTGCCAGCAAATGCTGAGCAGCTTGAATATGTGGCTGATCTCGCACCTTCCGTCGTTCTTGGAGAAGAAGCCTCAGTTGTCAAAATTGTCTATTTTAACTCTGTAAAAAGGAAATTTGAGAGACCTGGAGCAGCTGTGAATGCAAATAAGTTTAATCTCTTGGCCACTCTATAGTGATAGCGAAGTTGAGGAGTTTTGGATAACTGTAGTAAATTATACTGAGGCTTGCGTAGTTATTGACTTTCTACAACTGGGACATTTCGCCATATGTGTATTGGTGTTGCCTTACAGTATATGCTGATCACGATGAGGACGTTCTACCTGAGGAATACTTTGAAGTTACAGATGAATAAATGTTTGTAGCGATACTTAATTTTTTTTGTATTTGGTTCTTATTTCCTCTTCCGATTTTAATATATAAATTGGGCGGGTTCGGGGCTTCTTTGTAAATTATACATGCGGGAATCGAAAACAGTATTTTTCAACATTGATATCCCTATTTAAATATTACCGTCGTGGATGTTTGCGCGCGCAGTGTAGACTCATCATCAAGCTTTTACAGCTGCTCTATGTCCGTTTTCCATCACCAATGTTCATTGCAATTAGATCCACCTTCCCTGAGGGGGCGATGGTTGTCGGACTTTAATAGTAAAAATAGTGTGCATTATTTAATGCACAGTTACGACTATGTTGAGGCGCTTCACTCTTCTGCTTTCACTAACTGAAAGTGCACCAGACCTGGCAAAAGTTGTGAAATACCTCTGGTGCCAAGGTGATATTATTCCGCACTGCGTTCTCATCTGCCTACTCTGTCGTCACAAAACTTACATGTTCTGAGTGACTCTCATTTAGTGTAGAAGATTCAGGAACAGCTGCATCAGTTCGCTCTGAAGTTTTATTCGGGTTAATGATTAACTAAATCAATTTCCGTTAACGTATCGCATCCTGCTCGTGCTGCACGCGCCTTCTGTTGGTATGATATCAGTGTCTTCTATTCGAAGCACGCTACGTAATGTAACCATAATAAATATATTACAGAAGAACACGCTTTGTAAATGTTCCTTACTGTAATCAGTTAGCCGAAGCCACACGCACATAACATAAGCGCTCGTACTCTCGGTAGCTACAGTGGAGCATATTTTTCTGAAACAATGTTAACTTTTTTCCACTGTCCCTATTACTAATTACAGACTAACATTAGCTCTCAAGCATCTGTTCGGAAAAAGGAAGCAGAATAAAATTAAAATAAACATCGAAAAACAGATGTGTCATGCCGTTTCTAAAGCACATTTCAGAAAGAGAGCATGTATATTAAAACTATAGCTTTAGCTGTTCGTTCTTGTTGAAGAGATGTACTTAAATGCAATGTACAATTTTAAAGGAAACTTCGTTTATTTTAGTAGTTTGCATTATGTTTTGTTTTCTCTCCGTTTTGTGCAGCACCCGATAAATCGGAAATGGTGTGGCTGACAGATGTGACACATTTGAGTATAGTCAAACGGGAATCCAGTGACCCTTGCCTCCCTGATAATTTGACTTTTCAGCTTAGAGGTGAGTCACAATCTCTTACTTTAAACTTGAAGAGGAATCATGGATAGATCCAAACGCTGACGTCTATTTTGTGCGAAAATCGAATGACGGACGATCCCATCTGGAGAAAGCACTCAATTTGGAAAATGAGGTTAAAATTCAACATATTAATGCGAATATAAGGCTTAATATCATATTTTAAATATCAATAATCACTAACTAGCGATCGTGATTTGTTTATATTGATTTTGAATATCTCAGCACACCATTCATAAGTTTTATTAGTGAAACATATCCTCCAATCATATGTTCCACTGGAATGAAAATACTAAATATTCTTTTTGCTATAGTATGTATGTATGTATGTATGTATGTATGTATGTATGTATGTATGTATGTATGTATGTATGTATGTATGTATGTATGTATGTATGTATGTATGTATGTATGTATGTATGTATGTATGCATGTATGTATGTATATATGTATGTATGTATGTATGTGTCATTGTATGTGTGTGTGCGTTCATGCGTTTGTGCGAGCGTGCGTACGTGTGTGTGTAAACATATTTCATCATGTCAACTCGAATTCCCATCTATCGTTTAGGATTTGAGTTCCATCAGACTGTCATAATCAACTTTCATTATTGTGAATAATACGGCAGGAATGTGTACATCAAAAATGTTCAATCCAAATCAACTTTAGCTGACACTTTATAGTCAATCCCAATAAAAAACAATGTAAACATGTTAACAATTGTCCGCTCAATGCATTAAGTATCTTTTCATTATTTTACCTAGTTATTCGAACGAACTTCCATTTATCATATAAGAGTCATAACATACATAAAATACATATATAGTACATATATAAACAATCCAACTCTGTAAACTCACTCTATCCATCTATTTCGTTAACCACACGTAATACAAATATGGATTACAACCGAACTTACATACATTTGTACCTTGCTAATAAACTAACATATCTACAGTGTCGTGTATTTACTTCTTTCCTATCGTCAGATCTACATTTTCACATTACTATTTCAACAGGATGTTTCTTACTACCAAGATTGGCAGAATGGAGCATTCATGACAGTCAGATGTGTGCGAAGATCAAATTGAGAGTGTAACAGAGTCATTGTAAGAGTATTATACAATTGACAAACTGTGAAAACCACTTTACTAGTGTTAGTTGTAAATCCAGAACGCTATTTTCCCTTAATATCTAAAATTGCCAAAATGTGCAGACCACTTTACTATGGTTAACTGTAAATCTAGTATGCTATTTTCCTTTAGTATCTCTACAACAGTAGCTATAAGGTCCATCTGTAATCATAGCTTTGACGCACATAATTACAAAGTATCAATGTCAAATACAATTAGCCTTGGTTCTTGTACAATGCCATAGTTGACTGAAAGGTCTCATTTATCAATAGTATGAACGGTATAGGACTGATGAAACTTGAATGATACGCACGTTACATTCGGTAAAATTGATTGATTCGTTAGTATGACCAAGAATGGTATGAAGGTTTCTTTATAGTCCGCTCATTGCTACGAAGTTATTCTAAGCAAACCTATTACGATTCGTGTTTGTAAAGTTAGAGCAATCCTCACACAAAACAACAAACAGACTCTAATGTGCTGCTTCATTACCGATGGAGAGAATTGTATATATTTAGGTTTGGATTCCGTGGTTGGTATGACAAATTCTGAATGGTTAAATATAGGTAAATGCTTTCTGGATTTAAAACTCACACGTATGATAGTAAATCAGCAGCAAAAAGCAAAAAGGTTAAGTCGTGAATAAACTATGATGTGTTTATTCTCTAGAGTAGATTACTGTATTGGTAAAATGCTAAGTAACCTAACGTTCTAAAGTAGGTACTGTTTATTGCATTTTGTTCCTGTGCTGTTTATGCTGACTCGTAAACATAACTAATATAGCGTTACTTTAGTCCTTTTTTAGTCTTTTATCCAATTATTGTTGACTTCCAATCGATCAAAATAAATTCTTTTTTTATTAACAAAACTCGGTATTGATAACCGAAAGATCGATGATAACAGCATTTATGAGTTTTAAAAATACTAATGAACAATTAACAACAATTAGTAATGTTAATGAACAAATAATAAGCTGGTCAACATATGATTATAAAGGAATATTATAAAACGTGTCACTCTTCTTCTGTGAGCTATACGATGTGTTATTGCTTCCTTGCCGTTTGATGTCCACCTATCTCATATCTTTTCACGTTCGGTGTATTTCTGTGAATGTATTTAGTTTTTTCTTTTTTAGTATGTATGTATGAATGCATGCATGTATGCATGCATGTATGTATGTATGTATGTATGTATGTATGTATGTATGTATGTATGTATGTATGTATGTATGTATGTATTTATGTATGTATGTATGTATGTATGTATGTATGTATGTATGTATGTATGTATGTATGTATGTATGTATGTATGTATGTATGTATGTATGTATGTAAGTATGTATGTATGTATGTATGTATGTATGTCTCTGTGTGTGTTTGTGTGTGTAGATATGTACGCATGAAATTGAGAGTGCTGGAATTGTAATTTACCAAGTTCTCCATTTAAATACATTTTATGTGATGCAATATTTTCCGCGCAACCGGCCACATCCATTTCTGCATAATCACTGATCTTTATTATATTGTATATGTAGCATCGCATAAATGACGTCACCGTTACTAATGTTTAAAATCATTGTGTGTGTGTTTATATATATATATATATATAAAGATATATATATATATATATATATATATATATATATATATATATATATATATATATATATATATATATATATATATATCTTTATCAAGAACGGAATGTACTAATAGGAGAAAGAAATTACGATCTTCAACCAGCGAAGATTGACATCACACCGGAAGACCTAAGTGATATTTCAGCAGATCATTGTTCACTATATGTTCTACGCGATCAAAACATTGTTTAATGGGAAATAATGGTCGCACATGAAGGTTTGTAAGACCTTTTGTATTTGAAGCATAAAGCATGCACACATTTTTGCGTGTCAAGTTTACACTGTAACGACACAATTTTCTGTTCATTGCAGAAGTAATGATAGACAGCTTCTACATAGACCTAATAATTTCGTATTTAATGTTGCTATTTGTTGTGTTTTTTTCTTGGGGGGGGGGGGTCTTCCTTACAAAGTTTAACCTTTATATCTTACCTTTTTTATTTAAATTAGAAACGAAACTTAAATTATAAATCAACTGATCTTACTGTTCGCATCTGTACTCTGCTTTGTATTGTTGTACGCAAAAGATAATCACAAAACACTAATATAAAATATAATTCCTTTTACTATCTTTAAACACAATACAAATTTTCTCACTTTACTATCTTTATACACAATAAGGATTATGGCACTTTTAAACAAAAGTAGAATTAACTCCCTGTAATATCTTTGCACACAATAAGAACTATCTCACTTTACAATCTTTACACCGCTCAGGTGGCCTAGTGGTTAGAGCGTCCGCCGCGGAAGCGGTAGGTTGTGGGTTCGATCCCCGGCCGAGTCATGCCAAAGACTTACAAAAATGGTACTAACAGCTGCCTCGCTTGACGTTCAGCATTAAGAGGTTAGTGTTAGGACTGGTCGGCTTGGTGTCAGGATAATGTGACCAGTCCCATACTACATGTCTGCGGCATGATGCCCCAGTGGTAGACATCACTATAAACTGCCTCACTGCAGACATCGTAGCGATATGAGCAGCAGAGAGGGTGAACAGACCAACCTTTTTAGACAAATATTTCGTAAGCGATTGGGTTTAAAACAAAATCTTACGATGATAGTGGTCACAAACACAGGGGGGTAGGGGCGACACTACAACGTTCGAAGGCGACGTTTTATAAGCGGTCAATCTTACAACGATGTTCTCATTGTCGTTGGCATCACCCTCTCTGCTGCTATGGGTTAATAATTTTTTAACGATGAAAATCACTACGATTTCAACCGAATATTTGATCGAGTCCGATACGATATCGTGTCCGAGGGTCATGCAAATTTATTGTTACAAATCTGTACGGGGTTGACTGAGCGTTACTAAAGAAATTTTTTAATTAATTATGATCCATATCACCGCAGCACCAAGTTTGCCAAATATTTCTAAGAGTATGAGTATCAACTCCGTTGAATACACACAATAAATTGCAGTTATCTCTGATCACTTTTGGAATCTGTGTGTAGCGTTGAGTGACATATATCACGTCCGTGCTTTTATGCCTGCCTCGGGAAAATATTCTAGCAGGATTTTTTTGTTTATCTAACATCACATCGTCGTATACGACTAAATTGTTAATGCTTCCATCAAGGTCATCCACGGATGGTGCCTCGTCAATATCAGTTATAAAATAAACGACGTTCTCGCCTGCAATCTCTGAAGCGTTTTCATTAAATCTTTTAGCAACTCATTGCATCGTTGAGCATTTACGCTAGGGGCAATTAAATACAACTTCTCCCACTTCATCCATCTCATTATTAAATTAAGTAACAATTGCGTCTTGCCGGATCCAGATGGCCCGATTATAATCGCGCGGATAGAGTTTGGTAGCGCTGCATGATGCTTAACCGGTTCTCTTGCTTTAGTCGCTGAAAAATCAATTATATCCATATTTCTATACATAAATGATGGATCTATATTGTATGAAGTGTAAAATACGTACCGGCACAGATGACTTGACGACGATTACAACTAAAAATAACCGATCTGCGCTTTCTGGTAAATGCGTACAATGTGGTACAAAGAAATTTAGATTTGTGTCTATGAAATCCGGAGATGTTTTAAAAAAAATCGAGGAGGTGATATCGCAGCCGAATTGGCAAAGCTCCCTGGAACCCAATGGGCAAAGTACCCCGGAGAAAAGCACATTCCAGGATATAGCTACTGTGGCCCTGGAACACGATTAGATATCAGACTCAATAATCATAACCAACCCAAACCCGGTGAAGAACCGATAAACGCCATTGATAAGGCGTGTCACGCTCATGAAGTCGCATATAAGAGCAGTGATTTGCACCAAAGACATCTAGCAGATGTGAAATTAATTCATGCATTAAATGCTATTCCTGATTAATCCTTCAATGAAAAATTAGCTTCATGGTTAATAAAACCGGTTATGAAAAGTAAATTGATGTTAGGTGCCGGTAATTAATAACAACATGGAATCTATTTATTATTCTCCGAGGGGATACTGGAGGGGTAACGCTGCAATCAATAAACTCGCTAGCGCCGCAAAAGTGAAAAAGGCCACTGCGGATAATTGGTTATCCAAACAGGCTATATGGCAAATTTATCTACCAGCGCCTAAACAAATTAATTACTCGCATTTTGATGTGACTGTCCCTAATGAAGTTCATCAGGCTGATATATTATTTTTGCCACATGATCGTGGTTACAAATACGCGTTAACCGTAGTTGATGTTGCGAGTCGATACAAAGAAGCAGAGCCGCTGAAAACAAAATTATCAACTGAAGTCGCTTCTGCATTTGAAAGGATTTATCGAACTTTCCTCTGAGTTGGCCAAATCTGTTGCAAGTTGATCCTGGCAAGGAATTTCAAGGCGCTGTTTAATCAGCGATGAAACATCACAAAGTCACCATCTGACGGGGCATACTGCGTTACATCGCGAGCAGGCAATTGTAGAATGATTTAATCGGACTCTTGCTGAGCGGTTATTTGGATATCAATACGCGAAGGAGTTTATTCAGGATAAAAGATCCCGTGAATGAGTCAAAAGGTTACCAGCTGTGATTACCGCATTGAATAATGAGATTACTAGAACAATCAAAATGAAACCTATCAACGCGATTAAAAAGAAGTCTATACCTAAAATGGAAATCCAAGGAATTTCACAAAAAGATTTCAAAGAACCAATTCTTGGTAGTAATGTCACTGTTAGGTATTTATACGAACCAGGAGAGTTGGAAGGTGACACAAAAAGGGCTACTGATCCTATTTGGAGTGTTACTGCACACAAGATATCTACTATAACACGATCAACTGGTAGACCTCCAATCTATAAATTGGATTCAACTGCCCCTCAAAGGGGTTTTACACGCGAACAATTACAAGTAATTCCTGACGATACTCAATTACCACCGCGGGGTCTTAACTAGCGCCGTTGCGTCTATTACACTCAAGACAAGTCAACATCACATTGTTTCTGATATGACCGAGACTGCTATTCTTTCTGTCTACGGTAAATTGGCGAGGATCTTTATCCGAATACTGCCAACGCATTATACAATAGCTACTTGCGCAGTGATTATTCTGTTGTTGTTTCAGCGTAATTATTAATTCAGCATCAATATCAAATTGTCGTTGTTTTTTTTTTGTCTTGTTGTTTGTAACCGGAAAGTTTTTTATCAATAGTTTTAACATCAACGATGCTAGCATCATCTATTGTGGTGTAATCGTCGCCTGACTCTGTCAGGACAATTCTTCTAAGCTGATTTATTTTTCGTACTCTGGATACTGCGAGATAGACTAAATTCGACCATTCGATGTGATTATCAACCATCCAAACAATTGTATCTGTGATAGTTAATCCCTGTGAAGAATGTATCGTCGCTGCGTATCCTAGCTACCACGGGGATTTATTAGCACGCAATGCATCTTCAACGACGCTGATATCAACTAACACAATATCATTTAATACGAGAATTTGTTTTTCACTCTGTCCTGGAATATCAACTTCGATATTTTGCTTTCGTGTATCCGAAGGCCTATAACACAACGGTACTGGAAGTACGGCAAATTTTTCTTAATGCAATTCAAATAACTTCATCTGAAGTGTGTTTCTGACTATTTTTTTACTTGCAATTATCAAATCGTTTGATCTCCACGTTTCCCAAAAATCAGTCATTGGAGTCTCTGAAATCACTTCACGCGCTATTTCACACTGAATTCTATCCGGTTGTAATCTAATTAGCGCTTTGAATTCTCGTAATCGTTCATCAAGTGATCTATAATCAGTGTTAATTTCTTCATAATAGTCTACAAAACCCTTTAGCCACTCATGTGGATATCCGCCAACAAATGGTGACTTTTGTGTTTTTGTTTAACAACCACTCAAGAAATGTTTGTAATACATCTAATGACACTGTGCATATTTCATCCCAAATTATAATTTCAGAAATGAATTTATCACCCATACGCTCAGGAGTCCATTTGTCACCCTTCCATCGAAAGGAACTGTGATAAGTACAGGCATTTACCTCTCGTTGTTTCCTCTCTCTGGCGAGTCTGTGAGTTGGTGTTAGCACAATCATGTTTGACCGACGAAATAATTCAATTGCACGAGTTGTCTTTCCTGATCCACCTCAACCGTTTAAATAAACTGTCTTGTATCTACATATCGGATCAGAGACAGATGGTGCATTAGAAAATTCTGATTGAATTTCAATACGGTTACAACAAAGATATTTATCATCCATGGTAACGTCTGCGGATTCACAATACTCATGTAGTGTTTCCTTTTTAAATCGCCGACGTCCCCAATTTTCCTCGGGATCTGTGAATGCCGCTACAGCTGATTTATATTTATTGTGTATATACATCGAATCAGTGGCTACTCTAACCCCGGTATTAGGAAATCTATTTGTCATCGATAATAGATTAATAGAAGCATAGGCTAGCATAGAATTTCTCAAATGTGTGTACTGGGAATTATATCCATCACAGTAGGTAACAACCGTACCTAATTTCTCACCATTGGATAGAAAAACATCCTTACGGGATACAAGTTTTCCCTGTTTTGTTAAATCCGTTACAATAAAATCGTATTCAGCGACGTCTATGATCAACCTCGAAGAGTATTTTGCATTGTCGTATCCTCCACCGTGGGTAAATTTACCGATTATGCTTCGTCCAAAATATTTTGCTTGTTTTTTTTTTATTTCAAATACCTCCTTAGACAAATTCATGATTTCTTCCTCGCTGAGATCAGGAAATTGTTTTCGTATTTCATTAATTACTTGATCTAGATGGGGTTGTGGTAACCAAACTTTTTTCAGAGCTCGATAGGATATAATCGCTTCACCGACAATTAACGATTGTAACATCTCACAATCGATCATATATCGTAGTAACACTATTGGCATCCATGCCTTTTCAGACAGGTGTCTACCAAGCCAAACATAACTATACGGATGTAACCCTGTAGCTAATTGGAATGATATCACACGAGCGAATCCAGTTAAATCAAAATCAGGCAATGGACCATTAATCGCAACACGAGCCATTTCATGCGTGGGGTGTCCAAATCGTTTAAAATATTTACTACATTCCTCATACCCGAGAAAACTTCCAGGTTAACACGCGGATATATCAATTGAAATCATACCATCGCGTGAGTAGTTTGTGTTCCATAGTCCTCCATGACCGAATTCGACGCAACTCAATTTAAGGTCCTCGAGAAAATCACTTCGTGTTGGACACCAGGAGTTGTTTTCTCTTGCAAAGTGAGCTACCACTGATGAAATAGTAAAACTATCCGTCAATAGTTTTTCATGGAAACTCTCCGGTGAAAAATCATTAGCGATTTTTCTCATTCTGTTATCTAACTCTTCAATGCGATATAATTCACCATTTGGTCTTACAAATTGATCGAATCCTAATTCGGAACCAGCACTACTAAGTAGCCACACTGACACAGGATGATCTTTACATAACGCGTTAGTAGCATCGAATAATTTCTTTTCATAGAAAACATCCCCGACGAACTCCTTGGGGATATATCTCACGGTTCGTTCTCGTGGAAATATTGTTACTGCAGGTTTCCACGCGTGTTCGTTATTATCAATAATTTCAATTGGAGCTCCTCGCGATTGATATTTCGGTTCGTATAATACTTCTCAGGTTATTGTCGTTACTGATATTGGGAATTTTAATGATACTTCTAATTTAGCTATATCAGAAATCTTTGCACCGTGCTGTTTCACTGTCAGTTCCCTTTCGGTTATTTTCCTACGTCGCAGATCAGTTAGTTTATTTCCTCGGGATGCATTTGTGAAGTGTTCCATTACCCGTGTTGCTACACAATTCAGTGAACTAGAATATTTCATTGGAGCTAGTTTTGCAATATTGGGTTTATCATTTAGCGGGTATATTCCATAAACGATTGCTGTTACAGGATAAGATCTGGTTTGTCGATTCCAGTTAGAATTCCTGGTTTGGAATCTCTATTCATAATGACAGCTTTTTTATTTCTAAGGATTGGTTCAAATTTATCCTTGATAATTCATTTGCCTTCGACTTCGACTTCGATAATGAATGTTATTCTGAAAAAATACTTTTGTTGAGAATTGCTTTTCCCACTAAGGTATGAAATTATCTTGGCTGCTCTTTCATCATTCATAGTAGCATCGATGATGGGTACATTGACATCATCATTGATAATTCGAAATGTCGACCAACAGTGTGCTGCACCGTCTCGGTAGAATTCATTAAAAGACTCCCTGATTTTACCCAGTATAGTTCTATCACCGATTAGAAGTTTTGATGTATCAGCGACTCTATCGAGATTGAAATTAACATTTTTCCAGGGCTTAATTTTCGATAATCTCTTGAACTCCTTATCGAGATTGAATTTAGCATTCTTCCAGGGATTAAATTTTAATAATCTCTTAAACTCCTTCATGTTGCCGTCCACTAGACGTTTTTTTGGTTTATCGTTTACTAGACGTTTTTTTTGTTGATCGAAATTGAATCTAGGACTAATTTTTAATAATCTCTTAAACTCCTTCATGTTGCCGTCCACTAGACGTTTTTTGGGTTTATCGTTTACTAGACGTTTTTTTTTGTTTATCGAGATTGAATCTAGGACTAATTTTTAATAATCTTTTAAACTCCTTCATGTTGCCGTCACTAGATGTTTTTTTGGTTTATCGAGATTAAATCTAGGACTAATTTTCAATAATCTCTTAAACTCCTTCATGTTGCCGTCCACTAGACGTTTTCTTGGTTTATCGAGATTAAATCATGGACTGATTTTTAATAATCTCTTAGACTCCTTCATGTTGCCGTCCACTAGACGTTTTTTTGGGTTTATCGAGATTAAATCGAGGACTAATTTTTAATAATCTCTTAAACTCCTTATCAGGATTGAATTGAGCATTTTTCCAAGGCTTAATTTTCGATAATCTCTCAAACGTCTTCATATTATTATTAAAACAAGCATTTAAATGAAAGATTCATGTATAATGAATCACTGCAAATGGCTTATGATTGGATCAGTGACTCCGTGTAACAAATCATGCAGAAAGGAATTTTGTGGATATCATATGCAAAGCTTTCGTCGTGGAAGCCTTGGTCCGTTACCCTGCATACGATGTGGGGTTGGGGTCAGGGGGAAATCGCAGTTGTGTCTGATTTGTGGTGGTAAACGATACAGGGAATTGAAGCGTTATTATGACAAAAGAATCAAAAATGGAAAATCATATGAATTTTCAATAAAAAATTCTGACCTCGACTCTGTCAGCGACAAAGTCATAAGAACTCCCCAAGACTACATCGAAAGATTCTCCAAAGATGTAATCATTAGACCAAACACTGAATTAGACAAACAATGGTATAGTATATAAATGAACCAAGAATTCAGACCACACCCTGTGATTACAAATTATGAAGCATCCAGTGATGGTATCGTAAGAAACCGTAGACTGAAGAAATCAGTTGGTGTTGTGAATAATCAAGGGTAATTGAGGTTTACTGTATGGATGGTTTAATCGATATGATGATTCCGATTGATCAAAAAATCGAATGGCGCAAGTGTCATAATTGATATTTTATTAAGAAATCTGACACTTGCGCCATCAATGATAGGGCTGTTAAAACAACTAAATAACGCTTCTACGGTGGTGTTAAAAATCATCTGACATGTCTGACATGTAACAAAAAGTGAGGAAAGTGTCAGTATTATTATTTTATATACAATTTGGACACTTTCCTCATCAATGATAACGCCCTTAAAACAACAAAATAACGCTTCCATGATCGTGTTAAAAATCATCCGACGTGTCGAAGTGTTTTCGTCTGTTAGGTAAGGTTCGGAAAATTGTTTTACAATTGAAAAATTGTTTGCGATTTCAAATAATGGTCAATGAAGCATTAACGACCCGATTGGCTCGTGAACGACTAGATGCAATCAAGAGATTTATACCAATTCAAGACTCTGTAAGAAATAAACTGCAACAACGACAGAGTTTACAAACTGATTTTGCTGTGGGATCTGAAGAATTGTTTAAACCAGTAACCACAGCAACGAAAGGGGTAGAGCTTGCTATACTGGGAGATGTTCCCGAGACGGGGAAATTTGTTATCGGTGAACTTGAAAAAATAGCAGCGAAAACGGAACAAACAAAACAGGCTGTACAAAAAATGGAATCAAAAGAAACAGTAGATGATTTACGCGTGATATTTAACGAGGCGGGGTTAGCAGAAATTAATAAGACTGATTCAACAGAAATTCCTGCGCTTGTTGTTGCGACTTATGAAATCAGGAAAAATATGTTGAAACCAGAACATCATAAGTTTGTGAGAAATATAACTCACTGGGCTGATATATTCAACAAAATCAAAACTGAAAAATCAGGTAGAATTAAGAAGGATAGTGCATCAGATATTGAATATATCAATGCGGTGGGTATAGTGTAAAAACAATAGGAAGAGTTTAAACAACAACAAAAACCGCAAAAATTGCAAAGAAAGCGACAGAAACCTGCAAAGAAAATATCTTTTTCACCTAAAAAACAATAACTACCACCTGATCGAGATGATGATGTTTCTGATTATTTACAAGAAACCGATTTAGAAGAACTGGATGAAGCAACTGGTTATAACGGAAGTGGATTGCAAGATTCCAGTGAAAACACTAGCGTTGGAAACTCTTCGGGTTTCTGTCCTGATAGTGTTCTCAGTGATATATCACGATTAGAAGTTTTTGTAGGAGGGTTCCGAGCTGGAAATAACTCACCGGAAATAATTAATGAAGCAGCTGATATCTGTAGACGATTATTTCAAGTTGGTATCATGGATATCAGCACATATCGAGATTTCATTGGCGAGTTAGTGGAGAATTATCACAGTGACTGAATTCACAATTGACAAATTGTTTTACAATTGAAAAATTGTTTCTGATTTCAAATAATGATCATACACTACAACCATGATAAACCAGCCAGTGTCCATGTAGTTAATTCACGGTTTCTAGTTTATAGAGCGTACTATGGTGATGGTTTAGGTAATACCATTGCTGGATTATTTGCAAGAATGGCTCCAAAAGTGATGCCGTTAGCTAAACAATTATCAATGAAAGCAATTGATGTTATTCGTGATAAGGGTATTAGTGCTGTTGGAGATTTTGCCGGGAAAGCGTTTTCAGCCGCGAAGAATAAAATAACATCATTAGTGAAATCACGGAGAAAGAAACCGTTACCGTCTACAACGGAAATGCCTGCGAGTGTTAGTAAAATTATAAATAACGCAGTAGATGAAAAACTAGCATCGTTGATAACTCCCGACGCAAATATGATAGCAGGAAGCGGCTTTAAAAATCTACATCGATGAAAATCATTTACGATTTCATAATTTAGACTCTGATACATAAAACAAAATGTTCAAAAAGTCACCTGATCCAGCGTTTGATATAGACGCCCCAGTTGGCAAGGATGATTCTGTACGCGATTATCAATATTACGCCTATCATGCAATAGACTCAAATAGTCGATCAAGAATTGAACTTCAAGTCCATGATACCAGTAAATACTTTCTACCCGCTGAAGCGTTTATTGAAATCGAAGGTGAACTTGTAACAGCTGCTGATACTCTTGATGTACGAACACCGTATCCAGCTGGTAGTCATGTCGGTTTTGTCAATAATGGTATCATGGCGTTATTTGAGAGTGCAAGATACCTCATTGATGGAAAAGAAATCGAGTCGATAGATCGCGATGTAGATGTGGCTACAACAATAATCGGGTTAGCGAGATATTCTGATGATTATACAAGATCGGCGTGACCTTCCATGATGTTTGCAAAGGATGTTAAAAATACCGCTGGAGGAATTCAATTTATTATAAGACGACCACAGAATAATGCTGGCACTGCTAATGTTGATGTCGAGAATATGATTATAAACAACGATCCTAACTTCAATCTAGGAGCTGCAACACGTATTTTAATGTTGCAAGGAGCGCATAAATCATTTTCATGCGCGATTCCACTGCATCACATATTTGGATTCTGTAAAAACGTCCGAAAAGTTATCTACGGGGCGAAGCATACAGTAGCACTTGTACGAAAGGGTGATGATAATGACGCAATTTGGAGGATTTCAGCAGACAATGCAAATCCCAATGCTGATGCCGGTAAAGTTATTTTAACAAAAATATCATTGTGGATGCCAATGTTGACTCCATCAATCACCGCTGAAGGACCATTACTATCATTTATGGACCAAGGAGGAAAATCATTACTAAGCTGGTTAACCGTGAGTACAGATGTTAAACAATCAAGTCTCAACGGGTTATTCACGTGGAATCTAGCATCAAAACAAGGTGTTTCAGCTCCACGTCATATATTTGTAGCGTTACAGGATAACACACGAGTCGGCGATCAACGTTTCAGTCATATGATATTTGATCCATTAGGTGTTAAAGACGTCTCGCTGAGAATAAACGGCCAGCAGGAACCATCTGAGGATGTACAACTTGATTACAGTCAAAATCATATTGCTCGCGTGTATCATAGATTGCTGTCGTTTATGGCACGCGATCAAAATGTAGATACTGGTCTACAATTATCACAGTTGGATTTTAAGAGTCTATATCCGATCTATTACTTTTCGCTGTAACATCTTGATTTAACAAGACAGTCTGTCGTTTATATACACTTTAGAGCTAATGTAACCCCTGGTGGTATTGCTAATTATAGAGCGATTGCTGTCATTCTCAGCGACAGATCAATGCTACTTGAAGGTGTTGGAGGAAGAATGAGAGTGGTAGATGCGCCAGTGGAAAATATGTAATCGAAACTTTATAGCAATTAGATCAATCTGTGTTTGTATAATGTCGTACAGTCATATCAATGTGTCGTTGACACCTGGTCAATTAAAAAAATTACAATCCAAATCATCTAAGCAATGTGGAACCACAATTACGCTGAAACCTAATCAAATGACTGGCGGGGCGAATAAATTATCTCTGACAACTCGTCAAGTAAAACATTTCAAAATCTATTGCACTGTATTCCAGCGGTGGACGACTTAAACCGGGTGCACTTGTGTCTACGATAACCGACGCATTTGCCGCCCACGACCGTAATCTGGATGATCATTTGAAAAACTATAATACTTTTCGAAAAAATATCGTACATAAGTTCTTTGGGTCTCCAATGGTAGTTACACCATCTATCGCTGAAATTAAAACGTTTATTGATGAGACGAAAAACTTCATCAAATACATCAAAACTGATTTTCCGAGGATGATAACAATCATTGAAAAAGCAAAAATTCCTCATGAGAAAACCAATAACGTAGTATACACGATCCAACACGGATCATTTGCGTGGACACCTACAAACAACAAATTAGATATCACTGCAACCGTTAAGGGTATTTATCGATTAACACTAGTAACAACGACTCAATTTAATATATCATCGTCGAGTTCATCCGGGGTCAACAATACGATTTCAACGATCATCGACAAGGATACAACTGAAAAGTTCACAATAACATCTACTGATATAAATTTGGTTAGGGTTTCAACAACGTGGTATGTGGAATTCGTAGCCGATTTAAGTAAATAATAAAACCACTAGTAGTTTCAATTGACAGGAAAATATTTCGAATTTCACAATTGAAAACGCTAGCGTTTTTAAAATAAAAATGATTTCATCAACGCAATGTCGCTATGATCAAGTCAGAAAATTTTAAACTAGACTCAAAACCCTCGCCGAGGAGTATCAAATACAAATAAAAAAATACCGACGAAGAATCACCGCAATTGATATTGCTATGTACTCGGTGTCAAGCGTTCTCGCTTTTGCCGGAATAATACTAGCATCTGTTACAATTATTGCCCCGGTCGTAGTTCCAATTTGCATTTCTGCGTCGGCTACAATCGCGGGTATGTCGACCGGGATAACAAAAAAATATCATCATGCAGCCAGAGTAAACTGCAAGATTACTTAATTCAATTTCATGTTGTATCAACCGCATACTCGCAATTATCCTCGATGATATCGTCGCCACTCGATAATACAATTACATCAGATAGTGAGTTCTCAGCGATGCTCAGTATTTTTGATTCCGCGATATCAAAATTAGAGCGACAACAACAGTATAACACCGATGGAATTAGAAAACACGAACCCGAAAACCAAAATGATATCAATAACATCAATGATATCAAATACTGAGTTCTCAGTGATGGTCAGTATTTTTGATTTCGCGATATCAAAATTAGAAATACAACAACAGTATAGCAACGATGACAACACCGATAGAATTACTTCAACAAATAGTGGAAAACACGAACCCAGTACAAACAAGCATGATATCAATAACATCGACGAATCCTAAATTCAGTGTGAATTTCCCTAGCCCAGTCCCGGTGAAGGAGAGAGCGCTAGCAAAACTACGAATGTATCACAGTTGGCCTAATATCAGATCAAAATCATTTGGTGGTCAATAACCCAATAATTCCTTGGTGTTCGCGAATAAGAATAAACCAGACGGGACTCCAGACTGGAACGTCGTTTCAATACCAACAGGGTCATATCAAATTGAACAAAGCAATGATGAATTCGCGCGTAGAATAAAATCGATTACTGGAAAAGAATCAAAAATCGCTATAACGGTTCATGAGCCGACGCTATCATCCGCAATTGAAATAAGCACAGAAGGATACATCGTAGATATCTATCAAAGTTCTATTAGAACCGTACTAGGATGGCCTGAATTACCACCCGGGGGAAAAACCGTTGATATACCCGAACCACAAAAAAATGATTATATCACAGAGAGGATAAAACCTGATAATCCGATAAAAAGATATAAAGATCAAAGAATTACTACAGATTTTTTTAGGTCAATACACCAACATTTTATAGGGAGTGGACTATCGAGTGTGTATCATTTTGTTAACGAATATAAAATTAGTGAAAATTTAATAGCAATGACTAATGATATTTCGTTGTTGTTAATATCTCTTAAATCTGGCTCTCTCACCCGAGATAAATTTATCCGCGTCGTAGAAACATGCAATACAATTGTCGACGATATGGAAACATTTAATTTGAAAATTATTCAGGATATACTAGATGACGATAATCCCCTATCGAAAACAGAGTTTGCAACAAAATGTAATATTCCCGTTAAGGATATTCCAATATTTGAACTACCAGGATATAGCGTACCAGAGCTAAAAAAATTTCTCAGTGATGCCATCGATGTCGGTTTTAAAATATTTCATGATGCATGGAAAAAAACAGCATCATCGGAAATAAAAATCCTCAAACATAATAATGACCCAGACGGTGGCGGCAGACATATCGCTCCGTTCAACGTGAATATTTCCTCAGTGATTGCGCTCAATTTAGTATGCGATGTTATCGAAGGAAGCTATCAAATTAATCTCGAACGATCAAATCAAGCTCAGCAAGGATATATTCTATACTCATTTGCACCAATAGCCCCTCCAGGATTTTTTAATAATTGGGTCTCCGGTTAATCCAGTCTATATGCGATGCCATAATAATTCGCTAACAAGAATTAATTTCAAACTCACAGACCAGTCCAATAATCTGATTGATCTACAAGATGAGGTTTTACAAATTAGTCTGTTTGTGAAATCGTAGTGATTTTCATCGTAAAAAAATATTAACCCATAGCAGCAGAGAGGGTGATTCCAAGGACAATGACAACATCGTTGTAAGATTGACCGCTTATAAAACGTCACCTTGGAACGTTGTAGTCTCGCCCCACCCCTGTGTTTGTGACCACTATCATCGTAAGATTTTGTTTTAAACCCAATCGCTTAGGAAATATTTGTCTAAAAAGGTTGGTCTGTTCACCCTCTCTGCTGCTATATGACTGAAAAATTGTTAAAGCTACGTTGAAAATCCTAATCAAACAAACAAACAATCTTTACACATTATAAAGATTATCTCACTTTACCATCTTTAAACACAATAAGAGTTATCTCACTTTACTATCTATTCACACAATACGAATTATCTCACTTCACTATATTCGAACACAATAAGTATTATCTCACTTTAGTAACTTTGCACACAGTAAGACTGACATCACTTTACTATCTTAGCACACAATAAGGATTATCTCACTTTACTATCTTGAAACATAAAAATGATTTTTCACTTTATATCTTTATACACAATAAGGATTACCTCACTGTACTGTCTTTATGCACAGTAAGGATTATCTCACTTTACTATATTCATACACAATAAGGATTATCTCACTTTACTATCTTGCATAATATAGTATGATCTCACTTTACTATCTCTGCACACAATAAGGATTTTATCTCTTTACTATCTTTGCACACAATATGGATTATCTCACTTTACTATCTTTACACATAAAATGATTATCTCACTACTATCTTTACACATAAAATGATAATCTCACTTTACTATCTTTACATACAATAAGGATTTTTTCCTTTTATTATTATGATACACTCTAAGGATTATTTCAATTTACTATATTCATACACAATAAGAATGATGTAACATTACTATCTTTATGCACAAAAAGGATTATCTCACTTTACTAACTTTACACATACAAAAGATTATCTCACTTTACTATCTTTACAAACAATAAGGATTATCTCACTTTACAATCTTTGCACATAAAAAAGATTATCTGACTTTTCTATTTTTTTTACACAATGAGAATTATCTCACTGTACTATCTTTATACACAATAGGGATTATCTTATCCTTCATATGCAGGAACAGTCAATGAGAAAAACATAGAGCAAGAAGTGAAACGCCTACCTTGACGTAATCCAAATCGACAAAAGCCTTTTCGGATCCCAAACTCAATGGCATGTTCCAGAAATAAGCCACGCTTATATACTAGAGGTAAGAACCGTACTAGTGGATCGCATAATATTATTACACCAACAGAGACTATGGTAAGTACTCTGTATTAAAATGTCAAATTCAATTCAAAATTGTATTTAGTTATCTACATTACACTCGTATAGATAATACACCATAGTTTGGGATAATTAACATTTTGCATATAACCTACTGTGAACACAAAGGCATCAGTACATTATAAATTACTAATACTTAATTTGTATAAGCCAACAATACCCTTTAAAAACTGAAACAATACAAAATAATTGTATTTTTATCTCAAATTCTGTTCTCAGATAACCAAAAGCAAATTTACTACGTTGAGATTGCTGTACTTCTCGATTCAGGAATATGGGACTTGTAAGTGGTTTGTTTTACGAATAAGATCACACCTTAATCGTTCATATGTTTAGATCTTTACATGTGTCTATTAACATATACCTTCCTACATATTTAACCTAGCTACAGTTATCGGTGATGACAGAAGCTGAGAATAAGACATTATCTCGATACAAGCTGAAATTAAGACAACATTATCTCGATACAAGCTATGGATAAGACAACATTATCTTGATACAAGCTCAGAATATGACATTATCTCGACTATTGCTATTTGATCGCTCTTGAACAGATGTTGTACAGATGTTGTCACGAATATATTATTGGCCAATATCCCAGGTATGAGTGTTATTTTCGAGTCAACTCGAGCGTAGTAGAAACTTTCAAACCGTGTGTGATTTTGACCAAAAATATTTTAAATGATAATAGGCAAATTATCATCTGCGCGTGCATAGTATCAACAGTAAAATCTAGCAATCTGAGCACACCAAAATTAAGGTAGGGCGTGAAGACACATTTGTTGGAAGTAAGTCTGATATTATCTTCAAAACATATAATAGTTGGAAATGAAACTATAGTAACGACTTTTTGAGAGCGATTGTTATCGACCATAACATCGGCATGGTCATAACAGACAATGGAAAAGAGCAAAATATTAGATCAATCAGTTAGAACCTGAGACTAATTTAGAAACACTACTAGTAATATAGTACATATTGCATGTGAATATCTCTGAAGTTTTTGTTTGATTTTCTGTATTATATTGTTTTAGCTTTTGAACTGCAAATTGTACAGGCAGCACTGAGATATATTGTTTTGGTGGTACTTGCCCATATAATAATGCATCTAGGTATGCATTGCTTGAAAACAAAGTTTGCCAAAGTGTCTTAAATGACTCTCTGCAGGGAGAAAAACAGTTATAAATTAATTTAAGATAAAGTTTAACGCAGTGATGCTGACCCAATGAGATACCAGCTAGTAATATGCTAAAGATTCTGCAAATGCAAACAACACATCGTGGAGGAGTGCAAACTATATTTCTGACACACGCATGCATCTATATACCTATCTATCTTCTGTTCTCTCATATTTGCTTTCAGCTATTCTTCGCTGACGCCTACGAAACAAAGCCCAGTACATTCTGTTCTAGTTCTATTAAAACTTAAACAAGTCTTCTCCCACATTATTAACGGTGTAAGTAATGATTACGTAACTTTGGAACATATTATCATCCTTTTAATGCACATGCACCGTTTTTCTTTCAAGCAAATGTAAAATACTTGCAATGGTCGATGCGTTAATCAGCAAGACCTAAACTTATGTTCGTCGTCATTAGTGAGAAGAGTGTAAAATCGCTTATATGCAACTAACTTGACCGACGAATGGTTTTAGTTGTAGACGTGATCTAAACTCCTTTCCATGACAATCATTGTTTATGTTTTCGTCATCGTATGTTCTGAAACCATACATCCATGTATGCGTGTGAATGATAGTTATATAGCATGTAATGATTTTATGTGTTATATAATACATATGTATCTTTGTGTGTGTTATCTAATACATATTTATCATTATGTGTTATCTAATACATATTTATCATTGTGTATGTTATCTAATACATATTTATGACTATGTGAGTTATCAATATATAATGTAATGATAATGTAAGCTATACATATATCGTCTGTATTTTTCCTTGTGTAATTTATCTATCATGGCGTAAATTATCCACAAAAATCATATGATTATATTATCAATATATAATTTAATAAGTCTAAACATTATCGATATTTTTATTTTGAGATGTTTTCGTTTATGTGTGTGTGTGTGTGTGTGTGTGTGTGTGTGTGTGTGTGTGTGTGTGTGATTTATTGAATACAATGTATATCCATAAATTAATTTATGATGATTGTATTGTATCAATACCTTATTTTGTAATTGCTTTTACTCTGTGAAAATCTTGTACAGACCAGGTAACATTTTTGTGTAAACGTTTGTGTCACGTTTGGAAATATATTTTGTTTTAGGTAAACTTTCTCAACCGAGGAATAAAGGATCCTAATATTAAATGCGTGAGTTTTACATTTTCCAGGTAAGATGAAGTTTTTACATTTAGTCTTACTAGGGATGCGTTTTCATGATTGAGGCTAAAACAGGCAAATACATATGTATATACAACTATAGTTTAGTTATAACTCATCCTTGGGATTATCCAACGTCAGATCTCTCAGATCAAATAATCCTCTATTTTAGAAGATGAACAAATCTCTCTCGTCAAATAGGATACGATAATCCATCTCTTGTCTTATATTCTCACTTATTTATGGGATGCAAAATTACTTCTATAACACTGGTTACAATAATGTCCCTCATTTGGCTTATTCAAAATTATCTCCTCTCTCGGATGCAAATTCCTTCTATAATATTCGTTACAATATATCCCCCCTTTTCACTTATACAAAAGTATCTCTTCTCTCGGATGCAATTTCCTTCTGTTGTATTGGTTACAATAATTCGAACCTCTTTTCGTATCCAAAAATCTATTATATTGGATCCCTCTCTTTAAAAAAGTATACAATTTTGATTGATCCCTGGCGAAGGTACTTAAATGTAAACGTCTAAATCCTTGGAAAAACGGTTTCCATTACAGGAAAATAAACCGTAGATACAATTGCATGATGTAACAAGATATATTTTGATATATACTTTAATATTAAATCTTGTAGTTTGATATATTGTTCAATCACTCTAAAGATTGTGTCTTTGTTTATGTTTAGTTTATATACACAATAATTTGTTGATAATAATATGTAGCTCAATAGAGTCCACTGCTTTAAATAAGTGACATAACCAATTCTACTTAGTTTCCGTTAAGTTAAATTACTATATATTATATTCCTTTTTTTTTGAATAAGCAGGTTTGCTTCCTTTACAAAATGAAAGTAGTTTCTCTAAAATATAAATCTTCCGGCAAGATTTAAAAATATGTAACTGTCTATGAAATTAAACTTAACGGAAACTAAGTAGAATTAGTTATGTCACTTATTTAAAGCAGTGGACTCTATTGAGCTCCATATTATTATCTACAAATTATTGTGTATATAAACTAAACATAAACAAAGACACAATCTTTAGAGTGATTGAACAATATCTCAAACTACAATATTTAATATTGAAGTATATATCAAAATACTGGAGAAATGTTTGAACAATTTCTCAAAATCACATGATATTGTACAAGATGTATTAAATTATTTATAGATGTATAAACATGCTTAGAGTAAAGTATATATCTTTACTGTAAACGAAATTTAAACAAATCATTTTTAAACGAAAAAAAAAATTCTGATGTATATAGTGTCCAAAATGAGTAATAAAGTTTGAAAATGATGATGTACTAATTAAATTCAATGTGCCAAACTGATAGCGGTATTGATATATAACAATGACGTTTGCTAGATGTTCTTTCAAGAAATTCAGAAGAAATCAAAATGTTATCTTTACTATATAGCATAATGAACAATTTAAAATTTCCAGAAATATTTTTAATCCAATATTTCATAACAAATTAACCTAAAGGTAACATCGAATGCATTCGAAGGCTCACAATAGACGAATAGCATAGCGTGAATAGGAATAGGAAACATAAATTGGTCACTTAGTTACCTGACCCATATCACAGCTTAATTATACAAAATTGTAAACATGTTCATTATCTAGAATTCATATCGGTGTGAGCAAAAACATTTTTCTAACTTACAAACTACCCTTATCTTTAAATATATTATACACTAGTTTACAAACATTATCCCTATAAACAAAACCCGTACAATCGAGAACATTGTACAAAAATAAAGGTGTAGATGCATAAAATGCCGGAACATGGTTACACACATGAATATTGCCTAACCAAGCTTAGCGAAATTCACTAATGTGTATCTAGCGGATATAAATAGATTAATGCTCGCCTATATATATATATATATATATATATATATATATATATATATATATATATATATATATATATATATATATATATATATATATATATATAACAGGATTAGATTTGTTCGATTGTGATAGAAGTTCATTTGTCGACCAACACAGAGGTCAAATCTTTGTATTATTTGTGGCAAAATATCTCAGAATACTTGTCCCGTAACTTGGCTAACTTTAATGACTTGATATGGTTATTCTAATAGATCTCTTGATTCTAATATCAATTAAGTAAAGGTCTTCGTAAAAAAATGTTTTAATATGTAAATTTTAACGAGATGTTGTCATTCTCTGATCTTCATTTTCAAAGGTGCGTAGTTTTCGAGGTGGTCAATCAAATAATATATAAACATAAGTGAATGATTTTGAAAAACATCAGATCTAACGATTTAGTCAAAACAACTTCTTTTTATTAGGTAAACTGTGGTATCCCCAATGATGAATAACTACTAATTTTGTATGGAAACAATTTTGAGCTAATATGGCACACTTTTTCCGTTTCAATCATGTCGCTATTTTTAGCACTATTTTAGACATCTAATGGAACTAGTTATATTCCTTGTCAATTGTTTTCATTTTCCTTAAAACTAGTAAATGGCGTTACACACGTACTGTAACAGACTGATTTTAATTTTATGTTATCTCCTTTTTTCTATAAAGAGAATGAATGACTTTGATCACATACAATCTGTGGTGGAGTCTGCTCCCGGAACAGACAGAATTTATGTTGAAAACTACATAACAGATCTTGCAGCCTGGACTAGCAAAAACGGCAATTTAAGTGACCACGTAATTCTCTTTACGAGGTAAGTGTATGTATTTCGTTTATAACCCTACACCTTTACTGTACAAAGGCCATGGGCATGATACACCCAAGAATGTGTTCAATTATATGTTCATTAAATTTTAATATATCGTGTCACGGTTTAGCAAGTAGCATCTTATAAAAAATACTCTTGTCAGCTATGGTTGATCGAAACACGAAAATATATAAAATATATTGTGTTGTTTATGTAGAAACGTAGACATGTAGATACAATGAACATAATTATTTAAGTATTTCACTCAAAAATTCAATATTACATACATTTGTGTCCCTACGATTTTTTTACATTAGTAACTGTTTCAAGGTATTTCAAATTATCGCAGTCGTGCAGATAATGTTTACTTTTAATGAACGTACTCTTTCTAAACAACATCAATAACGCATGTTAATTTGCGCATTATGTTACATTGCTGTGAAAAATCGAATTGTACGTATTTTAATACTTTCAAAGTTTCTTTTAATTTTTCAAAGCCTAAGAGGAACCTCAATAACTGTATATATAAATATATCAAATTGTGGAATGTTTTTATATGCTAACACTAAGTATTCCCAATAAAAAACAAAGTAGTAAATCCAAACAATAGTGAAATTCTTGATCTCCGTGGCTGCTGCATATATTCGCAGTCCATAGTCTGTAGTGACAACATTGATAATATTGTGCAAGATTGAGCGACAATATGCGTAATCGTCCCCAAATTATGGGTCAATGATGACATGATTAAAATATGGCTTGAGGTAATCTGTGAAGCCTTTCATAGAACCACATTTAAATCACTTTTCATGCTTCAATGGAGATTACCTTTCGTATTTGATCTTCTGGACATCTGTTGATGTGGTCAGCAAATCTCAGCTGTGAGATTAACAGGAGCGTGTGCATGCTTATTATGCTGGTCCGAATGATCGGCTTAGTGTCACAAACCATGTCCTGCTAAAATATCCTCATCATCGTCCTCAGGAACCATGTATAAAACTGGGTCCGCATCTCTGCGTGTAGTCTGTATACCGTGCAGGTTTGGAAGCATGCAACAGAGTTCCAACTTTGAAAACCTATAATATTGTGCACGTACTGGTGATCCCCTTCATTTGCGTGAAGGTGTCCCAAAACCTACACATTCCCAAGACTTTCTGGGTTCACTTTTATCCTCTATTTAGAGAATATGTTAGAGTGTGCTGCCCAGATGGGTAAGCATGAACAACGACTTTTTAGTTTAGCCATTTACTTCGAATATAAGGTCAATGTAAGACCACGTTTATTTGGTCCATTCAACGGTCTTTCCTAAAGTTAACTTCAAACACTGATTGGCATTTCATGAAATGATATTGGCTAAAGATTTCCTGAATTATGGAACTAATTATCAAAATTATGAATGAAAATGTTAATGGAACTTACAGCATTATGGAATGAAGTCAAAATAATTCTTATAATGTTATTTGACAGGCCTAACTAAGCAAGACATCCTTTATAAATTTCAACACTGGCAATGTAATGGTCCTCCAGGAATAGTAATGTTGTGTAGAAGGACATTTTCGGACTTCAACGAGTAATATTTAACAACTGCTGAATAATATTATATACAAAATAAACGATCGAAACTTTTGTTTTTCATCTCGAATATTATCCAAATACAACATAAGACACATTTCCTTGTGTGTTCTTAATATATATATATATATATATATATATATATATATATATGTGGGTTTGTGTGTGTGTGTGTGTGTGTGTGTGTGTGTAACACTCTAGATATGGAATAGCGCCATACGGCCATGGTCTGGGCGGTCTGCTACCAGTTGTCTTAGCAAATACAAAACCTATTAAATGACGTCTTCAGGGTGTCTTTGTCTCGTTTTCTCTTGCATCTATTCCAAGCTCGCCACAAAATATGTTTTTGGATGCCGTTGGTCTGACATGCAAGCTATATGGCCTGCTCATTGCAACTATGATTGCGTAAAGATGGTGTATATATCTTACTGGAATGCTTTCTTGGGCAAGGATCTCAATATATGGGATCCTGTCTTGCTACTTGACATTTATGAGCCTCCTGAAGCAGATATTTTGAACGTGTTTCAACTTTTCTGTATGCCGCTGATACACTCTCTAGGTTGGGCAGGGAAAACAATTACACTTTGAGTACTATTGCGTTCCTACAGTTTAAACTTTGTAGATTAATACCGCATCAGGCCCAGACCTTGGCATGTAATTGTTGCGCGAACCTTGTAATTTCCTGAATTATAGAACTAATTATCAAAATTATGAATGAAAATGTTAATGGATCTTACAG
Source organism: Unio delphinus (assembly GCA_029339505.1). Classification (NCBI taxonomy): domain Eukaryota; kingdom Metazoa; phylum Mollusca; class Bivalvia; order Unionida; family Unionidae; genus Unio; species Unio delphinus. Next base: position 8,287,158 of record JAQISU010000162.1, read on the forward strand.
CATTATGGAATGAAGTCAAAATAATTCTTATAATGTTATTTGACAGGCCTAACTAAGCAAGACATCCTTTATAAATTTCAACACTGTCAATGTAATGGTCTTCCAGGAATAGTAATGTTGTGTAGAAGGACATTTTCGGACTTCAACGAGTAATATTTAACAACTGCTGAATAATATTATATACAAAATAAACGATCAAAACTTTTGTTTTTCATCTCGAATATCATCCAAATACGACAGAAGACACATTTCCTTGTGTGTTCTTAATATAGATATATATATATATATATATATATATATATATATGTGTGTGTGTGTGTGTGTGTAACACTCTAGAGATAGAATAGCGCCATACGACCATGGTCTGGGCGGTCTGCTACCAGTTGTCTTAGCAAATACAAAATCTATTAAATGACGTCTTCAGGGTGTCTTTGTCTCGTTTTCACTTGCATCTATTCCAAGCTCGCCACAAAATATGTTTTTGGATGCCGTTGGTCTGGCATGCAAGCTATATGGCCTGCTCATTGCAACTATGATTGCGTAAAGATGGTGTATATATCTTACTGGAATGCTTTCTTGGGCAAGGATCTCAATATATGGGATCCTGTCTTGCTACTTGACATTTATGAGCCTCCTGAAGCAAATATTTTGAACGCGTTTAAACTTTTCTGTATGCCGCTGGTACACTCTCTAGGTTGGGCAGGGAAAACAATAACACTTTGAGTACTTTTGCGTTTCTACAGTTTAAACTTTGTAGATTAATACCGCATCAGGTCCAGACCTTGGCATGTACTTGTTGCGCGAACCTTGTAATATTGGCATTAACGTCGATATTGACTACAACGTTCTGAGACAGAGTGTTGCGCAAAGTATGTAGACCTATTCACTGCTCTTAATATGTAATAGATGAGTTAGATATTTTGCTTTGTTGTGGTTATCTTGGTGCAGGATGATACATTTCAGTCTTTTTGTGTTTACAAATATTTGAGAACGTTTCGAAGCGTTCAGATTCCAGTCCTCCGTAAATTTAATTTCTCTAATTATGTCTGTTTTAACCTAAGGTTTGCTTGCAGCATTGCAGATGTTGAAGATTATAAAATCAATTCGGTATTTGATATTGATTTCAACGCCAGCGTTATAAGGGCATCAGTGAGTATGGATGAGAACATGAAACTGAAATGTAATGGCCCATTACACAGCGATTTTTCACTTTGTTTGAGACAGTAAAGATCTTACTATTGCTCAGGACTCTAGCTTCCATATAGTCATATAATTGCTGTACCATAGTTATAAATATCCTTGGGCATCCGTAATTGGTCATGATCATTGATAGGCCTTCTCTGCTAACAGTGTCGAAGACCTTGGTCAGATCAATATAGATAGAGACAACGGCAGTATTTTGCTTTAAGCTTTATATCTGGCAACAGCCGAGCAGCAAACACCATTTCGATGGTTCAAAGCTACTTTTAGAATCACTAAGGGAATTCTGGTAGGATTATATGGTCAAGGTGTGGTATGAGATGGTTGAGGAGAATCCGGGCAATTATCTTGCCTGCGACTGAGAGCAAAGAGATACATACATAGTCGTTATAAGCTTGAAGATATCGTTTTCTCTTTTACATGTGTATAACATAGCATCCGTAAATACCTGTGGGATAGCCTCTTTTTGCCACAACACGGCTGGTCTGGACTTGTGATGAATTGAATGATCGGTACTACCTACATGTTGTGTCCGGCTCTTTGCGCTCCACAGCGCATTCCTGCAAATCAGTTCTGCTTGGTACACTAGCCGTCAGTTTCTTCCGCGCAATCTGACAAATCCAGGCGTTAGATGCTTGGGTAGGCACTCTCTGACTTACCAACTGTTTAAGACCATTTGGTACTCTATCTTGGTTGAGTGCGCCAGCCGAAGCCGCTTTGCAGGGTGTGGATGTTACATCTAGAATATACAGGTGCGAGCTGGGTGCATGTGGTGACCAAAGGTGATAATTCTACCCCGAAAGGGAAACAACTGTCCCCCCACCAGAATTGCTACCCCTCCAGTACACTCTCGTACGCATCATATATATAGTGTTTTGACATCTCATATTAATTCCTTTTTATCAACTAATGTTGTCAATTTGATATTTATTGATTCAATTTAATATGATTAAATCAACGCATGGTCAGAAGCGGAGGGCGTTAAATGTTCTTGTTATTCGTGTTTGTTTTGCCAGCTTCATATGGACAAGTATCTCGTAATCCAGATACATTGCCTTCTTCCACCCATTTAATAGCTTTAGACAACGTCCATAAATTGTATACTGAACTTACTTATATTTGTTTTTATTTGTTATATTTGTTATTGAAAAACTGTTCAATAGATCTACAGATGTCTCTGATATATTCTCCTTAAGACTATTTTAATTTACTGATACGACCTATATGGTGATGACCCTGATGAACGTTTCAACGGTATGTGCACTATCTCTTTTTGTCAGTATGACTCTCCTTCTCAAAACATATAAAGTATCGTTATAAATTTTTCATACAAATATTAAAATGTTCAATACTTGCCAATGACATGCGTATTCTTTTAAAATCAGAATCTTTTCAAATCAATTTTATTTTAAGGTCGCTAACAACGTATTGGTTATAATCTTGTTGAGACGGTTAAAAGAAATATTGCTGTTTCCAACCCAGACACTCAAGGCTTTTTGCTTGCATCTAATACATTTAATGAAATATAGTACTAGGCATAAGATGTAACAATGGCCATCCATGAAGACTGTTGTTGTTTAAAAATATGGTGTAACATTTGGAAATTATCTGATCATACCTTGATTTTTATTTCTAACGTATACTTAGCTTTCCGTCCCGAAATGGATTCTTCTTTCAATAAATAAATGTCAAACTATGAATGTTATAGGTTGCAGTACTAATTGTGGATTTGATAGAAAAGCATCTCGACCATTATTGGGTATGACGATTAGTGAAATTGGGCTAAAGAGATATATAACACAACACAGATCGTAAGTTTTGCGCGTCTTGATAATCTTTTCTTCGTAAATATCTGTCACGAGAAATAGACTAATAAAAAGCTCTTATGTCTGGAAATTGTTATTCAGTGTTTCTCATCTGTTCAAGTATTCTTACGGGCACACCCATTTTCTGATAATCTATTCTAGGTGTTCAGAGTAAGTGCTGCCATAGCGACAGCAGCTCATTACAATTAATTTGAAAGTTACAGATTAACGTGTCGAAACTGGAACTTACAACCTGCTACTTTTGTGAAGGGTGTAAGAAAAGTTGTGATCTCTTCAATGTCCTTAGTGCATTTCAAACGTGACGTTATTACGTTTTGTATATCTTTTGACAGTGGACAAATAGTAGCAAAGCAATAATTATAACATATCACAAATTTATTTCCAAACATTTCTTGAATCTGACAAAGTGTTAAAAGAATAATGGTAGAGGGTTGTTGTTTTCTTTGTATAAAATCAGAAAACTAACATTATCAGAATCGTTTGCCAATCAAAATCTATAGATATAGATATGTATGTGTGTGTGTGTGTGTGTGTGTGTATTTGCACTGTCGACTGTCCATTTATGTGTTTTCAGAACGTGCTTGACCAATGTGGGTGCTTTCTACAACGATTATGAATGGAACGTGTTTACGCAGTCACTGCCTGGTGAGGTGTATTCCAACAATAACCAGTGTGAGTTCGCAATTGGCAACGGATTTAGATTTTGTGGGGTATGTACATTGCTTGTTAATGCGTTTGATTGAGATTATTTACATCTCCCACAGAGATTATGCATTGCAGTAAGCGCAGTGTATTCTTACTTTTGATGTATTCTGCTACACAAGCTGTCTATGCTGAATGTGTCACTTATTATGTTTATATTTCGATCAAGACGTTCCTTCTATTTATTTAATTAATAAGGCAACACGTAAAAACAACTAAAAACACTCTCTCTCTCTCTCTCTCTCTCTCTCTCTCTCTCTCTCTCTCTCTCTCTCTCTCTCTCTCTCTCTCTCTCTCTACAAAATATTCTCTGTGCGCTCCACATCTTATGCCATTTCAGCTTTTAGACAATAAGAAATTTCAGCCTAAACCCACATCGAACCCGATATGACTATGTTATTATGGGTTCAATTACTTTAAAAAAAATGACGAATGATGGGTTTGTGTATCGTCACCATCTTAGTAAGACCGGTAAATAACAGGATTTAGCTGCTTTATTGAATGAATAACCTCCCTCGATGTTATGTCCCGGTATAAATAAAAAGTTGGATTATCGACAGAGAACTGGGCAAGATTATTGAGAAGAAATAAGGCAATACAAGCCACCCTAGACAAGAAAAAAATAACAAATTTAATCAGCTAAATTAATAGTGGTAATTAATTGCATAACCTTTCTCTCTACCGCGTTCCAAATTGATCCGTTTCTTTGAGTCCTTCTATTCCGATTACCTTATCCCTGTTGTAGTTTTATGTATTTTGCTCTAAACTCGTCACATGCTCAGTTCCAGACATCACGAGTATCCTCTCTTTTTTCCGGACTTCTTTCTTCGGTCTGACGAGTCAGATGCGAAAGATTTTGAGTTCGGACACAGGCTTTGTCATAACAAAAACTTACAAAAACGGACTACCATCTGCCTAGCTAGGCTGTCAGCATTGAGAGGTTAGTGTTACGACTGGTCGACCTGGTGTCATGATAATGTGACTGGGTGAGACATCCTGATTCATGTCATTGGCATGATGCCCCATAGCAGGATATCAATATAAACTGCCACACTGCAAACATCGAAGCTATATGACTGGAAAAATGTTAAAGCTACGTTAAAATCATATCACATAATAACATCAAAACTTTTATTAGGACAATTTTTTATTTCGTCAGTCAGAAGCTCTAAATTGCGTTTTTTAACTATGCCCATTGAAGAAAGACGATTTGGAATTTTTCAAAACCATGCTAAGATATCCAGTAAATTTCACTAAGTCGGAACGTTGGCTGATTAGGAGTTTTAACACTGACATAGGAAAGATTATAAAGAATGGTCAAAGTGACCCTTCATTAAGACTTTGACCGTTTAAAAGTGATATAATCTTAATGATCTATGCGTTCAACTTTCAGGTTCAATGCTTATTCCAAATTCGACAATCCGAATGCGGCCACTAAAATCTGCCGATAGATGCTAGTTTCTTTGAAACATTACTGATATGTCTTCACCAAATAACCCTGTAATTATATCGAAATAGTTTCGCCATTATGGTTAAGATGATGAGCTGCTATTGCATCTGATTCTATTCCCTAAAAAACTTAAATGTTCAGTTTTCCTGGATATTATCTAACCATTGGAGAACGTGTGAATAGATAGCACCAGTATTGCCCAAACGTGCAATGTGTATTGACTAATCCTCTTGGATTCTGCGTATAATGAAAAAATTAATTATGTGATTATTCTTTGTTATCAATTGTCACATTCAGATAACGTATTAATCCATTCGTCTATTTGAAATATATAAAGTTCTGTTTTCAAAGGCGCGCTTGATTAGTATTAAGGAGGAACGTTTGTGAGACAATTGATAATCATATAGGCCACAGGTTATCATCTGAAAGAAGTGTTACGGAGAGTGTATAGATACCAAGGCTGGTTGGTTGTTGTTTTGTAACGCCATTTTCAACACGCAATATATAGGCTACACATGTCGGTCAGAATGAAAACCCGGCAAGAACTTCCGACACAGATGGAGGATCTGGAAAGCTTATCCCATATCTAAGCTACATATCGTAAGTCAAGAACCGATGCGTAGAACCGTGATATAACAGTGATCGGCGAAGACTAGTGCTTTAGACCATTCAGTAACGCGATCCTCTGAAACTCAATTTAGGTCAGATAGTACTTTATTAGCGTTGGATATGAATATGTGCCACTATAAATAGTTAAGAGAAATCCTATGTTAAATATGACCAGTATAACATGTAATGATAGAAACAAGTATGTTTATGGGGACATTGTTTTATAGGGACGAATGATTCTATGGCGACAAATGTATAAGGACACGGGGAAACTTATTGGTAACGTTTACACACTGTTTTCACTGTTGAAACAAAACATGTTTTGTACGGAAAAAGTAATGGTAACACTTTATATACTGTATAAAGTACAATATGAGTACAATTCAACATGCGATGCTTGATTTCAGCACCTGTTTTAATTACAATCCAGCACTCTCTGCATACAATCCACCACCAACTTTGTGATTATAATAAAAAAACACCACATATACATTCCATAACCTACCACGTTTTGTTTACTATCGAAATGTATCAGGTTGAATAAGAAAATGTAAGGAAATTTATTTTTGAGTGAAAGGTTTCAAAGGGCTCAACCTGACATTGGAATCTACAAGAAGTGTACAAGTGGATAAATATGTACTACTTGACATCCCTAGCACCTTAACAGCTAGTATCTAAATAATGACACCTGCTATGATAAGGAATGGGTATGATGTAAAAGGTGTGATGACATGTCACAAACATACCATCCAATACATAATTACTATCCAATACCTTGTTTCTTTACTGTATGTTGCAAAAGTTGTCATGACATGTCCCAATCATACTATCCAATATATAATTTACTACCGAATATCTATTTTAAATACCATCCAATACAACCTTATTTATCTTCTCCAAAGCGACATTTGTATATAAAATATCCCACCGAATGTTATTTCACTCTTTCATATGATCTTTGAGTAATTACAACTCCCAGTCATTTCAAAGAACGAAAACGGATACCCGCGGGGTATTCCACGTTTGTAACTACCTCTTCCTTCCTGTGGAATACCACGTAATGCCTTCGCAAGACGCATGCAGATAGTTCATGGGGGTATTTGGGCGACCCATAGGATGATTTTTATTTTGTTTTTTGAAGTTAATTTTGTAAGTATGTCACAAAGGCTGGTTTTACTATATTATCGATAAGGACATTTTAAAGACATTATTTCCCTTTCTTCAAAGAATCACCTTTTAAATCATCCAGTCATTGAGTGTTCATCGGTTTTAAGATATATATTGCTGGTGGTCGAGTGATATGTTCATTCGCACGATATATTGGTATCAAATCTGTACTCGAAAAGGTGGTTTTACCAGGAAGTTTACATTCAAAAATACATTATTTGATCCTATTCCTTCGATGCCAATTGTGACTCTGTCAAAATGCAATTTACTGATACAATGATAGTGAAGTAGTATAAGTTCATGGTGAACGTGTTTTTTCCTTGCATCGTCCTCATAAGCGGCACTGACATCATTAACTTTAAAGGGAATGACTATCAATAATAAATAGTCTGTATCCCACGAACTTGTACTCTTTCATTTCAAAGTACACAATTATAAGATTGTATCCTTGGTTAAGTCGATATGATAATAAAACACCTCTTGTTAATGATGATGTCTTCTGAACGTGTTTTGTTTCTTACTAGATAAAATGACAGAATAATTGAGAGAAAAGTGTATGGAAATTCTTTTGGCATCCTAACCTTTGACACACAGAGCTACTTCATGGTACTCTATTAGTGCACGTGGCTGAGATTGGTTTAGGGCTTTGACAAACTAAAAGTAAAAAAGTGGCAATTATTTTGATGTTGAATAATACATTAGAATATTTACGAAATATCCATCGAATCGATATTCAGTTGCGAAAAGGATTCTGATATTTTGGGTTATTTGTCTTTATCGCCTCTGTTTCTTTCTTTGTTTCGTAATAACCATCATTAGTATTAGAAAGGTGTCCTTAAACTTGCATGTTACCGATTTCGACGATGAATCCGGTTTGACTTCCATTGTCATTAACGATTTTCATAGTGGATCGGTACTTCTTTATGGAGTAGTCCTGGGTTCTTCCTCTACCATTTATACTGGCCGCTATGTAAAGCCTATATCTTATGCTGAAAACTGGAATTAAACCTAACACCAACAAAAACAACAAGTTCCTAATGAGTTCCTAATGAGTTTGGTAATCAAATTGTATGGCATACCAAATGTGGTCGTGAAAAAAATAACGTGTCTAGTACCAAAGGGGTGGGGGAATCCGACAAACATTATAGGCGTCGACGAGGCTTCCTTCTTGTTAATATTTATTAGAAAGGTCTATTTGACAAAGTGAGGTTTCCTAGTAAATATTTAATAGAAAGGTCTATTTGGTAAACTAAGGCTTCCTCATAAGGGTCCATTTGGCAAATAAAAAAGACGCCATTGTAGTTGCCCCCCACCTCTGCTGCTATGGGTTAACAATTATTTTACGATGAAAATCGCTACGATTTCACAAACAGACTAATTTGTAAAACCTCGCCTTATAAATCAATTAGATTATTTGATTGGTCAGTTAGTTTAAAATTAATTCTCGTTATCGAATCATTATGACATCTCATATAGACCGGACTAGTTGGATCCTCAATGATTAGAAACCCTGGAGGAGCTGTTGGTGCAAATGAATATAAAATATATCCCTGCTGAGCTTGATTTGATCGCTCGAGATTTGTTTGATAGCTTCCTTCGATAACATCACATACTAAATTCAATTCTTCACAGAGGATATATTCACATTTTGAGGAGCGATATGTCTGCCGCCTCCGTTTGGGTCATTATTATGTCTGAGGATAGTTGGTGGTGGTTCCAATTTTTTCCATGCGGCGAGCATTTGGGGGAGGTACTAATCGAGGAGATCATTGGTTGATTTTTTTTTTAATTCTGTAACATTATACTCGGGAAACTTAAGTGTCGGAATATCTTCTACACGTATATTGGGTGTTCTTGCAAATTCTATTCTCTCAGAGCCGTCCTTGGCATCTAATACTCCTTGAATAAGTCGCATGTTAAACACTTCCATATCGTATACAATTTGATTTAATAGTTCCGTGTATTTAATAACTGAAGTTTTCGACGATAAATCAACAATAAGTTCTTGAAACCTTTGCCGTAATTTATCTAAATGATTCTTATGTTCTCGTTTAAAAGCATTAGAAATTCTCGAGATTTGATGTGAACTAGGTTCAACCCAACCACCATCCGCTGTCGAAAGATCCATCTTCAATTGCAATGAAAAACAGACTCTGTTAACAGTTTCGTATAAAAACCGTCTATTATTCTAGGGTTAAATTCATGATATGATTTATTGTCTGTGACATAATCAGATTTGTTTGGTTCAGTTGGTATATTAACGGTTTCTTGTCGAGGAGGTATTTCAGGCCAACCCAGTATTGTGTCCTTATCGAGCTCTGAAAGATGTCTAAGGAATACTCGGGTGAGTTGATCTTGATCGCAGATGATGGTGTTGGTTCATGAACTGTTATAGCGATTTTCGATTCTGCTCCAGTAATGGGTTTTATTCTACGCTGGAATTCAGCATTGATTTGTTTGATTTGTTACGACCCTGATGGTATCGAAACAACGTTGCAATCTGGAGTTCCATCGGGTTTATTCTTTTTCGCAAACACCAAGGAATTATTCGGTTGTTGACCGCCAAATGATTTTAATCTAATGTTAGGCCAACTGTGATACACTCGTAGTTTTGCTAGCGCTATTTATTTCACGGGAATCGGAGTAGGGAAATTCACACTGAATTCAGGATTGGTTGAGGTTATTGAGATCATGCTGGTCTTCACCGGTTTGGTATTTTGCGAATTGGTTCGGTATTTTTTACTATTCGTTGAAGTAATTCCTGCGGTGTTGTTATTGTTATTATATTCATGTTGTATTTCTAATTTCGATATCGAGGAATTATAAATATGTAACATCGCTAAAAATTCACTATTTGATATTAATGTATTATCGATCGACGACGATATCAACGAGGACAATTGCGAGAATGCGGTTGACACAACATGAAATTTAACTACGTAATCCTGCAGTTGAAGCTGGCTGCATGATGATTTTTTTTATTATCGAAATAATTTCAGCGATTGTTGTTGCAGCGGATATACAAATTGGAACAGCTCTCGGAGCAATCATTGTCACCGAAGATAGTATTATACTAGCTCCGGTGATTACACCACTCACAGAGTACACGGTAACATCAACTGCGTAGAATCTTCGTCGGTATTTTTTTATTTTTGTTTGATACTCCTCAGTGAGTGTCTTGTGTTTAGTTTGAAATTCTATGACTTGATGATAGCAATATTGAGATACAGAAGATACCGTTGATGATGACATTTTATTTTCAAATCGTTTACGATTTCAATTTAGTTGTTTACTTGCCATGTTACTGAAACCCTAACCAAATGTTTATCAGTGGATGCTATCATGAACTGTTCCGTTGTATTCTTGTCGATGAGCGTTGATATCATATTATTGACCATAGATGAACTCGACTATGATATATTAAATTGATTCGGCATTATTAGTGTTAATCGATAAATACCCTTGACGGCTGCAGTGATGATCAATATATTGTCTGTAGGTGTCCACGCAAACGATCCGTCTTGAATTGTGTATACTACGTTGTTGGGTCTCTCATGGGAAATATTTGGTTTTTCAAGTATATCATCCTTGATAATATCATTGGCTGTTTTAATATCAGTTTTGATAGCTTCTATGTACCGATTAATCGCAGTTACTTCATCTAGAGAACTTTTTATATCTGCTAGTTTCATTGTGACCGTCGGTGGAGTTCCGAAAAATTATCTAACAATTTTATTTCGAAGTTTGGTAAAATCCTTTTCATGCTTCTCATACTTGTTTTCAAATTGATCAATTTTATAATCAAGCTCAATTAATCTATCCATGGATTTTTTTATTGATGGTAAATTCGGTGATATCACCTCTGGTTTGCCGAAGAAAGCCATAATTGATTTTAATTCGTCATTGACAGTCTTTATATTGTCCATATAGATTTTTATTAATGATGAATTCGGTGATGTTGTCGCTGGATCACCAAAAAAACTTGGTATGAATTTTAATTCATCGTTGAGAGTTTTTAATTTATCTGTAATCGTCGAAACGAGTATGCCGGGTTTGAGTTTACCCTGATCGGAAAGTAACGCAACGGTGTTCTCTGTTGCGTCTCGTTGTTTAACTAAAATATCATCCAGAGAAACATTACTGGTTTTCAATTTACCCTGACGATCTTTAAATACAACTATGTAATTGGGATCAACAATTACTAAGTTCAATGTCTCAGCTATTTCATCTTCGATTATTTTTTTTTATATCACCGGTTGAAACGCCATCAGGTTCGGGTTTCTTCAGCGCTGATAAATTTCTCCCCCAAATATCAATCATTTTATTCTATATAATCTCTCTCTAAATCACATATCTTTGATTTCCAGCGACTGCTAATATATTCATTTACGACAACATGTGGTGGTTTTCCAGATGTTGAAATAGCATCAAGGACATTTAATACTTCGTTGCCGATTATTGGTGGATCATTCATTTGTTGTGGTGGTAGCGTAGAATACCAACTAGCAGTTTTTAAGTGATTTATATAATGCATAAATTCCTTCGGCGGTTCTAATCCATATGAATCGAAATAAACAATTGCACCTGGATCAATCGCGTATGCAACCCAATGGGTTCCGGGTCCGATGCTGTTATCGAGATTATTGATACCTGTTTCAACGCTGTTTGGTTGTGCCGGCAACTGATCTTTCATAAAGTAAGTTGAAGTTTTGAAGTTTTTTTATGGCCAATATTTTAGCAGCATCGAGTAAATCAAAATTTGACATTGGTGTTAATAAACCGTTCCAAGGATTCTCAGACCCTTTCCGCTGTGCCATGAATACGGGTTTCCTGGTAGTCTTAGACCTTTTCCCTTTTTTATATCCTTTTCCAGTTGCTTTTTTTAGTGCCATTCCTGCTGCGGTACCAACGGTTCCTAACGTACCCGCTTTAGTTACCGCTGGGGCCGCTGCTGCAATCAAAGCCGGAATCGCAGCTAACAGCGGCAATATACCACCTGATTTTATCGTGTTTTTAATCGCGGATGCAGAGAGAGTGATCGGAACGTCTTTTTATTTTTAAAAGCATCATTTAAGTGTTTTACTTGACGAGTTGTCAGCGACAATTTATTCGCCCCGCCAGTTATCTGATTGGGTTTCAGTGTTTCTGTGGTTCCGCATGTTTTGGCTGATTCCAATTGCAATTTCTTGAGTTGACCGGGAGTTAACGTAACACTAATATGACTATATGACATTATACAATAACAGATTGATCTAATTGTTACATAATTTCCACTGGTTCATCTATCACTCTCATTCTTCCACCAACACCTTCAAGAAGCATTGATTTGTCACTGAGAATAACATCAACCGCTCCATAATTAGCAATACCACCACGAAGCACATTATCTCTAAATTGTATATCAGCGACAGATTGTCTTGTTAAATCAAGATGTTCTAGCGAAAAATAATCGATCGGATATAAATTCTTAAAATCCAATTGTGATATTTGCAGACCAGTTGTCACATAATTAGGCGAAAATTAAATTTATTTTCTTCTTGAGTTACAAACTAATCTCACCATTTTCTTTGTTTCGTCGTACATGCATTGCCTGGGGTGAATAAGTGGTTTTCCGAAGGTAAGCGGCGTGTAACGATTTGCATGTGCCTGGTTTGTTATTTACATGAAATCCAAAATACTAGTTTCACGTGGTGCACGGCAAGCTCGATGTGATTTATGTTCACCTATAGAGAGTATATAAGGCGAGATATTTCTCATAATAATTACGGGAACCAAAATATCTAATCGAAGGATAGATAAGCTCGTCTTGCAATCTCCAGCCAAAGGGGTGAGTGTTAAATTTACATTTTCGTTTTATTGTGAATTTTATTCAGATTATCATTTCGTATAATGATGCTTTTATTGCAATTAAACGTGGAATATTTGGAATTACTAGTCACTATTAGACATTAAATGCAATATCGTAATCTACGGCTTAGATTATTTTTGAGACAACTATTATTAGTCTGGTTTTGTTTATTGTAGCTGTTACCGTGTTTCTGATACTGTAGCTGACAATCGCTGCTACCATAGATCTGATAATCGCTGATCAATGTTTCTGATACCGTAGATCTGATACCGTAGATGTCAATGTTTCTGATACCGTAGCTGCTAACGTAGTTGATACCATTTCTGATACCGTAGCTGTTAACACATCTGATACCATCTTTTGATAAACGTCTTTGATATCGTCTGATTTGTTGTGGAACATCTTTGTATAAATATCTGAATGTGATTGTGCCGTTAATTTGTGCAAACGGAATTGAAGTATCTGTCTGTGTGTCGAACTGTCTGTTCGTCAACATCTGTGTAACGTGTAAATATCCGGGAAGCTAGAAGTCCGAGTGTCGGAGCTATCTGAGTTGTAAAACATCCGGGTCGACATCTAGGGTACTGAGGTACCGTTGGTTCTGGTAGATGTTGTATGTTGTCTGAACGTAAAACTGTGGTGGATCCGTGAAGGGAAACGTCCGATAATAGTGTTACAAGCACAGGGGTATTCACTTGACCGAGCGGTGTCAAAACCCTGGCGCGAGTCACGCTGGAAGTCATATGTTTTCCCCAAACTTCCAAAGACTTCCATACAACTTGAGTTGTAAAATGGAAAGAAAGACGTGTCTGCTATAATTATTAATCTTTGCTGTAATCAATGGGCGACCCAGAGGAGACAACTTGCCCAAACGTCCATTAACTGCACCTTTACATGGTTTTTCTTCATTATCATCCGTTTTCCGTACCGATAGCTTGTCATGCCATAGAAATTACACCAGTATTCCCTTACTAACTGGGAAATATTTAACTGCGCGACCCTAGGCCAGTCCATCCACAGAATTTCCGGCGTATCACACTCATATACATACGCCAATTTTCCACTATGGCCACATAAACGGTACCTACCAAGTCCCAACTTATTGATTCCATTCTATAATTTACTGATTTCCAACCATAAATGCTGCCTTTTCAATCACACTACTTGTATACACCACTGAATTTTAATATGGACTATGTTACTACAGGGACAGTCATTCGGCTTGTACCCAAAATCACTACTAACGACCCAAGCATGGTTCAAATTCACTAACACTTACTCCAAAGTTTATTACATTACCCCCGCCTTTAAAAGATCACTCGTCCCGAGTGACACAAACGTCACATTTCTGTGATCTAAATCACAATTTGAAGTATTTTTTTTTTTTTTTTCTAAATTTAACCCCACACCCGATAAACGATTACCAATATGATTATATACAACAACATAAACTATCCAAATCTAAACAAGTTGAATCCAAGATGAAATAATGTTTCAACCACTTAGTCGGGTTCAAACTCCCTCACGACTTCCTCGAAATTGACTTGTCTAAGCATAGGTCTCTAACAACTGACATCAAATGCAACCAGAACCATTCCTCTTTACATTAAAACTCTGGTCTGGAGATTGCGTTTCCACCAGGACACACGTTCTCCTAATAGACCTTGGTACACCTGTACACATCACGAGGTTAGAGTTCTTCAGAGACACCTTCTCTTACTAACCTCCAACAAGTCAACCATGACTTCAATGCCCAACTATTTTTCAACTCAGTCTGTGCCAGACGATCCTATTTGTTTCTTTCACTGTTAATTCACTACAAATTCCACACCAGTTGTTACCTAAATCCCTAAGAAAACCTATCCCCAAACGCTAAAGTTTGGAACACCATTACATCACGATTCAACTTTAATTGTGGTGTGCACTACAATTTCTTCATGCTGCTAAATAACTAACACGTGCTTTGAATTGTCCTTCAGTTTTCCAAATTGACACCATTCCATTCATGCAGACAAGTCAAACTATGCATGATGAAAACCTCGCTGAACCATATATGATCATGAAGATGCGTGTAGACGATTTCTTTCTTCCTTCTTAATGTGCTCTGTATAAATCAATTCTCAACTGGCAAGTCGCTAACAGTTCAATGACAAACAAAATACAGGTTCCGTCCTGTACTACCCCACGAGGTTAGAGAATGCGTTCTTCAAATGAAACACGACCTCTTAAGAACCTCAAAAATAAGTCAACCATGACTTCAACGCCCACCTGGCGCGACCCTATTGTCACCAACAGAACGCTAGACTTGACACTGCCTTTTCAATCATCTTTTCACCACTTAACCGTACCCTACAGCAACACAAAAATAAAAATAAACAAATAGTCCACCAGCCTCCAAACACCCATACATAATACTCTTATTTTCTTTCAATTCAGCCATGTTTAACTCCAAGCACAATTCAAACAACTAGACTCAATTTACCACCTGGTCTCATGCAGCAACAACTTCTAGAACTTTTCTGCTCTAACACCACATGATTGCAAATTATAAAACTAATACATACAATAATAAAACCCCAATCAAGACCGACATCTGTCGTTACAGAATTTAAAAATATAAAACAAATAATCACACCAATAATCAAATTATTTACATAGCCTTTGGGCGCATTCTGATTTAATTGTAACTGCGCGGCTTTTAATTGTCACCCGTAGACAATATGTCTCAACCCATCCATGTAATAATTACGGGGAAAAATTATTACCCACCCATTTATAACTTTTATTTGCCGTTTCTACTGGTGTATGACGCTTATTCAAATTTTGGAGTTTTACTCATTGTCAGTGCTACTAGCACATGACATATCTGAACTCATTTACAATGTATGTGTGCACCTTAGTACAACACAGCATCGTTTCTTCGTCGCGCCCTTCTTTGTTCCATTAACTTGGCCCTTTGGGCTGTAATTGGATATGGTGATTCCTCTTCTTCCCTATCGGTTTCATCACCGCTATCGTGCATATTTTCCTGGCCATCGGTGTCTTGGTGTTCACTCTCAGGTCGCACCAAGCATGGTTTTAGTCGGTTGAAGTGAACAATCTGAGTCGCCTTATGATCGGTCCGTGCAATCAGGTATGTAACATCCGTTATCTTCTTTGCAATTCGCCACGGTCCAGTCCATTTGACCATAAGTTTAGGTGATTTACCTTTCTTTCTTAGTGTCTGGTGCAACCACACCATGTCACCATCACTAAAAGACTGGCCGTGAACCTTGAGATCATAGGCGACTTTCTGATGCCGAATAGCTGTGCCTAAATGTTTTCGTGCTTCTTCGTTTGCCTCCCACATTGCATTTCTATAATTTGCCACAAATTGAGACAGATTCTTTGGGGCCTCGTCTGGTGTTTTGCCAACTAGAAGATCTGTAGGGAGAATCACTTCTCTACCCAGCATCAGCTTGTTTGGGGTGAATCCAGAGGAAGTGTGCTCAGATGCACGATAGGCCATGCTCGTAAGAGAAAGGTACTGGTCCCAGTTTTCTGGTTTATCATCTACATATGCTGCAAGCATCTGGCATAACGTTCTGTTATACCGTTCCACCATCCCATTACATTGCGGATGATAGGGAGACGTTCGCGTTTTCTTAATCCCTAACATTACACAGAGCTCTTTGAATACGGCACTTTCGAACTGTCGGCCTTGGTCAGATAATAGTACACGAGGTACACCAAATCTACAAATAAAATTATCCAACAACGCTCTTGCAACCGTGATGGCTTCAATATTAGGTAGAGGCACCGCCTCTATCCACTTAGTGAAATGATCTCCAATTACCAGGATATATGCATTGCCTTCGTCTGTCTTCGTAAGGGGTCCCAAAATATCCAAGGCTACTAGCTCTCCTGCTTCACCAGCCGATATGCCCTGAAGTTTCGCCCGGCGCTTCTGCTTGGGACTTTTATGCTGAGCGCAAACGGAGCATGTCGCACAGTAGTCACGTATATCATCCCGCATACCGGGCCAATAGTAACGTTGACGCACTTTACTGAGGGTTTTGTCGACACCTAAATGTCCCCCGGCGGCTCCATCATGGCATTGTTTTAGCACTTCACGCCGCCAACTGTATGGTACGACGATGAACCTTTTAACTGGCTTTCCAGAACGATCTAGCCAAACTCGCACAAGTATCCCGTCTGACATCTCTAATAATTTATATGTCCCCCATAACGCCTTAACTTCTGCGCTATTCCCAGATACCTCTTCCCATGCAGGGCGTTGCTGCCTCTCAACCCAACTAATTACTCGTGACAAAGTAGCATCTTGTCTCTGTATCCCTCCAAAATGTATCCCACCGCTGCCACCAGAAATTTTTCTTGTTACAAGCACAGGGGTATTCACTTGACCGAGCGGTGTCAAAACCCTGGCGCGAGTCACGCTGGAAGTCATATGTTTTCCCCAAACTTCCAAAGACTTCCATACAACTTGAGTTGTAAAATGGAAAGAAAGACGTGTCTGCTATAATTATTAATCTTTGCTGTAATCAATGGGCGACCCAGAGGAGACAACTTGCCCAAACGTCCATTAACTGCACCTTTACATGGTTTTTCTTCATTATCATCCGTTTTCCGTACCGATAGCTTGTCATGCCATAGAAATTACACCAGTATTCCCTTACTAACTGGGAAATATTTAACTGCGCGACCCTAGGCCAGTCCATCCACAGAATTTCCGGCGTATCACACTCATATACATACGCCAATTTTCCACTATGGCCACATAAACGGTACCTACCAAGTCCCAACTTATTGATTCCATTCTATAATTTACTGATTTCCAACCATAAATGCTGCCTTTTCAATCACACTACTTGTATACACCACTGAATTTTAATATGGACTATGTTACTACAGGGACAGTCATTCGGCTTGTACCCAAAATCACTACTAACGACCCAAGCATGGTTCAAATTCACTAACACTTACTCCAAAGTTTATTACAATAGTATTGGTCAACCCTAGGTTTTCGGGGAAACTGGGAGACGATTCAACTGTTGCTGAATCGTGCGGTTATACGGGGTCGAGACACATATGTGTATTGAAATTGTAATACAATTTAATACATTGTTGTATTTGCATGCTTATGTCAGATCACAATAATATTTCAAGTGATCGCATAGATATCAATAAAAGCAAGCAACTTGATTGAATACAAGTATATGGTCGTGCTAGTCATCGCAATCCATCGTGCGATAGTATAGTTTGTCGTTTGTGTTCATTTTTCGTAATTTATACTTGCATTAATTTAACTTTCGTAAAGGATCCTTGGATCTGTGTATAGTCCAAGAGATCCCTTTATATCTGAGATTCCTTTTGTATTAATATTTAATTTGTTCATGTATTGTGAATGGTTGTGATTGTAATTGTGGGTTGAACGCATGAGTTATTGTGTTGATACATCATTATTTTTCATTAATAATTTATTTCATAAATTTACATTATCTTTCACACTTGTGTTTGTTTTGTTCATTTAATCCACCATCCGCTCGGTAACAATTCTGTTACAATGGTGTCAGAAGTGGAATCGTTGGATTAAGTGAACTGTCAATCATTTTTGTGAAGTATAAACATATTTAAAGTATTGGCTTGGTTACCTTCATCAGGAAAATAAGGTCAGCCTGTGGTATATATATATTTATATTTTTATATTACAATTGTCGTTGTCATGTCATCCCTTAAGGACTTGGTTGCCTTAGGCAAAGAATTTGGTTATGAAGGTGAAAGTTTAAGGAAATTTATTCAAGAAGAACAAGCTCGAGAAAGGGACGAAAGGGTAAGGGCAAGGGAATTAGAAAGGAAATTAGAAAGGGAAAAAGGGGAGGCCGAAGAAAGGAAACTGGAATTAGAAAGGGAATCCGATGAAAGGAAACGGGAATTAGAAAGGGAATCCGATGATAGGAAATGGGCCTTCGAGAGGGAAAAGATAGAATTAGAGAAGCAGGCCAAAAAGGATAGGATAGGATGGGAAATGGAAGCGGAGCAAAAGCGAATAGGGTTAGATGAAAAAGCAAAGCAACGGGATCATGAGCGTAAGGTAGAATTAGCGACATCTGGAAGAGAACACGAGTCTGCCTTTAGGAAATTAAGGGGTCCCAAATTACCTCCCTTTGACGATGAAAAAGATAACATTGATAGTTATCTTCATCGGTTTGAGCGGTATGCCGAAAACCAGAAGTGGAGTCAAAATGACTGGGCATTGCATCTTAGTGCGCTTTTAAAAGGTAAAGCGCTGGATGTATACTCTCGACTTCCTAGGGACGATGTGTTTAAGTACGACGTCCTAAAGGAAGCACTTCTCAAAAGGTACGAGCTTACTGAACAGGGTTTTCGAAAAAAGTTCAGGTATAGCAAGCCCGATAAGGGAGAAACCTTTGGTCAGTTCACCGTCAGAATTGCGAACTATTTTGAGCGGTGGATTGAATGCTTCAAAGCGGTGAAAACGTTTGAAGGGTTGACTGATTTCTTGCTCAGAGATCAATTATTCAATACAGTTGGGCGATAATTAGATCAATTTCTGAAGGAGAAAGTCTTCACGAACGTAAAAGATATGGCTAAGCAAGCCGATTTATTTGCCAAAGCTCATGGGGGAACCCAGAACGTGGTTTTGAAAGATTTTAAGTCTGGAAACCAGTCTGCAAGACCTATGCCTAGGGAGCTTATAAAATCAGCTGAGGTAAAAAGGTCAGTTAGGAATCCAGTTTTTCAGCGTGTGCAATGTTTCTTGTGTAATGCATGGGGTCATGTTCAAAAAGACTATCCTAAAAGAAAGGCAATTATACATAAGGTAGCAGTGGCTATACAAAGTTAAGGTATATCTGATAACATCGTACAGGTAGAACCTTGTATTCATTCGCTTGGCACGTGTTTAGTTCCTGAAGCGCGTGTACCAACCGCGAGAGGGTTTGTCAACGGTCGATAAGTCGTAGTATTACGTGACACTGGTTGCACTGGCGTAGTGATCAAACAGTCTCGTGCAGGATAACCAAATGCTTGGATGGGAGTCCTCATGTATGTTACTTGATCAGACGATGGGTCGCATTCCCGTAGCAAGGATCACAGTAAAAACACCTTTCCTAACGGGAACTGTTGATGCCCTTTGTATGGAAAATCCCATTTACGATCTGACGATCGGTAATGTTGAAGGTTCCCGTCTTCCAACTATGGCCGACTTTAAAATACCTTTGGCTCAGGCAGTCGAAACGCGAGCGCAAACACGGCGAGAGAAAACCGCGTTTCATAAATTAATAGTCCCTGAATCGATCTCGGGAATTTCGCGTGATGATTTCAAACAAGAGCAAGAACATGATGAATCCATCAGAATAATTGTTAAGAAAATCACGTCCGGTGCGATTAAACATTGCAAGCGTGGGGGTAGCTCGAGATTCGTACGCAAGAACGGATTAATTCATAGGGAGTTTAGCGCTCGGGAGGGTAAGAAGTATTGGCAAGTGGTCGTACCCCAGAGATATAGATCTCAAGTACTTAGGGTGGCGCATGAGTCAAGCATGGCAGGACACCTAGGTAAGGCTAAGACCACTAGCAGGGTAGTCGCTGAATTCTACTGGCCTGGTGTTAATGGCGATGTCACACGGTTCTGTAGGTCGTGCGACGTATGTCAGAAAACCGTCTGTAAGGGAAGGGTCACAAGGGTGCCCTTAGGACAAATGCCATTAATAGATACACCGTTTAAAAGAGTGGCAGTAGATATTGTAGGACCAATACACCCAGTTACCGAAAGAAAGAATCGGTATATACTTACTCTAGTTGATTACGCGACCAGATACCCCGAAGCCGTAGCGTTACCAACCATTGAAACTGAAAGGATAGCTGAAGCATTAGTTGATATCTTCAGTAGGGTAGGGGTGCCAGAAGCAATCCTCACTGATTGTGGTGCCCAATTCACCTCTGACCTCATGGGTGAAATAAGTAGGCTGTTATCCATCAAACAGCTAAACACTACCCCATACCATCCGATGTGCAATGGACTGGTAGAGAAGTTTAATGGTACCCTGAAAAGTATGCTACGAAAGATGTGCGCGGAACGTCCGCAAGACTGGGACCGTTATTTAAACGCCGTTCTGTTCGCGTACCGTGAAGTACCGCAGGAAAGTTTAGGGTTTTCACCCTTCGAACTGTTGTACGGTAGAACGGTTCGAGGTCCGATGCAGATACTACGCGAACTATGGACTGGTGACGTCGCGAACGAGGAAATAAAAACAACTTACCAGTACGTGTTAGATCTAAGAAATAACTTGAGAGTACATGCCAGATGGCACGTGACGAATTGAATAAATCGGGGCGTAGATATGCCAAGTATTACAACCGCAGAGCGCGAAATAGGAAATTTCTTGTAGGAGATCAGGTGCTATTGCTTCTTCCAACGAGCTCAAATAAGTTATTAGTCCAGTGGAAAGGTCCATATGAAGTTAAGGAGGTAAAAGGTGACATGGACTATAAAATTGACATGGACGGTAATTTAAAGACATTCCATGCTAACATGCTCAAGTTGTATATCAAGAGACAGAGCGACAATGTTGAAAAGGGGGTCTTAAATGTCGTTTGTACGGCAGTCGTAGACGATGATGAAGCAGATTCGAATATAGAGAGTTCCCTTGAATGTCCCTTGGGAGTTGCGGGGAAGGGATAGATAAAGTCCATGTGAGTGCGGAGTTGACGAAAAACCAGCGTCAACAGATTAATGCGCTCTTGGCCAAACACTCTTATGTATTCACAGATAGACCAGGTTGTACAACTTTGTTGGACCTCAAAATTAAACTGAATACGTCTGACCCTATTCGAATCAAGGGCTATCCGGTGCCGTACAACGCACGTGAAGCTGTGGACGAAGAGGTGGGTAAAATGTTGGATCTGGGGGTGATTGAACCCTCCAACTCACCATATTCGTCTCCAGTAGTGCTAGTAAGGAAAAAGGACGGGACGAACCGATTTTGCATTGATTTTCGGCAGTTAAATAAAATCACTGTGTTCGATGCAGAACCAATGCCAGATATGGAGGGTCTTTTTGCGAGGTTGTCGGGAAACCGATGGATTTCCAAATTGGATCTGTCCAAGGGATATTGGCAGGTTCCCATTGTCCCAGATTCCCGAACTTTGACGGCATTTGCGACCCAGAAAGGATTGTATCAATTCAAAGTGATGGCATTCGGGTTAGTTGGAACCAGCGCCACCTGTTGTCGTTTGATGCGAAAGTTGCTGAAAGGTATAGCAAACGTTGATAGCTTTGTAGACGACATATTCGTGTACACGAATACTTGGAGAGCAGCAGACGGGGCGAATCAGACAACTTTTTTTTGTTTTTATTTTTGATTATACCCCCTCCAAAATAACACTAGACCCTTCTCGCGAAAAAATAAGTCTCTGACCCTTGTCTGAAAACATTCGCGTCGCAACGTCGTTGTCACTCACCCCCTCTGCTGCTAGAACTTTCAGTTCTAGGTTAACCGAATATTTGATCCAGTCCGATACGATATCGTGTCCTAGGGTCTGCTAAATTTATTGTCACAAATCCGTGTGGTTTTGACTGAGCGTGACTAAAGAAATTTCTAAACTGATAATGATTCATATCACCGCTGCACCAAGTTTGATGAATATTTCGTAGCGTATGAGTATCAACGCCGTTAAATACACACAACACATTGCAATTATCTCTGATCACTTTTGGTATTTGTGTGTATCGTTGAGTGACATAGATCACATCAGTGTTTTTATGCCTGCCTCGGGAAAATATTCTAGCAGGATTTTTTTGATTATCTAACATGATATCATCGTATACCACTAAATTGTTAATACTTCCATCGATGTCTTCCACGGAAGGGGCTTCCTCTATATCAGTAATAAACTCAATAAAATCTTCATCGATTTGAAATTCTTTTGCTTTCTCGTTAAAATCTTTTAGCACTTCATAGCATCGCTGATCGTCTACACTCGGGGCTAATAAATACAATTTGTTCCATTTCATTCATCTCGTTATCAAATTAAGTAGCAGTTGTGTCTTTCCGCTTCCAGATGGTCCGATTATAATCATTCTAATTGAATTCGGCAACATTTCATGATGTTTAATAGGTTCCCGTCGTCGGGTAGCTGAATAATCAATTATATTCATGCCGTTATATATAAATTATGGATCTATATTGTGTGAAGTGTAAAAAACGTACTGGCACAGATGACTTGACGACGATTACAACTAAAAATAACCGATCAGCGTTTTCTGGTAAATGCGTACAATGTAGTACAAAGAAATTTAGATTTGTTTCTAAACCCAAGGAACTCAAGGAACCTTTAAAAAAAAACGAGGAGGTGATATCGCAGCCAAATTAGCAAAACTCCCTGGAACCCCATGGGCAAAATACCCCGGAGAAAAACACCTTCCAGGATATAGCTACTGTGGACCGGGAACAAGACTTGATATCAGACTCAATGATCAAAATCAGCCCCGACCCGGTGAGGAACCAATAAACGCTATTGATAAGGCCTGTCACCTTCATGATGTATCTTATAAAAGCAGTAATCTGCAGCACAGGCATCTAGCAGATGTGAAATTAATTCATGCGTTAAATGCTATTTCTGATAAATCTTTCAAAGAAAAATTGGCTTCCTTTTTGATAAAATCGGCTATGAAAAGTAAATTGATGTTAGGGGCTGGTAATTAATAACAACATGGAATCTATTTATTATTCCCCAAGAGGATACTGGAGGGGTAAATCAGCAATCCATAAACTCGCTAGCGCTGCGAAAGTGAAAAAAACCACTGCGGCTCATTGGTTATCCAAACAGGCACTATGGCAAATTTATCTACCACCGCCTAAACAAATCAATTTCTCGCATTTTGATGTGACCGGACCCAATGAAGTTCATCAGGCTGATCTATTATTTCTGCCACATGATCGTGGTTACAAATACGCATTAACCGTAGTTGATATTGCAAGTCGATACAAAGAAGCAGAACCGGTAAAAACAAAATCAGCCACTGAAGTGGCTTCTGCATTTGAAAGGATTTATCGAAGGAGTCCTCTGCACTGGCCAAATCTGTTACAAGTTGACCCGGGCAAGGAATTTCAGGGTGCAGTGTTATCTACAATGAAATATCACAATGTCGCTATCAGACGAGGGCATACTGCACTGCATCGTGATCAGGCCATTGTAGAACGATTTAATAAAACCCTTGCTGAGCGGTTATTTGGATATCAATACGCAAAAGAATTCATCCAAGAAAAAAGATCCCGTGAATGGGTTTAAAGGTTACCAGCTGTGATTACTGCACTGAATAACGAGATTACTAGAACCATCAACATGAAACCTATCAATGCGATTAAAAAGAAGTCAATACCTGAAATGGAAATTCAAAAAGATTTTAGCGTTTCCCAACCAATTCTTGGTAGTAATGTCATTGTGAGGTACTTATACGAACCAGGAGAGCTTGAGGGTGGCACAAAAATGGCTACTGATCCTATTTGGAGTGTTACTACGCATAAGATATCTAGTATAACACGATCTACGGGTAGACTTCCAATCTATAAACTGGATTCAACTGCCCCTCAACGGGGTTTTACTAGACAACAATTACAAGTGATACCTGAGGATACTCAATTGCCACCGCATGGGCTTAACTAGCACCCTTGCGTCTATTGCACTCAAGACAAGTCAACTTCACATTATTTCTGACATGACCGAGATTGTTATTTTTTCTGTCCACGGTGAATTGGCGAGGATCCTTATCCGAATACTGCCAACGCATTATACAATTGCAACTCGCGCAGTGATTATTCTGTTGTTGCTTCAGAGTAATTATTAATTCAGCATCAATATCAAATTCTCGTTGTTTTTTTTTTTGTCTTGTTGTTTGTAACCGGAGAGTTTTTTATCAATAATATCATCTATTGCGGTGTCATTATCATCGCCACCAATGATTTCATCATCGAAGACAATTCTTCGAAGTTGATTTATTTTTCGTACTCTAGACACTGCGAGATAGACTAAATTCGACCATTCTATGCGATTATCTACTATCCAAACAATTGTATCCGATATAGTCAATCCCTGTGAAGAGTGTATTGTTGCTGCATAACCTAGCGTCCATGGGGATTTATTAGCACGCAATGCATCTTCAACGACATTGATATCAACCAGCACAATATCATTTAATACGAGAATCTGTCTTTGAAATCCTTCGGATTTTGGTCCTGGAATATCAACTTCGATGTTCTGTTTTCGTGTATCCGATGGCCTATAACATAACGGTACTGGAAGTGTTGCAAATTTTTGCTTATGCAATTCAAATAACTTCATCTGAAGTGTGTCCCTGACTATTTTTCTACTTGCAATGATTAAATCATTTGGTCTCCACGCTTCCCAAAACTCATTCATGGGAGTTTCCGAAATTATTTCACGGGCTATTTCACACTGGATTCTATCCGGTTGTAATCTAATTAGTTTCTTAAATTCTTTTAATTCATTATCAAGTGATCTATGATCGGTATCAATTTCTTCATAATAGTCTACAAAACCCTTTAGCCATTCATGGGGGGATGCACCGACAAATGGTGGAGGTTGGCCGTGATCACCGCACATGACGACTTTTGTATTCTTCAATAACAACCACTCAAGAAATATTTTTAAGACATCTTCGGACACTGTGTCTATTTCATCCCAAATGATAATTTCAGGAATAAATTTCTCTCCCATGCGCTCAGGAGTCCATTTATCTCCCTTCCATCTAAAGAAACTATGATAAGTGCAGGAATTTACCCCTCGTTGTTTCATCTCTCTGGCGAGTCTGTGAGTCGGTGTTAGCACAATCATGTTAGAAACGCTAGCGTTTCCACGACGGAATAACTCAATTGCCCGGGTTGTTTTTCCTGACCCACCACAGCCGTTTAAATAAACTGTTTTATATCTACAGATTGGATCAGAAATCGGTGGTGCACTAGAAAATTCTGAACACTGATTGCTTTCTAAGTAATTATTTTCAATGGTAACATCTGCTGATGGAATATAATCATGAAGCATTTCCTTCTTAATTCTCCATGACCCCCAATTCTCGTTGCCAGTAGCCTTAAAATCAGCCATTTTGCTATTTATGTAAAATGAGTCAGTAGCAACTCTAACTGCGGTGGTAGGAAATCTATTGATCATTGAAAACAGATTGATAGAAGCATAACCAAGCATAGAAGCTCTCAAATATGTGTACTGCTGATGGATACCATCAGTGTAAGTAACAATTGTACCCAATTTGGTTCCATCTGACATAAATGCGTCCTTACGATTGACATATAAGGCCCTATTCGTTAAATCTTTGATTACAAAATCGTATTCAGCATTGTCTATAATCAATCGTGAAGAATATCTCGTATTATCATCTTTGCCACCTTGGATAAATTTACCGATTATTCTTCGTCCAAGGTCTTTTGCTTCATTGTTTCTGATTTCAAATAACTGTCTGGACCAATCCATGATTTGTTGTTCATTAAAATCAGGAAACAGTTTTCGCTCTTCGCTAATTATTTTTTCTAGATCAGGTTGTGGTAACCAGACTGATTTCTGTGCTCGATAGGATATAATTGCTTCACTGACAATTAATGATTTTAACATCTTACAATCAAGCATATACCGTAATAACACTATTGGCATCCAGTGTTTTTCAGACATGTGTTTACCAATCCAAAGATAACTACACGGATGAAGTCCTTCAGTCATTTCAAATGATACTACACAAGCGAATCCGGTTAAATCGAAATGTGGCAGTGGTCCATTAATAGCAACACGGGTCATTTCGTGTGTAGGGTGTCCAAATCGTTTGAAATATTTCTCACACTCTCCATACCCAAGAAAACTTCCTGGATAACATGCAATCATATCAACTGAAATAACGGTATCAGCGGTGTATTTTGTGTTCCATAATCCTCCATGGCTGTATTCAAGACAGGACAATTTGACATCTGATAAGAACTCACTTCGGGTTGGTTTCCACGCGTTTTTCTTCCTAGCAAAATGTGCTACAACTGATGGTACTGTAAAACAGTTTGCTAATAATTGATCGTTGTCTTCCCCCAGAGAACTCTGGGGAGAAAATTCAATAGCTAGTTGTTTCATTTGATTATGCAGCTCTTCAGTACGGTACAATTCTCCGTTGGGCCTTACAAACTGATCAAATCTACATTCTTCGTCTGAAGTACTATGAAATAGCCACACTGACACAGAATCATTTTTACTCAAATGGTAAATAGCATCAAATAATTTCTGCTCTGAAAAAAACTCTTCGGTTCCAAACAGATATTTTACGGTTCTATCCCGTGGGAATATTGTTACTGCAGATGACCACGCGTGTGCATTATGATCAATAATTTCAATGAGAGCTCCCTGTGATTTATATTTCGATTCGTATAATACTTCTCCGGTTATTGTCCTTACCGATATTGGAAATCTCAATGATGTTTCTAATTTGGCTATATCTTGAACTGTTGCCCCATGCTGTTTCACTGTCAGTTCCCATTCGGTTATTTTTTTTCGTCTTAGATCAGTTAGTTTATTTCCCCGGGACGCATTTGTGAAGTGTTCTATTATTCGTGTTGCTACACAATTGAGCCCTGTCGAATATTTCATGGGTGCTAGTTTTGAAATATCAGGTTTTTCATTGAGCGGATATATCCCGTAAACAACTACTGTGACAGGATAAGATCTTTCGTAGTAGGGTTTATCAAGTCCAGTCAAAATTCCTGGTTTTGAATCCTGAGTCACAGTGACAGTTTTTTTGTCCTTAAGAATAGGCTCGTATTTGTCCCTAATGATCCATTTTCCATTATCATGGATAAGGAATTTTATTCGAAAAAAATTTCTTTCTTCCCCAAGACGTGAGATTATCACTGCTGCTTTTTCATCATTCATGGTAGCGTCAACAACACCATCAATTCGAAATGTTGACCAACAATGAGCTGCCCCATCACGCTTGAATTCATTAAAACAGTCTCTGATTTTACTAATCAAGGTTCTATCAAGAATTTTATTCTTTGGTGTATCAGAAACTCTATCAAGATTGAATTGAACACTTTTCCAGGGCTTAATTTTTAATAATCTCTCGAACTCCTCCATACTATAATTAAAACAAGCATTTAAATGAAAGATTTAAGTATAATGAATCATTGCAAATGGCTTATGATTGGATCAGTGACACCGTGTAACAAATCATGCAGAAATGAATTATGTTGGTATCATATGCAAAGCTTTCGTCGTGGAAGCCTTGGTCCGTTACCCTGTATTCAATGTGGGGTTGGGGTCAGGGGGAGGTCGCAATTATGCGTTATGTGTGGGGGCAAACGATACAGGGAACTAAAACGCTATTATGATAAAAGAATAAAAAATACTGCCATTGACCCCAACGATGACAAAATAATAAAGACTGCTCAAGATTATATACAGAGACTTATAATTAAACCAAACAATGAATTAGAAAAATAGTGTTATTATACAAATGAACCAAGAATTCAGACCTCACCCCTCCGTGCTTGTTAATTATGAAGCATTCCGTAATGGTATTATCAGAAAATTTGATTTTCATATGTGTGTCTATAACACCAAGGGAGACCACTCTTAAATGATATAACCAAGGGAGTTATCATTGTGATTTAGCTTCTGAGTATTGTTTTATAGGTAAAGAAATATTTTCTTTTTTTTTAGTGTTTAAGTCAAATATTCTGTGTCACGTGCGATTAATGCGTATTTCATAACATAGGATAAGATCCGGAGATGCAGGCGTTACAGGATAACACACGTGTATACTTTCCCCCTTAGATTGTGCTAACTTGTTTAATGGGTATTGTGATTCAGCGCTGGGCATTGTTTTGTAAGAAAAGACATGTTTTTAAACTATTATATTCTTTGTTCTAGTGTTTAAGTCAAATATTCTGTCTCATTTAAATACTGTGAAACACCATTAATAAGTAATTCAAGAAAATAAAATAGCATACTTGCGGATTGATGTATTAATTTCCTTTATATACCATATGAATAGTTACAACATATATACGTTAAAAAACGTTATTTTTTATAGACGTGAACAGTGGTCTAACGGTATCGTGTTTGGCTTGTAAACCCAGACAATTATTCTACACATGTTCGCGCCCCATAGCAGACAATTGTCTGATGGTGAAACGGATGGATGTTTTTTTTTTCTATTTAATTGAGGGGAGGAAGGCGCCCCCTCTGTTTTTACATTCACATAACATGCAAAACCCATGCTATCAAATTTACGGTAGCGGTGGGTTGTCGGTTTTTGACAACTTACGCAACCATGAATTTGATTTCATGGGTTGCATGTTATGTGAATGTAAACACATAAATGCCCTACATTACATCATCCATTGAATTATAATCCATCCTTAATTAAGTTAATTAAGTATATGTATACCTACAATTTGCCACAACACTCAGTGGAAATATATACGGTATTTGTGCTGTCCTTAATTAAGTATATGTTGTGACGTCACCCCAAGCATATCTTCTGGGCGGTCTAAGATGGCGTTTGCCACGTTAGGCCTCCCCTTTAGGAGATGTATGTTTCGGGTTTCCCTTGGGCTTACTTGGATGTGAAGGCAACTAAGGAGTTCCAAAGATGTGTTGTCGTATATATGTAACCTCTAGGTCATTTAACGTAAACATACCCTCTTGTGATTATAACCCGTTATTTGACGAGTTAGATTCACTCTTAGGGGAATATGTTTCCGGTGAATGTAAATATAAATGACCTAAAATAAATACCATCCATGGATGTAATTAGCTCTCCATCACATTTGGGTTACCCCGTATGGTGTTCAAAAATGAATTACCGGCCAAAACGTGGATGCACATTGGGTAACCCCAGAATGAATTATAGGCTAATAGAAACGGTCATAGGGTCATATCTCAAAGAGCAAAAACATTCTGATATAAAACAGAAACAGAAAAATGCTCTAACAAAGGGACACTATGAAAGACACAAAGGCCTAATAAGGGACCCAATCAATGCAAATAGAACCACAACGGCCTATATCAAGGGGGCCAAATGACTGATAATCGCTCATCATGGTTGATATTTATTTTTGTCTGCATTTATATTTATATATACAGACTGAATTTTAAAAAATATATTTATATATACAGAATTAATTTAAAAAAATATATTTATATATACAGACTGAAATTTTAAAAAATATATTTATATATACAGAATTAATTTTAAAAAAATATATTTATATATACAGAATTAATTTAAAAAAAATATATTTATATATACAGAATTAATTTTAAAAAAATATATTTATATATACAGAATTAATTTTTAAAAAAGATATTTATATATACAGACTGAATTTTTAAAAAAGATATTTATATATACAGACTGAATTTTTAAAAAAGATATTTATATATACAGACTGAATTTTTAAAAAAGATATTTATATATACAGACTGAATTTTTAAAAAAGATATTTATATATACAGACTGAATTTTTAAAAAAGATATTTATATATACAGACTGAATTTTTAAAAAATTAACGTCTCATTTATTTTTGAAAAATGAATTAGAAATATGTATTATCATATATGAATTCTGAAATTATGAATAGCATCATAGTTGAAATTGCAAAATTGAAAAATCAGAATATTAAATTGTCAGATGGGTTAAATCCTGATCAAATCAAGTCGGATTTTCAGGATATAGAATACGGAGTTAGCACTAACAAGTATATGTTGCCAAAGAAATATGCACTCATCAAAAAAATTCAAAATTCTATTCGATACTCTCTTGCATTTTCCAGTGAAGTAGATGTGTTTGTTCCGTTATATACTATCGTGGAAGGAATACGAAAAGAATTGGGTAACGAATATGAATTGAAAAAGGAAGTTAATTCTAAAATTAGAAACTTACGAGCGTTAATTCAAGAAAATGAACTATTTTGATTGACCGGCCCCTCAAAAGATTTTGTCAGACAGTAAAATCTCCTTGAGATTTTCATTTTTTTTGGTCATTTTTTGATTGAATCAGTGAAAATATTTCACACTGCGAAAATAAAATAGAATCCTAACAGCTTTTCTCTATGGAAAATCCAATGCAAAATCGACTACTTGACCCTACGAGGTTTTTTGATGAAAATCGATGAAAAATGACCAAACATCACTGAAAACAGGCAACAATTGATGAAAAATGGCTAAAAATCATCAAAAATGAGTTTTAACAGCTTTTCCTTATGTAAAATCCCATGTAAAATCGACTACTTGACTGTAAAATCTCTTTGAGATTTTCAACTGAAAACCACCAAAATGGCACCAAAACAGGCAAAATCAATGGATAAAAAATAAAAATATTTCACAGCAATAAAAAATTGGACCGTTAAGGATGGAATCATCGATGGGAAAAATTGTTTTACAATTGAAAAATGGTTTCTGATTTCAAATAATGGTCAATGAAGCATTAACGACCCGATTGGCTCGTGAGCGACTAGATGCAATTAAGAAATTTATACCAATTCGCGACTCTGTCAGGAATAAACTGCAACAACGACAGAGTTTACAAACTGATTTTGCTCTGGGGTCTGAAGAATTGTTTAAACCAGTAACCACAGCAACGAAAGGAGTAGAGCGTGCTTTACTGGGAGATGGTCCCGAGACGGGAAAATCTGTTATTGGTGAACTTGAAAAAATAGCAGCGAAAACTGAACAAACAAAACAAATAGAATCAAAGAGAACAGTAGATGATTTACGCATGAGATTTAACGAAGAAGGGTTAGCAGCAATTGATGAGACTGATCCAACAGAAATTCCTACGCTTGTTGTTGCGTCCTATGAAGACAGAAAAAAATGTTGAAACCAGAACATCATAAGTTTGTTAAGAATTTCACTCACTGGGCTGATATATTCTATAAAATCAAAACTGGAAAAAGTCAAAAAAAGACAGATAGTGCATCATACATTGAATATATCAGGATGGTGGATCACGTGTATAATCAATACGAAGAGTTTAAACAACAACAAAAACCGCCAAGATTGCAAAGAAAGCGACAGCAACCTGCAAAGAAAATATCTTTTTCACCTAAAAAACAACAGCTACCACCTGATGATGATGATGATACTCTTGATTATTTACAAACCACGGATACAGACAAACTAGATGAAGCAGCTGGTTATAGTGGAAGTGGATTAGGAAATCCAAGGATTGGAAACACTTGTCCTGATAGTGTTATCAATGATATATCACGATTAGATGTTCTCATCGGAGGAAAACGAGCTGGAAATAACTCTCCAGAAATAATTAATGAAGCAGCTGATATCTGTAAACGGTTATTTGCCGGCGGTATCATGGATATCAAAACATATCGAGATTTCATTGACGAGTTAGCAAATGGGTATCATAGCGATTAAATAACAATTGAAAACACTATTGTTTTTATAATAATGATTATACACTACAATCATGATAAACCAACCCTCGTCTATGTAGTTAATTCACGGTTTCCAGTTTATAGAGCATACTACGGAGATGGCCTCGGCAAGACCATTTTAGGATTCTTTTCAAGAACGGCCCCAAAAGTGATGCCGTTAGCTAAACAACTAGGAATGAAAGCCATTGATGTTATTCGTGATAAGGGTATTAGTACTGTTGGAGATCTTGCCGGGAAAGCATTTTCAACTGCGAAGGATAAAATAACATCATTAGTGAGGCGAAAAAAGAAACAGGTACCATTGCCATCTACAGAAGAAATGCCTGCAAGTGTTAGTAAAATAATAAATAACGCAGTAGATGAAAAACTAGCGTCGATGGTAAATCAAGAGGACCAAAATAACATGACAGCAAACATGATAGCAGGAAGTGGCTTTAAAAAACCACGACGAAAGCGCTAGCGTTTTTCACGATGAAATGGAAAATCCGATTTAGACTCTGATAAATAGAATAAAATGTTCAAAAGGTCACCTGATCCAGCATTTAATATGGATGCCCCAGTGCGTAAAGATGATTCTGTACGCGATTTTCAATTTTATTCTTATCACGCAGTACAACCAGATCTCCGATCACGAATTGAACTTCAAGTTCATGATACCAGTAAATACCTTTTGCCTTGTGAAGCGTTTATTGAAGTAGAAGGAGAACTTGTAACAAATGATGCTGCACATAATGATCCTCCATATGACATTAGCCCAACTACCCGAGTTGGTTTTGTTAATAACGGTATCATGGCGTTATTTGAAAGCGCTAGATATCTCATTGATGGAAAAGAAATTGAATCCATTGACCGTGAAGTTGATGTGGCTACAACAATCATAGGGTTAGCAAGATATTCTGATGATTATTCAAGATCAGCGGGTCCATCTATGATGTTTGCAAAGGATATTACTGATCACCCTGAACACAACCAGTATTCTAGAGTCAAGGCAACACGAGCTACAGCACTTGATCCAGCACCAGCCGGATATGTAAGACCACCTGCTGAATTTGATGTCATAAATACTATTACTAATTACAATCTAGGATTTGCAAAACGTGTAGCAACATTACAAGGACAGCGTCGACAATTTTCATGTGCAATTCCACTGCATCATATATTCGGATTCTGTAGAAACGTCCGAAAAGTTATTATGGAGCTAAACACACAGTAGCGCTTGTACGAAAGGGTACTGATAATGATGCAATATGGCGTGATGCTGCTGTTCCTGATGGTAAAGTCGTTTTAACAAAACTATCATTGTGGATGCCAGTGTTAACTCCATCAATCACAGCAGAAGAAAAATTGTTATCATTTATGGACCAAGGAGGAAAGTCGTTATTGAGTTGGTTATCAGTGACTACGGATACTAAACAAGACAATGTTGATGGTACATTCACATGGCACCTGGCATCAAAACAAGGGGTTTCAGCTCCACGTCATATATTTATTGCATTACAGAATGCTGCGCGAGTTGGTGATCAACAACGAAGTCATATGATATTTGATCAGTTAGGTGTTAATGAAGTCTCGCTGAGAATAAACGGACAGCAGGAACCATCTGAAGATGTGCAACTTGATTACGGTCAAAATCATATTGCACGTGTCTATCATAACCTGTTGTCATTTATGGCACGTGATCAAAATGTGGATACCGGTTTGCAAATATCACAATACGACTTTAAAAGCCTCTATCCGATTTATTACTTTTCGCTGGAACATCTTGATTTAACAAGACAATCTGTCGTTGATATACACTTCAGAGCCCGTGTAACCCGTCCTGGTGCTGTTGCTAATTATAGAGCGGTTGCTGTCATTCTCAGTGATAAATCAATGCTACTTGAAGGTGTTGGTGGAAGAATGAGAGTGGTAGATGCACCAGTGGAAAATATGTAATTGAAAATCCGAAGGATATTTCCATTGAACGGTTTTACGATTTAGAATCAATCAATTATGTATAACATGTCATATAGTGTTATTAGTGTTGCGTTAACTCCTGGTCAAATCAAAAAATTGCAATCAGAATCGGCTAAAAAATGTGGAACCACAATCACGTTGAAACCTAATCAAATGACTGGTGGGGCAAATAAATTATCGCTGACAACTCGTCAAGTGAAACATTTCAATGATGCTTTCAAGGATAAAAAGGAGTTCAGATCACACTCTCTGCGGCTGCTATCAAAAATATGATAAAAACAGGTGGTATATTTCCGTTGTTTGCTGCAATACCAGCATTGGTTGCGGCAGCAGCCCCAGCAGTAGCAAAAGCGGCCGCATTGGGGGTAGTTGGAGGCTTGGGAACAAAAGCGGTACAGAGCATTGCTGAATCATATGAACCGAAGAAAGGTCAAGGGTAGAAAAAAAAGGGAAAGGGTCTAAGACTACCAGGAACCCCATATTCATGGTACAGCGGAAAGGGTCTAAGACTACCAGGAACCCCGTATTCATGGTACAGCGGAAAGGGTCTAAGACTGCCAGGAACCCCGTATTCATGGTACAGCGGGATATCCGTTCACGGATCAGGCCTGAGACTACCAGGAACGGTTTATTAATTCAGAAATCTATGGTTCCAATGTCCAATTTTGATTTAATGGATGCTGCTAAAAAACTAGTGATTAAAAATTTCAGAGGTGTTTTTATGAAAGATCAATTACCACATCAACCAAACAAAACTGAAACAGGTATTATTAATCTCGATAACAGCACCGGACCTGGAACTCACTGGGTTGCATACGCTATTGATCCACGTGGGATTGTCTATTTTGATTCATATGGATTAGCCCCACCAAAAGAGTTTATGCGTTATATAAAAACCCTTCCAATGAAGACTTGGTATTCTACGCTACCAACACAACAAATCAATGACCCACCAATATGCGGCAGTGAAGTATTAAATGTCCTTGACGCTATTTCAGCATCTAGAAAACCACCACACATTGTCGTAAATGACTACACTAGTAATCGCTTTTTAGAGAGAGATATATAAAATATCATGATTGATATTTGGGGAAGACCTCTGAAACCCAAACCCGATGACACTGCAACTCCTGATTCTATCAAGGATATACAAAAAAAAATTAAAGATGAAATCGCTGAGACATTGAACTTAACAAGTGTTGACCCGAATGAAATAGTTGTATTTCAAGACAAACGGGGTAAATTGAAATCCAGTAATATTTCTCTGGATGATATTTTGGTTAAACAACAAAACGCAATCGAGAACACCGTTGCGTTATTTTCCGATCAGGGTAAATTGAAAACCAGTAATATTTCTCTGGATGATATTTTGGTTAAACAACAAAATGCAATCGAGAACACCGTTGCGTTATTTTCCGATCAGGGTAAATTGAAAACCAGTAATATTTCTCTGGATGATATTTTAGTTAAACAACAAAATGCAATCGAGGATACTATCGCGTTATTTTCCGATCAGGGTAAACTCAAACCGGGTGTACTTTTTTCGACGATTACAGATCGATTTAAAACTCTTAACGATTCTGCGTTAGAACTAGCAACACTTCAATCTAAAACCGAAGAACACATAAAACAGTTTACCGCATTTCGTAAAAATATCATTGATAAATTTATTGGAACTACATTCGATAAAATTGAACTAAAACTCCCTGATATTAAAAAATCCATCGATGAGACGAAAAACTTCATCGAAGCCGTCAAAGGTGATCTTTCGAGGATGATAACAGTTATTGAAAAAACAAAAATTCCTCATGAGAAAACCAACAACGTGGTATACACAATCCAACACGGATCATTTGAGTGGACACCTGAAAACAACAAATTAGACATAACTGCAACAGTTAAGGGTATTTATCGATTAACAATAGTGAGAACGACTCAATTTAATATTTCATCGTCCAGTTCATCCGGGGTCAATAATACGATTTCAACGATCATCGACAAGGATACAACTGAACAGTTCACGTTAATAGCTAATGATAAAAATTTGGTTAGGGTTACAACAACGTGGTATGTGGAATTCGTAGCGGATTTAAGTAAATCGTAATTGAAAACGCTAGCGTTGTTAAAATAAAAAATGATTTCATCATCGCAATATCGCTATGATCAGGTCAGAGAATATCAAACTAGACTCAAAACCCTGTCTGAGGAGTATGAATTGAAAATTAAAAAATATCGCAGGAGAATTACCGCAATTGATGTTACTGTGTACGCTGTGAGTGGTGTAATCACCGGAGCTGGTATTATACTGTCTTCAGTGACGATGATGGCTCCGATAGCTGTTCCAATTTGCATTTCTGCGGCAACAACAATCGCTGGAATAATTTCAATAATCACAAAAAAAATATCCTCATGCAGCCAACGGAAACTACAAGACTACATAATTCAATTTCATGTTGTGTCCACTGCATACTCGCAATTATCCTCATTGATATCGTCATCGCTCGATGATACAATTATATCAGAGAGTGAGTTTTCAGCGATGGTAGATATATATGATTCTGCGATGTCAAAATTAGAAATACAACATGAGTATAATAACAATGACAACACAGATGGAATTACTTCAACAAATAGTGGAGAACACAAACCCAGTACAAACAAGCATGATCTCAATAACCTCAACGAATCCAGAATTCAGTGTGAATTTCCCCTCTCCGGTCCCAGTGAAGGAGATAGCGCTAGCAAAATTACGAGTATACCACAGTTGGCCAAATATTAGGTCAAAATCATTTGGTGGTCAACAACCAAATAATTCCCTGGTATTTGCAAATAAGAATAAACCCGACGGTACCCCAGACTGGAACGTTGTTTCCATACCAACCGGATCATACCAAATCGAACAAATCAATAACGAATTCGCGCGTAGAATAAAATCGATTACTGGAGTAGAGTCAAAAATCGCTATAACAGTTCATGAGCCAACACTATCATCTGCCATTGAAATAAGCACAGAGGGTTATGTCGTAGATATCTATCAAAGTTCTATTAGAACCGTACTGGGATGGCCTGAATTACCACCCGGTGGAAAAACCGTTAAATTACCAGAACCACAAAAAACTGATTATATCACCGACAGGACAAAATCTGATAATCCAGTAAAGAGTTATAAAGATCATAGATTTACTATAGAGTTTTTTAGTTTAGTATATCGACCAATTGGAGAAGAGGAGGAAGTAAAGGAGCATCATCATTTTTTTGTTAACGAACCTAAAATCATTGACAATTTCACAGCAATGAATAAAGATTTTTCATTGTTGTTAATACCCCTTAAATCCGGTACTCTCACTCGAGATGAATTTATCAGCGTTGTAGAAACATGTAACAAAATCATCAATGACATGGAAACATTTAACCTAAAAATTATTCAGGATATATTAGATCACAATAACCCCCAAACGAGAACAACATTTGCAACGAAGTATAATATACGCGTCAAAGATATCCCCACATTCAATCTACCAGGATATAATATCTCAGAATTACAAAAATCTCTTAGTGATGCCATCGATGAAGGTTTCAAAAAAATCCATGATACGTGGAAAAAAACACAACCACAACCACAAACAACTATCCTCAAACATAATAATGACCCAGATGGTGGTGGCAGGCATATTGCTCCGTTCAATGTGAATATTTCAACGGTGATTGCGCTCAATTTAGTATGTGATGTGATCGAAGGAAGCTATCAAATAAATTTAGAACGATCAAATCAAGCTCAGCAAGGATATATTTTGTATTCATTTGCACCAACAGCCCCTCCAGGATTTTTAATAATTGAGTCCCCGGTGAATCCAGTCTATATGCGAGGTCATAATAATTCATTAACCAGAATTAATTTCAAACTCACAGATCAGTCTAATAATCTGATTGATTTACAAGAGGAGGTTTTACAAATTAGTCTATTTGTGAAATCATAAATGATTTTCGTCCTAAGGACTTGATCAAATATTCGGTTAACCTAGAACTGAAAGTTCTAGCAGCAGAGGGGGTGAGTGACAACGACGTTGCGACGCGAATGTTTTCAGACAAGGGTCAGAGACTTATTTTTTCGCGAGAAGGGTCTAGTGTTATTTTGGAGGGGGTATAATCAAAAATAAAAACAAAAAAAAGTTGTCTGATTCGCCCCCTCTGCTGCTTGGAGTGAGCACGTGTCCGTCCTGAGCGAGCTCTTCAATAGACTCCGCAGAGCGAACCTCACAGTGAGACCCACTAAATGCAGTATTGGTTATACAGATTTAGATTGTTTGGGTCATAGGGTCAGCGGTATGGGTCAGTTAAAACCTCATCCCAAGCAAGTTGAAGCAATTAGAGACGCACCAAAGGCAACCAATAAAACGCAGGTAAGATCATTTCTAGGTCTAGTAGGTTTTTATAGAAAGTTTATACCTAACTTTGCAGCCATTGCTAGCCCACTGTCTGATTTGACCAAGAAGGGGCAACCAAACAAAGTTGAATGGGGACCGCCACAAGATAAAGCATTTTGTACTCTGAAAGAGAAACTGGTTAGTGCACCTATATTAAAATTGCGAGATGTCAGCAAACCGTTTATTCTAAGAACAGATGCTTCTGAAACTGGGCTGGGGGCAGTTTTACTGCAAGAGCAAGACGACAGTAAGTTACCCGTAGCTTACCAGAGTAGGAAATTGCTACCCAGGGAGAAGAATTATTCCGTCATAGAAAAGGAATGTTTGGCCATAGTATGGGGAATTGGGAAGTATCACGCATATCTATTTGGGAGAGATTTCGTTCTCGAGACTGATCCCCAACCCCTACTGTATTTAAACAAGGCCAAGGTCGCTAACGCTCGGTTGATGCGTTGGGCGCTAACACTACAACCTTATCGTTTCCGTGTAGAAGCAATAAGGGGAGTTGAAAATATAGGCGCAGACTACTTGAGTAGGGCATGATGGGAAATTTGTATGAATTTGCCCAGTAATAAAATCCTGTTTGTAGTATAACCAGTGTAAATGTTGTAAGATATCATCAGTAGTTATTTTTCTTCTATTCTGTGTTATGTTTTAAAAATGTGTACATTTTTATTCTTAGGAGGGAGGTATTGTCACAGAATTAGGCGAAAATTAAATTTATTTTCTTCTTGAGTTACAAACTAATCTCACCATTTTCTTTGTTTCGTCGTACATGCATTGCCTGGGGTGAATAAGTGGTTTTCCGAAGGTAAG
Source organism: Unio delphinus (assembly GCA_029339505.1). Lineage (NCBI taxonomy): Eukaryota > Metazoa > Mollusca > Bivalvia > Unionida > Unionidae > Unio > Unio delphinus. The sequence continues at coordinate 8,326,641 of JAQISU010000162.1, forward strand.
CGGTGTGTAACGATTTGCATGTGCCTGGTTTGTTATTTACATGAAATCGGAAATACTGGTTTCACGTGGTGCACGGCAAGCTCGATGTGATTTATGTTCACCTCTAGAGAGTATATAAGGCGAGATATTTCTCATAATAATTACGGGAACCAAAATATATAATCGAAGGATAGATAAGCTCGTCTTGCAATCTCCAGCCAAAGGGGTGAGTGTTAAATTTACATTTTCGTTTTATTGTGAATTTTATTCAGATTATCATTTCGTATAATGATGCTTTTATTGCAATTAAACGTGGAATATTTGGAATTATTAGTCACTATTAGACATTAAATGCAATATCGTAATCTACGGCTTAGATTATTTTTGAGACAACTATTATTAGTCTGGTTTTGTTTATTGTAGCTGTTGCCGAGTTTCTGATACTCTGGCTGACAATCGCTGCTACCATAGATCTGATAATCGCTGATACCGTAGATGTCAATGTTTCTGATACCGTAGATCTGATACCGTAGATGTCAATGTTTCTGATACCGTAGCTGCTAACGTAGTTGACACCATTTCTGATACCGTAGCTGTTAACACATCTGATACCGTCTTTTGATAAACGTCTTTGATATCGTCTGATTTGTTGTGGAACATCTTTGTATAAATATCTGAATGTGATTGTGCCGTTAATTTGTGCAAACGGAATTGAAGTATCTTTCTGTGTGTCGAACTGTCTGTTCGTCAACATCTGTGTAACGTGTAAAGTCCGAGTGTCGGAGCTATCTGAGTTGTAAAACATCCGGGTCGACATCTAGGGTAGCGAGGAACCGTTGGTTCTGGTAGATGTTGTATGTTGTCTGAACGTAAAACTGTGGTGGAACCGTGAAGGGAAACGTCCGATAATAGTATTGGTCAACCCTAGGTTTTCGGGGAAACTGGGAGACGATTCAACTGTTGCTGAATCGTGCGGTTATACGGGGTCGAGACACATATGTGTATTGAAATTGTTATACAATTTAATACATTGTTGTATTTGCATGCTTATGTCAGATCACAATAATATTTCAAGTGATCGCATAGATATCAATAAAAGCAAGCAACTTGATTGAATACAAGTATATGGTCGTGCTAGTTATCGCAATCCATCGTGCGATAGTATAGTTTGTCGTTTGTGTTCATTTTTCGTAATTTATACTTGCATTAATTTAACTTTCGTAAAGGATCCTTGGATCTGTGTATAGTCCAAGAGATCCCTTTACATCTGACATTCCTTTTGTATTAATATTTAATTTTTTCATGTATTGTGAATGGTTGTGATTGTAATTGTGGGTTGAACGCATGAGTTATTGTGTTGATACATCATTATTTTTCATTAATAATTTATTTCATAATTTACATTATCTTTCACACTTGTGTTTGTTTTGTTCATTTAATCCACCATCCGCTCGGTAACAATTCTGTTACACCAGTGTCGACATTTTGATCGCGTGCCATATATGACAACAACCGATGATGGACGCGGGCAATATGGTTTTGACCGTAATTAAGTTGTATATCTTCGGATGGTTCATGCTGGCCTTTTATTCTCAGTGAGACGTCTTTAACACCTAATTGATCAAATATCATATGGCTGAAGAGTTGATTGCCAACTCGTGCGTTATCCTATAACGCAATAAATATATGACGTGGCTCAGCAACACCTTGTTTTGATGCTAGGTTCCACGTAAATAGCCCATTATTATTGTATTGTTTAACATCTGTATCTGTAGTTACCGATAGCCAATTTAGTAATGATTTTCCTCCTTCGTCCATTAATGATAGTAATCGTTCTTCTGCGGTGATCGATGGAGTCAGTACTGGCATCAACAATGATAGTTTTTCTTAAAATGACTTTACCGGGATCAGCATCTGAATGTGCAGCATGTGCTGGAATCCTTAAAATTGCGTCATTGTCATCAACCTTTCGCACGAGGGCTACTGTATGTTTTGCTCCATAGATAACTTTTCGAACATTTCTAAAGAATCCAAATATATGATGCAGTGGAATCGCGCATGAAAATGATCTACGAGCTCCTTCCAACATTGACATGCGTGTTGCGTCTCCTAGGATGAAATTCTCAGTAGTACTTATAATCATATTCTCAGCATCAGCATTAGCATTATTAGCCTGCTTTCTTGGTTGTCTTACAACAAATTGATTTCCTCCGGCAACATTTTTACCATCCTTTGCAAACATCATAGAAGGGCCCACCGATATTGTATAATCATCGGAATATCTTGCTAGTCCTATTATTGTTGTGGCCACATCAACATCACGTTCTATCGACTTGATCTATTTTACATCGATGAGATATCTTGCACTCTCGAATAGCGCCATGGTACCATTATTGAGAAACCCGACTTGAGTATCAGCTGGATACTGTGCTGGTACAGCAGGAGTAAAAGCAGCTGTTAAACGTTCTCCTTCTACTTCGATAAACGCTTCACAAGGCAAAAAGTATCTACTGGTATCATGAACTTGAAGTTCAATTCTTGATCGACTATTTGGTTCTATTGCATGATAGGCATAGTATTGATAATCGCGTACAGAATCATCCTTGCGCACTGGGGCGTCCATGTAAAAAGCAGGATCCGGTGACCGTTTGAACATTTTATTATATATTCGTTGATTTAAATCGTCGTCGTCGACGACCACGTCGTGGTTTTAAGCCACTTCCCGCTATCATATTTGCGATGTTGCTTTGGTCGTTGGTCACCAATGACGCTAGTTTTTGATTTTTTTCGTTCTTTATTATTCGCAGGCATCTCTGCTGTTGACGGTAGTGGTCCCGGTTTCCTTCGCCGCCGAACTAGCGCTGTTAGTTTATCCTTCCCGGCTGAAAACGCTTTTCCAGAAAGATCTCCAACAGCACTAATACCCTTATCACGAATAACATCAATGGCCTCCATTGATAACTGTTTTGCTAGCGGCGCCAACTTTGGAGCCATTCTTGCAAATAACCCTGCAATTGTATCACCGAAGCCATCACCATAGTACGCTCTATAAACTGGAAACCGCGAGTTTACTACATGGACGATGGTTGGTTTGTCATGGCTGTAGTGTATGATCATCTTATTTAAATGATATTTATCTAATGCAATGACTTCGTCATCAGATTAGTCACTGTGATAACCATGATGGTGAAAATCTGTAATATTTTCCACTAACTCGTCTATGAAATCTCGATATATATCAATACTCATGATACCACCTTGAAATAACAGCATGCAGATATCAGCTGCTTCATTAATTATTTCAGGTGAGTTATTTCCAGCTCGTTTTCTTCCTATGAGAACCTCTAATCGTGCTATATCACCAAGAACATTACCTGGACAATTAACAAGACCACTTTCTGATACCCCCATGAAATCTCTTCGAGATTCAGAAAATCTCTTCCCGGTTGAACCTTGTGCATCATCATCATATTGTAAACGCACAAAAGATTATCATCATCATCATCCCATAGAGGTTTTTCTTGTTTTTTTCGTCTTGGTGTTGGTGTTTGGCGCTTTCTTTCTTGTTGTCGTTCTTGTTTTTTATAATAATCAAATTCTCTTTTGAAGTTTCTATACTCCTTCATCCTTGTATCTAAATCCCAGTATTTATTTTATACAACGCATTAGCCCAGTCATCGGGTGATATTGGATCGTTTTAATACTGGCCCGCTAAAAACTCCCCTGTTGAATTATAGCTGTTAACAGCAAAATTACTTGATCTGTATTCATGTTGTTTGTTTATTAGTGTTTTAGCAGTCTCTGTAAATTTATCCACTAATGAAACATTCGGGTTTTTTTTGGACTAGGAGGAAGAGAAGGGAGTTTTGTTAACAACGCTGATGTTTTTTTCAGTTTCCGTTGATATTTTTTCAAGTATTGAAAGTACAGGAACTTCTTTTCTTGATCTTTCTTTGGAAATATATCCGTATATAGCTCGCTCAGTGGCTGATATTACCCCTTTTGTTGCCGTACTTATCCGCCTAAACAAATCTTGAGTTCCGGCTGAAACGTCAGTCTGAAGACTCTGTCTAATTTGTAATTTTCTTCTGACAGAGGCGCGTATTGGTAAAAATTTCCTAATTGAAGCCAATCTCTCTCTCGCTAGTCTTGAAGTTAATGTTTCGTGAACCAGTATTAAAACAGTAAAGCAATTTCCAATTAATGTACAATGTAGTAATTTTGTCATCATCAAATGATTTCTACGTTTTAACCCGACTCAGATATACAAGCAACAAAAAAAAAACACTCACTAAAATATTTTTCAGTTAATTTACTTCCTCGTAGCAACGTGTTTATTGATCAAAGCCGGTTATTAGTATATACCTTTCCATTGTATTTGCAAGATCTGTTCATGCAGTGATGTATTTATAGCGAGAATTTTATTAACGCGCTATACATGTAAAATTGCTAGTTATACAACCAGAGGTATCCAGAGGGTTCTTTTCATTTTCTTGAAATAACGCCCGTATATTTCTAATCTTCGAATTAACCTCCTTTTTTAATTCATAATCCCGGCCCAATTCTTTTCGTATTCCTTCCACGATAGTAAATAAAGGGACAAACACACGTCACTACAAAATGCAAGAGAGTCCTGAAAAGAATACTGGATTTTTTTATCAGCTCATACTTCTTTGGCAGCATATATTTATTAGTTATAATACCGTATTCTATATTTTGAAAGTCAGATATAATTTGGACAGGGATTAAATTGTCAGATAATTTAATCTCTTGTTTTTTTCAATTTTGAAATCTCGAATATAATCCTATTCATATTTTCAGAATTCATATGTGATAGTACATTTTTCTAATACAAAAAAACAAATTGGGTCAATTTTGACCCGTTTTTTTAGACAGCACAAACATGTTAATGACATCACAATGCCGTTACTACGGTTTTAGGGTGGTTTCTAGGCAAACATTTTAAGGACAGCACAATGCCGTTTCTACGGTTTTAGGGTACTTTCTAGGTATACATGTTAAGGACAGCACAATGCCGCTACTACGGTTTAAATGTAGTTTCTAGGCATACATGTTAAGGACAGCACAATGCCGTTACTACTGTTTTAGGGTAGTTTATAGGCATACATGTTAAGGACATCACAATGCCGTTACTGCGGTTTTAGGGTAGTTTCTAGGCATACATGTTAAGGACAGCACAATGCCGTTACTACGGTTTCAGGGTAGTTTCTAGGCATACATGTTAAGGACAGAACAATGCCGTTTCTACCGTTTTAGGGTACTTCTTAGGTATACATGTTAAGGACAGCACAATGCCGTTACTACGGTTTTAGGGTAGTTTCTAGGCATACATGTTAAGGACAGCACAATGCCGTTACTACGGTTTTAGGGTAGTTTCTAAGCATACATGTTAAGGACAGAACAATGCCGTTTCTACCGTTTTAGGGTACTTCTTAGGTATACATGTTAAGGACAGCACAATGCCGTTACTGCGGTTTTAGGGTAGTTTCTAGGCATACATAATAGATGGATATATACAATGAATGATTTCAATGAATGATTATAAAATTCCATTCGAGTGTTTTGGCAATTGTATAGGGACAGCACAAACAGCACAATGCCATTACTACGGTTGTAGGGTAGTTTCTAGGCATACATTAAGGATGGAGATATACAATGAATGAGATCAACCAATGATTATACAATTCCATTCGAGTGTTTTGGCAATTGTATTGAGACAGCACATTTATCACGAAGCATATTCTTCTAAGAGTGAATCTAACTCGTCAAATAACGGGTTAGAATCAAAAGAGGGTATGTTTAGTGAATGGACAGCACAAACAATAGATTATATATCACAAAGCATTTCCCCTAAGAGTGAATCTAACACGTTAAAAACGGATTAGAATCACAAGAGGATATGGTTAGCGAATGGACAGCACAAACAATAGATTATATATCACAAAGCATATTCCCCTAAGAGTGAATCTAACACGTTAAAAACGGATTAGAGTCACAAGAGGATATGTTTAGCGAATGGACATATAGGACGGTAAATTTACATATAACTCAAAATGGCAATTGTATAATGAATGAATGGATGGATATATACAATGTCAATGAATGATAAGGGACAGCATAGGGGACAATGCTACATATAACATTAAATGATGGATGGATATATACAATGTCAATGGATGATACAGGACAGCACAAGACAATACTACATATAATATTAAATGAAACGATGGATATATACAATGAATGAATGACAAGGGACAGCACAGGGGACAATACGGCATATAACAATGAATGAATGATAAGGGACAACACAAGGGACAATATGACATATAACAATGAATGAATGATAAGGGACAGCACAAAGGACAATGCGAGATATAACAATGAATGAATGGATGGATATATACAATGCTAATGAATGATGACACTCCTACATTCAAATTGAAACCGCATACCCCCATATGCGCATAATCATTCACACCACGGCTTGGTGTGGTTGGTATATACGGTTGCAATTTGAATTTCGGAGGTACCCACATTCCAAATAAAACCATCTGTCGGCACCGTGGCAATAATGCCTGTTACGGGTTTCGAACCATGACCGCCAGTATGGCACCGCGACACGTTACCGACTGAGCTAGCGGTTCTTATATACGGCATATCTTTTTGAATATAATATGTAGGTAAGCTAATACAATCAATAGTGAACAGGTGCGATGTACAATGAATGACGTCAAAGGATCGATCACAAGCCACAGCTGACTGAATGAATGAATCTATATACCTTTTGTATTTGAAACAAAACCGAATACTTGAAAGAAAAAAGAAACAATACAATTATTTGTAAAACACTACATATTTGATTCGTTTGCTTACAAAATAATTGTATTTCCACTGAGCTAACGGTTCTTATATACGGTATATAATATATAGGTAAGTTAATATAATCAATCAATATCAAACAGGTGCGATGTACAATGAATGACGTCAATGGATCGATTACAAACCAAAACTAAATGAATGAACGAATCCATATACCTTTCGTGTATGAAACAAAACGGAATACTTGAAAGAAAAAGAAACCACAAAAAAATAAAAATAAAATTATTTGTAAAATACTACATTTGATTCGTTTTCTTACAAAATATATTATATTTCCACTGAGAAATATTCAGAAAAACCCATTGAGATCCATAACTCTTTTATAGGCCGTAAACATACCTAAACGAGTTATCTCCCTTGGTGTTATATACAATAATGCAAAAACATGATTAGACATACAAAAATTTAATTTTTGTCCAGTCCATTTTGAAATAGCTGAACGGGTTATTCCCTCTGCTACTTTTTGTATTGAGGGTTCACAAAAAACAAAATATCTAACGGCTTCAGACATTGATTAGAATATTTTTTCTTTGTTAGTTACTGTATTAAATGATTTTGCAGGTCTCTTCCCAATTGATTTAAAAGTACCAGTTTCTCCTCGTTTGGTATTCTCACTCTGTGTAACAACTTCTAGATTATCCAATTTATTATTATGTGGATTGAAATCAATGTGATTGATAACAAAACCATCCTCGATCAATTCATTAAACACCTCAAAGACGAATATGTGACAGTAATATTTCTTATTTCCAGCGTCAAAATTCAAATACCCCACATCATTGTCAAAACCAGTTGGTTTCGTCAGTCTACTGTTTCTGATAATGCCATCACGGGACGAATCAGTTTTCAATCAGGGGATGTGGTCGGAATTCTTGGTTCATTTATATACTATACCATTATTTGTCTAATCCATTATTTGGTTGAATTATTACATTACTTGGAAATCTATTAATGTAGTCTTACAGTGTTCTTATGACTCGGTCAGGGACGCTGACACAGTCAGAAGTAGAGTTAATGATGGAATTCTTAGTTCGCTTATCATAGTGAAGCTTCAGCTCTCTGTATCGCTTACCACCACAACCGAGACATAACTGTGATATTCCTCTCACACCAAACCCATATCGTATGCAGGGTTGTAACGTGGTGCTGGCTGGTGATCAAAGTGTTATTAGGACAATATTGCACAAGGCCTGGTCAGAGGTATTGCGCAACTTGGAAAACAACATTTGAAGACCGCCTCCCAGTAATTGGCGTTATCTAGAAGATGATCGCTACGGTATAATTTGCCCGGTCAGTGAATATAGTAATCTGAGATGGTACTTTGAACAAGACAATACACGAGCCCCCGTAAAGATAAAATATGAATTTAATCAAAAATACAATTAAGAAAAGAATGACACTGTGAATTACAATTTCTCTCTTTCTGAATACACTGAGTTCAGAAATTCATAGACTGAAGCTTTAAAATAGTGGATACATTCATAAGAATCCAAACACTAATGAAAATAAATGAAGTTAGCCGTTAATACTGAGAGTAACTTTCATCAAGGAATCGAATGTTCATTTAACATTGGACTGTTGGGTGATTCAAAATGACCTTGTTCGACGACTGTTTTTTTTTGTTCTTCTCTTCTGTGTTCGTCTTGACTTGCTTGCCTTTTTGTTGTAAGCGAAATTACACAACTCTGTCTTCCAACTTCTTTTCCGTCTCTTAATTTCGACTCCCTCGCTCTTTCTTCAAAACAACTATTTTTCCTTGTAAAAGAAAAGGGTAAAACGCCCTAGGTATCTCGTTACTTTCAGAGTTGAGATTGTCGTCCGTCTTCAGGTTCGAACAAATCAGATTTTACTATCAGTGTTATCATTTATACGGCTAACAAATACTTATTTTATAAATGTAATTCTTTACAAATTCTAATTCAACATCAGAATTCGGGAAAGTCATATATTCCCGTAAATCATTACGTAAAGTGAGGCAATATATCATAACACACAATCCATATACTAATATGATAAATTCAAAGTAATGTAACCTTTCCAATCATAAATGTACACGGCGGTTTTCAACACCACCCATTTGAAATGCTAATTCAGAATTCACAAATACATTATTAAATCACTGTAAAACCGACTATCCATACAATAATATGAACACATCATGCATCTGTAACAAAGAAACATCGTATCAAAGTACGTTATTAAATCAATGTAATACTGAACTATTTGTATCATAGGATCGATACATAATGCATCTATGACAAAGAAAAACAGCATATACATTACATCATAATAAAGGTGAATTTGAGTTAAATACCTTGTGTTTTTGACGTGCTTCTACCGTTTGATTTTTTCCCGGCGGACTTTTCTGAGCTTATTATTACGAAGGCACTGCTGTAAAATTACCCTCGGAGCCTTTATTCCGGAATTAATGATAGTAGTTCAACACTGCTTTCTTGCAAAGCGCCTTCCAGAAGACTGATTTAAACTTATTAGCTCAGCGAATATATTTCCCAATTCTGGGTTTCGACCCAACCCTCTGTCCGGTACATTTGACCAATCGGCATAAACGCTATTTTTGCAGACCTTAAGAAAACCGTCTGTCAATATGTCAAAAATTCCTCTTAGGATCAAAATGTCGCCTTATCATTTGTCTCAATCATTTTTGAAAGCTCTACGTGAGTAATCCCATAATTTTAAGTGTCAAACACTCAGTCCGTTTTCACTTTAATTATTGTACCAAGTCTGACCGAGGTAAGAAAACATTCTTTTCGTTCCCACTCTACTGCAAGACAGTTGATTGTCGGCTAGCCTACGAATTAATTACTGGATGTCACTGACGAAAAATTTGGCACTTGACAAGGGTGAAAGCTCATAACTCCCTTTACGTACACTTTGCATATGATACCCACAGAATTCCTTTCTCCATAATTTGTTACACGGGGTTTTCTGATCTAATTATAAGCCATTTGCAATGATTCATTATATATAAATTCTCTATTTAAATACTTGTCTTAATTATAATATGAAGGCGTTCGAGAGATTATCGAAAATTACACCTTCGAAAAATTTTAAATTTAATCTCGATTGAGTCTCCGTAGCACCAAAGAATTCAAAAGGTGATAAAAACACGATAGGTGAAATCCGTGATTGTTTAAATGAATTCAAACACGATGGAGCATCTCAATGTTGTTTAACATTTCTAATTGATGGCATCGTTGATGCTACCATGAATGACGAAAGAGCAGCCAAGATAATATCACATCTTGGGCGAAAAAGGTATTTTTTTAAAAGTAAAATTCATTATCCGTTCAGACACTGGAGATTGGATGATTCGGGATAAATTTGAGCCCATCTTGAAGGATAAAAGGACTGTCATTGGGAGTCAAGATTCCAAACCAGGAATTCTGACCGGAATTGACAAATCGTATTACATATGATCTTATCTTGTAACAGCAGTTGTTTATGGGATATATCCGTTAAATGATAAACCGAGTATTGAAAAACTAAAACCCATGAAGTTAGTGGACGCTGACTTTGTCAGTGAGAATGAATTGTGTAGCAGAACGAATAATAGAACACTTATCAAATGCGTTGCGTGGAAACAAACTGACTGATCTAAGACGCAAAAGAATAAACGAATAGGGGTTAACAGTAAAGGAGCACGGGGCAACAATGCAAGATATAACTAAATTAGAAACATCATTAAGATTCCCAATATCGGTAATGACAATAACCGGTGAAGTATTATCGGAATCAAAATCAAATGGAGCTCCATTCAAAATTATTGACCATAATGAACACGCATGGACACCTGCAAAAACAATATTGCGGCCGTATATAACCATCAAACATATACCCGGAGAAGAGAAACTATTTGATTTTATTCACCACCTGAGTAAAAACGAACCTGTGTCAGTGCGTTTACTTAAATCTGAGGGCAGATTCCATCAATTTGTAAGACCCAATGGCGAATTATACCGCGCTGAGGCTCTTCAACACGAAATGAAAAAACTAGCTAGTAGTTTCTCGAAGAGTTTCGACGACGAAAAATTACTAACAAACTGTTTTACAATTCCGTTGGTTACAGCTCATTTTGCGAGAAAGAAAAACACATGGAAACCATCAAGAGCTGAATTTCTCACAGACATCAAATCCAGTTGTATAGAATTTAACCAAGGTCGATTATGGAATACAAAATACGACCGTGAAAGTATTTTTTGATTGATATGGTTGCGTGCTTTCCGGCGTTTCAATTGTATAATGGTTTAGGTCGGATCCTCGACAATTTACCGTATATAGAAAGAACAAAATCAGTATCAGTCATACCAAAGATAATGTCATGCTGGCTTGTCTTGAGTGCAACAGACGCAGAGGTGCTAGTTAAGACCACACGGCGGTAATTGAGTATCCTCGGGTATTACTTGTAATTGTTGTCGAGTAAATCCTCGCTGAGGAGCAGTTGAATCTAGTCTATAGATTGCTGGTCTACCCGTAGATCGTGTTATACTAGATATTACATTCGCAGTGACACCCCAAATAGGATCAGCAGCTTTTTTTAACACCTTCAAGTTCTCCTGGTTCGTACAAATACCTAACAGTGACATTGCCGAGAATTGGTTGTTTTGAAAAAAAAAATTGTGGTTTTTCAGGTATATGCTTCTTTTAATCGCGTTGTTAGGTTCCATGTTGATTGTTCGAGTAATCACATTATTCATCGCGGTAATTACACCTGGTAATCTCTTGACCCATTCTCGAGACCGTTTATGTTAAATAAATTCCTTCGCGTATTGATCTACAAAAAGGCGATAAGCAAGTGTGCGATTAAATCGTTCAACAATAGCCTGATCGCGATGTAGTGCAGTATTTCCTCGTCGTAACGCGGTATTATGATTCTTCATCATTGATAAAACCGCACCCTGAAAGTCCTTGCCAGGAACAACTTGTAATAGATTTCGCCAACGCAGAAGACCCTTTGATACATCCTTTCAAACGCAGAAGCAACTTTAGTTGATGATTTTGTTTTTAATGGCTCTGCTTGCTTGTATCGACTCGCAACATCAACTACGGTTAACACGTATTTGTAACCACCATCTACTGGCAGAAATAATATATTAGCTTGATGAACTCCATTAGGAACGGTCACATCAAAATGCGAGTAGTTAATTTGTTTAGGCGGCGGTAGATACATTTGCCATATCGCCTATTTGGATAACCAATCCGCTGCAGTAGTATATTTCACCGCTGCTGCGCTAGAGAGTTTACCAATTGCTGCTTTTGCCACTACAGTATCCTCTTGGAGAATAATAAATAGATTCCATGTTGTTATTACTTACCGGCACCTAATATCGCTTTACCTTTCATCGCTGATTTTACTAACCATGAAGCCAATTTTTCTTTGAAAGATTTGTCAGTGATAGAATTCAAGGCGTGAATTAATTTCACATCTGCGAGATGTCTGTGTTGCAGATTATTGGTTTTATAAGCATCATGAGCATGACAAGCCTTATCAATGGCGTTTATTGGATATTCACCGGGTTCGGGTTCGGGATGGTATTGATCATCGAGTCTGATATCGAGTCTAGTCCCGGGTCTACAATAACTATACCCTGGAAGGTGTTTTTCTCCTGGATACTTCGCCCATGGTGTTCCCAGGAGTTTAGTTAGCTTGGCTGCAATATCACCTCCTCGTTTGTTTTTTTTTAAATCCTTGGAAACAAATCTAAATTTCTTTGTATTGAAATGTACACACTTACTAGAAAGTGCTGATCTGTTATTGCTAGTTGTAATGGTAGTCAAATCATCTGTACCAGTACGCTTCTTACATTTCACACAATATATATCCATAATATGCACATAATTTAACCTCTTAATCACAAACTCAATGTTCAGAATGGCGGAAAAACACAACAACACCTGGATGCACCCCAGATCTCGCCAATGGCACTTAATTGACTATGTAATACTACGCCAGCAGGATGCCAAGGATGTCCAAATCACCAAGGCAATGCGAGGAGCAGAATGCTGGACAGACCACAGACTTGTCAGAACTACCCTACAGCTGCACATTGCCCCTCACCACCTAAGACGTCCTAAGCTTGTGCGCACAGCCCTCAGCGTTGTCAAACTGCAGCAGCCTTCCACCCAGCTCGATTTCCAGAATAGACAAGATGACATGCTATCAACAAACGGACTGTTATGTGGAAACGCCTCTGAAAAATGGAACAAGCTCAGGGACATAATAAGAGAAACCGCAATGGCAACCATGGGTCCAAAAAAGCGAATCCATCAAGACTGGTTCGACGAGAACAACGCTACCATTGAAGATCTGCTTGCCAGAAAAAACAAAGCTTTTATGGACTGGCACAATGACACAAACTCCATCCCCAAAAAAGATCGCTTCAAATCCTATCAAGCTGAGGCTCATAGAGAAATCCCCAAGATGCATGACCAATGGTAGGAAAAGAAAGCTGATGAAGTGCAAAGCTATGCCGACACTAACAACTCCAAAGAGTTCTACAACGCCATCAAATCAATCTTCCGCCGCACAAAGTCCAGCTCTATGCCCTTGCTTGCTGCAGATGGCAGTACATTAATAACAGACATGAATGCCATTAAGGAAAGATGGAAATAGCACTTTAATCAGCTCCTAAACCTGCCCTCATCGTCAGCCAATCTGTTCTTGACCAAATACCCCAACAGCCAACGCTCAACCAACTGGATATTCCGCCAAAGATGGAGGAATTGAGAAGGGCCATTAAACAAACAACCTGTGGCAAGGCACCTGGAAAGGATGGTATCCCAGCGGAGGTGTATAAGACTCTCAGTAAACAGTCTCTGGAGGCATTCTACATTTCAGGATCTGGACGGAAGAAGAGATGCCAGATGACCTCCGTGATGCATCCATTGTGACCCTCTATAAAAATAAAGGCACACATATGGACTGCAGTAACTACAGAGGTATCTCCTTGCTTTCCGTTGCTGGCAAAATACTTGCTCGCATCTTGCTCAACAGGCTTATTGCAGCAGTGTCCGAAAATAACCTCCCCGAGTCTCAGTGTGGTTTTAACCCAGACCGCAGCACCGTTGACATGATCTTCGCAGTGAGAGTAGTCCAAGAGAAGTGCCTTGAGCAGAACATGAATCTATATGCTGTCTTCGTGGATCGGACAAAAGCTTTCGATACAGTCAACAGAGACGCACTGTTGATAGTACTCAAGAAACTTGGTTGTCCTTAGAAGTTTACCAACATCATCCGGCTCCTCCACATTTACATGAATGGAGAGATTCTCTCTGACGGTGAACCCTCAGAGAAATTCCCCATATTTAAAGGTGTCAAACAGGGTTGTGTACTTGCTCCAGTACTCTTCAACTTCTTCTTCACACAGGTACTGCCCCATGTCATACGGGACATTGACACTGGCATCTACATTAGGTATCGCCTGCATGGATCAGTGTTTGATCTCCGTCGCCTAGCTGCAAAAACCAAGACACTAGAAAGACTCATCATTGATGCACTCTTTGCAGATGACTGCGCCCTCATGGCCCATGAAGAGACTCACCGACAAGCAATCGTGGACAGATTCTCTGAAGCCTCCAACCTATTTGGAATCACAATTAGTCTAGGAAAGACAAAAGTCATCTTCCAGCCCGCCCCAAACACTGTCAATTTGCAACCCTGTTTCACCATTGGCGACACGCAGCTGAAGAATGTGGACAGCTTCAAATACATTGGCAGCACAATATCTAGTGATGGCTTTCTGGACAAAGAGATCACTGCGATGACCCAAAAAGCCAGTCAAGCACTAGGACGACTCCGATCCAAGGTCTTGCAGCACAAGGACATACGCCTGTCAACAAAGCTGAAGGTGTACAATGCAGTTGTCCTCACGTCTCTATTATATGGCTGTGAAACGTGGACACTCTACATAAGGCACATCAGTCGGTTAGAACAATTACACCAGCGCTCCCTGAGATCCATCATGCGGATCAAGTGGCAGAACCGTATCACCAACCTGGAAGTCCTTGATAGAGCCAACACAACAAGTATCGAAGCCAAAATAATCCAGGCTCAGCTTCAATGGACTGGCCATTTCATCCGCATGGATCAAAACAGAATCCAAAAGCAGTTGTTCTAGGGAGAGCTATCCCTGGGGAACCGAAACCAAGGCCGCCCTCACAAGAGGTACAAAGACAACCTCAAGACAAACATCAAATTTGCAGACCTTCAACCACTCCAGCTCGAGCTCGCTGCCTCAGACAGAAAGCATTGGCGAGCCCTGACCAGAAAAGCCTGTTCCACCTTTGAGACTGAACGTCGCCAGCGTCTTGCTGCAACCCATGAGAGACGCCACAGAAATCTATTCCAGATACCAACAACCACCGGTGTCCCATGACATGAGAGACTACCAAGAAGAAGATTTATAATAACATGAATGTAATTGATTTTTCATCTACCCGACGACGAGAACCTATTAAACACCATGCGATGTTGCCGAATTCAATGGAATGATTAAAATCGGACCATCTGGAAGTGGTAAGATTCAATTGTTACTTAATTTAATAACGAGTTGGATGAGATGGGACAAGTTGTATTTTATAGCTCCAAGTCTAGATGATCAGCGATGTTACAATGTATCAAAAGATTTTAAAAACAAAGCGGTAGAAGAATCCGCCGAGGGTATTATTGAGTGTATAACCGATATCGATGAACCACAAAGCATTGATAATATTGATGGAGGTATTTACAATTTAGTCGTATATGATGATATCATGTTAGACAATCAAAAGAATCCTGCTAAGATATTTTCCAGAGGTAGGCATAACAAAACTGACGTGATATATGTCACTCAACGATACACACAAATACCAAAAAGTGATCAGAGTTAACTGTACTATTCTTGATGTATTCAACGTGGTGTTACACATACTCTTGGAAATATTTGGCAAACTTAGTGCAGCGTAGATATGGATAATAATCGCTTTAGAAATTTCTTTAGTCGTGCTCAGTCAATCCCACATGGATTTGTGACGATAAATTCATCAGATCCTCAGACGCGATATCGTGTCGGACTTGATCAAATATTCGGTTAAAATCGTTTACTGAATCTCGTAAACGAATTGTTAACCAATAGCAGCAGAACGATAATGGCGTCCCTTTTTTTTGCCAAATGAACCCTTACGAGGAAGCCTTAGTTTACCAAATAGACATTTCAATTAAATATTTACTTGGAAGCCTCATTTTTTCAAGTAGACCTTTATATTAAATATTAACGAGAAGGAAGCCTCGTCGACGCCTATAATGTTTGTCGGATTCCCCCCCCCCCCCTCTGCTGCTTGTCTTCATGGAAATTATCCAACGAGTTGTTACTCAGTAATAGTAAATACTATTGGTAAGTCATTATTTGATGGTTCTGGCTTTCGATGAGTCAATCATTGTTAAAGAAGAATGATTTCCCAAATGTTACAAAACAGGGTTCTTGCTGATTAGATGTGGCTGACCTTGGCACCAGAAGAAAATTACAAGGATTAGTTAGATAAAATATAGCCAATACAACAGTTTAATGTAACAATAATATCTTGGAGCTACAGAACATCGTTAATTGTCCTTAGAGCTGGACACATTATTTTGTATTAGATGATGGGGTGTTGGCTGATGCGTACTGTTTTCCGCTTCAAAATAAATAGATTTTACTTTGCCTGACTCTTGAACCGCTCTAGTGACCTACTGGTTAGAGCATCCGCCGTGGGAGATGGAAGTCTTGGGTTCGATCCCCAGCCGAGTCATATCAAAAACTTTTTAAAAAATGGTACTAACAGCTACCTCACTTGGCGCTCACCATTAAGAGGTTAGTGTTAGGAATGGTCGCCCTGGTGTCATGATAATGTGACTGGGTGTGACATCATGCTACATGTCTGCGGTATTATGCCCCAGTGAAACATTCTGACTTATTATATTCGTTATAACATTTTACTGGATTATCAAATTTTATTCTGTCGGTGACAATCAGATTTTTGTGGTTCGGGTATTTGATAAGCTGTCCGAGGTGGGATTTCAGGCCAACCCAGTATTGTTCTTATAGAACTCTGATAGATATCTTCAACATAACCAGGTGAGTTTATCTCGATAGCAGATGATAACGTCGGCTAGTGGACCGTTATAGCGATTTTCGATTCTGCTCCAGTAATGGATTTTATTCTACGCTGAAATTCGGCATTGATTTGTTCGATTTGGTACGACCCAGATGGTATCTAAACGACGTTCCAGTCTGGAGTCCCGTCTTGTTTATTCTTATTCGCAAATACCAAGAAAGTATTCGGTTGTTGACCGCCAAATGCTACTGACCTAATATTAGGCCAACTATGGTATACTCGTAGTTTTGCTAACGCGATCTCCTTTACCGGAATCGGAGTAGGGAAATTCACACTCAATTCAGGATTCGTTGAGGTTATTGAGATCATGCTGGTTTGTATTGGCTTTGTGTTCCCTACTAATCGTTGAAGTAGTTCTTGCGGTGTTGTCATTTTTATTATATTCATGTTGTCGCTCTAATTTTGACATCGCGGAATCATAAATACTTACCATCGCTGATAACTTACTATCAGATATTAATGTATAATCGAGCGACGACGATATCAACGAGGATAATTGCGAGTACGCGGTTGATTCAACATGAAATTTAATTATGTAGTCTTGCAGTTTGCGTTGGCTGTATGATAATATTTTTTTTTTGTTATTATCGAAATAATTAACGCGATTGTTGTCGCAGCGGATATGCCAATTTGAACAGCTATCGGGGCAATCATTGTTACCGAAGATAGTATTATACCATATCCGGTGAGTACACCACTCACCGAGTACACGGTAACATCAACTGCGGTGATTTTTCGTCGGTATTTTTTTATTTTTATTCGATACTCCTCAGTGAGTGTTTTGAGTTAAGTTTGAAATTCTCTGACCTAATCATAGCGATACTGAGTTACCGATGGTACCGTTGAGGACGACATTTTATTTCAAAGTCAGTTTACGATTTTAATTTAGTTGTTTACTCAAATCCGCTATGAATTCCACATACCATGATACCGAAACCCTAACCAAATTTTTCTCAGCGGATGCTATCGCGAATTGTTCGGTTGTATCCTTGTCGATGATAGTTGATATCATGTTGTTGACCCAAGATGAACTCGACGATGATATATTAAATTGAGTCGGTTTCACTAGTGTTAATCGATAAATACCTTTGACGGTTGCAGTAATATCTAATTTGTTGTTTGCAGGTGTCCACTCAAATGATCAGTGTTGGATCGTGTATACTACGTTGTTGGTTTTCGCATGAGGGATTTTTGCTTTTTCAACGATTTTTATGATCCTCGTTGCATCATCCTTGATTGCCTCGATGGTGTTTTTCATTTCTTCTAGTGATTTCTTAATATCAGGAAGTTTTATGTCGAGTTTATCCAACGTCGTTGCACAAAATTTATCGATGATATTTTTACGAAATAATGTAAACGTTTCAACGTAATCTGCATATTTGCTTTGAAGTGTTGCTAGTTTCAACATAGAATCTTTCATCGTTGTGAGCTTCGGTGTGGTCACCGGTGGATTTCCAAGGAAATCTAATAACGGCTTGTCAATATTGTTAACTCGTTCCAAGAATGTTGAAATGAGTACACCCGATTTGAGTTTACCCTGATCGGAAAACAACGCGATAGTGCCATCGGTTATACCACTTTGTTTAACTAAAATATCATCCGGGGAAACATTACTAGATTTCAATTTACCTGACGATCTTGAAATACAACTATTTCATTGGGATCAACACTTGCTAAGTTCAACGTCTCAGCTATTTCATCTTCGATTATTTTTTTTATATCATCGGTTGCAGTGCCATCGGCGGAGGGTTTCTTCGACGGTAATAGAGGTCCCCAAATATCAATCATGTTATTCTGTATAATCTCTCTCTAAAATCTCTTCGTTGCAAAATCATCGATGCCGCCAGCGATTACAAGTGTATTCATTTACGACAACTAGTGGTGGTTTTCCAGATATTGAAATAGCGTTGGGTACATTTAATACTTCGCTGCCACATATTGGTGGATCATTCATTTGTTGTGTTGGTAGAATACCAGCGAGGAGTTTTTAAGCGGTTTATATAGCGGTTAAATTCCTTCGGAAGTGCTAAACCATATGAATCAAAATAAACAATTGCACCTGGATCCATCGCGTATGCAACCAGTGGGTTCCGGATCCGGTGCTGTTATCCAGATTAATGATGCCGGTTTCAGCGCTGTTTGGTTGTGCCGGCAACTGATCTTTCATAAAGACACATCTGAAGTTTTTAATCGCGTGTTTTTTTTAGCAGCATCGAGTAAATCAAACTTGGACAACGGAGTCATAGACTCTCCAACTAGTAAACCGGTCCTAGTCTTAGACCATTTCCGCTGTACCATGAATACGGGGTTCCTGGTAGTCTTAGAACCTTTCCCTTTTTTATATTCCTTCCCAGTTGCTTTCTTTAGTGCCATTCCTGCCGAGGTACCAACGGCTCCTAACGCCGCCGCTTTAGCTAACGCTGGGGCAGTTTCCTCAATCAACGCTGGAAACCGCAGCTAACAATGGAAATATACCGCCGTGTTTTTTCGTATTAGCAATTGTTGCTGCAGAGAGTTTAATTCGAATTTATTTTTCTTCTTTGAGCGCGTCCTTGAATTATTTTGTTTGATTAGGTTTCAACGATAATTTTTTTGCGCCGCCAGTCATCCGATTAGGTTTCAACGTGATTGTAGTCCCACATTTTTCAGTTGCTGATGATTATAGTTTCTTAATTTGATTTGGAGTTAGCGTAACACTAATACCATCATATGGCATTATACAATAACAGATTGATCTAATTGTTACCTATTTTCCATTGGTGCATCTACCACTCTCATTCTTACGCCAAGAGGCATTGATTTGTCGCTGAGAATGACAGCAACCGCTCTGTAATTAAACATCAGCAAGGGCTACACGAGCTCTAAAGTGTATATCAACGACGGATTGTCTTGTTAAGTCAAGATGTTCCAGCGAAAAGTAATAGATCGGATACAGATTTTTAAAATCCAATTGTGATATTTGTAATCCGGTATCAACATTCTGATCGCGTGCCATATATGACAATAGACGATGATACACGCGTGAAATATAATTGTTATCATAATCAAGTTGTGTATCCTCGGATGGTTCCTGTTGGCCGTTTTTTCTCAGCGAGACTTATTTAACGCCTAACTGATGAAATATCATATGGCTACGTGTTTGATTTTCTAATCGCGTTCTATCCTGTAGCGCAATAAATATATGACGCGGACTTGAAATGCCTTGTCGCGCTGCCAGGTGCCATGTAAATGTACCAGTAATATCAGAATCTATAGTATCTGTGGACACCGATAACCAACTCAGCAACGATTTTCCTCCTTGGTCCATAAATGATAGCAATCGCTCCTCTGTGGTGATTGGTGGAGTCAACACCGGCATCCACAGTAATAGTTTAAATAATCTAACTTTACCATCAGCAACATTAGCACCTCGCCAAATTGCACCATTATCAGTACCCGTTCGCACGAGTGCTACCGCATGTTTCGCTCCATATATAACGTTTCGAACATTTCTGCAGAATCCAAATATATGATGCAGTGGAATCGCGCATGAGAATCGTCGATGTTCTCTTTGTAGCATGAATTTGCGTGTTGCATATCCTAGATTGTAATCGAGATTAGCGCCTCTGACAATATCTAACGCAGAGCCTAATCTACCTCCTATAAGTTAAGGGGTATTGGGGTAGCCTACAGCAGCATCTGCAGTATCTAGCGGTGTCCGTATTTTAATATGCGGGATATGATCAGCGTTATTAGTAATATCCTTAGCGAACATCATAGATGGACATGCCGATCTCGTATAATCGTCGGAGTATCTTGCTTACCCTATTATTGTTGTGGCAACATCAACATCATTCTCAATGGTATCAATTATTTTCTCCATCAATGAGATATCTAGCGCTAGTAAATAACGCCATGATCCCATTATTGACAAAACCCACTCGGACAAGTGAGTCATTTGCATATGTTGTATAAGCTGCGACATTTGTTACAAGTTCTCCTTCTACTTCAATAAACGCTTTAGCGGTTAGAAAATATATACTGGTATTATGAACTTGAAGTTCAATTCTTGATCGAAGATCTGGTTGTATTGCGTGATAGGCATACAATTGATAATCACGTACAGAATTATCCTTGTCCACTGGGGAGTCCCTATCAAACACTGGAACAGGTGACCGTTTGAACATTTTATTATATTTATCAGCGTTTAATTCATCGACGTCGACGACCCCATCGTGGTTTTAAACCACTTCCCGCTATCATATTTGCGGTTATATTATCTTGGGCGTTAGTCACCAGCGACGCTAGTTTCTGATTCACTGCGTTATTTATTATTTTACTAACACTTGCGGAAATTTCCGCTGTAGATGGCAGTGGTCCCGGTTTCCTTCGTCGCCGAACTAGCGCTGTTAGTTTATCCTTCGCGGCTGAAAACTCTTTCCCGGCAACATCTCCAACAGCGCTAATACCCTTATCACGAATAACATCAATGGCTTTCATCGATAATTGTTTTGCTAGCGACGCTACTTTTGGAGCCATTCTTGCAAATAACCCTGCAATTGTATTACCGAGACCGTCACCATAGTACGCCTTATAAACTGGAAACCGCGAGTTTACTACATAGGCGCTGGTTGGTTTATCATGGTTGTAGTGTATTTAAATGATATTTATCTAATGAAAAATCCAAGGATTTTCAGTCGTGATGATTAATCACTATGATAACTACCATGGTTAGCACCATGGTGGTGAAAATCCGTAGGATTTTCCACTAACTCACCAATGAAATCTCGATATGTTGTGATATCCATGATGCCACCTTGGAATAACTGCAGGCAGATATCAGCCGCTTCATTATTTATTTCCGGTGAGTTATTTCCAGCTCGTTTTCCTCCGATGAGAACTTCTAATCGTGATATATCACCAAGAACATAACCAGGACAACTAACTAAACCACTACCCGAAATTCCACTTGGAGTTCCACTTGAATATGCACTAGCGAATTTTCCAGTCGTACCAGTTGCACACTGTGAAGAGGATTGTGTTATATCAAACAGTTTTGATTGTTCTGGTAATCTAAGAAATCTAGGAGCTGATTGTGTTGTTGTAGATAATTCAGCTTTTTCTATTGCTTCTATATATTCCCTATACGTAGCATCTATTTTCGATGCCTGAGATGCACCTGTTAATGCACGATATAACCCCTCATACCAGTTTTTTTATCAGAGATTTTATAATCTTCGTGGATATAATTTTTTCTCTGATGAAAACTCCTAACGACGAAATCAGCTAATTCTTCTATATTAGTGAATATTTAACTTTTTAATTCATTTAATTTACCCGGGTGGAATTTATCATTGAATGCAACTCGTCGACTAGCAATATCATCTTCTTCTTCTTCTTCTTGTTCAAGTGGTTTAGATGGTGGTCTAGTAAATTCTTCTTCAAGTTTTTCAAGAAGTTTTCGTTCTTGTCGTTCTCGTTTTTTTTGTTCTTGTTCTTGTTTTTTTTTTCTTTTGCGGCAGTTATTATTTCACCAGAAAGTGTTTTTAAAGATTGTTTTGTTTGCTTGAATCTTCTTGCTATTTTTTCAAGTTCACCAATAAGAGGCTTTTCTTTTTTTTTCTTTTTTCCCCAGTCTCGGGGTCATCTCCTCATATAGCTCGCTCTACATCTCTCGTTGCTTTAGTAATTGGTCAAAATAACTCTTCAGATCCCACTGAAAAGTCAGTTTGAAGATTCTGCCTGGCTTTAAGTTTATTTCTGACGGAATTTCGTACGGGAATATAATTTCTAATTGACGCTAACCTCTCTCTCTCTCGCTAATCGAGTGGTTGATGCTTTGTTTGCCATTATTGAAACAGTAAAGCAATTTCCAATTTGAATCTCGAAGAGATTTTCATGTACGACGTAGTGATTTCAACAATTTAACCCGACTCAAATAGACAAGCATCAATGAAAAATGACAAACAAACATTCACTACTATATTTTTCAGTTTCACCATGGCAATTTACTTCCTTGTTGTTTGATATTTCAGTTGAGCGCATATACCTTTCCATGGATTGCAACATCTGTCACATGCAGCGGTGTATTTATAGCGAGAATTTTACTAACGCGCTATACATGTCAAATCTTTAGTTATACAACCAGAGGTATCTAAAGAGAGCTTTCATTTTTTTGAATTAAAGCTCGTATATTTCTAATCTTCGAATTTACCTCCTTTCTCAATTCATAATCTCGACCCAATTCCTTTCGAATTCCCTCTACGGTAGTAAATAGCGGGACAAACACACTTACATTACTACAAAATGCAAGAGAGTCTCGAATGGAAATCTGTTTTTTTATCAGCGTATATTTCTTTGGCAGCATATATTTGTTAGTTATAATACCGTATTATATATCTTGAAAATCAGACATAATTTGGTCAGGGTTTAAATTGTCAGACAATTTAATTTCTTGTTTTTTCAATTTATAAATCTCGGATATAATCTTATCAATATTTTCAGAGTTCATTTTATATAATTATATATATTTCTAATATAAAAAATATATTTTTTTTTCAAAAATGAACCCCGTTCGTGGTAAGTTGTTGTATCTTCTTACTCACACCAAGGGATAGTATACGATGATATATGATGATGAATCATGTCCGTGCTCAGGTGTTAAACCATCTTAGTACGTCCAGAGATTATGTGATTATCAGCCCCATTTGGGTACCTCAGGTGTATTTTCATCGGAGGTCCCCAGAGGTTACATATACGACAACACATATCATAGGGTCCAGTCAGGTTTATTTTCATCTAACTGTTTTCAGAGGTCATGAAACGTATTCACGTAAGAGTAAGTCTAATTCGCCAAATAGCTGGTTAGACCCACAAGAAGATACGTTTGATGAATGGACAGCACAAACAATAGATTATATATCACGAAGCATATTCCCCTAAGAGTGAATTTAACTCGTCAAATAACGGGTTATAATCACAAGAGGATATGTTAAGCGAAATCGAGTTTTTATGGTAGTTGTATAATGAATGACGTCAATGATGTGGTATTTGATAATGGATGATAAGGGGACGGCACAAGACAATACTACATGTAACATTAAATGAATGATGTGGTATTTGATAATGGATGATAAGGGGACGGCACAAGACAATATTACATATAATATTATATGAATGATGTGGTATTTGATAATGGATGATAAGGGGACGGCACAAGACAATACTACATATAACATTAAATGAATGATGTCAATGAATGATGACACCCCTACATTCAAAAATTGCAACCACTATACCCCACCCACAAAGTCACCCTGGGTTGAATGGAAAAAATCGTTCACACCACGGTTCGGTGTGGTTGGTATATGCGGTTGCATTTGAATTTCGGAGGTGCTCCCCCTCCCACCCCCCCAATACAAACCATCTTTCGGTGCCCGTTGGCAATAATGCCTGTTACGGGTTTTGAACCATTTGCGTCAGTATAGCACCGCGACACGTTACCGATTGAGCTAATGGTTTTTATACAAGCATATGCGCTTGAATATAAAATAAACTAATACATTGAAACGTGAACAGATGTGATGTACGTCAAACGCATATGAATTATAGATACCACATTCACCTTTTTTTGAATTTATATATTCACTGACAACATAAAGCAGAGCCGAGCATTTGTAAACACTGCATATTTGATTCATTTTCAGATAATTGCACTAACTGTTTGAGATGTGCAAATCAATCGCGAACAGATGTGACACTGGCGGTTATACCTGTAGACCACCGATCAATAACTTGCTCGGGCTGACTGTACTGTACAAAGAATGATGTGGAATATATAGGACATTAATCTATATATCTTTGTTATATTTACTGACAATATTAAAGCAGAACCAAAAAAAAAGAAAAAAAAATACAGCCGTTTGTAAACACTTCATATTTAATTCGTTTCCCACAAAATAGATTATACTTCTTCTGCGAATCGTGACAGTTAAAAATAAATCGGAAAATCCATTAGGATATGTAACTGTTTCATAAGCCGAAACATATACCCGGACGAGTTATCTCCCTAAATACCAAATAGTATTAAACACGATTAGATATACGAAAACTGAATCTTGTTGTTAAAACGATTTGAAAAGGCGAAATGTTGTATTTCTTCTGCTACAAAATATATCGATGATGAGCAAATAACAAAATACCTACCGGCTGCAGTTATAGATTGAAATATTTTGTCTTCATTGGTTACTGTATTAAATGATTTTGCAGGTCTCTTCCCAATTGATTTACAAGTACCAGTCTTTCCTCGTTTTAAATTCTCACTCTGTGTAACAGCTTCTAGATTATCTAAAAAAATATCAGTCTTAATACTATTTAAATGATCGATAACAAAATCATCTTCGACCAATCCGTTAAACACTTCATACACGAAACGATGGCAGTAATATTTCTTCTTTCCAGCGCCAAACATCAAATTATCCCTGATTAGACATAAAACCAACTTGCTTCTTCAATCTGCGGTTTCTGATAATACCATCGCGGGAGGATTCGTAGTTTGCAATCACGGGGTGCGGTTGGAATTCTTGGTTCATTCATATACTATACTATTGTTTGTCTAATTAATTATTTGATTGAAGTATGATATTACTTGAGAATCTCCCAATATAATATTGAGCAGTTCTTATAATTTTGTTCTTGACAACGTCAAGTACAAAGGTAGAGTCATTGATGGAGTTCATAGTGGAATCGTTGATTCTCTTATCATAATAACGCCTAAACTCTCTGTATCGTTTGCCACCACAACTGAGACATAATTGTGATATTCCTCTCACCCCTATCCCACATCGTAAGCAGGGTGAAGGCCCATAACTACCTTTGCAAACGCTTTGCATATGATACCCATAGAACTCCTTTCTGCATGGTTTATTACATGGGGTTATTGATCCAATCATAAGCCATTTGCAATGATTCATTATATAATAAATTCTCTATTTAAAAACTTGTCTTAATTATAGCATAAAGGTGTTCGAGAGATTATCGAACATTAAGCCTTGGAAAAATGCTAAATTTAATCTCGATAGAGTCTCTGATACACCAAAGAGTCTAACAGGTGATATAACTATATTGGGTAAAATCCGTGATTGTTTTAATGAATTCAAGCGCGATGGAGCATCTCCCTGTTGGTCAACATTTCGAATTGATGGTAGCGTTGATGCTACCATGAATGACGAAAACGCAGCCAAGATAATTTCACCTCTTGGTCACAAAAAGTATTTGTTTGAGTAAAATTCATTATTCGTTCGGAAAACCGAGATTGGATTATCAGAGATAAATTCGAACCAATCTTGAAGGATAAAAGAACCGTCATTGTGAGTCAAGATTCCAGACCAGGAATTCTGACTGGAATTGATAAACCATAATACGAGAGATCCTATCCCGTGACAGCAGTTGTTTATGGGATATATCCGTTAAATGATAAACCGAGTATTGAAAAAATAAAACCCATGAAACTGTCATTGATGACTTCATCAAGGGTGAATTGTGTAGCAGAACGAATATCAGAAAACTTCACAAATTATGCGCAGCTTGGAAACAAATTGACTGATCTAAGACGCCAAAAAATAAATGATTGAGAATTAACAGTTAGGGAAAACGGAGAATCGATTCAGGATATAGCCAAATTAGAAACATAATTAAGATTTCCAATAACCATAGCGACGATAACCGGCGAGATATTGCACGAATCGAAATATAAATCGAAAGGAACCCCAATTAAAATTGATCATAACGAACACGCATGGACATCTGCAGTAACAATATTCCCGCGAAATGGAACAATAAAATATATAACCATGGAATTTTCTCCAGAATTCTCTGAGGAATAATTATTTGATTTTATTTGCCAGTTGAGTAAAAACGATCATGTGTCAGTGTTGTTACTTCACAGTGCTAAAAGCCCAGAGGATGCATTCGATCAATTTGTAAGACCCGATGGAGAATTATACCGTACCGAAGCACTCCATGACAAGATGAAAAAACTAGCTCGTAGTTTCTCAAAGAATTTCGACGACGAACACATATTAACAAATTGCTTTACAATTCCGTCGCTTGCAGCTCATTTTGCGAGAAAGAGAAACTCGTGGAAACCAGCGTGAGCTGAATTTTTATCAGACATCAAATCAGGCTGCATTGAATATAACCACGGCGGATTATGGAATACAAAATACGACCCTAAAACTATTATTTCGGTTGATATAGTCGCGTGTTACCCAGGGAGTTTTCTCGGGTACGGAGAATGCGCTAAGTACTTTAAACGGTTTGGACATCCCACTTATAAGATGGCCCGCGTTGCGATTAATGGACCACTGCCACATTTTGATTTAACCGGATTTGCTCGTGTGGTAACATTTGAATTGGCTAAAGGACTTCATCCGTGCTGTTATGTCTGGATTGGTAGACACATGTTTGAAAAACATTGGATGCCAATAGTGCTGTTATGGTATATTATCTATTGTAGCATGTTGATATCGCTGATTGTCGGTGAAGTAATTATATCCTATCAGCCACAGACTGAAGTCTGGTTACCACAACCTGATCTAGATAGTATAATCAGCGAACAACGAAAACAATTCCCGTCCCTCGAGGAAGAATAGATCATGAATTGGTCCAAACAGTTATTTGAAATCAGAAACAAAGATGCAAAAGATCTTGATAGAAGAATAATTGGTAAGTTCACTCAAGGTGGTAAATACGACAATACAAGATATTCTTCACGGGTGATTATAGATAGCGCTGAATACGATTTTATAATCGCGGATGTAACATCTAAGGGTATATATGTCGATCGTAAAGTCGCTTTATTGTCGATGGAACGAAATTGGGTACAATTGTTACTTACAGCGATGGACACATTCTTCAGTATACACATTTGAGGGTATCTATGCTGGCTTATGCTTCTATCAATTTATTTTCGATGATAAATAGATTTCCTAACACCGCAGTTAGAGTTGCCACTGATTCATTTTATATAGACATGAAACACAGCAACGCAGTAGCTGAATTCACTAATTCCGACGAAAGTTGGGGATTACGGAGAACTAAGCGGGAAATACCGTGTGATTATTCAAAGTCAGCAGATGTTAGGATTGAAGATAAGTATTTGAAAAGCAACCTGTGTTCAGAACTATCTAACGCACCGCAGATATCTGATCCAATATGCAGATATAAAACAGTTTATTCAAACGGTTGTGGCGGGTCAGGAAAGACGACTCGCGCGATTGAGTTATTTCGTGGCAAATCAAACATGATTGTACTAGCACCAACACACAGACTTGCCAGAGAGATGAAACAACGAGGAATTAATGCTTGTACTTATCATAGTTTCTTTCGATGGAAAGGTGACGAATGGACTCCTGAACGAATGGGTGAGAAATTTATTCCTGAAGTCGTAATTTGGGATGAGATATGCACTGTGTCTTTAGATATATTACAAAGACTTCTTATTGCACGCGAACACAAAAGTGATAATGTGCGGCGATCATGGCCAACAACGTCCATTTGTCGGTTTATCACCTCATAATTGGCTAAAAATGTTGTAGACTATTATGAAGAAATTAACACTGATGATAGAGCCCTTGAAGAACAATTACGCGAGTTCAAAAAACTAATCAGATTACAATCGGATAGAATCCAATGTGAAATAGCGCGTGAAATAATTTCGGAAACTCCCATGAATGATTTTTGGGAAACGTGGAGACCAAACGATTTGATAATCGCAAGTAGAAAGATAGTCAGGGACACACTTCAGATGAAGTTTTTTGAATTGCATCAAGAAAAATATGCAACGCTTCAAGTGCCTCTCTGTTATAGGCTTTCGGATACACGAAAACAAAATATCGAAGTTGGCATTCCAGGACAACGTGAAAAGCAGAATTTAGTGTTAAATGATATTGTGCTGGTTGATATCAGCGTCGTCGAATATGCATTACGCGCTGATAAATCCCCATGGAGGCTAGGTTACGCAGCGACGATACATTATTCACAGGGATTAACTATATCCGATACAATTGTTTAGATATTAGATAATCACATCGAATGGTCGAATTTAGTTTATATCGTAGTATCCAGAGTACGAAGAATAAATCAGATTCGAAGAATTGTTTTAGATGATAATGACAATACAATCAATGATATTGTCAGCGTCAAGGACATAATCAGAAAAAAAACTATCTGGTTATAAGCAACAGGATAAAAAAGTATAATAAAGAATTTGACATTGACGCTGAATTAATTATTTAACTAAACACATCAACAGAATAATCACTGCGCGAGTTGCAATTGTTTAATGAGTTGGTGTTGGTCGGATCCTCGCCAGTTGACAGTGGATAGAAAAGATAGTAGTATTGGTCATACCGATAATGTGATGCTGACTTGTCTTGAGTGCAACAGACGAAGAGGTGTTAGTTAAGACCACGTGGGGGTAATTGAGTATCCTCGTGTATCACTTGTAGTTGTTGTCGAGTAAATCCTCGTTGAGGAGCAGTTGAATCCAGTCTAAAGATTGCTGGATCGACCCGTGGATCGAGTTATGCCGAATATTTTATGCGTGGTAACACTCCAAATAGGATCACTAGGTCTCTTTTCACCACATTCGAGCACTCATGGTTCGTATAAATATCTTACAGTGACATTACTGAGAACTGGTTGTTTTGAAAAATCTTTTTGTGATTGTATGGGTATATACTTCTTTTTAATGGCGTTGTTATGTTTCATATTAATTGTTCGAGTAATCTCGTTATTCAGCGCGGTAATTACACCTAGTAATCTCTTGACCCATTCACGAGATCGTTTATGTTAAATAAATTCCTTCGCGTATTGATATCCAATAATCCGCTAGGCAAGCGTCCAATTAAATCGTTCAACAATTGCCTGATTGCGATGCAGTGCAGTATGCCCTCGTCGTAACGCGGTATTATGATTCTTCATTTTTAATAGAACCTCACCCTGAAATTCCTTGCCAGGATCAACTTGTAGTAGATTTGGCCTGTGCAGGAGACCCCTTCGATAAATCCTTTCAAACGCAGTTGATGATTTTGTTTTTAACGGTTCTGCTTGCTTGTATCGACTCGCAACACCAACTATGGTTAGCGCTTATTTGTAACCACCATCATGCGGCATAAATAATATATCAGCTTGATGAACTTCATTGGGAACAGTCACATCAAAATGCGAATAGTTAATTTGTTTAGGCGGCGGTAGATAAATTTGCCATATCGCCTGTTTGGATAACCAATTAGTCGCGGTGGTATATTTTACCTTCGCGCCACTAGCTATCTTACCTATTGCTGCTTTACCCTTCTAGTATCCTTTTGGAGAATAATAAATAGATTCCATGTTGTTATTAATTACAAGCACCTAACATCAATTTACCTTTCATAGCTGACTTTACTAACCATGAAACCAATTTTTCTTTGAAGGATTTATCAGTGATAGAATTTAACGCGCGAATCAATTTCACATCTGCGATATGTCTGTGCTGCGAATTACTGCTTTTATAAGCAACATCATGAGCATAAAACGCCTTATCAATGGCGTTTATTGGATATTCACCCGGTCGGGGTTGGTTTTGATCATGAAGTCGGATATCGTGTCTGGTCCCAGGCCCACAATAATTAGATCATGGAAGGTGTTTTTCTCCTGGATACTTTGCCCATGGTGTCCCTGGAAGTTTACTAATTTGCTGCAGTATTACCTCCTCGTTTTTTTTAATCTCTTTGATTTATCAAGGGAAACAAATATAAATTTCTTTGTACTGCATTGTACACTCTTACCAGAAAGTGCTGATCTGTTATTTTTTGTTGTAATCGTCAAGTCATCTGTACCAATACGCGCCTTACACTTCACACAATATAGATTCATAATTTATATATAATAACATGAATTTAATTATTTTTTCAGCTACCCGACGACGAGTACCAATTAAACACCATGCGATGTTGCCAAATTCAATTAGAATGATTATAATGGGACCATCTGGAAGTGGCAAGACACAATTGTTACTTAATTTAATAACGAGATGGATGAAATGGGACATGTTGTATTTGGTAGCTCCAAGTTTAGATGATCAGCGATGTTACAATGTATTAAACGATTTTAACGATAAAGAGGTAGAAGAATCCGCCGAGGATATTATTGAGTTTATAACCGATATCGATGAAGCACTAAACATTGATGATATTGATGGAGGTATGAACAACTTAGTCGTATTTGATGATGTCATGTTAGACAATCAAAAGAATCCTGCTAAGATATTTTCCAGAGGTAGGCATTAAAAAACTGACGTGATATATATCACTCAACGATACACACAAATTGCGAAGGTAATCAAAAATAACTGCAATATTCTTGCCGTATTCAACGGAGTCGATACACATACGCTACGAAATATTCACCAGACTTGGTGCAGCGGTGATATGGATTATAATCTCTTTAGAAATTTCTTTAATCATGCTCAGTCAAACCCGCATGGATTTGTAACGATAAATTTACACGACCCGAGATCAATATATCTTGTCGAACTTGATAAAATATTCGGTTAGCCCATAGCAGCAGAGTGGGTGGCTACAACGACAATGGCGTCTTCGAGCAAGCGTTGGTTTGCCTCGTCGACGCCTTTTTTTACGATTTCGAGGAAGCCTCAGTTTACCGAATCGACGTCTCCAAATAATGTTTTTCCGATTCACTTTTCGAGGTAGCCTTAGTTTGCCGAATAGACGCCCATAAAAAGTTGTCCGATTCGCATCCTTTGCTGTTACAGGCGACCAAATACAACAGTTAGATCGAGATTTCATAACGGTGATTAGTTGTAGTCGAGATCAAATTATGCAAATTGTATATTTTTGCCTGCGTGTTGAAGAGTTAATATGAATATTAAACAGGTGATATTAACCTACAAACAACTCTATCATTGTATTAGCACAAGATAAACTTTAAGGTTATCAATGCTGTTTTTAAAACTTTGATATCTATCACTGTTTGTAACCAAGTATGCTGATTTTACCTGTCCTTTTGACTTTATTTTTTTAACTCCTTGATTTTACAATGATAAAAATGAATAAAATAACCAAAAACTATCCACCCACCCCATAAACTACTATTATACTTTTGTGTAGTCCATTGATAGAATGCTAATGTTTGCCGCGTTATTGATAAAACCTGTATAGGCTTTTGTTCTGGTTGAGTAACCGCACGTTTTCAACAGGTATTTACACATGTCGATGTATTGTGAGAATTTTACCTGTCCATTGAAGTATTATATACTTACAAATTACTCGGCTGAGGTAACAAGTTTGGGAATTTTCAGTTTCGCGGACAAACATTTTAATATTTCTAATTTTTTAATTAATTTCGCGTTTGGTTTGATATTAATGTCCCAATTTTTTTCTAAATTTTTCCACAATAGTAAATAACGGGATAAGCTTGTTTATATCATTTTCTTTGAACGAATCATAAATGACCTGTTGGATACGTTTAATACATGCATATGACGTAGGTAATGTGTATCTATTCCGTTGAATGTTATCTTGTATATCTTCATAATCGGAAAGAATCTGGTCACAATTTAACTTATTTGACAATTGAATCCCTTGACTTTTCAGATTTGATATTTCAGATATAATCTGTTTAATATTTTCATAATTCATATATTCAATATAATTATATATTTATACTAAAAAAAATAAAAAATATATATATTTCAAAAATGAACTCTGTCCATGATAAGATGTTTGTCATCTTAGCACATCCAGAGATATTTTCCGATTATATATGATTATGTGTGAACCCCGTCGTGGTAAGTTGTTTTATCATAAAGCTCACGTCTAGGGATATTATGCAATGTTATACGATGAACCCCATTGTTCGCCTCAGGTGCCATCCACATCGGAGACGGATAGAGGTTATATATATACGACAATACGGTACCACTAAACATAATCCCGCGAAGATATCTAATTCGTTCAACAACGGGTTAGAAATCTAAGAGGTTATGCTTAGGGAATGGACGTCACACATTATATACAAATATACATATATACATATATACATAGATACATATATACATATTATTTACATTAGACTGAATGAATGGATTAAATACAATGAATGACGTCAATGGCGTGGTATTGTATGAATGGATTATATGCAATGAATGAAGTCAATGGCGTGGTATTATATACATAATGAATGAAGTCAATGGCGTGGTATTATATGAATGGATTATACACAATTAATGAATGGATTATATACAATGAATGACGTCAATGGCGTGAATGAATGAAAGATAACGAATGAATGAATGATAATGAATGATAAGAACGGGGGCGGGTCTACATTCATACATGACCAATCATTACAACTCAGAGAAAATCCCAGGTTGTATGAATACAAAAGAAGTACCCATACACAGTGGATAGTGCATGGGTTGTAATGATCGCTGTATGATTTTCGACCGCTTAAAACCCCCAGTAATATAACAGGCAATATGGTATATAAGCTGTTTATACATGAAAAACAAAACACAGAGGTGTGCGATTTTATTCATTGTTGTGTTTTATACTAATCATTGACAAGGCTGAAGTAAGACCAAATACTTGTAAAAATACAAAAAAAATGAATACTCTACGTGTTTGATTTGTTTTCTTACAAAAAGAAAATAATTGATTATATCTGCTGAGAATCATGACAGCAAAATCAACCAACCAAAAACTACCATCGAAATTAGGTGACACATCAAACAAATCGAGATTACCTCTCTTTGTTAAGCCGTAATATACCTAAACGAGTTATTCCCATTAATGCTATAAAATATATATAGTTAGACATAAGTAAACTTAATGCTGTTTTTAAAACGATTTGAAATCACTGATTGGGTTATTCCCTCTGCAACAAATCGTACTGAGGTTCCACAAATACCAAAATATCTACCGGCCCTATTCATAGATTGAAATATAATTTCTTCGTTTGTTGCTGTATTAAATGATTTTTCAGGTCTCGCAATTTTTGAATTTTTTCCAGTTCCTCCTCGTTTTAAATCCTCACTCTGTGTAACAGCTTGTAAATTCGATAAATAATTATGTCTTAATACAATTTATAGGACCAATAACAAAACCATCTTTGATCAATCCAATCAAACGATGATTAAGATATTTCTTCTTTCCAGCAGTAAATCTCAAATACCCCTGATTAATCACATCACCGACTGGCTTCTTGAATCTAAGGTTTTTGACAATGCCATCAAGGGATTCCTCTTAATTTGCAATCACGGGATGCGGTTGAAATTCTTGGTTCATTTATATACATAATACTATTATTTGTCTAATTAATTATTTGCTTGAATTATCACTTTGGAATCTTTCAATGTAGTCTTGAGAAGTTATTATAATTTTTTCGTTGACAGAGTCAAGGACGCAGTCAGAGGTAGAGTCATTGATGGAGATCTTGATTGAGTTTTTAACTCTTTTATCATAATAACGCTTCAACTCTCTATACCGCTTACCACCACTACCGAGACACAACTGCGATTTTCCTCTCACTCCTACCCAACATCGTAGGCACTGCAAGGGCCCATAACTTCCTCGACGAAAACTTTGCATATAATACCCACATAATTCCTTTCTGCACGATTTGTTACATGGCGTTACTGATCCAATCCTGAGCCATTTGCAATGATTCATTATATAATAATCTCTCTATTTAAATACTTTTTTTTAATTATAGCTTGAAGGAGTTCGAGAGATTATCGAAAATTAAACCTTGGAAAAATGCTAAATTCAATGTTGATAGAATCTCTCATATACCAAAAAGTCTAATAAGTGATAGAACCATGTTGGGTACAAAACGTGATTGTTTTAATTAATTCAAAAGCGACGGAGCAGCTGATACGTGGTCCACATTTCGAATTATTGATGATGATGATGTCATCGTACCCACAATCGATGCTACCATGAACAAGGAAAGAGCAACTGAGATAATTTCACACCTTGGGGGAAAAAAGTATTTATTTAGAATGAAATTCATTATCGAAGAGGAAACCGGAAAATGGATTACCAGAGATAAATTTGAACCTATCTTGAAAGATAAAAAAAACTGTTATTGTGAGTCAAGATTCCAAACCAGGAATTCTGACTGGAATTGACAAACCATACTACGAAAGAGCTTATCCTGTAACAGTAGTTGTTTATGGGATATATCCGCTAAATTATAAACCAAGTATTGAAAAACCAGCACCTATGAAAACTTCGTCAAGAATGAAATGTGAAGGAGAACCAATAATATAACACTTGACTAATGCATCCCGGGGGAACAAATTAACTGATATATGGCGTAAACAAATAACCGAATGGGGACTGACAGTGAGGGAGCACTGGGCAACAATTCAAGACGTGGCAACGTTGGAACGATTATTAATTTCCAATATTGGTAGCTACGATAACAGGAGAAGTATTATACGAACCGAAATATACATCGATAGGAGCTCAAATCGAAATTATTGACCATAACGAACACGTATGGACATCCGCAGTAAAAATATTTCCACGGGATATGAACCATAAAGTATATACCCGTGGAGTTCTCCCCGGAACAGTTTATTTAAACGGTTGCGGTGGGTCAGGAAAGACGACTCGTGCGATTGAGTTATTTCAAACATGATTGTGCTAACACCGACCCATAGACTTGCCAGAGAGATTAAACAACGTGGGGTAAATTAATGTACTTATTACAGCTTTTTTCGATTGAAAGGTGACGAATGGACTCCCGATCTAATGGGTGAGAAATATATTCCTGAAGTCATAATTTGGGATGAGATATGCACAGTGTCGTTGCATGTATCAAAAAAATGTATTGATTGGTTGTTACTAAATAATAGCGCTGTGATCATGGTCAACCGCGTCCATTTGTCGGTTTATCCTCACATAAGTGGTTGAAGAATCATGTAGAATATTATGAAAAAATTAATACCGATCATAGAGCACTTGACGAACAATTGCGCCAGTTCAAGAAACTAATTAGATTACAACCAGATAGAATCCAATGTGAAAAATCGTGAATAAATTTCAGAAACTCCCATGAATGATTTTTGGGAGGCGTGGAGACCAAACGATTTGATAGCAGCAAGAAGAAAAATAGTCAGAGACACAATTCAGATGAAGTTATTTGAATTACATAAAGAAAAATTTGCAACACTTCAAGTGCCGCTCTGTTATAGACCTTCGGATACACGTCTACAAAATATCGAAGTTAATATTCCTGGACAGCGTGAAAAGGAAATTCTCGTACTAAATGATATTGTGCTGCTTGATATCAATGTCGTCGAGGATGCATTTCGTGTTGATAAATCTCCATGGACGCTAGATTACGCAGCGACGATACATTCTTCACAGTGATTAACTATATCAGATACAATTGTTTGGATAGCAGAAAATCGCATCGAGTGGTCGAATTTAGTTTATCTCGCAGTATCCAGAGTACGAAGAATATATCAACTTCGAAGAGTTGTTTTAGATCATAATGACACTACAATAAGTGATATTGCCAACCTTGACAGAGTCACGGACATAATAAGAAAACAACTCTGGTTATAAGCAACAGGATACAAAAATAACAGTTAAGACCACGCGGTGGCAATTGAATATCTTCGGGTATCACTTGTATTTGTTCACGAGTAGATCCTCGCTGAGGACCAGTTGAATCAAATATATAGATTGCTGGTCTACCCGTAGATCGTGTTATACTAGATATTTTATTTGCAGTGACACTCCAAATAGGATCAGTAGCTTTTTTTTTGCTACCTTCGAGCACTCCTGGTTCATAGAAATACCTAATAGTGACATTACCGAGTATTGGTTGTTTTGAAAAATCTTTTTCTTTGTTTTTCAGGTATATAGTTCTTTTTAATCGCGTTGTTAGGTTTCATGTTGATTGTTCGAGTAATCTCATTATTCAACTCGGTAATCACAGCTTGTAATCTCTTGACCCATTCACGATATCGTTTATCCTGGATGTATTCTTTCGCGTATTGATATCCAAATAACCGCTTAGCAAGTGTCCGATTAAACCGTTCAACAATTGCATGATCGCGATGTTGTGCAGTATGCCCTCGTCTGATGGTGACATTATGATGTTTCATTGTTGATAGAACCGCACCCTGAAATTCCTTGGCAAGATCAACTTGTAATAGATTTGGCCAGCGCAGAGGACCACGTCGATAAATCCTTTCAAACGCAGAAGCAATTTCAGTTGATGTTTTTATTTTTTAATGGCTCTGCCTGTTTGTATCGACTCGCAACATCAACCACAGTTAAGGCGTATTTGTAACCACCATCATGTCGCAGAAATAATATATCAGCCTGATGAACCTCATTTGGAACGGTCACATCACAATGCGAGTAATTCATTCGTTTAGGCGGCGGTAGATAAATCTGCCATATCGCCTGTTTGTATAACCAATCCGCTGCAGTGGTATATTTCACAATCGCGGCGCTAGTGAGTTTACCAATTGCTGCTTTACCGCCCCCACCCCCCAGTATCCTTTCGGAGAATAATAAATGGATTCCATGTTGTTATCAATTACCAGCACCCGTCATTTATTTACCTTTCATCGCCGATTTTATTAATCATGAAACCAATTTTTCTTTGAAGGATTTATCAGTGATATAATTCAGCGCATGAATTAATTTCACATCTGCGAGATGACGTTGTTGTAAGCTATATCATGTACCCGACACGCTTCATCAATTGCATTTATCGGATTTTCTCCGGGGTTAGGATTATCCTGACTATCAAGTCTGATATCTAATCGTGTTCGCGGTCCACAATAACTATATCCTGGAAGGTGTTTTTCACCTGGATACTTCGCCGTTTGTAACACTAGGAGTTTAGCTAGCTTGGCGGCGATATCACCACCGCTTTTTGTTACAAATTGAATTGAAACGTTATTGAGTTTATCACAGATATCGACCAAGCACTATCTGTGGAAGACTTGGATATCGGAGTTAAGAATCGTGTTGTGTACGACGATGTGATGTTGGAACAACAAAAAAAACCTGCCATGATATTTTCCGGAGGGCGCCATAAAAATTCAAACGTTACACACAGATCCTAAAGGCCATCATAGATAATTGTAATCTACTGTGTGTATTTAACGGAGTTGATACACACACACTACGAAATATCTGGCAGACAGTGTGCGCCGATATGGATCATAATCGATTTCAAAATTTCTTTAACGGCGCCAGAGCCACCCCACATGGATTTGTAACGATAAGTATACACGATCCTTGGACACGATATCGCGTCAGATTAGATCGTATTTATGGCTAATTTTGTTAACCCGTTAGCAGCAGAGAGGGCGCGACAACAACATTGACGTCGTTTCGAAAATCTCGGTTTGCCCGTGGACGCTTCTATTAAGCATTTACGACGCCTCTCTCTATAATGAGACTCTGTCTCTGTAAAAGCCTTTTTTGTGAAATATTTTGTCGGTTTGAAATAGTTTCGGTTTGTCTGAATAGTTTCTGCTTCCGTACAGCCTTTTTGTGTTTGAAAACTTCGTCTGTTAACCCCTCTGCTGGTGAAGGTGTTACAGTTCTAAAACTTAGTATCATAAGTCCTGTGATTGAAAAATGTCCACACTGGCCCAGGTTCCCGTAAAAGTGCGTTCTTCCTGAATATACTAACAAATTCGGTCTTGATTGTATTTTTCGGCACATGTGTGGCACGAGAATACACGAGTTTACCTTGGCAATGATGAAATAAAACGTAATGGAAGAGCTGTTCTGCTTGTGTCCTGATGTATCCTGCTGAAAAGTGACAATATATGCACACGAAAAGATGCAACGAACACATGTCTAAGTATCGGCTTGGTACAGCAAACAGGTGGCATTCGTCCGTACTCCAAACGAACTTCCAGTGGGTTCAGGGGGTCTGCCAAACTTGTAAAGTTAGACTATACATTTAAAATCAGGATCAATTTGTCTTCTTTGTCTTACAAGTAATGTAGCAAGAGTAGTGCTTTGACCGATTATCAACGTTTGACAA
This sequence comes from Unio delphinus, assembly GCA_029339505.1. Classification (NCBI taxonomy): domain Eukaryota; kingdom Metazoa; phylum Mollusca; class Bivalvia; order Unionida; family Unionidae; genus Unio; species Unio delphinus. The sequence goes on from JAQISU010000162.1 coordinate 8,365,746, forward strand.
AATTGGGTTTTGATAGGCTTATGACAGCCAGGGTGTTTTGGGGCATGAATCGTTGGCGAGATTCTAAGGACGCCGTTTCGGCGATAATGCATGCTTCTTTCAAAGGAACGATCCATCAGTGCTCCATGAACCCAAGCTTAGAAAAAATCCAGTAGTTTGGTGCGCATGTTTTTGAGATCGTAGTAGTGAGCCAAATGCTAATGGGGAACAAACGGCGTGTTGATTGGCTTCGGTATTGAAAAGTGCAGATAAATAACGTTTGACTATTTTTGTCATTACAAACGCTTTAGGCATTTGACTCAAAGGCATGCCGAAGAATGTCTTCGATTCTTTAAACTTCATTTACCTTATTCGCATGGAAATTATTTTGGTTCAGTGGGACGCTCAGTACTTTCCTCCGTATCGTGTCTGAGAATAAATTTCCCATCCTTTACCGAGATATTGTGAGCCATCACCGTATCATACTTATGACAATTTTCGTAACGTTAGATGTCACCTTGGATTCACAAAATTGTCGATGATATCTCCGATACACTGCCATAATCGTTCAATGTGCTGGAACCCCAAATGATTTGTTCTCGTCCTCCAGTAATCTTGCTACACTCGTGGGGTTGGCTAAGAGGGGTTCTTGGATGGACGTCTCACACGCTTAATGAGGTGCGCAGAAATTATGAATGTGAATGGATGTCTCTTGCATGCGTTCCAAATTGAAAACGATGAATTTGCCTTTCTTCTCTACATCTTCATGTTGTGCTTGGTATTTATGAATGAAGCATTTGCGTTCAAAGTCAGCGGTTGTGTTAAAAATATGACCTCAAGTCTTTCCTGGATATCCATGCGCCGTGGCATTTTCGCTACGTATGATATGCCAACCAGTAGGGAATAATCTCAGGGGTTGACTGTGAAACATGCGTCTTCTGATGCTGCTGGTGTTAGGTTGGGCTGCAACGAGTGTGCTGACAAAAGGGGAATGCATCCGATCTTATACTTTGTCAAGAGAGTTTATATGAGAAACATCCTGCGCATTTTTTTTTTCATAGATAATAGATGTGAATATAATTTCCGTCTTTGAAATATTTGTCTCAAAACAATAGAGGTCTGTACAATTCTTGAGAGAGTACTTTCAAGGTGCAGTATGGAGTCTAGACGGCTTACAATGTTTGCATTTCTGGAATGCCAAAGAGTGTGTCATTTGATATCCCCGTTTGCTGGAAAAGGCATTCTCATTTTCCATGTATGTATGTATGTATGTATGTATGTATGTATGTATGTATGTATGTATGTATGTATGTATGTATGCATGCATGCATGCATGCATGCATGCATGCATGCATGCATGTATGTATGTCTGTCTGTCTGTCTGTATGTATGTATGTATGTATATATGGTAATTAGGTATGTAAGTATGTATGTATGTATGTATGTATGGAAATTAGGTATTTAAGTAGGTATGTATGTATGTATGGTAATTAGGTATGTAAATAGGTATGTATGTACGTAGGTAGGTAGCTATTTAGCAGATGAGATGTCTTAGTGTTGAAAGAAGATGGTGATTTGGGAATCTCAAAAAGAAATTGTTCAACTCTACTTTAATCTTCAAATATCATCCATGTAATCTATATGCATATATACATTCACACACACACACACACACACACATACGTGTTTTAAGGTCAAAGTGGGGTCTTTAACATTTATCTCTGAAACTGGGGTCCCATGTTTCTAGTTGTCGTATCTGCTAACTGCCATCAAATATAACACAAACATGGACTTATGAAATGAGACACACGCTTAAATTTAAAGATAGTATTTGCATTTGATAAAATAATAGCTCTTGACAATTTTAACAGTAGTCATGGGAATTGGGGTCCCGGAAGTCACTAATCACGTGACATACTCTCGCACCCGAAATCGGGACCGAAAACACTCACTTGAAACTGGGGTCTTTAAGCAAATCATCTTAAAACACAACAATATTTATAGTATAGAGTGAAATGAAAGATGATTGAATTGCTTTGTTCTTATATATGTAATACCTTAATAAGTGTCACGCTAAAATGTACGCCGATAAATCAACCTCTCACCTTGATGATAATGATTGGTGGTTTAGAGGCTGATATCCCCAATTCATTAAAATTTGCAGCCAACACTTATGTGGAATATGGTTGTTACCAATTACCTATGTGTCTAAAGTGTATGCAGATTTGCACATTTTAATGACCAGGTGAAATTAGACCCATATATTGTCCATCAGTGTCAGCAGATTTGGGGGAGACGGTGATTATCGGACTAGCTAAAATGTTAACCACTTTGCAGACGGTTGTAAATGTCAGTTGGTTCTTTTATCCCCATTTGTATATTTTCCTATTAAAAAGAGGGGCAGGGCATTTTTCTCGCCATTTTTCAACGAAGATCGTAGCATATTGATAAAATAACTAAGTCTGAATCCCTGTGTCGGAAAAATTCATAGCGGAACACACCAATCAGTCCGCGATAGCAGGTGCCATTTCAACCGACTGTTTAACGGCATTTTTAAAGTGTCATATTTGCCTAGAAAGTAATTTTGTAACGATTATACCTACATTACGTTATAGAATAATACAAATACATGTCTTTTTCACATATCCGATTTAACACCATATAAGAAAGAAAAAAATGCATGTTATTTACATGAAGTTCAAATTGTATGATAAATTAAAGTATAGAACTATCATGCAAAAGAAAAGAACCTTGCTCTGTCTGTTCTCTCTCTCTCTCTCTCTCTCTCTCTCTCTCTCTCAGATGGAAATTTTGTCTCCATATTCTAGCCGAAAATCGACAGACATCTAGAAACTCTATAAAAATTTCATATTTAATTCGTTACCTAATCGGATTGTTCAGCATACAACTAATTACCATCCCTTATCCAGGCCAACCATTTTTTTTGTACAGCCTGCGGTTTTATAATTTTTTGTGCTTAAGTTTTAAAATATAAAAGATTTTTGAAAGTTTACCCAGAAAAGTATGACCTCCACGACACATGTCACATACCAAATCCATACTTCTAGACTAATAGTCATAGCCACAAATGATAGTTAAGCGCCATAGTAAGAAGTTTTCGTGTCCATCATAATTATATACATTATTGTAGAACCCCTTAATATGCCCATGCTCTCTCACACGCATGACAAACACATTTAGGGGTTGTCCATAGAGGAAGTCCGCAGAGAATACCCGTTTTCCTACACACACACACCTTGTCCGGATGCTGCTTACCTCCCCCCCCCCCGCTGCGGACGTTCGCATCTAGTATAATACACTGCTATTTAGTCTAGCAGTGTAGTAGCTGGTGCTCTCAAAATACAACGCTCACTGATCTCGTCACAATATCTAGCTCAAAACAAAGAAAAATCAAACAGAAAGTTCTTTCTTTAAAAAGTCTTTATTTAGAACATACAACTAAAGTTGTCATCTCACCGAAACCTAAATTCGATAGACTGTCAATGTCCCACTCCACTTCAACAAACGTAGACTGTAGCCAGTCAAATAAGTTGCGAACAACTGGCAGACCATAATCACTAATTTCAGTTGCTTTAGTTGTTGATGCAGTTGACGCTAACAAATTCTGGTTTTACATCGCCTACGTCTGCCACCTCAGCTTGTGTGCTCACAGCTGCATGCATGTGAATACGGGCATGATTGCACTTCGTAGCCTGAGATGGAAAGTACAGGCCACACTGATTACAAACGCGCTTTTCAAGATTAGAATTCACAGACCGACTTTGGAAATCTAATGGCATCCTCAAGAAGTCGTGTAAAGGCTGCAGATGTAAAAGAGCCAGTCGTCGATAAAGCGATCCAAACGTTCCGTTGTTGCTGCCAACTGGTGCATAGGTAATCCCTTTATGTGCTGTAGTGTGGAACAGGTTGTGGTAAAAATCGTCCAGGAAATAAATTGTAGTTAGTGTGATGCTGACCACAACATGAATCACTGCTGCACTTCACAATCTGTAAGCAATACTGCGACTGTTGAATGTGACGACTTGACCACTCATCTTACAGTGGATCGGTGTCCAGTTTTCCTGCATCACATGCTATAAAAGATGCTACCACATTAAATTTATCAATAACCGATTTGAGGTCCAGATTTCTGCCAGCACTTTACCGGCCTTCTGGAAATTGGCACTTTCCAACTCTTCATCACACGTCTTGCCATTGTCGAAATGAGATTCATAATGACTGTGAGACAGAATCAATCCTGATAGGTCGCGTAACAGAGGATCCATGTGTCGTTCAACGGAGATGTAGGCAGAGTAACCTGGTGCATAACCAGTAGCTTCCTGTGCGTCGTTGGTTTTCAATGGGCTTTCCTCCACTAATTATACTAAGTTGTACTGGCGGCCATGTATGTGCTGAAAAATGGTGTTAAACATGGTTCCCACGCTTTTCTAAATACAAATTTCCAGGTCTTTTCCAGGACGAAATTAATTTTTTCAAGATTAACATATGACTATTACTGAATGGAATTAAAAAAAACATTTTGGATTATAATACATGCATTTTGTAAATTCAGATGTCTCTGTCTCAAGACTCTCCAAAATATATGTCAGAAAAGATGATCGTGTACAAAATCACAAAATGAGTCACACAAAACAAATCTGATTATATTCCTTATAATTGGCATTTAAAGCCATTTCAATGTTCTAACTTTATTTTGCTGGCCTGCATGATGTTGCTACGTGGAAACAACATAATGAGCACCATTTATTTTGTTTCCTTTCAACTTTTAATTCTAAAGAATTCTAGAGCAATATATATGCATGTTATATAAAGGAAATATTACCTATCACAGTATTAAAGGAACCCAATAACTGCAAATTAACCCTAAATTCATGTGCACCAATAAAATCTCAAGCAAGATTTTTCAACCAACCTAAAAAGTCCATCAATTTAAGACATTTACAAAGTGGTTGATGTAAATTTTAACAAAATACCTTCAAAATTATATATTATTGTATAAACGGGACTGAATTTTCTGTAAAATCAACTTGTAGTTTAATAAACAAGTCCCCAAACCTGAATTGATACATGGGCTTTTATCATTTCTTAATATTTAATAAAAGGGACGACAATTTTCCATTTCTCGTGCGTTCTTTCTAAGATATTAAACCAATGATTCAAGCTACATATCACTGTGTAATAGTTTCGCAACAAAGTTCAACTCTGAGATTCGAAATTTTTCTAATCCTGGTTTTCTCAGAATATTCCATCTCTATTTTTCACATTTTGGATGGAATGTGGTTCAGAGCAATTACATATATAATTATACATATATGCCGCCACCGTAAGGTAACTTAACACAGTGGGCCTAGCAAATTTAAACTATGTTATATCGACTTATACCTGCAATGAAATCGTTAGGAAAATTATTTAATTTCTCAAAAATGGCAAGTATTATAAGTGGTATGTCTTTAATCCGCTAAACAAACTCGACGAAACTCGGCATTGGTGAAACTTGACCCAGTACTGGCCATTTGCGTTAATAGTCACACGACTTCACACATCTCAAACAACGTAATCGGAATAATCACGTGATATCAACAACAAACTCTTTTTTAATGTTGTTGTTGTACAAAATTTCAATTATTTTAAATGAAAGTGATACCTTTTGTAAAAACCAGAGAGAACAAATAATTCTCAACATATTTATTATTAGGACAACCACAAGAAACTTGGCCAATCTGATTTATCAAGTAGACTGTTTCAATTGCTTCGTATGCTCCCTAGTTGAAAGAGCACATGCCAACAAGGTAAACACGTAGTACAACAAAACTCAAGAAGTAATATTGAATTTTGGGCTATTTCGTTCTGTATTTTTATTGCAACCAGTATTTCATTTTTTCCCTACAATATTTGAAAATAACTAGTGAGATTATGTGTGCTCATCCTACTAGCTATCTAACTAGCTAGTAGCAGCTCAAATTTCATCAACGCATTAGTTTAAATATCGTCTTTCAGCAGATTAAAGACAACAATTTTGATACTTCCAATTGCTTATAAAATAAATAATTTTCATACTGATTTCCTGCAGCTATAACTCTATTTAATGACGATTAAGTTTGCAAGCCCATCCCTAGAGCGGCTTTGCTTTAACGCCACCATGTTAGCCTCTGTTGATGCTGGTTTTCATACCTTCCATATAAAAGATTATACGTACATCGAGCAGACTGTGAAACAAAAAGTCTACTTGACGAATCTAACCCACTAAGTATTTGGATTGTCTCAATAAATATTTATGGCAATTACCCAAATGATACATACTGCAACCTCTTAATATTCTGGTTAGAATTCGATAAATTTAACTCACAATCATGTCAGTTACGATTCAATTACATAATTGTTTCGGGCATGAAGTTGTGGAGTACAACATCTGGGATCTTCCCGACCTTCGTCAATATTTTCACGGTTGGGGAAAAATTATTATTTCTCCCGCCTTTTTTCCGAATTCCCGGAACCCTGGTTAAACCCTCAACAATAAAGCACTATAATCCTAGTTAGGTCCTTCCGTCATGAAACCTGGTTAAAGTTTAAACTGCCACACCCAAGTGATCCCATCTACACTCATACACACTATTTCTAGCATTAGTCTCTATTTTAAACTGCTGGCATATCCTATCTAGTCATACGTCATCGATGTCGTCTTTTGTCAACTAAATTGATTCACGACGCATATCAAGCTTTATATTATATAGTTATAACAATAAATACCGTTGCGGCTTCATTTAATAATAATAATAATAATAATAATAATAATAATAATAATAATAATAATGAAAAATAATAATAATAATAATGATAATAATAATAATAATAATAATAATAATAATAATAATGAGGACTTTGCATAGCGCCTAATCTTTAGAAGCTCTAAGTAGTTTACAACATCTATAATGATATGACTACACTACAGAAAAGAAAAACACAAAAAAAAACCATGAAACTGGAAAACATAAAAAATGCTGAAACATATAAGGTACAAAACATTCGGTCTCTAAGTTTGTTCGTACAGTCGAAAAAAGGTGAGTTTTAAGAACACTCTTAAAAGGGACCACTGTGTCTTTTTGTCTAATTTCAATAGGCAATTCGTTCAATGTCGTCGGGCCCTGGTATGCAAAATAACGTTAACCGTATGATTTCGTTTTCATAGTGGGAACAATGAGTATATGATTGTCATTAGAGGAGCGTAAATATCTTGCTGGTGTAAACACTTGGGTGAGGCCGGATAGGTATGTTGCACTGGAGTCTGTCAGTGAAATGTAGTACAAGTACCGAGAACAGATTTTGTGTTTGATTCTGGATCGAATGGATAGCCAGTGAAGGGTACAGAGCAGTGGTGAGGTGTGCTCTGATCGAGGTACTCTAAAGATGATCTGAGCAACTGTTTTTTTTGAATTTTTTTAAGTTTCTGGAGTAGATATAGTGATGAACCAGAGAGAATTGAGTTACAATAGTCCAGTCTTGAAAGTACTTATGAACACACAAGTGTTTTAGTGGCATCAACTGAAATATATTTGCGAATGGAACTGATGCGTATCAGCTCTAGATATGCAGCCTTGCATATGTTCATAACATGTTGGTGCAATGTGAGCATACTATCTAAAGTAACACATAGATTCCGTACCGACTGTGAGAATTTATTGTTGGTTTTGCTGATATTTATTGTCTGATGTAAAGGATATGAATGAGAAAGTCTTTGTGATCAGAATGGCCTCAGTTTTATCAGCATTCATCTGCAGCTTGTTACATGTCATCCATGACTTCACCTCGGAAATGCACCTCTCTACTCCATGGATGGTAGCATCAACTTCATATGGGTGACTAGACTTGTATATTTGGGTGTCATCAGCGTACAATTGCTGAGACACAATGTGATGAACTATGACACTTGAGTGTATAGCATGAAGAGAACAGGTCCAAGAACAGACCCCTGTAGAATACTACAACATAGATCGACTGGGCTGGAGTTTATTCCATTTGCATATACAATTTGTGTGCTGTTCACTAAGCAGGACTTGAACCACTGTAAGGCTGTATTCTGAATGCTAATAAATGCTAGAGACGGTGAAGTAATATAGCATGGTCTATTGTCTCAAATGCTACAGACAAATCAGTGAGGGTGAGGACTGTAATCTTTCCACTATCCAAAGCAGAATGTCATTAAATTCTTTCAGAAGAGTAGTTTCAGTACTATGGCAAGGGCGATATGCAGACTGTACAAGCATGACCCAATCTACATTTAAAATAGAAGTATTTACAGATTGAACAATAAGAATGTAAGAGTCAGTCAAGTAATCAAAACACAAGAGTTTGTTCATGTATTATTCAGTAGTAAAACACAAACAAACAAAAAAGACCAATCAAATAAATTTGATAGTTGTAAATGCCACTGATTAACTATTTAGCAATTAATAACGTCAAAAACAGAATTAACCATCATGGATACAGGAAAGAGATGCGATCGGGATGAAAAATTTAACCTGAAGAAGTCAAAACGTTTCAACTGTAAATGATCAAATCTGTTCTCATTGCTCAGATATAGCAAGAAAACATTGTATGTAATGATTTACACGAGTGTGTGCGAGCCCACGAAGTAAAGTTACCAAGAGGTTCCCATGTCAAGTCGTGTGGGATGAAAGACATTAACCTAGCTTAGTAACCAAACCAACAATTACAAAAAACCATATGATTGATGATTCTTTTCCAAATCCTGCAACTATATGTGTAGCCTTATAAGTAAAGTTCTTATAAGGAGCTTCAGTACAGCCATTTATAAGCATTGTACTTCGTTTTGATCGCTAATGCCCCGGTTCCATGTATATGCTCGGAGCTGATGGGTTTTTCATTTTGACTAGCACAATTTCACACTAAGCCATTACAATAGTTTTATCATTGATTGTCACCTAGACTGTACAGTTTTAAGTATTCTATTGAGAGTGCATAGTGCCACTGTGAGAAGTTCCAAATAATATGAGTGGAGTTAAAAAGACGATACTGTAATAAAAATGATTAAAACACGTTTTATTGCTTTACTTTTATTTTATTTTCTAATGTACAGAAAAAGCATGACCCATATACAAGTAAGCATAACATGTAATTTGGCGACTAAAAAGTGTATTGAGTATGCAAAAAGCATACTGTATTTACCGCAAATGTTGCGACATGAAAAAATACTAATTTCTTTTGCCCCAAAACTTATGGTGAATTTACACTTAGGAAATAAAATAAATTGTGTTCAATTTGTGCCCTTACCCCCTACCCCACCCCCGGTCACACTGCACATGACAATATAATAGATAAATAAAATGCTTATTTGATAATAATATGAAAGAAACTAACCTTGTTCTGTTATCATTTATTAACTTTTTTGGTTGACATTAGCATTTTAATAAAGGAAAATATATCCACAAACTCTATATAAGTAGAGCATGTATCCATAGTGTTGCTGCTTTCGTCGGACAAGGCAACACATGGGTCATTGACATGAATATTGAGAAATGAATCATGTTTGGTTGTCCTCAAAGATTTAAATGTTATGAGAATGAAAACTGGATCCTGCAAAATCACAAACAAATGAGAGAAAGAGTGAGAATTATCAATCCTGTTGCTCAAAATCACCTGCCATTCATGTGTTACACGGTGTAAGGGACAAAATAGTGTATTATATCCAGGGTAACAATATGACTATATCTCAAAAACTAAAACCATTATTAGAAATACATTTACTGTGAGTAAAAATGACAATCTTTTTGATTCCATTGGTTACAAACATTATTATTAAAGCAAGTTAATGCTGTGTATACTATTTAAACCAAAGAACATGAAACCAGGATGCGTCAATTATGACTACAGATAGCACATAAATGAAAGCCCAGGTGTTGAATAAACACACCTTGTAACAGCCATAAACTTATTGTTTGAACTTGACAGTAGGATATCAAATAAAATGGTTAATGTTTTTACAAAGCAAACTGACTATGGAAGCAGACTTTGGATTCCTTTTAGCGTGAAGATTTATTTTCTTTTTTTAAAACAATACATATGCATACAAAGTCGGCAGATATAAGGAAGACATGTTTGATTTCTTCTAACAGTTTTCACTGGGATTTTGAAAATAAATAGAAACAATGGAACACTGTGAAACAATAACTTCTCACACATTTAAACAAAAAGGGATTCCTCGCAGTCATATATAAAGGGGAATAAAAATAAAACAAAATAATCCACATTATCGATCTCCGCGATTATGTACAAGTTTGTAGTGTAATACAAAAGCAGTGAACAGGCCTTGCCTTGTGCATTGAAAGAAAATGTGTTGCCTAAAGCTTTATCTAAGAGGCTCTTAGGTCAGCCAAAAAATCATGCTAGTGATGAGAAGTGTGATGTAAAAGAAAATGAACCAGCTACAAAAAGACACAAAATTGGAGACCCCAGTCAGGAGAGAGATGATGCCTATGATAATGATGATGTCAGGCAAGGGCATTACAAGTGTTTTACATTAGAGAAAGTTGTAAATTTCTCAAATTGCATGGAATTCAAGTAACAGCAAGACATTTCAAAATCCCCAAATCAACCATAGCAAATTGGTCAAAAATAGATTTTTCTCCACAGCTGAATGAATGGGGACATTTAGCAAGTAGTGGGAAACTAGTATTATATGGCAACGAGTTAAACGGAAATATTTCGAAGTGGGTCCTTGTCCCAATGCGATCTGCAGATAGATCCCTGTGAGTGTGGGCACTATATGTGCTTATGCCAAGAAATCTGTGTCAAGTGAACCTCCAGGAATTGCGTTTCAAGCCAGTAGGAACTAGGCAAATGGTTGACATGCATGGATATTGTAAGAAGTCTTTTGATGAAAACCCTATGTGGATATGTCCAACAACTCTTCTGTAGCAGTTATAACAGTATTTCCAAAATTGACACATTGATTTTTATAAAATATCATACTGGCATAATTTACATTCAGACCCAACTAAATTTTAATGAGAAACCACAAGAGATTATGGAGTTAGAATAAGACTTTCAAGATGGCTATTATTATGACCATATTTGAAGCCAGATCAGTACATTTTCAATAAGGACAAATGGATATCATCATCAATCTTGAGAATTCCCACCCACCCCCCAAGTAATGTTCCACTTATGGAAGTCACGATAACAAGATATAGTGGATAACAGACATGCACCTTTTTCATTTAGCACCATACACAAAATGTCTTCTGGTAATAACCAAATATTTGCATGACTTTGCATCAAGGAGTAAAAGGGACACAACCATTTTCAAACTGTCCACAGTACTGTAGTAGGCATAGTGGAAGTCAGATCTTCAAAATTTTCTTAACCTATACATCATACGAGTTCTTTTGGTAAAACTTCAATGTCAATTTTTGTTCATCAAGTAGCAATAAGATTTTCAAGATGACTGCCACATGGGACAGCAGACATGCATGATTTTCATTCAGGATACAATGTTTTCTTATATAGTGAAAATCACATATTGATATGACCATCCATTCAGGATTAGAGCAACAAGATTTTCAAGACAGTCACCATGGTAGCCATATTAGATGCCTCAGCAGTACCAACTAGACTTTGTGATGACTGTGCTTAATGTTTCATGGCTATTACATGTTTAGGAATCTTGTTGACAAGCTTTTGCTTGACAGACAGACAGAAGACAACAGACCATCTAGTTAGCTGTCATGAGCTATGGCTAGTAGAGCTAAAATCTAAATACCTGTATATGTTCTATAACTATATACAAACTACTTAGTATAAATACAAATATTTTGTCTTGTATGGATTAATTTCCTTCATATTTAATTTCCAACATGGATTTTAATGATTTCAAGTATACACAACTGCACAGTTGCAGAAGCATTAATATGGTTGTGCTGGATATCTCATCTCCCAATGACAAAATTAAAATGAACAGCATAACAATAATATCCCAGAAAACTGATTATATGTGTCTTCACACACATCATTCTCATGTGTTCACCATACATATTTTCTAATTAGGTCTGCATCATCATTGGACCCATCTTTAATTTCTCTGATTATGTAAAAACTGAAACTTTTGCTTCTGCTGCTGGGTACATCATTGCAATCTGATAAAAGAATCCATCAATGCTTGGATCTTATTTTTTTTAAAAACTGCATATCTTGACAATATAAACCCATTGTTGTAATTTCGATGAAAGTTATGGCCTCCAGAATGGCAAGTCGCAACCAAATCACATATAAGACTGACACATAAATATGCATGGATCTCGCTTATTACTTGAAGAGGCCATGCTTTTGATAACATTTGTATATTCCATGTCTGCTCAAATTAGCTCACAAATATGGCAGCTCAAATGGCAACAACTTCAACCAATCAGATCAAAAATTACATTATTAATGTGAAAGGATCTTATTCATTAGCAAATTCATCCAGGATCTGCATGATAGCTGAAATTTTAAGTCTGTTCAAAATAGGACCAAAAATATGGTTGCTAGAGTAGCAATATGTCTGGCTAATCAGACACAAGATGATACTTACAAAATATTCATCAATCTTACTGAACTTGTTTAATATCTTAGTGATATAATTTTATCTTCAAGTTTGATCAAAATTGGATCAGAATTCTGACCTTCATTATGGTAGCAAGGTTAGCCAATCAAATCTAAGATCACTTCATCAAACTGCATACATCTTGCTTATTATCAAACCCATCAAACATCTTTATGATATAAATTCAAGTTTGATCAAGGTCAGATAAGAAATATGGCTGCCAGAGGTGCATCTAATTTAGTAAATTACCTAATTAGTATGTGTGGATTTCGCTCATTATCAAACTCATCTGAATTCCTGATCATGTAGACATTATTTTTATAATTTTTATTGCAAATACAAATTCCTAAATACAAGTGTAAATGTCTGACAAACACAACTACAATATAATATATTTTAATATTTAAAAAAATATGATTACATATCTTAATTTTAAAACTGTGATAAACACAGGGATTGTCCTGGGTTTCGCCAATGTCGCAAATTGCGATGTTTTTCCCTTATTGCCGACAAAAATGTCCCATCTGGCGATTTTTTTGGCGACAGACTTATTGATTATTTAATTTGTACAAACAATCATGGATTTGGACTGGATAAATTAAAAGGGAGAATGAAAGGAAGCCACAAACTTGACTAAGCAATGCATTGGAATCAATCTGTACATAAATGATCCTTTGTTTGTATTGACAACCCCATCTTAGCAGTGCATTGTTACATCATAATCTGCTTATGCTGACATCTGAGCCGAGTACTGTATGCTGTTATACAGTCAATCATGCTACCGTACTATACCTACAACTGACCGACTTCTGAAGACGCGAATAGAACAGATAAAATTAATTGAATGGCAAATCCTTCTGTTTCTTTGTTTTGGTTTTTGTTGTTGTTGTTTTTTTTTTACGTATACCAATACAATAGTTTTGCTGAACCTTCAAAGAAAACATAACCTTTGAAGTACTGACTACTGTGTATACATACAAAGCAAATGGAAAAAATCTCAATCACAATTATATCTGTCGCCAGTGCAACATTATCATGAGCAAACGGAAGTTAGACGTTGCGTGTTCATCATCTCCTCCTAAGTTAACAAAATTAACGGCGTTTGGATTTAGTGCAAATTCATCAGACAATACAGTCACTGAACCCAATGATAAACCTTGCAGTCCAACATCATCTACATGTAGTGCTTCAAGTGCAACACCACATAATGATGAACAGGGCAAAAATTCCCAAAAATTTCTAGACAGCTGGAAACTTGGGCGTCCGCAGCTGAAATATGATAAATAGTTAAACCAGATGTTCTGTGATGTATCAAGGCAAAGTTCGTCAATTCATTTACAACTGGCTGTGATATTTTGAAGAAGGAGTGTGTCACCAAACATGAATCCAGGCGGTGTAAATAATATTTGTGCATTTTACTCATTGATCTTTTCCGTTTGCCATCAATCCCGTGTTACGGTTACAGAGACAAACTCCACAAGAAGAAATAGCAAACAACAAAAAAAAAACAAGTTTTGCATAATTAAAAATAATTATTTATTTCTCAAAATACAGGAGTGAAAGAATCCCTAAATTGGGTAGTTAACTTATGCTAATATATACGGTCCAATATGGCCAGGTGCTGACTCGTGCAAGTTTCAGTCGTGGGAATAGAGATCCTATTTCGCTTGTTGTATACAGCATTCAGTGATTTTGGGATTTAGGAAGCAATAGAGCATTTAAGGGAGATTTTGGCGAACTTCGTAATTTGCTCAGAATTTTTATCATGTGGCGGGTGGTCAGCTGACCGAAATAGCCACTCGATAGGTGGTGGGCAAAATATGGCAAACGCTTCATAATCAGCATAAATTTTTAACTAGGTCAACATTGTTTTTAGAGTTGGAAAATGCCTATTCAACAGCAATGCTGCCGCAAATATTGACAAAATTTAATATTGGAACCATTCTGTCTTATTTGCGCCCCCGGCTGCCCCTGTCCCTTCATTGGTGATACTTTGGGCCGATTTGGGCGCTCGTTTGGCGCCCCTTAGGCGAATACCCCACCTGCCTCCCCCCTCGCTACGCCACTGGGTAACAACAGTCATACATGTGCACAAACGGTGATGCGGGCTGCTGACATCAGAAATAAACTCTGCATCTCATCTCTCGAGAATTTAACGAGAATCAGCATGTACAGATGTGAAAAATTAGACTTTGAAACTGCATTCAACAAGTAGGCAGCCATAAAATCGCGACAGATCTTCATGTAACACTTATTTTTAAACATTTTGTTAATGCTTGTTATAATTAAAGTATTAACTAACCCTTCTTTTGTAATTTTCATTGCCTGTTACATTAATAGACTAAATTAACACTTGGAAAAATGTACACTACTTGTTCTGGCGATACTTGAGAAATTGGCAACAAAATGAGGTTCACAGGCGATTTTTTTGGCAACAGATTTTTAAAAGCCAGGATCATCCCTGTGAACATATCAGCCATTGTTTTACAATATTATTTACATTTTTTGTATTTATCATTGATCTTAATATTGTTTTTACTGCAATCTTAATATTTTAATTACTACTTTGATTCTGTATGCATATGCATATTGTTTTTTTATCTTTTCTATAGCAATAATAATATGATGCTAATAATAATATCTAAATTGCTTATTTAAAATGTAGTAAAGTCATGGATATTTTAAATGAAATTATAAACTTTTAACAAATATTACACAGCCAATTTTTTCTTCAAACTGCATTAATTTGGATTGTTTGGCATGTAATAAGAAGTGCTAAATTCTATATTCTACCCGAACTACATTTTTATGATACAGATAATTCCTGCACTGTATTCTCAAACCCTTTATCTCAATTTTACCGAATATACATACATGCCAACCCCTGACGATGTAAAAGTGTAGTCCACAATTTCAAAAAACAATGATTTATTTACCTCTTGCATCTTTTACTGTTTCAACTTTTCAGATGAAGCAGTTTTAGCTTTACAAACACATGGACTAAAATCCATCTTAAGACTTTTAGCACCAAATATTAAAATTCTTTCCACACTGTCTTAAATATATGTCACGTGATGCTGCACTCATGTCTTCATATTAAGAAAATTCTGTTATTTTCTGTTTAAGTTTGTTTTTGGCCATTCTCTAATCCGTCTGTGAAATTTTTGAAAGGAGATATTTTTGTTCTCATATATGCATCAATATACATTTTAGCGCTAGATACCTATAGACTGGTTCAGCAGTAAATATGAATTAGAACAAAGAATCTGTATGTAAAAATTAAAATTAGAAAACCAGTCTGTTCTCTCCTAAGCCATCCAGATGCTATAAATAGAATTTGAGGTCGAAAGATTGAAAGTAGAACCAGGTTTGATATAAATAGAACATGATACTATTAGAAAAGTGCATGCAAGTCCACGGACAAGCGTACTCATATATTGTAGCTACATAAAAGCCGTCTTTTCTAACATATGGTCTGTGAGATTAATGAAATGTTATTAAAAACGAGAAAGCAAATAATTAATTTTTTTAAAAGGTGGATTCATCCCAAAAAGTGTAATCTATATTCGTTTATGCAAAATATAGTGAAGAAAAGTGTAATGATTACGCCAATGGTAATGGTTAGTATGTATGGATATAGCAGTCAGTATCTTGTATGTGCTAACTTTGTTACTATGCAACCATACATATCAAAATCATGCTGCACCTGAGGCAACTCCATGTACTAAAAAAAAATAACTGGAACAATGTTTGGTTTGAAATGGTATGAATGAATTAAAAAATACTGTGCTAAATTGCAATTGTGCTTTGGCAAAAACTTTTGAAGACATGATGTAGGGTACAATTCATAATGGACAAATAATCACTTAATGTGCAAATGACATCACAACTTCATGTTTATTTTGACCCTTTGTATCTGATTGTAAACAAAGTCTTTAATATTTTGCCATGATCTTAAACCAAGGCATGGTGCTTTTGCAAGAACAATAAGTACATCTTCTTGCCTAGGCACTTTAAGCATCCTGATGAAACAACTGAAGCGTTTGAGCACAGCATTCCTTTCTTGACTTGTCCAAGGTCTTCGCTGAGTTTTAGATGTGGTATTTATATGTCTCTTTGTTGATACTGCAACTGGTACAGTGCTGGTGCATCTTTGTAGATTCAAGAACTGAAAAGTACAAGTTGATTTCTGATGTAACAAAGAAACTATGTTAATATGACTATGGAAAAACTTTAAACAAAATTCCACCAAACCAGAGAAAACAGCAATTAAAGTCCATATTTTTTACAATTGGTACCACACATGCCACAAAAAATATCTGCAGAAGATAATTAGGGGAGGGGGCAAATTTAATTGAACTTTAACTAGTTTTGGAAATCAGCTCAAAAAGGAATTTTAAAGTAGTACTGGATAGGAGTATAAAGATACCAGTAAGTTATACAACTAACAAAGACATGTTTTGACACCTCTACACCATTCTCATGGAACATATTTTGTTGCCTACTGCAAAAAGCAACCATTTTTGGCTGGTTTTCATAGTACCAATTTCGTGGGAAAACCCCCTATTAATACTACATTCAGTGATGTGAATGACCATTACCGTATGTCAGATCATACAGTCGATGTTTAGGCTCTAGTCCTAATCCGCTATTCAAAGTAACTGGCTCAGACTTTTAACTTTCCAAAACAGAAGCTGTTGATTTTGTTCAGTACTATCTGGAGTTTGCACGCTTAGAATCATGACTATCGAAGCTTCAATAACAAAGGCAAGGGCTCTAATGTTGATGTATGCATCACTGAGTATTTATGATCTATCAGATTCAGGTGATTTAGTGATGGAGACAGACAAAGAATTGGTAAAATTAGAGTATGAACAATAGCATATATGTTTTGCTACATTGGATTTTTTTTCTATTTCTCATGACAACAGCTATCATATTTCCTGCCACAAGACATACTCAAATTGACATGTGATTTCCATTGAAAGTAATTCAATGTCCCTCCATGCTTTTATTCACAAGAATCTGAATATTCCATTTTATTCTTCTGTGCTGATTATTAACACGTTTTAAAAGGCTTAATTTCTGTTTCGTCTTCAACATACATAAATTGCTGGAGGTCAGTTTTTAAAAATTCTATAATTAGCAGTTTGATAATGCAGACAATTTGAATGAAAAGATATGTGCAATTTAAAGCATCTGAAGTGGGGCAGTACACAAATATTTGTGATGTAGAACATGTGTGTCTAGAGACACTACACATGTACATAGTCAAGTACAAACACAGTCGTATTCAGGATAAAATGGGGTACTATGACCACAGGTGTATTCAAGATAGAATGAGGCATTATTACCCTCATTCAGGATAAAGTGGGTAAAGGATTGCTAAAGGTTCTTATAACTGACTGAATACAGTTAAAACAATTTTGAACTTGTAAGGCATTGAGCCAGAATAGAATATAATCTTAACTGTATTTGTTATCAACAATTTAGAATGATGGTACCAAATTCAAAGAAAAAGTCAATTGTATAAATATAGCTTTTTAATGGTTAATACCTTGTTATCAAAACTTAAGAGATTCATGCATGATCTGTAAATTTACAGCTGCCAATAAGAGTTATATTATATTCATACAATTTGTTTTATCAAGACATCCCATTTTATATTTTCAACCAATATTTATTTTTATACAAAACTCATTCAAAGGATATGGCAGAATATCAATGAGGTGATGATAAACAAGAAAATCAATGAAGTGCAAAAACCATCTGGAAACCAAGATATAAATAGATGGATTTTCAAATTTACAATTTGGCACTATAGGAACATTATATATATGGACATTCGTGATATTTGGACCTTTTCAAAATTTTATTTGCACGTGCTTAACAAATTAAAAATAAGATTTATTCTTGTACTCTGTAATATTTGCTTCAATTTCTGGTCTGATGTTTTATACCAGGGAGGTGTCTTGTCTGAGAAATCCTTGTCCAAGGAATCCTCAGAGTATTGGTTACAAAAACATTGGAAGTTCAAGGTCAACATCAGGTTTGAGAATAAAAACCTTGGACATTGGTATAAAAAAATTATCCTTGGACTATTACCTTGGAAAGTCAACAACCAATACTCTGAGGTTTTTCCTAGGAACATTTGTAAAAGGTTTCCTAGTAAACCTTGGAAAATGTACAGCCAGGTTATTTCACAAACCACACATTGCCATGGATTTCCATGAGCATTAGGGATCCATGATCCATTTGCAATTGAACACGCATTTCCCCATCAAAACAGACAAGTAAGTCAACATTCACAGTAATTTGTTGTAGCTGGATGGGGTGGGTGGCAGCTACATTGGGGAATTAGCTGGTAGAACCAACAAACAAACAGCTAGGTTACCATTTTCTTTAATTCAAATTCAAACTCTCCCTAGCCAAGTTCTCCTCTGGTAAATATATAAGCCTTCACTGGAGACAACTGATATGATATTTCTATAACTGGTTTGAATTGTTTCTGTTACATAGATCTGTGTTTCCTACATTAAACTAAACATTTGATATCTCACTAATGAGTTGCCTAGAAGTTGATTTAAAAACCTATAAATGATTATAATATATCTGATCAGACCCACACTCACTTTCAACCTCTTCCTCAAAATACAAATGTGAAATAAATGGGGTTTAAGTGTAAAGGTTGACAAAGATTGTCAGAGTTCAATTATAAAATATCTATTTCTTTAAAACCTATATCTAAGATATTCTTGCTGATTGGAGAAACATAATCTGATATCTTTTCTCTAATATCATAATCATTTTCAAAATCTAAAACTAATTGTAAGTTCTGTAAATAATAATTTAATTTATTTGCAAAAACACAACCGAATGTTCTCACTAGACTTAAACCAAAATGATTAATGTCCTTAAGGTCATGGAGCGAGTGTACTGTAAAGATTCCATTTGTATTGTTTTGGAAGGAAACTGGAAAACAGTCCTTACTACAAATTCATCAGTAATTTGCATGGACTCGTTAACTGATAGTGACCTAAACAAGGTTTGGAAAATTTCAAGTAAAAAAAAAACCCTATTGGTCTGGCCATAAAGCATGGGTCCTTAGGATAAGACCATATTTATCTGAAAAAAATTGATGTTATGCAAAACAGCATTAGAATGACTGTTAGGTCTCAGCTTTTCCCTAAAATGATTCAAGAGGCAAATGTGAAACTTAACTGTACTAAATCAGATATTAGACAAATTCAAGATGTTAAAAAAATTAGATGCGAATGCAAATTTAAGTTTTTCTACTTTTCATGTTCAAGGGTTTTTCATGATGAAACATCAAAATTTAGGTTTCTTTTCAAAACCTGCGTGAAGCTACTCTCTTAATCAGTACTATTATTTTCATGACAAGTTAAATCTCTAGTAATTTAAATGGTTCATATTTTTATTTTAATAATATTAGTGATGAAAACTCACACTCCAATCTGAAAGTTGCAACATCAAATAGTATGTTTACTCTAGCATATCAGTCCATATTTTGTTTATCAATTAAATCCATTATGTTGTTGGTGAATTATGCTTTTGGTATACGTCTTTGACAATATTGATATTGTTTCCGGACAAGTTAATTCTGTCTTCTAGTTTCAATGGTACATATGTATTCTGTAATTACCCAAAACCTGATAAGAACTGCCAACTTTACAACTTGTGTACTAATTCACTGTTCCAATGTGCTAAATCAACAATTTTTTTTAGGACAAATGACCCTCAAACTTAGATAAGGTCTTGTGGTCATAAACTTTAATACAAATCTTTATTAAAATGATATAACTCTATCAAGAAATTATAGAGAGACATGACAAACTTTTGGAGCATTTACCTAATATATATCACTTAAAAAGTCGCTGGCATGGGAATAAAACAAATATGAATGCGCTACCTTATTCTGCCAGTACAAGTTCTTTCCATCTCCATAGTCGTATCTACTCTCCTCATTACTGTCAATACTCCTGGTTGCAAAAAGACAACAGCCTTGGGTAAGAATTGTACACCTCCGATTTCATTTGTGCATTGACTGATTTTGAGCGGTCGGCAGCATTGTTCACATATTGGCTAACGTGTCCACTTGTAGATGTTGCATCTATACTACTTAAGTAAAAGAAAACGCAACTTACAAAAGGAACCATCTTCCAATCCTTTAAATAGATCAACAATCATATATCTGTCCAAACTACCTACTAAAACAAAGCCGTCAAGTCACATTAACATAGACCCTAGAGATGAATAGGAGATAAAATACTAGCCACCCCATGAAAAAAAAAAAACCAATTTTTAAAATTATAATTACAATGACACATGTCTACATCAAATTTTAAGGGACAGATCTGCAAGACACAAGTGGTCGTTTGTCTGATCTGTAATTAATTAATATAGTTTAGTACAAGCATAACTATATCTCTGTGCAGATGTCTTTACAATGCAAGTCGTAAGAGTGTTGGGCTTGTTTACCGAATTCAGAACATCGGAATGGTCTTTAGAATGTATTCTTATCTCACTTTCATCTGAATTTTCCAAAACAATCCTAACATATGCAGAATGGGCTGTAAAAATATTTCATTATCATCCTTTCCTGTATCAATAGGCACTTTTCTATACCACTGAATGAATATTAAAACATTTCTAAGTCTATGGCATATATCTGGAGAGAATCTAAATATTCATCAGTGATAATAAGCCCATGCTCTCTTCTTCCATGTTCAATATTTGGTGGAGAAGGAGGTCTATTATTGCCAACACCAACAACCCTGATAAATAGAAATCAGCCTATAAACTCAGTCATCTTAATTAAAGCTTAGTCCTGAAGAAGTGTTCTTTTCAAATCTGACTAAAAATCAAATGAATCTACCACTAGATTCTATTTTCTGTTTATTTTCCAACTCAGCATGACCAAAATGTTTAGTGCTGTAGATCCACTAGGAGTAAAAAAGGACAGTAACTCTTATTCAGCTAAATTTAGGAGTTATGTATAAATAAACATTTTAGCTATGGGAAAATTGCACAAAGAGACTTTCAGTGTAACTTGAAAGGTGTTAAGCATCATGAATACAGCCAATTAATTTAAACAGGCCCAAAAAATCTGATTTAGGCCAAACTAATGGATTACAACTATTATATATACAACAACTAGTACACAATTTCACAAACAATACATCTGGCTAAAAGGATTTTTTTTTGTCTCTGATATGACCTCTACTCTATACCATGTTTTGAAATGGCATGCAGTGAAGAAGCCACTTTCACCTGATTGGTTGCACAGGTTAATTGAGCAACTCTGCTGGTGAAACAGTGCATTTTATGCTAAACACTAAATAATCAAAACAAAAAAATATTCCCACATATAGCACTCATATTATCGTGCAATTCAAGGCTGAAGCTATGTTCTGTTTCAAGGGACAATTTATTCTCACATGGAGAAGTTTTTGGTGTAATTAGTAGGACTGTCAATGGGTACCCAGGTACTCGACCATAATGAAAGACCCGGATATTGAAAATTAAGGACGAGTACCCGTTTACAAAAATAAATTGTCGACAACACTATCAAAATATCATATATCATCAGCAGCACACTGGTCTGAGTAGTCCAAGTTTCCTCTGACCCTTGCCACCCCATTTTTGATATTTGGACATTTTTGTTGGGGTTTAGGGTCAGAGCGCAATTCCTATCAAAAAGTTGGAATTTGCTGACACTATTTGATGTCGGCATGGGTAGCAGCTTACATGCCAGCCCAGCAAACTTATGACTTATTTTCTCAAAAATCGTGAGCATAGCATTTGTTATGCCTTTAATCTGCTGAAATTTGTCCCAGATCTGGCTATTTGCATTTCTAGTCACGTGACTACACAAATCTCGCAACCTAGGTCATACAGTCATGTGATATCGACAATAAGCAAATTTCCAAAAGTTGTTGTACATATATAATTTGGACGTATTATATAGTAGCCACATAAATAAATATAGTCTGTTCTCTCACTATGCCATTTAGATGCTATAAATAGAATTCGTGGGAAAGTAGAACAAAACTTGCTATAAATAGAACATGTTACTGTAGGAAAGTACAAGTCCACAGACAAGGGTACTTGTATATTGTAGTTACGTAAAGCGGTCTTTTCTAAAATACAGTCTGTGGGGGTGGAATGTTAATATAAACAAGATTTTTCGAAGGTGGATATACCGAAAAAGCATAATCCATATACGTTTACTTGTAACGCGTAATTTAGTGTGAAAAAAATTTGTTGCTCAAGGGTTGTACATGTCTTTCATGCTCTAACGAGTACCCGGGTACCCGTTAAACAGCGCAACAGGTACCCGGGTAAGTTTTCCCTGGTTTTTGACAGCCCCAGTTATTAGCAATTTTGCTCTATTTGAATTTCTATCTGTACTCACTACATGAGGTTTTAATTGGAGAATTTTTAGCCCACAAATCCTTGCAGTTTCAACCACGATAACTGTATTAAATCTTAAATATGTAATAATTATATTGGCTGAAACTTACTAATGTTTCTGATGATGATATTTAAAGCCAAAGACATAACATCTGTTGTATTTATGATTTCCTTGTTTCCTGCTATATTTTTTTCTCTCTTCTCTCAGCTTCTAATCTGTCAATCCTTTCCTTTACATACTCAAGCAGAAAATCACCTCTGTTGAATGCCACTGTTGCAAAAATACCATTACCTATAATGGGCAAAAGCAATAAATTAAAAATTAGAATAAGCATGCAAAGATGTTCCTAATAACCAAAGCTTAAAACTAGATTTTTACCAGGATATATCTTGTGTAATGAAATGAAGCAGTATTTTGAATGGATGTTATACATAGTTAAAAAAGTCTGATAGCCTGAAACCCAAGACCTCTCTAATGTCAGATAAGTGAGAAGCTTGTCAGGTTTATTGAAAAAATTTAATTTTACTTGACAGAGCTCTGATTATGCTGATGAAATCTATATAAAAAACATCAAGATGTTGACCTGCCATCCTGTAGCATGTCATGCTAAAAACAGGATTCACAAAACCCCTGGGCAAAAATAGAACAAAAATAAATATTTTAGTATATGTCCATTACATTTAGCATGTATAAATGGTAAGAAGTCATCGCTAAAGCTGATATAAAACTAATTCTGGCAGTTTAAAAAAAGACAATTAAAAGGTCAAAGAGGTCAAGTATAAACCATAATTGCATTGATTTACTTAACTGGTTTATAATAGCTAATACATTTGAAGACTGTAGTGGGCAATCTCACTGTGCTAATGCACTGGCAAAAATGATCACATGGATATTGTTTGCACAGGCTTAACCCTTAAGATACAACAACCACATCTATTATAGCATCTCCTGTAAATAGCTCCTGAACCCCACTGAGCATAGTTTACTACCCCAGGTTCGCTTATGTTCGTCAAGTTCAGCAGTACAGTAGTCTCCCTCTTTAACAGCCCCCATGACCAGTGGCCACCTGCTTCTTACGGCCAGAATTCCTTGACATTGACGAGTTCATATTCAAAAGTACCGCTCAAGAACAGCCACCCCTCTAACGTGACCAGCATTTTACTAGAAAAAAATGTAAAATGTCCCCCTCATGAACGGCCACCTTTGTTTCTTCAAATGTATCCAGAACCAATGATTAATTCAAATCTTGACCCAAGGTAAGTAATTAATTATCTCTATCGTAGATACATGTCTCCCAGTGTCAAGTTTGCATTAAAAGTGTCGACTAAAGATAAATTGTATATCATTATCTATAAAAGTCTATGTTTATGGGAAATGGGCTCAATAATGTCATGATAAAGTTTGGGGGTTAACACCTATGTTGAGTTCTTCTCCTTGATGATTATAACCAGATGTAATTGTTACGATCATTCATAACAGGATCAGCATAGGCTAAAAAAAAATTTTGTTACATTGGCACACACTGAGAACCTGGGGAAAAAAACGGTACCAGACAAAGACCGGAAAAATCATGTTACAACACATTACTGCTTTCTTGATGAAGACTGTATTCCATCCACTTGTCTGCATAATTAAATCGTATAGTCAGCAACAACCAAATAAATCATTACCAAACATTAACATGTCATCACGTTAATGGAGACATTATTTTAGAAGAAATTCGGTTATTCTACTCAACGACTTGGGGGAGGGGCGGAGGAGGAAGACTTGCTGAACAATTTTATGCAGAAGACTAAAACAAAAACAAGTTTTTGTTGAAATAATTCAAATAAACAAAGTCATAACCAATAAGGTTATTCAGCAGCAGTGGGAAAATGGAGCAAATGGAAAGATAATTATGTATGTACCAAGATGTAAACAACGTTTCTGAATCCATTTGCATTGTAAATGACAATACCAGCTCACATACACTTACATCAAAACTATTAACATATATTCAGTTGAAATAAGTTTAAGTTTGTTATTATAACAAGGTGAACCTTATAATGATTAATGTTACTTTAAGACAAAGATATTTAATGCTTTGAAGTATGTAGCTTTCTTACTACATACATTACATATACTTCTCATAATAAATTTAGCCTCCCTCTGGAAAGGCCGCCTGTCTTACAAGGCCACTTCCTTGGAGCAGAAGTGGTGGCCGTATAAGAGGGGAACTACTGCACTCAAAACCCCATTTTGCTTGTGGTGCAGAATACTGCTAAACGTTGATTTGTTGAAAGTACGGAAATCTACATACATGTATTTTTGATTATCATAACCAATAAGAGGATTGTTTACTCAATATTATGATGCAATTTTGAAAGCTGAGAGGTTAAATTTAGAAACACTGTAATGGATTTTCCGTGCCTTATGGAACATGTGTAGTTCACATAAACAAAGATGGATTCCGATTCAGATATGAGCAACTTTAATAGGTTCAGTGCAAGCAATATCAAAGAGTTTAATGGATCATTCTTATAAAATGGATCAGATATTGACATTAGTCCCATTTCTAAACAAGATGCAAGTTTTTTTTAATCAGATGACAAGACGGACATAATCCCACTTGCACAATGAAGTGATGACCTTTCCGTGTTCTAAATCAATGATTTTGATTCTCATGTTGGTTCAAGAATCAAGTACAGACCACTAAGCAATGAGAAAGATTTTTTCCAGAATGTCTCCTGGAAAAGCTTGTGAAAGAAACAAATGATTCTGCCAAGAAAATAGGATACCAAAAGCAAGATATGAAATGGTATGAAATCAGCATCGTGGAGATAAGGGCATATCTAGGGATATATATTATCATTTATGTGTCGATAATGACTGTTCAGGTACCACTCTCAACATTATAATTAGCGTGTGGATTTCATTCATGTTTTTATATGGATGTTTGTAAATATTGGATTTTTTTGTATGGGATTCAAAACAGTTTACATGACTGGGATTATTTTGGTAGGCTTATATGAAGTGGAAATATATGAATTATACACTATACAAGGTAAGCTTTTATATGTCTCTGAAACCCACTAAAAACTAACAAAATAATGCAAATTTATTGTCAGTTTCTCTTCTCCTTGATGATCTAGTTAGTATTCAACCTAGCAATCAGCATCAGTAGTCTCAGTAACTGATATGATAGCACTCAGAAGCACTGAGACTGCACAACAGCTGTAGTAGCTAAACGGTTAAAATTGGTCCCCAGAATACAATGACATAATTGCAATGAAATATGT
Source organism: Unio delphinus (assembly GCA_029339505.1). NCBI lineage: Eukaryota > Metazoa > Mollusca > Bivalvia > Unionida > Unionidae > Unio > Unio delphinus. The sequence continues at coordinate 8,392,054 of JAQISU010000162.1, forward strand.
ACAAAGCTGAAACTGGGGTCCCACAAACACTGTTAACGAATCTCAAGAATACTGTGACTCAATTGCACCAAAACCTGATCAGCATCAACATGAATAAAGCACATAATTAGTGCTGAAAGAACAATAGGTCTCAAATGTCTCAGCCACATACAAGATAAATCTACATTACCCAACAAAACCAGATACGAATTTGTTTCAAGCACATCTTTGTTGAACCCAGTTTCACATCAATGTTGGGTCTGAATTTTGGGTAACAGGACCTTAAGCAAACTGAATTTAAGATTACTGACTAGTTTGTGAGTGGCAATATTTTTTCTTTCAGATTCAGATTTTACCCAATATGTAAAAAATGAAAAGCATGATTAATTCAGTTGATTGGGTGATTTAGGAAGCAAAGCAAGCAAAACTAAATTTCAACTCTTTTTTGACAGTTTTCTTTGTAAAGCATGCCAGCAACAGAATGCGGGGGGGGGGGGGGATAAGGAGGATTTGATTCTAGACACATATGGCAAACAACTTATTGGCTCATTATGTCATTTCTGTGTGTACGATATGGAGATCACATTTATGTTAAGATATTTGACACAATGAATTCAACCTTCTGATTAGTTCATTGACCAATGCTTTCAGTATGATTTTATCCATGGAACAGAAAGACTGACTGACAGACAGTAATACACACATTTGTTTGTAGAATAGTTGCTTTGAGATTTTTAAAAGCTTAACTATCATTACAAACAATTAATTGTAATCTAGCCTTGTGGAATTTTAGTCAGAGCTTGTGATTATTTTATAGTCACTGGCCTTGGTTCTTTGTCAATATATTTTTGTAAGTATCTTCTTTAACAAAAGCAATAATGTAACATTTTAGCTACTACAGCTGTTGTGCAGTTTTACTAAATCATCCCAGATACACAAAGCTGAAACTGGGGTCCCATAAACGCCTATTATAATTGGGGTCCCAAATGCATCTCATGTATGCACAAATAGTTTATTTCCCTAGAATACAAAATGAAATTGAAAAAAGGTACAATATTGTGAATTAAATCATGAATAGTGCTAATAGTTCAATCACAAATCCAAATGTATGAAAAAGTATTCAAACTGGAAATTGGGGTCCCATCACCCAAACACACAAAGTTGAAACTGGGGTCCCATAACACTGTCAAATTGGGATTAAAAATGCATATAATGTATGCACACACATACAACTGGGGTCCCCAGAACAGTGACACAGTTGCACAAAAACCCAATCACCATGAACACATGCAGTTATACCTCTCTAATATGGTGGGTTCGGTTTCAGACCACTGCCGCAATGCGAAAATAGCAGTAAACTGAGTCACATTCGTTTTCACTGGGTAGTATATATAAAAGCTTTCAAATCTGTTTCCAGCATCATATATTGATTGCAAAATATCATTAGACTGAAAGAAAATATGATTCCGTATAAAGGCAATCGTCGACTTATGACTACGTTCAATTCTCGCCGACCAGTCGTAAAGCGAGCATGACGTATGACGAACCACAGGAGTCTGATGTTTTATCAATAAAGTATGGCAAAATTTCTGACCACACGAATTACCCTTATCGGTAATATAAGGAATTCAAGATTGACCACAATCCTTCACTCGATTCGACTTTTTCTCAGTCTTTTGTCACTACAGAATCGCAAGAAGACTGAAAAACTACACATATGCATTCAAAAGACAGCGACGTACCGTACTACCAACGCATAACTCTTAAATGATCATGTCCTGAATCCAATAGGCGAATTAAACTTTATTTTCACCATTACGGTCACAATCCTTCTCTATCAAAATCGATCTGACGGAAGTAACCCATTCTACCAGTTTCTATCCTGCAGTAAATATGCTGAATAACACGATGAAAGTAATTTCCAGGGCTAGTAGCAAATTTTTTCCAGATATTTCACAGGTTTTTCAAGGTTGAAAATCATGGTTTTCAAGGTGCATTATTACATTAATTTTAAGGGATACAGAAATGAAAAATAAACAAGTTAATACTAACTATACTTCATACAAGAAATATTTCTTGCAAATTTATTGCTTAAAAAGACAGTCAAGAATATGATCACCGATTTCATTCCGATTATACTACACATCCCACATCTGTACAGTCACTGAATAATGTTTATTTTACTATCCACACTACACTATTCAAGTACAGCAAAATCTCTGACAACATGAATCCCCTTATCTGTAATACAGTGTTTCCCTTTACGCACAGTTGTGCGTCAGAGACGCACGTTCCCAAAAATGGACGCACTCATTTTATTGCCATGCGTATTTTTGACGCAAAGATTGTAAATGCTGTGATGTGTTAAATCTCAAATGCAGTTGATGAACGACGGCATCGTGACCGAGATCGAGTGTAAGCTTTGTTATGACAGAGTAGCTTCCCCATATCTCACGAGCGCATACCCGTCTGGTTCTAATACATGTATAGGCTTTATTATGATGGGATAGCTTCCCCATATCTCGCGATTACGTGATTTCCTTCACGCTCAGCAGCATGTCTTGCAAGCGAAGCTGCATTGATACTATTCTAAGGAGAAAAAGACCTCCAGAAGAAAACCAGGAAGAATCATCAGCAAAGAAGGTGAAGGATGACGAATATATAAAAGTAACTGTGGCGCGTAATTTCAACGATAAATGGAGGAAAATTTCCCATGGATGGAATACAGTTCATCTGCTGGAATGACTATACCAGCTAGTTGGTCTCTAAACCTTTTTTATTTTAACTTGACGAGACCAACCGTATTCTGCATTAACACTATATGGTACGTTCGTGAACCATAACTGTCAACGATCGGACTGCACGCCATTAATTAATAAATTTATTTAGACTAACCTTTGTACCAAGACGGTAAGTATAATCCTATTCTAATGACCCAATGCGTGAAATCTTTTATAATACTCAATTTATAGCGGAAAAGTACCATTTAGTGTTAATGCAGAATACGGATGGTCTACTGGAATGACATGCTTGACTTGTGTTCGGGCGAGTGCCTTGTGAGAGAGGGTTCTCTGTCCAAAATGCAATACAGTCGCTCACAAGAAACAATCTTTCAGTGAAGTCTCTTCATGAGAAACTGCTTGTTAGATATGAAGCCAAACATCCTGACTTTGACAAGCAAGAGTTTGCAAAAAAATCTTGCATTAAATTTCAAGAAATCTGTTCTAGGAATTTGTTTTAAAAAACAACAATGGTGAGAGTGTAAATTTCCTTTCAGAATCATTAAAATGATTGTTTGATTATTGAGCTTGTTTGTTGATTTTTAATTTTAGTATGAGATATAGTGTTCATGCAATACATGTTGTAACATATCTTCAGGTACAAGAGATAGGGGTGAGATGAAAATTTGTCAGCATATGTTTGACTCCCACATTTTTCATTTGACCCCCAGTTCTGACACCAAAGGGTTTTTTTGACCCTCAGTATTACACTCCAAGGGGATACACTGGTAATATAAGTATTATTATTTATAGGTAATATAAATTATTTATATTACCGATAAGGGGAATTCATGTTGTCAGAGATTTCGCTGTACTTTATTGATAAATGTCAGACTCCTGTGACGTCAGATTGGTGGGTTTTTTCCCGCCAGTTACATGGGATCCTAAAGCACTCTCTCACTTAGCAAGCAAATCAATATCTTTCTGACATAATTTGCATTTTGCAAAGCCGTCTGTGAAAGAACGCATTATCCAGAATTAAATATATTTTTCTTCGTCTAGCCACCGAAGTTGGAATCCGTAGCACCCCCCTCCCCAACTTCCCCATTATCAATGCGTACAATGATCCAAATTTAAACTGCGACTACATCCAGGTTTCGACAGATCGATCTTGATAGAGAAGGATTGTGACCGTAATGGTGAAAATAAAGGTTAATTCATTGATTGGATACAGGATATGGTCATTTAAGAGCTATGCGTTGGTAAGTAACTGTCTTTTGAATGCATATGTGTAGTCAGAGCTCTCGGAAACACTTAATTACAAATATCTCTAAGCAAATTTTTTATCTGGGACGCAGAAAATCACCCTAGCAGGAGTCCTCCGTATGCACGTTTTTATGGGTGGAGGGGGTGGATTTTTTTTGTGTTGCTTTTCTCTTTTGCAGACAGGATAGTTTTGCTGCACAATAAATATGTTCTAATCACTATGAAAAATGAGGCAATGCTTTTATTTGAGTTTGTTGCTGACTTTCTTTGAGCAATGGTCGTCGGCTTGCTGTGACGATGGTGCATTTGTTACTGAAAGGCCCTGCTCAGACTTCCCAAAAGCCGTCGGTCCATAGGACATGACCGACAATTTTTTACCCGGTCCGACAGTTTTTTTAGTCAGCATCGGACCGACTGTCCGGCAGTTTTCGCACTCTGCACCGCTCGAGTAGTCCTTCTTAAATCTAGTTTGTTAAACAGATTTTCATTAGTTACAAGTTTTTGAGCGATCCAATTGCTACGCCTATTATAAACAGTTATGCGGCTCGCCTGTCAGCATGGCATCGTTGAAATATTACGAAGGAGTGAAACCAGGGAAAAAAAGAAAACTATCTTATGAAGAACTGAAAGAAAAGAAAAAGGATTATGAAAAACATAGGGTTTGAAAAAACCTTTAATGATAAATGGAAAGAAAACAGAGACTGGTTAATATTTGATGAAATAAAGCAAGTTATGCAGTATACCATGTGTCTCAGTTTCTACGGCGAGAAATCGAGGTCTGATGAAAATTTGCGAAACACAAACGCGTTTATCGTCGGATGTACAAATTTTTGAATGTCAACAATAAATGATCATGAACTTTCCAAGTCCCACAAAAAAGCATCAGAGTTTGTTTCAGGCAGACAGAAAACTGCTCAGGAAAAACTAGGGTCAGATGCAGGCAAAGCACTTAGGCAAGTAAAGGCAGCTGAAAGAAGTAGATTAGTACATTTGTTCAGAAATGCAAACGCAGTAGCCAAAAATAATCGTCCACTATCAGATTATACATGGCTGTGTGAAATTGACAAAGCTAAACAATTAGACATAGGCAGTACGTATATTAATGACAAAGCAGCTGCAGATTTCATACACAGTATAGCACAGACAGAGAAGCAAAAAACTGTCAATCTTATAGAGTATAATCCATTTTTTGCCTTTATGATGGATGGAAGTACAGATATCTCAGGAGATGAACAGGAGACCTTGGACATTGAGGAAGACTGTTTAGACTATCGAGATGAACTTGACAATTTTGATAAATTGATCATGTTTACAACAGACTATCAGTGAATTTGACTTAACTTTACTTGATTAACATGTGTTATTTACACTTAGAAAATAGAAAACAAAACACGTTACAAAATACCTCAATTTTGTTATATTTTGTCGGTCTGACAGATTTTTTTTCGGTCTGACAGATTTTCAGGTTTTGTCAGACCGAATGTCTGACACTTTTTTTAGCTTTCGGGAAGTCTGCTGCTAAAGGCTCTAGTTGAAGGACCTAACAAATACCCGTTTGTTATTGCAGATAATTGTAGAACATTGAGACAGATTTGTTTTATTTGTTAAGCATATATCAGTGCTTCAAAGGTAATCAGTTTTCTTTGAAGTGTCAGCAAAACAATTTTTTTCTTCCATCAGGTTTTTAAAAAAAATTAGCGTCATCTGGTTGACTGTACTCGTTTCTCGTTTCCGCCTTCAGAGGTGTTGGATTTTAAATAGTCAGTTGCATGGTTATTTTGATTATAATACAGCATACAGTAAAAAGACCAGATATCAGCATAAGCGGATTATGATATAACAGTGCATTGTTATATCCAAGTTGGCTGCTTCCTGTCATGGTGCCTTTGATTTTCTCTACTCCAAACGCAAGACTGTTTATACAGTTTTTATCAGCCAAAATTCGTGTCGCCACAAATATCGCCAGAAGGTATTTATTTTATCACCAAAAGAAGAAAAACAGAATCGCAATTTTCTACATTGGCGTAGCCCTGTGATCCTGTAACTGATTTCATTTACGATTGTAGCTGTATAAATATTGCATGCGAACTCGAAACCAAGACACATCGAGACTTTAACAAAATGCCATTTGCAAATTTGAACATTTATTTTGGGGTTAAACGAAAAAATTATGAAGATTTAAATGAGATTCAGAACTGTGCTTAAGTTACTAGAACTGATAAAGTGGACTATTCTGCAAATAGCTTTGAAAATATGTAATGTTTATGCATCAGGCTATGGAAATGAAATACCGTATTTACCGTATGTTTTCGGACTGCAACAAATAATTACTTTTTTTGTTGTCCGAATACATATTAAATTCTTTGATTAGGTGTCCGAAAACATACAAGTGAAGATAGAATTATGCCGCACTCCCCCCCTTACCCGTCCGTAACGAAGTTACCGTTAGCTCACATGACAACGTGCTGCCATGAAGTAAAACAAGTATTTTGTCTAACACCACGGAAAGGATAATTAATGAAAAATTGGCATTACTTGCCTATTTTGTCAATTTGATACATGTCCATCCACCAGAAAACAAAGCCTTACATGTATTAGAGCCACGATTGTGTACGTATTTTCCGAAAGAACCGCCATATTAACATAGTAATCTTGCAATCCAGTTTAACCTTCTGCTAATGATCATTAAAATCTACATTACAAACGCACTCAAGCTTTATTTCTGTGTAATTAAGATATTATTACAAACTAAATAAAAAGATTTTGGACTTATAATTCTTAAGATATTTTGGGCAGAAACATTTTAGTATCGCGAGTCGAAACACCGGTACATGTATGATGGCTATTCTTAGAGCACCAAGGGTGAGAGGCTCCAAATGGGGTGAGTTGTTGTATGTACGCCTACGAAGGGTAAAAATAAAAAGCAATTTGCAATATACGAGTCGGCGTGATTAATATGTTGATATTTGTTTTAAATAAAGGTGATGCATTTGTTGTGGTTCTCTCTTCTTTTTTTTACCACCTAGCCGAGGGTAGATTAAAATGAGCAAAGCTTGCCAGCTGGAAACGATCTACTGCTCGAAGATTGTAGTGATGCATGTCAGAGATTTCAAAGTGTCTGGGTGTTAATTGTTAATAATATAACTGGTGGGATTTCTTTGACAGATGTGTTCGGAAATAAAAGGCAGCCATCTGGATTTTATTAAAACAGCACACGATGTACCTAACATTTAGCACCCACAATCAAATATATTGTCTACCAAGAGGTTTATTACCTGTAGAACAATAACTATGTTTAAACCTTTGTATATAATGCCTCAGGGATAAGGGGTTTGTTTTGTTGGACAATGCCAATGAATTTTACTAATCCATACCGACTCTGATGTATTGTTTAATGATATAAAGCAGGGGTCATGGTTTCTAATCAAAGCCATAACTGTCACACCTGTATGAAGTGGTTTCGTGTGTAACAATGTCTATACTGACAACCAATCATATTTTTGTTAGCTGAATCAAACTATTAAGTTAAAAAGTATAAATAAAATACCCACAACATACAAAAGTTAGTATACTGGATAGCTATCGTTGTGAAACATAATATTGTTAGTACTGTAATAAATTTGATGAATAAGTTTATCATATGTTATGCAACAAGTTCTTGGAGGAAATCGCCCTTGCCAAAATCGTCTCCAAAGAGACCAGTAGGCCGTCCACAGAAGTGACTTCGAATTAATGATTCTGAGGAAGCATCACAAAAACAACCGCCTACGAAGAAAGCTGCTCTAGATGACGAGTCTGATCAAAATAAAATAGCACGCGTGTATCATCGTATTTTGTCATATATGTGACGCGATCAAAATGTCGATACCGGTCTGCAAATATCACAATATGATTTGAGAAATCTATATCCGATCTGTTACTTTTCGTTGGAACATCTTGATTTAACAAGACAATCCGTTGTTGAAATACACTTTAGAGCTCATGTAACACGTCCGACTAATGCAGCAGGTGTTGTCACTATCCCGAATTTGTCACTATCCAGAATTACATGTAATTAATAATTTTAAATTATATTAGTTCATGGACGTTCATGATCGCATTAAATAATTGGCGACCAAATGAAGCGAACTTTGTATCAGTTAAATTAACGGCAAACACGCTGTAAATTTTACATTAAAACGACGAAGCAGATCATCCAAGATTGTGTCCGAAAACATAAATTGTAGAAACAATTATAGCGGGGCAACGTCCGAAAACTTACAAGGCATTTAAATATGATTTTTCCCCGAAAAAAACGGTGTCCGAAAACATACAGTGTCCGAAAACATACGGTAAATACGGTACATTACTTTGGAATCTTTCTGTCTGCATTTCAGCCCAAAAATAATTAATTTTATTTTTTATACCAAAAAGGCACATTATTGATTAATTACAGAAATGATGTATTGTTGTGCAGAATTACCAGTCACGCCGAATAAGCTGATACAATTGTACATGTCAGTGTTGGGGGAATTAAACTTGATGGCAACCAACACTTCTTCTAATCTGCAAAGTTTAAAAAAATTTGGGATGGGACTGCAACTTTGGCTGGTGGGACTCCTATTTTTACCAAAATGGGAGTCATGGACTCCTAGTTTTAAAATCCTAGCGAGATCTCTGTGTAGTTTTTCAGTCTTCTTGCAATTCTGAAGCGACAAAAGACTTGTGAAAAAAGTTTAATCGAGCGAAAGATTGTGGTCACGCTTGCATTCCTTGTGTTTATTTATATTCCCGATAAGGGTAATTCGTGTTGTCAGAGATTTCGCTGTACTGTATTGTATACAACTCACTCATCAACTTGGTAGGCAAAGGGGCTTGAATTGGTCCCGCAATCAGTAGCGCAACATCAGATTTTGAGTGTCACGCGAATATTTTGTTTTAGCCTCCAAAGTGACAACAAATAAAAAAAATAATGCCGTATGAGCGGAACGCCGAATTGCGGATGTCCATAAAACGAGGTATACCTGTAAGTAAGTGTTGAAAGCACACATGGCATAAAATGACTCTTGGAGCTTTATATTATTTTGTCTTTTGTCATATACAAAATAAATTCAAATTTACTCACCAACATAATTGGATATATATCATTTTCAAACCCATCTTGATCAAGCCCGGTTTCACGCCAATAACGGGCCCATTCTTTGGGTGACAGGTTTCTCTTGCCAGCCTAAAACAAAACAAAAGATCCAATAAAGAGTCTGACTGGACTTAAATCATCTAATGGTCAGAATCCAGAATTATTTGCATAATAGACTAGTATTTATTTCTAAAGATTTCATAATTGGTAGCTACAGTAATAATTTAGTAATTGGGCTATAACTTATTTTACCCCACGCCCCTTTAAATGCGTATTCTGGACAAATTTTCAAGATAACAGTAAATTGGCAGGACTATGTGTATGTAGTCAAGTAGGCTACAAAATAACATGTTATATTTATAGCATACAGCACTGTGTAACTTTGGTACATGTAGATTACCTGCCTACAAAGCCATACATATGAGGTAACGGGTTAATTATGCCTGGTATACTGCTTTTTTTCTCTACTGTTATGAGTCTATGGTCTTAAACTAAATAATAAAAAAGTGGGAAAAGCAACAAGTGTATGTGTGATTTTTTTTAACGTAGCTTTAACAGTTTTTCTGTCATACTGCTACAATGACTTACAGTGTGCAGTTAATAGTGATATCTAGCGCTAGTGCATCATGCCACAGACATGTGAATCGTGTCCCACTCAGTTATATTATCCTGATATTGAGCTCAACAGTCCTAACACTGATTTCTTAATGCTGAGTAGGGCTGTCAACAGGTAGTACTCGGGTACCCGACCGTAGCGAAAGACCCGGGTATCGAAAATTAAGGACGAGTACCCGTTCACAAAAAAAGGTGCAGACAACACTATCAAAATATATCAGCAGCACACTGGTCTAAGTAGTCCGAGTTTCCTCTGACCCTTGCCACCCCATTTTTGATATTTGGACATTCTTGTTGGGGTTTAGGGTCAGAGCACATTTCCTATCAAAAAGTTGGAATTTGCCGACACCATTTGATGTCGGCATGGGTAGCAACTTACATGCTGGCACAGCAAACTTGAATGATCTTTCATCGAGATATACCAGCATGAAATCGATGGGAATATGATTTATTTTCTCAAAAATTGTGAGCATAGCATTTGTTATGCTTTTAAACTGCTGACAGACGAGACGAAAGTACATCATTGCTGAAATCTGTCCCGGATCTGGCTATTTGCATTTCTAGTCACGTGACTATACAAACATCACAACCTAGGTCATACAGTCACATGATATCGACAATAAGCAAATTTCCAAAAGTTGTTGTACATATATAATTTGGACATATTGTATAGTAGCCACATAAATAAATATAGGCTGTTCTCTCCTCACTAAGCCATACAGATGATATAAATAGAATTCGTGGGAAAGTAGAACAAGGTTTGCTATAAATAGACCATGTTACTGTAGGAATATAAAAGTTCACAGACAAGAGTACTTGTATATTGTACCGGTAGTTACGTAAAGTGGTCTTTTCTAAAATATGGTCTGTGGGATTAATGGAATGTTAATATAAATGAGATTTCTGTTTGTTTGTTTGTTTCATTAGGATTTTTTAACGTAGCTTTAACAATTTTTCAGTCATATCACTACGATGTCTGCAGTGAGGCAGTTTATAGTGATGTCTAGCAGTGAGACATCATGCAGCAGACATGTAGCATGATGTCTCACCCAGTCACATTATCCTGACACTAGGCCGACCAGTCCTAATACTAACCTCTTAATGCTGAGCGTCAAGCGAGGCAACTGTTAGTACCATTTTTGTAAGTCTTTGGTATGACTCTGCCGGGGATCGAACTGACGACCTCCCGCTTCCGGGGCGGACGCTCTAAGCACTAGGCCACCAGAGCGGTTAATGAGATTTCTGCAAGGTAGATATACAGAAAAAGTGTAATCCATATATAATATATGTTTACGCATAACGCGTAATTTAGTGGGAAAAAAATTTGTTGCTCAAGGGTTGTGCATGTCTTTCATGTTCTAACGAGTACCCGGGTAAGTTTTCTGTGGTTTTTGACAACCCAAATGCTGAGTACCTAGTGAGGTTACTATTGATGTCTAGCCCTAGTGCATCATGCTGCTGACATGTGCATTATGTTCCACCCAGTTACATTATCCTGATGTTGAGACGACCAGTCCTAACACTGATTTTTTAATGATGAGCGCCTAGTGAGATGAAAAGCAATAAGTTGTGTTAAATTCAACAAACAGACCATTTCCCTAGAATACAAAGTGAAATTATAAAAAAATGAAATAAACAAAATTGTGAATTAAATCCTGAATAGTACCTCAAACAAATTCATTGTATGAAGTTCTTTGTGAATTCCAAATAAATTTCAATACTGACTGTGTTGATGTGCCGAGTCAGAGGAAACATGGATTATGGCTTGGAGTGTGGTAATGTGCTAATAGTCTTTTAATGTTTCACAGTAATACAATTAAAAATGTTTTTCTCTGAATTCACTACAATTCCAAATTAATGTTGAAGTTCAAGAATATTATTGAGCATTAATTCCAGTGAATAAACAACGTGATTTAAAAGACAAAAATACAGCCAGGATATAGGCCAGTTTCCTTTAAGAAAAGCATTTAAAGTTGTTCACAAGTCTAGGAATTGATATATAATCATTAGGAAAAGCAAACAAATAAATATACATAACCTAATAACACTGCATTTGATTTCAAAAGATACCCTGAATAGGAGACTAACCAGTATTTTGTCCATTTAAAGTATATTAAACTCAAATTCAACATCATTTTCAGGCTCAAATGGTATATCCATGAAAATCTTTTCAGCTTCAATAATCTGAAGTACTTCAAAACTTTAAAAATCACTGTTAATAGACAGGTTTTTCCCCAATGAAGATGAACCATGTCGTGAATTAGCTATTTGCAGTTTTCTAGGTAGCCTGTATTTAAACACGTATTTGTACAACTTCTTTGATGAACGTGAGCTCAAAATTACAAGAGATTAATTGTTCCAAGGCCCATTGTGCAATCAAAATTAGTTGAAGAACCATTTCTGTCAAGCCAAGTACCAAGATGTGTAAACAGTTGCCTACCTGAAAAAAGAAGCATCATGACAAGAACCACAAGACTTCTACTGTCAGCATGACTCACGATAAGCGCTCTATGATGGGCAAAGTACATAAACTATTGTATATACTTGTGTACAAGTTGAATAATTTTGGAAACAAATAAAAGCCTGGAGTGGTGTGGGTGGGTGGGCAGCTCATAAGCTCATATAATGGCTGATATATAAATCTGAAAATGTTACTTTTGGGGTTGGCAACTGTAATGGCTGTAAATCTTGAGACATGAAAAGATAAGTATTTTTTCTGTATCCCAAGACTCAAATAAAGCACAACATTTTAAGTGTCCCAACACTTCACGACACATCAAAACTGTCATAACTGACATAGGTCTAACAGCAGTGACCAGATCTTTCGATAAACTGTTATGATTGTTGTTGTTATTATTTGGAATGTGCATATTTTCTGACTTCTCCACCATGAATTTAATTCAAGGCAAATAATTATAAAGATTTCAAAATTCTCAGGCTGGTTTGAGCTAACCCAGGAGGAGACCTAGATGTACCACTATATGGATACAAACTTTACAAATCATGCTTAGCCTCACTTGATTTGTTAATCAGATATTTCACATGCTTGTAGTTATTAATCGTGTATGCAAATCAAGTGCGCAGTCAACAACAGATAAATTGGAGACTTAAAGTGTTAATATTCATCAATTACTGATTTAAATCTAATCTACATGTATCAATATATCTCTAAAGATAGACTTTATGTGTGTTATATGGTGAGTGTATACATGAATTTACTCAGAATCAAGTGCCTGTGACCCCCACCCCATTCGTTGATTCATGGACGGATACTCCTAATTTTCTTTGTAACGAGCCGCTGTGAATTTCCATGGAGCAGACTGGCGTAAATATTTGCGAGAAAAGTAGGCTATACACACAGTGGTTCAAACCCAATTTTGGGCTGCGAATCTAAGATAAATGTCGCGACCTCCGGTTAGGAACCGCTGTATAACACTTGACGATGACATACATACTTGTACAAATTTTAGTTATGACTGTTCTCTATGTATGACCAGCAATATAATGAAGCATTTAGTTTGCTGCAAAGCAATATTAATAAATATCTGACACTTCATTTTTTTATTTTATTTGATTATCCTTTTGATTAAAACCGACGAAATCTATTCAAATTCACATAATATGGCGGCCGGCAAGTTTTTTAGCCGGTAAAGTATGAACCTTTCAAAATATTAATTTCTGCAAATTGAATGAACATAAGGTTGATTAGAAAATGATAAATAGTTATATGAGTCTTTTAAATGAATGCGTATTAACAAAAGACTTATAAAAGCACCTACCTTCATCTAAATTTCCGGAATTTTCTTTCGTCTCATCTAATGCCACAGCATGATGCCGGAAACATAATACACGCATGCGCGAAGACGGGATTTACAACATTATGGTCTAAAGACGGTTCGCTTCTTTTTTCGGTGTGAGATCATAGCGAAGTAAAAGGTGAAATTGGGGTCATTTTGAATAAATACTTTTTTATAATAAAATAAGCATAGTAGATTTCATTTGTATGGTTTTCGGAACTGGGGTCTTTGGTAACTGGGGTCTTTGCGTAATGAGACCCCAGTTAAAGGGGAGTGTGTCAATTAAAGACCCCACTTCCTACAGAACACACACACACACACACACACACACACACTTCAAGAACCGGAAATATACAATAATTCTTGCTCCACTCAATGTTACTTAGCTCCTCTTTTTCTCTCGAAATGGTCCACGATTGAAGAAAATGACGGTTGTAGCAATACATTTGTATAATGTGTGTATTTTTTTTTTGTAAATGCATTTGTAGTTGTATATTTTGTTTGTGTGCAAATATTCACAAAGGTTTACCTCGTGTGCGGATCCTCAATGATTTTTTTTGTTATTCCCGTCAGGTCTGTCTATGTAATATTTGCTCTTTTGTCTTACAGATAGCATCACTGGATATCGATATTGTCAAGTAAAGGGTTGTACTAGCCTATTGTGAGTGTTGCACCTCTGGCTGATCTAAATTAAAACTGATCTGATCTTTTGCAATCCTTCAATAAAGTAAACAAATATCTCTCAATTCAATAAAACATGAATGCGAGGTTAAATCATACAAAAGTGCGTTATCTTTAATTTACCAACGCGTGTACATATAAACAAAAAATCTGCAGAAAGTATGTATGTATGTATGGTAATTAAGTATGTAAGTAGGTATGTATGTACGTAGGTAGGTAGGTGTTTAGCAGATGAGATGTCTTAGTGTTGAAAGAAGATGGTGAGGAGGGAATCTCAAAAAGAAATTGTTCAACTCTACTTTAATCTTCAAGAAGAAATTATTCAACTCAAATTTATTCTTTAATTATCATCCATGTAATCTATATGCATATATACATTCACACACACACACATACACACACCAAAACACACATCAAGAACCGGAAATGAACAATAAAACTTCCTCCACTCAATGTTACTTTGCTCCTCTTTTTTTATCGAAATGTTCCACGATTAAACAAAATGACGGTTATAACAGACCATTTGTATATAATGTGTGTATTATTTAATTTTGTAAATGTATTTGTAATTGTATATTTTGTTTGTGTTCAGATATTTACAAAGGTTTACCTCGTGTGTGGATCCTCTTCGATTTTTTTTGGTTATTCCCGTCAAGCTTATCTATGTAATATTTAATCTTCTGTCTTACAGATAACATCAGTGGACATCAATATTGTCAAGGAAAGGGTTGTACATGCCAATTGTGAGTATTGCACCTCTGGCTGATCTAAATTAAAACTGATCTGAACTTTTGAAATCCTTCAATAAAGTAAAAATATCTCTCAATTCAATTAAACATGAATGCGAGGTTAAATCATAAAAAGTGCTTTATCTATAATTTATCAACACGTGTACATATATACAATAAATCTACATAAATTATTTATGTATATATGTGTGTATGTATGTATGTGTGTATGTATGTATGTATGTATGTATGTATGTATGTATGTATGTATGTATGTATGTATGTATGTATGTATGTATGTATGTATGTATGTATGTATGTATGTATGTATGTATGTAAGCAGCAGAGAGGGTGAACCCTACAATCACTTTTTAAGCAAAATATTTTAAGCTTCCTTTTACCAAATAGAGCCTTGGATCAGATGGTTATATTCTAAGCAAAATGTTTAAAGCCTCCTTTTGCCAAATGGAGCCTTAACGATTTTAGGGCCTTATTTGTCAAACTGAGTCTTCCCAAGGGTAAAAAAAAGACGCTGTTGTCATTGGCGTTAACATTCTCTGCTGCTATGAAAATCCTTCGGATTTCGTTAACAATTTTTGAAATTGCAAGTGAAAATTTAAGGAATTTTTCCTTTACGATGAAAATCGCTACGATTGAAAATCCTTTCAGGACTTTACAAACAGATTAATTTGCAAAACTTCACCTCGCAGATCAATCAAATTATTAGATTGGTCAGTGAGTTTGAAATTAATTCTCGTTAAAGAATTATTATGACATCGCATAAAGACTGGATTAACTGGGTTTTCAATAATTAGAAACCCTGGAGGAGCTGTTGGTGCAAATGAATATATAATATATCCCTGCTGAGCTTGATTTGATCGCTCGAGATTTATTTGATAGCTTCCTTCGATAACGTCATATGCTAAATTCAGCGCAATCACTGAGGATATATTCACATTTTGAGGAGCGATATGTCTACCACTGCCATCTGGGTCGTAATTAAATGTCAAAATATTTTTTTGTTGTCGTGATAATTTCTTCCAATCGTCGTGGAGTCTCTTAAACCCGATATCGATGGTTCCCTGAGAAGTTTTTTTAATTCGTCGGGTTTATACCCAGGAATTTTAATTTTTGGGAGATCTTCTGCGTTGTCTTCGGGTTTTCCCCATATTCGTAAAATTGTAACACCTCCTTCTTGAATAAATTTTGCGTGAAATATTTCCATATCGGAGATAATTTTATTACCTGTTTGTACTACGCTGTTAAATTCATCTTGGGTGAGAGAGCCGGATTTAAGTGATATTAACAATAATGAAAAATCATTATTCATCGCTGTTAAATTTTCTTCGATTAAACCAGGGTTTAATGAGTTGTCATATTTCATAAACTTTTTGGGATAATAATCTTGATAACTTTTCAATGGATTATCGGGTTTTATCACGTCGGTGATATAATCGCCTTTTACAGGTTTTGGTATATTAACGGTTTCTTTCTGTCTAGGCGGTAATTCAGGCCATCCTAACACTGATCTTATAGAACTCTGATAAATATCCACAGCATACGCAGGGGAATTAATCTCGATCGTAGATGATAACGTCGGCTCGTGAACCGTTATAGCGATTTTTGATTCTTTTCCAGTGATTGATTTTATTCTTCGTTGTAATTCGCTATTGATTTGTTCGATTTGATATGACCCAGTTGGAATTGAAACAACGTTCCAATCCGGAGTTCCATCTTCACGATTTTTCCACGCGAATACTAGACTGTTATTTGGTTGTTGACCACCAAATGCTACAGATCTGATATTGGGCCAGCTATGATACACTCATAGTTTTGCCAGCGCGATCTAGCTCACTGGAACGGGGGTTGGGAAATTTACACTGAATTCAGGATTCGTTGAGGTTATTGATAGCATGCTTGTTTTCACCGGTGTTGTATTTGTTACTATTTGCTGAAGTAGTTCTTGTGACGACATTGTTATTATTATTATTCTGCTCTAATTTTAGCATAGTTGATTTATATAATTGAGCCATCATTGAGAATTCGCTATCTGATATTGTTGTGTCATCCAACGACGATGATATCAACGAGGATAATTGCGAGTAACCGGTAGATGCAATGTGAAATTTCATTTCATAGTCGTGTAGTTTACTCTGGCTACACGATGATAGTTTTTTTGTGATCCCGTTTAATATACCCGCGATTGTAGCCACCGCGGAAATAGCGATTGGAACTACGACCGGAGCAATCATTGTAACCGAAGATAGTATTATCCCAGCAGCAGTGATTACACCCGATACTGAATACACAGTGATATCAACCGCGGTTATTCTTCGCTGATATTTTTTTATTTTTATTTGATACTCCTCACACAGCGAGTTGAGTTTAGTTTGAAACTCTCTGACCGGATCATAGCGATACTGATACACTGAAGGGATTGTCATCTTATTTTAGCAGCGTTAGCGTTTTCAATTGATTTCAAATTGCTAGCGTTTTCAGTTGTGAAATCAGAAGGATTTTCCTTTCAGTTGTATTGCTTACTTAAGTCCACCACGAATTCTACGTACCACGTTACTGAAACCCTGACTAAATTTCTATCTGCGGTCGTTATCGTGAACTGTTCAGATACATCAGCAGCAGAGAGGGTGAATCCTACAACGTTTTTAGACAAAATTTGATTGAAATCCTAAAACGAGCCGTCTTATAATCTTATTTTAACCAAAAAAAGGCGAACCCTACAACGTTTTCAGACAAAAAATTGATTAAAATCTCCCTACGAAATCATTTTAACTAAAAAAATGAAAACGATTTTTTAATCAATTTTGGTCGCAACTTGTTGTCATCCATCCTCTCTGCTGCTAAAGTTTTCAGTTCTGGGTTAACAAAAATAATAAATAATTTGATCGAGTCTTTAGGATCTCACAAACAGACTAATCGCTAACACCTCTTCTTGTAAATCAATCAGATTATTTGACTGGTCGGTGAGTTTGAAATTAATTCTGGTTAATGAATTATTATGGCATCGCATATAGACAGGATTAATTGGGTTTTCAATAATTAGGAATCCTGGAGGAGCTGTTGGTGCAAATGAATAAAGAATATATCCTTGCTGAGCTTGATTTTATCGTTCGAGATTAATCTGATAGCTTCCTTCGATAACATCACACACTAAATTGAGCGCAATCACCGATGAAATATTCACGTTGAACGGAGCGATATGCCTACCGCCACCATCTGGGTCATTATTGTGTTTGAGGATTTTTATTTCCGGTGATGCTGTTTTTTTCCACGTATCATGAATTATTTTGAAACCAACATCGATGGTGTCACTGAGAAGTTTTTTTAGTTCTGGTACGTTATATCCTGGTAGTTTAAATGTTGGGATATCTTCAACGCGGATTTTATAGTCTTCTGCAAATCTTGTTCTCGTTTTAGGATTACTTTCACTTAATACCTCTTGAATGATTTGCGCATTAAATGTTTCCATGTCATTGATGATTTTGTTACATATTTCTACAACACTGATAAATTCATCTCGGGTGAGAGAGCCGGACTTAAGAGATATTAACAACAGTGAAAAATCATTATTCATTGCTGTGAAATTTTCAGTGATTTCAGGTTTGATAGCAAAATAATATCCCTGCAATGGTCCACCCTCCGCCCTATGTTCGTATCCTAACCCAAAAAAATATATGGGTACCCTGTATTCTTTATAACACTTTATTGGATTATCCGGTTTTATCACGTCGGTGATATAATCAGTTTTTTGTGGTTCTGGTAAATCAACGGTTTTTCCACCGGGTGGTAATTCAGGCCATCCTAGTACGGTTCTAATAGAACTCTGATAGATATCTACGACGTATCCTTCTGTGCTTATCTCAATTGCGGATGATAGTGTTGGTTCATGAACTGTTATAGCTATTTTTGACTCTACTCCAGTAATCGATTTTATTCTACGCGCGAATTCATCATTGATTTGTTCGATTTGGTATGACCCTGTTGGTATCGAAACGACGTTCCAGTCTTGGGTTCCGTCGGGTTTATTCTTATTCGCAAACACTAAAGAATTATTGGGTTGTTGACCACCAAATGATTTTGATCTGATATTAGGCCAACTGTGATACATTCGTAGTTTTGCTAGCGCTATCTCCTTCACTGGGACCGGAGAGGGGAAATTCACACTGAATTCTGGATTCGTTGATGTTATTGATATCATGCTTGTTTGTACTGGGTTCGTGTTCTCCACTATTCGTTGAAGTAATTCCTGCGGTGTTGTCATTGTTATTATACTCATGATTTATTTCTAATTTTGGTATCGAGGAATCATAAATACTAACCATCACTGAGAACTCACAATCTGGTAATGTTGATATTATTGAGATCATTTTGTTTTTTGGGTTCGTGTTTTCTGATTCCATCGGTGTTGTCATTGTTATTATATTCATGTTGTCGCTCTAATTTCGATATCGCGGAATCAAAAATACTGACCGTCGCTGAGAATTCACTATCTGATATAATCGTATTATCGAGTGACGACGATATCATCAGGGATAACTGCGAATATGCGGTTGATGCAATATGAAATTGAAGTAAGTAATTCTGCAGTTTACTCTGGCTGCATGATGATATCTTTTTTGCTATCCCGGTTGATATACCCCCGATTGTAGCCACCGCAGAAATGCAAATTGGAACTACGACCGGGGCAATCATTGTAACCGATGCAAGCATTATTCCGGCGCCAGTGAGAACGCTTGACACAGAGTACACAATAACATCAATTGCGGTGATTCTTCGTCGGTATTTTTTCATTTTTATTTGATACTCCTCAGTGAGGGTTTTGAGTCTATTCTGAAATTCTCTGACCTGATCATAGCGACATTGAGTTGATGAAATCATTTTTATTTTAAAAACACTAGCGTTTTCAATTGTGAAATCCTTTCAATTTAGTTATTTACTTAAATCCGCTACGAATTCAACATACCAGGTTACTGAAATCCCAATCAAATTTTTATCAGTAGCTGTTATAGTGAACTTTTCAGTTGTATCCTTGTCGATGATCGTTGAAATCGTATTATTGACCCCGGATGAACTCGACGATGATATATTAAATTGAGTTAATGGTGTTACTAGTGTTAATCGATAAATACCCTTAACGGTTGCAGTGATATCTAATTTGTTGTTTGTAGGTGTCCAGGCAAATGATCCGTGTTGGATTGTATATATTACGTTATTGGTTTTCTCATGAGGAATTTTTGTTTTTTCAATGATTGTTATCATCCTCGAAAAATCACCTTTGATGGCTTCGATGAAAGTTTTCGTCTCATCGATGGATTTTTTAATATCAGGGAGTTTTATTTCAATTTTATCCAACTGGGTTCCAATAAATTTATCAATGATATTTCTACGAAATGATATAAACTGTTTTCCGTTTTCTTCAATTCTAGATTCAAGTAGTTTTAGTACAACCACAGAATTGTTTAACTCATCGTTGAGAGTTTTTAATCGATCTGTAATCGTCGAAACGAGTACACCCGGTTTGAGTTTACCCTGATCGGAAAATAACGCGATAGTATCCTCGATTGCGTGTTGTTGTTTAACCAAAATATCAACCAGAGAAATATTACTGGTTTTCAATTTACCCTGATCGGAAAATAACGCAACGGTGTTCTCGATTGAGTTTCGTTGTTTAACTAAAATATCATTCAATGACACATCACTGGATTTCAATTTACCCTGTTTGTCTTGAAATACAACTATTTCATTAGGACCAACACTTGTTAAATTTAACGTCTCAGCGATTTCATCTTCAATTATTTTTTTTATATCCTTGACAGAATCAGGTGGTGCAGTGTCATCGGGTTTGGGTTTCAAAGATCTCCCCCAAATATCAATCATGTTATTGTAAAACTCTTTCTCTCTCTAAAATCGTTTCGATTTCCAGCGATTGCTAGTGTATTCATTCACGACAACATGTGGTGGTTTTCCGCTTGGGTTACTCAAGGAGTTAGAAATAGCGTCAAGGACATTTAATACTTCGCTGCCACATATTGGTGGGTCATTCATTTGTTGTGTTGGTAGCGTAGAATACCAAGTCTTCATTGATAGGGTTTTTATATACCGCATAAACTCTTTTGGTGGGGCTAATCCATATGAATCGAAATAAACAATCCCACGTGGATCAATAGCGTATGCAACCCAGTGAGTACCAGGTCCGGTGCTGTTATCGAGATTAATAATACCTGTTTCAGTTTTGTTTGGTTGATGTGGTAATTGATCTTTCATAAAAACACCTCTGAAATTTTTAATCTCTAGTTTTTTAGCCGCATCCATTAAATCAAAATTGGACATGGGAACCATAGGTTCCTCAATTAATAAATCGTTCCTGGTAGTCTTAGACCCTTTTCCGCTGTACCACGAATACGGGGTTCCTGGTAGTCTTAGACCCAATCCGTGAACGGATCGTCCCTTTTTTTTATATCCTTTCCCAGTTGCCTTCTTTAGTGCCATTTCTGCTGCAGTACCAACAGCCCCTAACGCCGCTGCTTTAGCCACTGCTGGGGCTGCTGCTGCAATCAATGCTGGAATCGCAGCTAACAACGGAAATATACCGCCTGTTTTAATCATATTTTTGATAGCAGCCGCAGAGAGAGAGTAATCTGAACACCTTTTTTGGCTGCAAGTGCATCATTGAAATGTTTCACCTGACGAGTTGTCAGCGATAGTTTATCTGCACCACCAGTCATTTGATTAGGTTTCAACGTGATTGTGGTTCCACATTTTTTAGCCGATTCTGATTGCAATTTTTTTAATTGACCGGGAGTTAACGCAACACTAATAACACTATATGACATTATACATAATTGATTGATTCTAAATCGTTTACAATTTCAATTACATGTTTTCCACTGGTGCAGCTACCACTCTCATTCTTCCACCAACACCTTCAAGTAGCATTGATTTATCACTGAGAATGACAGCAACCGCTCTATAATTAGCAATAGCACTACGAGTCACATTAGCTCTAAAGTGTATATCAACGACGGACTGTCTTGTTAAATCGAGATGTTCCAGTGAGAAGTAATAGATCGGATACAGATTTTTAAAATCATATTGTGATATTTGCAAACCAGTATCGACATTTTGATCACGTGCCATAAATGACAACAGACGATGATACACGCGTGCAATATGATTTTCTATGTAATTAAGTTGAATATCCTCGGATGGCTCCTGTTGGCCGTTTATTCTCAGTGAGACGTCTTTCACACCTAACTGATCAAATATCATATGACTGGAGAGTTGATTGCCAACTCGTGTGTTATCCTGTAACGCAATAAATATATGACGTGGCGCAGCAACACCTTGTTTTGATGCTAGATTCCACGTGAATAACCCGTTCAGATTTGATTGCTTTACATCTGTACTCACGGTTAGCCAACTCAACAACGACTTTCCTCCTTGGTTCATAAATGATAGTAATCGTTCTTCTGCGGTGATTGCTGGAGTCAACACTGGCATCCACAATGATATTTTTGTTAAATTGACTTTACCGGCATCAGCATTTGGATTTGCAACATCTGCTGGAATCCTCCAGATTGCGTCACTATCATCACTCTTTCGTACAAGCGATACTGTATGCTTCGCCCCATAAATAACTTTTCGGACGTTTCTACAGAATCCAAATATGTGATGCAGTGGAATCGCCCATGAAAATGATTTACGCGCTCCTTGCAACATTGAAATACGTGTTGCAGCCCCTAGATTGCAATTAACATCGTTGTTTATAATCATATCTTTGATACCAGCAGGAGCAGGGTTAGCAGCACGATCATTTGGTCGTCTTACAACGAATTGTTTTCCTCCAGCGGTATTTGTAGCATCTTTTGCAAACATCATAGAAGGTCCTGCTGATCTTGTATAATCATCGGAATATCTCGCTAACCCGATTATTGTTGTAGCCACATCAACATCGCGATCTATCGACTCGATTTCTTTTCCATCAATGAGATATTTTGCACTCTCAAATAACGCCATGATACCATTATTGACAAAACCGACTTGAGTACCAGCTGGAAACGGTGCTGGTACAGCAGTAGTATCAGCAGCTGTTACAAGTTCTCCTTCTACTTCAATAAACGCTTCACAGGGCAAAAAATATTTACTGGTATCATGGACTTGAAGTTCAATTCGCGATCGACTATTTGCGTCTATTGCATGATAAGCGTAATATTGATAATTGCGTACAGAATCATCCTTGCCAACTGGGGCGTCTATATCAAACGCCGGATCATGTGATTTTTTGAACATTTTATTCTATTTATCAGAGTCTCAATCGTGAAATCATAAACGATTTTCATCGACGTAGTTTTTTAAAGCCGCTTCCTGCTATCATATTTGCAATATTGCTTTGGTCGGGGGTTAAAGCCATCGACGCTAATTTTTCGTCTACTGCGTTATTTATAATTCTACTAACACTTGCAGGCATCTCTGCTGTAGATGGTAACGGTTTCTTTTTTCGTAAATCAATTCGTGATTTCACTAATGATGTTAATTTATTCTTCGCAGTTGAAAATGCTTTTCCAGCAAGATCTTCAACAGCACCAATACCCTTATCACGAATAACTTCAATTGCTTTCATTCCTAGTTGTTTAGCTAACGGCATCACTTTTGGAGCCATTCTCGCAAATAACCCTGCAATGGTATTGCCTAAACCATCTCCGTAGTATGCTCTATAAACCGGAAACCGTGAATTAACTACGTAGACGGGGGTTGGTTTATCATGATTGTAGTGTATGATCATTATTTGAAATCAGAAACCATTTTTCAATTGGAAACGCTAGCGTTTTTATTCAATCCCGGTGATTAATCACTGTGATAATCCTCTACTAACTCGTCAATGAAATCTCGATATGTTTTGATATCCATGATACCACCCTGAAATAATCGTCTACAGATATCAGCTGCTTCATTAATTATTTCCGGTGAGTTATTTCCAGCTCGGAAACCTCCTACAAGAACTCCTAATCGTGATATATCACTGAGAACACTACCAGGACATGAAATCCTTGGATTCTCACTGGAATCTTGCAATCCGCTTCCGCTATAACCCATTGCTACATCCTGTTTTTTCATTTCTTCTAAATTGGCTTTTTGTAAATAATCAAGAATATCATCATCAGGTGGTAGTTGTTTTTTAGGTGAAAAAGATATTTTCTTTGCAGGTTGCTGTCGCCTTCCTCGCAATTTTCGTGGTTTTTGTTGCTGTTTAAACTCTTTGTATTGATTATACGCTATATCCACCGCATTTCTATATTCAATATATGATGCGTTATCCTTCTTCCTAATTCTACCTGTTTCTTCAGTTTTGATTTTGTAGAATATATCAGCCCAATGATCTAAATTTCTAACAAACATATGATGTTCTGGTTTCAAGATATTTTTCCTGTTTTCATAAGTCGTAACAACAAGCGCAGGAATTTCTGTTGAATTAGTCTTATTAATCGCTGCTAAACCCGCCTCGTTAAATATCACGCGTAAATCATCTACTATTTCTTTTGATTCCATTTGTTTTGTTTGTTCAGTTCTCGCTGCTATTTTTTCGAGTTATATATATATGATGCGTTATCCTTCTTCCTAATTCTACCTGTTTCTTCAGTTTTGATTTTGTAGAATATATCAGCCCAATGATCTAAATTTCTAACAAACATATGATGTTCTGGTTTCAAGATATTTTTCCTGTTTTCATAAGTCGTAACAACAAGCGCAGGAATTTCTGTTGAATTAGTCTTATTAATCGCTGCTAAACCCGCCTCGTTAAATATCACGCGTAAATCATCTACTATTTCTTTTGATTCCATTTGTTTTGTTTGTTCAGTTCTCGCTGCTATTTTTTCGAGTTCACCAATAACAGATTTTCCCGTCTCGGGAACATCTCCCAGTATAGCACGCTCTATCCCTTTCGTTGCTGTGGTTACTGGTTTAAACAATTCTTCGGATCCCATAGCAAAATCAGTCTGAAGACTCTGTCGTTGTTGTAGTTTATTCCGTACAGAGTCACGAATTGGTACAAATCTCCTGATTGCATCCAGTCGTTCACGAGCCAATCGGGTTGTTAATGCTTCATTGACCATTATTTGAAATCAGAAACAATTTTTCAATTGCAAAACAATTTTTCAATCCGACCTAACACCATCGGATGGTCATGGAAGTGTTATTTCACTGTGAGACAGCTTCGTTCAATGATGGGTAAAGTCACATAATTGCTATAAATAATAATAATACTGTGACTTTCCCCATTCTATTTTTGATCAATCCGAACCAGCCATCAATTTTTTATTCACTGATTTCAACAGTTTTGATCAAAAAATGCTAAAAAAAAAATTAAAATCTCTATGAGGGACGGTCACAATCAAATAATGATAAATGGTTGGTCAATCAAAATTGTTCATTTTCTTGAATTAACGCCCGTAGGTTTCTAACTTTAGAATTAACCTCCTTTTTCAATTCGTATTCGTACCCCAATTCTTTTCGTATTCGTTCTACGATGGTATACAACGGAGCGAACACACTTACGTCACTGGAGAATGCGAGAGAGTCCTTAATAGAATTCTGAATTCTTTTGATGAGCGCATACTTCTTTGGTAGCATGTATTTATTGTTGTTAACTCCGTATTCTATGTCCTGAAAATCAGACATGATTTGATCAGGATTTAACCCATCTGATAGTTCAATATCCCAACTTTTCAATTTTGAAATCTCGGATATGATGCTATTCATGTTTTCAGAATTCATTATTCTATAACTATTATATATTTCTAAATGAAAAATATGACGCATTAGACATAACTAAATTGAAATTTTTGTCTCGTCCTTTTTGAAATAGCTGATCGATAAATCCCCTCTGCAACTTTTCGTACTGAGGATATACAAATATCGAAGTGCCTACCGGCTTCATTCATTGATTGAAATATTTTTTCTTCGTTAGTTATCGTATTCAAAGATTTCACAGATCTCGCTTTTTTCGAGTATTTCCCAGTCCCCCCTCGTTCGGAATTTTCACTTTGTGTGATAGCCTACAGATTTGATAAAGAATTGTTTTTCGGATTAGAATCGATATGATCAATAACAAAATCATCCTCGATCAATCCATGAAAACACTCGTACACGAAACGATGAATGAGATATTTCTTCCTTCCAGCACCAAACATCAAATACCCCATACCATTATCCCACCCAACTGGTTTCTTCAGTCTGCGGTTTCTTACAACACCATCACTGGATGCTTCATAATTTGTGATCACAGGGTGTTGTCTGAATTCTTGGTTCATTCGTATACATAATACTATTGTTTGTCTAATTCATCGTTTGGTTTAATGATAAATCTTTCGATGTAGTATTGAGGAGTTCTTATGATTTTATCCTTGACTCTGTCAAGAATACTGACTTTGTCAGCGTCAAGTATACTGACTTTGTCAGCGTCAAGAATACTGACTTTGTCAGCGTCAGGGTCAAAATTTCTGATTGATTGTCCATTTTTTATTCTTTTATCATAAAATCGCTTCAACTCCCTGTATCGCTTACCACCGCAATTTAGACACAACTGAGATTTCCCCCTGACCCCAACTCCACATAGAATACAAGGTAACGGACCAAGGCTTCCACGACGATAGCTTTGCATATGATACCCACAAAACTCATTTCTGCATGATTTGTTACACGGGGTTACTGATCCAATCATAAGCCACTTGCAGTGATTCATTATATGAAAATCTTTCATTTAAATGCTTGTTTTAATTATAGCATGAAGGAATTAGGGAGAACGCCTTCGAAAAATGCTGATAAGGAGTTTAAGAGATTATTAAAAATCAATCCTAGATTTAATCTCGATAAACCAAAAAAACGTAACAAACGTCCAATAGACGGAAACATGAAAGAGTTTAAGAGATTATTAAAAATCAATCCTAGATTTAATCTCGATAAACCAAAAAAACGTAACAAACGTCCAATAGACGGAAACATGAAAGAGTTTAAGAGATTATTAAAAATCAATCCTAGATTTAATCTCGATAGACCCAAAAAACGTAACAAAATCAATCCTAGATTTAATCTCGATAAACCCAAAAAACGTCCAATAGACGGAAACATGAAAGAGTTTAAGAGATTATTGAAAATTAGTCCTAGATTTAATCTCGATAAACCAAAAAAAACGTCCAAGAGAGATTACCCCTGGAAAGATGCTCAATTCAATCTCGATATAGCTTCTAATACACCAAAGAATACAATTCTTGATAAAGCCATGATTAGTAAAATCAGAGACTGTTTTAATGAATTTAAGCGTGATGGAGCATCTTATTGTTGGTCAACATTTCGAATTGATGGTGTTGTTGATGCTACCATGAATGATGAAAAAGCAGCAGTGATAATTTCACGTGTTGGGGAAAAACGGCATTTTTTCCGAATCAAATTCATTATCGAAGTCGATGGTAAATGGATTATTAAGGATAAATTTGAACCAATCCTCAAGAATAAAAAAGCTGTCATTGTGAGTAGAGATTCCAAACCAGGGATTCTAACCGGCATTGATAAACCATACTACGAAAGATCTTATCCCGTAACAGCAATGGTTTATGGGATATATCCGTTAAATGATAAACCCGATATCGCAAAACTAGCTCCTATGAAATATTCGTCAGGGCTTAATTGTGTAGCAGAACGAATAATAGAACACTTCACAAATGCATCCCGAGGAAATAAACTAACTGATCTGCGACGTAGGAAAATAACCGAGTGGGAACTGACAGTGAAACAGCATGGTGCAAAGATTTCTGATATAGCTAAATTAGAAACATCATTACGATTCCCAATAACAGTTATGACGATAACCGGAGAGGTTTTATACGAACCGAAATATAACAAAAATGGAGCGCCAATACAGATTATTGATCATAACAAACACGCGTGGACACCTGCGGTAACAATATTTCCACGAGATAGAACCGTGAAATATATCCCTAAGGAGTTCGTCGGGGATGTTTTCTATGAAGAGAGATTATTCGATGCTATTCATGCGTTGTGTAAGGATGATCCTGTGTCAGTGTGGTTACTTAGAAGTGATGAAGAATTCGATCAATTTGTAAAACCAAATGTTGAATTATATCGCATTGAAGAATTAGATAACAGAATGAGAAAAATCGCTAGTGATTTTTCACCGGAGAATTCCCATGAAAAACTAGTCACGGATAGTTTTACTATTCCATCAGTGGTAGCTCACTTCGCAAGAGAAAAAAACTCATGGCGTCCAACACGAAATGATTTTCTCGAGGATGTTAAATTGAGTTGCTTCGAATTTGGTCATGGAGGACTGTGGAATACGAAATACTCACGTGATGGTATGATTTCAATTGATATATCCGCGTGTTATCCCGGAAGTTTTATCGGGTATGGGAAATGCGCTGAGTACTTCAAACGATTTGGACACCCCACGCATGAAATGACTCGTGTTGCAATTAATGGACCATTGCCTGATTTTGATTTAACCGGATTCGCTCGTGTGATATCATTTGAATTAGCTACAGGGTTACATCCGTGTAGTTATGTTTGGCTCGGTAGACACCTATCTGAAAAGGCCTGGATGCCAATAGTGCTATTGAGATATATGATTGATTGTGGTATGCTAATATCGTTGATTGTTTCCGAGGCTATTATATGCTATCGAGCTCAGACAGAAGTTTGGCTACCACAACCCGATCTAGATAGAATAATCAACGAACTACGAAAACAGTTTCCAGATTTCAGTGAAGAAGAAATCATAAATTGGTCTAAGAAGTTATTTGAAATTAAAAAGGAACAAGGAAAAGATCTCGGAAGAAGAATAATCGGTAAATTTACCCAGGGTGGACGATACGATAACGCAAAATACTCTTCGCGGTTGATCATAGATGTCGCTGAATACGATTGTATTGTAGCGGATTTAATGAAACAGGGAAAAGTTGTATCCCGTAAGGATGCTTTTCTATCCAATGGTGAGAAATTAGGTACGGTTGTTACCTACTGTGATGGATATAATTCCCAGTACACACATTTGAGAAGTTCAATGCTAGCCTATGCTTCTATTAATTTATTTTCGATGATAAATAGATTTCCTAATACCGCGGTTAGAGTAGCCACTGATTCGATGTATATACACAATAAGTACAAATCAGCTGTAGCGGCATTCACAGATCCGGAGGAAGCGTGGGGGCGTTGGCGATTTAAAAAGGAGATGCTACATGAGTATTGTATATCCGCAGACGTTGCCATGGATGATAAATATCTTTGTTGTAACCGTATTGAAATTCAATCAGAATTTTCTAATGCACCACCGGTATCTGATCCAGTATGTAGATACAAGACAGTTTATTTAAACGGTTGTGTTGGGTCAGGAAAGACAACTCGTGCAATTGAATTATTTCGTCGTGGAAACGCTAGCGTTTCTAACATGATTGTGCTAACACCGACTCACAGACTCGCCAGAGAGATGATAGAACGAGGGGTAAATGCTTGCACTTATCACAGTTTTTTTTCGATGGAAAGGTGACAAATGGACTCCTGAGCGTATGGGTGATAAATTCATTCCTGAAATCATAATTTGGGATGAAATATGCACAGTGTCATTAGATGTATTAAAAACATTTCTTGAGTGGTTGTTAAACAAAAACACAAAAGTCGTCATGTGCGGGGATCACGGCCAACCACCACCATTTGTCGGTGCATCTCCACATGAATGGCTAAAGGGTTTTGTAGACTACTATGAAGAAATCACCACTGATTATAGATCACTTGATGAACGATTACGCGAGTTCAAAGCGCTAATTAGATTACAACCGGATAGAATCCAATGCGAAATAGCGCGTGAAGTGATTTCAGAAACTCCAATGAATGATTTCTGGGAAACATGGAGACCAAACGATTTGATCATTGCAAGTAGAAAAATAGTCAGGGACACACTTCAAATGAAGTTATTTGAATTGCATAAAGAAAAATTTGCAACGCTTCCAGTACCCCTTTGTTATAGGCCATCGGATACACGAAAACAGAATACTGAAGTTGATATTCCAGGACAGAATGAAAAACAAATTCTGGTATTAAATGATATTGTGCTGGTTGATATCAATGTCGTTGAAGATGCATTGCGTGCTAATAAATCCCCGTGGACGCTAGGATACGCAGCAACAATACACTCTTCACAGGGATTGACTATATCGAATACAATTGTTTGGATGGTGGATAATCACATCGAATTGTCGAATTTAGTCTATCTCGCAGTATCCAGAGTACGAAACAGAAATCAACTTCGAAGAGTTGTCCTCGATGATAATGACACAACAATAAGTGATATTGATGTTAGCATCATTAATAAAAAAATCTCCGGTTACAAACAACAGGACAAAAAAAAAACAACGAGAATTTGATATTGATGCTAAATTAATAATCACTTTGAAGAAACAACAGAATAATCACTGCGCGAGTTGCAATTGTATAATGCGTTGGCAGTAATCGGATAAGGATCCTCGCCAATTTACCGTAGACAGAAAAAATAATAATCTCGGTCATGTCAGAAATAATGTGATGTTGACTTGTCTTGAGTGCAATAGACGCAAGGGCGCTAGTTAAGACCATGCGGTGGCAAATGAGTATCCTCGGGAATCACTTGTAGTTGTTGTCGAGTAAAACCCCGCTGAGGGGCAGTTGAATCCAGTTTATAGACTGGAGGTCTACCAGTTGATCGTGTTATACTAGTTATCTTATGCGTAGTGACGCTCCAAATAGGATCAGTAGCCCTTTTTCTACCCCCTTCAAGCTCTCCTGGTTCGTATAAGTACCTCACAATGACACTACTACCAAGAATTGGTTGGGAAATGCTAGCGTTTCTAGGGAAATCTTTTTGTGGTTGTACGGGTATTGACTTCTTTTTAATCGCGTTGATAGGTTTCATGTCGATTGTATTAGTAATCTCGTTATTCAGTGCAGTAATCACAGATG
Organism: Unio delphinus; assembly: GCA_029339505.1. NCBI lineage: Eukaryota > Metazoa > Mollusca > Bivalvia > Unionida > Unionidae > Unio > Unio delphinus. Next base: position 8,422,976 of record JAQISU010000162.1, read on the forward strand.
GTAATATTTTAACCCATTCACTGGATCGCTTTTCTTGAATGAATTATTTTGCGTATTGATATCCAAATAACCTCTCAGCAATCGTCCGATTAAATCGTTCTACAATGGCCTGATCGCGATGTAGCGCAGTATGCCCTCGTCGTATGGTGACATTATGATGTTTCATTGTAGATAACACTGCACCCTGAAATTCCTTGCCAGGATCAACTTGTAACAGATTTGGCCAGTGCAGAGGACCTCGTCGATAAATCCTTTCAAATGCAGAAGCGACTTCAGTGGCTGATTTTGTTTTTAAAGGTTCTGCTTCTTTGTATCGACTTGCAATATCAACTACGGTTAGCGCGTATTTGTAACCACGATCATGTGGCAGAAATAATATATCAGCTTGATGAACTTCATTAGGAGCGGTCACATCAAAATGCGAGAATTGAATTTGTTTAGGCGGTGGTAGATAAATTTGCCATAGTGCCTGTTTGGATAACCAATTAGCCGCAGTGGTTTTTTTCACTTTTGCAGCGCTAGCAAGTTTATTGATTGCAGCGTTACCCCTCCAGTATCCCCTCGGAGAATAATAAATTGATTCCATATTATTAATTAGCAGCACCTAACATCAATTTACTTTTCATAGCCGATTTTATCAAAAATGAAGACAATTTTTCTTTGAAGGATTTATCAGGAATAGCATTTAACGCATGAATTAATTTCACATCTGCTAGATGCCTGTGTTGCAGATTGCTGCTTTTATAAGCAACATCATGAAGGTGACAGGCCTTATCAATGGCGTTTATTGGTTCTTCACCGGGGTTGGGTTGATTTTGATTATTGAGTCTGATATCAAGTCTGGTTCCCGGTCCACAGTAGCTATATCCTGGAAGGTGCTTTTCTCCGGGGTACTTTGCCCATGGGGTTCCAGGGAGCTTTGCCAATTTGGCTGCGATATCACCTCCTCGTTTTTTTTTAAATCAGATTTCATAGACACAAATCTAAATTTCTTTGTACCACATTGCACGCATTTACCAGAAAGCGCTGATCGGTTAGTTTTAGTTGTAACCGTCGTCACATCATCTGTGCCAGTACGCGTTTTACACTTCACACAATATAGATCCATAATTTATGTATAGAAATATGGATATAATTGATTTTTCAGCGACTAAAACAAGAGAACCAATTAAGCATCATGCAGCGCTACCAAACTCTATCCGGATGATTATAATCGGGCCATCTGGATCCGGTAAAACGCAATTGTTGCTCAATTTAATAATGAGATGGATGAAGTGGGATAAGTTGTATTTAATTGCCCCTAGCGTAGATGATCAACGATGTTATGAAGTGTTAAAGGATTTTAACGAGAATGCATCAGAAATTAAGGGTGAGAACGCCATTGATTTTATAACCGATATCGATGAAGCACCGAGTATTGATGATATTGATGGAGATATTAACAATTTAGTCGTATACGACGATATAATGTTGGATAAACAAAAGAATCCTGCTAGAATATTTTCCCGTGGGCGTCACAAAAACACTGACGTGATATATGTCACTCAACGCTACACTCAGGTTCCAAAAGTGATCAGAGATAACTGCAATTTATTGTCTGTATTCAACGGAGTTGATACTCATACGCTACGAAATATTTGGCAGACATGGTGTTCTGATATGGACTTCAATCAATTTAGAGATTTCTTTAGTCATGCTCAGTCGACTCCGCACGGATTCGCAACAATAAATTTACATGATCCTCGGACACGATATCGTATCGGACTGGATCAAATATTCGGTTAAAATCATTTTATTATTTTTTATTAACCCAGTGATGAAATCACTAAGCAGCAGAGAGGGTGGATGACAACAAGTTGCGACCAAAATTGATTAAAAAATCGTTTTCATTTTTTTAGTTAAAATGATTTCGTAGGGAGATTTCAATCATTTTTTTGTCTGAAAACGTTGTAGGGTTCGCCTTTTTTTTGGTTAAAATAAGATTATAAGACGGCTCGTTTTAGGATTTCAATCAAATTTTGTCTAAAAACGTTGTAGGATTCACCCTCTCTGCTGCTACATCTTTGTCGATGATAGTTGATACTGTATTACTGACCCCGGATGAACTACTTGATGATATATTGAATTGAGTCGGTGATACTATTGTTAATCGATAAATACCCTTGACGGCTGCAGTAACACTTAAAATATTAGTTGTGGGAGTCCATGCAAATGAACCGTGTTGAATCGTGTATACGATATTGTTAGTGCTCTTATGAGGAATTTTTATTTTTTCAATAATGCTTATCATCCTCGCTGTATCATCCTTCATTGCGTCGTTGAATGTTTTTAGATCATCAACAGCCTTTTTAATATCAGGAAGGGTTATTTCAATTTTATCGAATGGAGTTCCAATAAACTTATCAATGAGGTTTTATACGAAACATTGAAAACTGTTTCACGTGCTTTTCATATTCGGATTGAAGAGTTGCTAGTTCCAACATAGAATCTTTTATCAAGGTGAGTTTTGGTGTGGTCACTGGTGGATTTCCAAACAATTCTAGCAGGGGTTTATCAATTTTGTCAATTATATTACTTTGGACTGTAGTAAACTGATCAAATGCAACTATATGATCGTCATATTTATCATTGAGCGATTTCAATGATTTCACCGCGTTATCGAATGATGCTAATTTATCCGTGATTGTTGAAATAAGTACACCTGGTTTGAGTTTACCCTGATCGGAAAATAACGCGATAGTATCCTCTGCTGCGTCTCGTCGTTTAACTAAAATATTATCGAGGGAGATATCACTAGATTTCAATTTACCCTGACGATCGCCAAATACAATTATTTCACCAGGATCAACACCTACTAGGTTCAACGTTTCGGATATTTCATCTTCGATTAGTTTTTTAACATCCCTTTTATCAAGGGTTTCAACTCCATCAGTATCCGGTTTCTTCAGCGATGATAAAGGTCGTCCCCAAATATCAATCATTGTTATCATAGAAATCTTTTCTCTGTTTAAAATCAAAGATTTTCAATCCAACGACTGCTAGTAAACGCATTCACTACTATATGGGGTGGATTACTTTGTAATTTCATCAAAGATTCCTTTGAAATAGCATCAAGTACGTTTAATACTTCGCTGCCGCATATTGGTGGGTCAATCATCGTTAGCGTTGGCAACGTGGAATACCAACGGGGTATTTTTAAGTTGTTTATATAACGCATAAATTCCTTCGGAGGCGCTAGTCCATATGAGTCAAAATAAATAATCCCACGTTGATCAATCGCGTATGCAACCCAGTAGGTTCCAGGTCCATCACTGTTATCAAGATTAATTATTCCAGTTTCAACGTGATTAGGTTGTGCCGGTAACTGATCTTTCATAAAAACACCTCTGAAGTTTTTAATCGCGAGTTTTTAGCGGAACCAATTAAATAAAAATTGGACATTGGAAGATTTTTCACTAGTAAACCGTTCCTGGGATTCTCAGGCCGCTTCCGCTGTACCATGAATACGGAGTTCCTGGTAGTCTTAGACCTTTCCCCTTTTTTTATAACCCTTTCCCGTTGCCTTTTTTAGTGCCATTCCTGCCGCGGTACCAATAGCCCCTAACGCTGCCGCTTTAGCTACCGCTGGGGCCGCTGCGGCAATCAATCCTGGAATCAACCCTAACAGCGGGAATATACCACCAGTCTTGTCCATGTTTTTAATAGCGCTCGCAGAAAGAGTAACCTGAACTACTTTTTTTTCTTTAAGCGCTTTATTAAAATGATTAACCTGAGTTTTCGTCAACGATAGTTTATTCGCTCCGCCATTCATTTGATTAGGTTTCAGCGTAATTGTGGTTCCACATTGCTTAGCTGATTTGGATTGTAATTTTTTTAGCTGACCAGGTGTCAACGTGACATTGATATTACTATACGACATTATACAAAACAGATTGATTCTAAATCGCAGAGAGAGAGATGGAAAATCAATTACAGATTTTCCACTGGTGCATCTACCACTCTCATTCGTCCACCAACACCTTCGAGTATCATTGATTTATCACTGAGAATGACACCAACCGCTCTATAATTAACAATAGCACCAGGAGCACCAGGACGGGGTACACGAGCTCGGAAGTGTATATCAACGACGGACTGTCTCATCAAGTCAAGATGTTCCAACGAAAAGTAATAAATCGGATACAGACTTTTAAAATCAAACTGTGATATTTGTAAACCAGTATCAACATTTTGATCGCGTCCCATATAGGACAACATGTTATGATAAGCTCGTGCAATATGATTATTTCCATAATCAAGTTGTATATCCTCCGCTGGTTCTTGCTGTCCGTTTATTTTCAGCGAGACTTCATTACACCCAATTTGATCAAATATCATATGGGAATGTTCTTGACTATTTAATCGCGCAGTATTCTGTATCGCAATAAATATGTGACGTGGAGCTGAAATACCCTGTTTCGATGCTAGATGCCATGTAAGTGTACTATCAATATTAGAATCCATGGTATCTGTGGATGTTGTCAACCAACTCAACAATCTCTTTCCCCCCTGATCCATAAGTGATAACAATCGCGGTTCTATTGACAACGACGGAGTCAACACCGGCATCCACATTGTTAGTTTTGATAAAACGACTTTACCAGGGTCAACGCCAGCAATGCGCCAGATTGCATTACTATCATCACATCTTCGTACTAGTGCTACCGTATGTTTTGCTCAATAGATAACTTTTCTGACGTTTCTACAAATTCCAAATATGTGATGCAACGGAATCGCACATGAAAACTGTCGACGTTCCCCCTGTAACATTGCTACTCGTGTTGCAAATCCTAGGTTGTAATTCTTATTAGGTTCTTTGAGAACTTCAAATTCAGCAGCTGGTCTGGCTCGACGTTCCGGATTAGCTGCTTCTTGTTGATTTGCGACTGAAGTGTCTCGCGGTGTTAACACTTTAACATATTGTAGGTGATCAGGATGATCAGTAATATCCTTTGCGAACATCATAGAGGAACCGGCTGATCTAGTATAATCATCAGAGTATCTTGCTAACCCGATTATTCCTGTTGCAATATCAACCTCGCGTTCAATAGATTCGATTTCTCTTCCATCAATGAGATATCTAGCACTTTCAAATAACGCCATGATGTCGTTGTTAACAAAACCAACTCGGGTAGTTTGGTTATCAGCATATGGTGTATTATTCGCAAGTAAAAGTTCACCTTCGACTTCAATAAAGGCTTCACAAGGCAAAAAGTATTTACTGGTATCATGAACTTGAAGTTCGATTCTTCCCCGAAGATCAGGTTGTACTGCGTGATAAGCAAAAAATTGATAATCGCGTACAGAAGTATCCTTGAGTACTGGGGGGTCCATGTCAAATGCAGTATCAGGTTTCGGTTTGAACATTTTTTATTATATACCCGCTGGTCTAAATTGAAGGTGAAATCATAAATAATTTTCAATTATTTTAAAATAATTCCTAACAGCTTTTTCCTATGGAAAATCCCATTCAAATTCGACCACTTGACCCGAAAAATCTCAAAGAGATTTTCACGGAATAATTCCGGATTTTTTTGGATTTTTCAGCATGAAATTACGTTTTTGTGATTTTATTGTTGATTTTTTGACCATTTTTGCTTCGAAAACAACAAAATAAATTCCTAACAGCTTTTTCCAATGGAAAATCCCATGCAAATTCGACCACTTTACCCTACGAATTTCTTCTAATTCTCACTGAAATCATCAATAAAATCATCAAAAATCACCCAAAATTCAATGAAAACCAGTGAAAAATACAGAATTGAAACTCGCAGATTTTTCATTTATTATAATTATTTTTTTTTATAAACTACAAGCAGTTTTCATCTACGTCTTTGAATTTTGTAGAAACTTTTTGAGTTTCCAAGACCACTTCCCGCTATCATATTTGCTGTTATGCTATCTTGGGCGGTCATCATTGACTGTAGTTTTTCATCTACTGCGTTATTTATTATTTTACTAACACTTGCAGGCATAACCGCAGTAAATGGTAACGGTAATGACGAAGTCACCGCTGGCTTCCATGAAAATCTAGATTGGAAATCCTTTGGATTTCTGCGTCGAACTAGCGCTGTTAGTTTATCCTTCGCGGCTGAAAACGCCTTTCCGGCAAGATCACCAACAGCGCTAATACCCTTATCCCTGATAACATCAATGGCTTTCATTGATAGCTGTTTTGCTAGCGGCGCTACTTTTGGAGCCATTCCTGAAAATAATCCCATTATAGTATTACCGAGACCATCTCCATAATACACTCGGTATTTTGGCAATCGTGAGTTCACTACGTAGACGTTAGTTGGTTTATCATGGTTGTGGTGTATGATCATTCTCTATTCAATTGCTATTTATCTAATCGCTATGATAACTGTCCACTAACTCTTCAATAAAATCTCGATATGTTGCAATATCCATGATACCACCTTGAAATAATCGCCTACAAATATCAGCAGCTTCATTAATTATTTATGGTGAGTTATTTCCAGCTCGTTTTCCTCCTACGAGTGCTTCTAATCGTGTTATATCACCAAGAATATTACCAGGGCATGTAACACTAGAGTGAAAATCCATAGGATTTTTCCCAACTAAGCCGCTACCCTTTTTTTTGTTGTACCAGTTGCACCCTTCTCAGAATCAGCCTCTGCCATTATTTGTATTTCACCTGGGATTGGGTCAGCTGTGTATACTGGTGGTGGTTGTGCGACTCCCTTTACCATAGCTAGAAATCGATTATAATCATTACTCGTTTCCCTTGTGATTTTAGTTTTTCCCCGGTTTGCTAAAAACACCTTATTTGCCCAAATATCTTGACTTCTTACAAATTCTCTAGACTGGTCGTCTTTTAAATAGCCATGTCTTTTCTTTTTTTTAAGATTATCTTGGGTAAATTTAACTAATTCAAAATCTGTCTTGATTCCCCTGATTGTATTTAACGCATCAACTGTAAATAGATTTTCAGGAGAACGATCAGCGTCTTGTTGCTCCTGAAATTCTTCAGGTGGTGGGATAATATCAACATCATCTAATCGTTCAACTTCTTCCTGAAGTTCTCGTTCTTGTTGTTCTTGTTGTCTTGCAGTGGTTATTATATCACCAGGAAGTGTTTGTAATGATTTTTTTGTTTGTTTAGTTCGTTTTGCTATTTTTTCAAGTTCACCATGAAGAGGTCTCTCTACTCGTTTCCCTTCCTCAGGGATATCTCCGTATATAGCTCGTTCAGTAGCTGTTTTCACATCTGTAGTTGCAGCAACAAAAGGCTTAAAGAGTTCCTGTGTATCAGTAGAAAAAATAGTCTGCATTAACTGCCGCTGCTGAAGCTTTTCGCGTAAACGATTACGAATCGGTAATAATTTATTTATATCGATCAGTCTCTGTGTTGTGTTACGTGTGGTCGGCGATTGTCCTACCATTATTGAAAGAGTATCACTATTGTTAAATTGCAAAGCAATTTCCACCAGGTACAAAAAAATACTACGTTGAAAATTACTATGAATGAAATTGCAAAGCGACTAAACTCACATGAATGAGCCCATTCATCTACACGGAAGTTATATACAACAAGGGGCTCTCTACGGGTAGGACTCAGTTTGTTCCATTAACGTTTTTAATTGTCTCACCTTACAATTAATAAGTTTTCTGCTTTCATATTCTAAACTTAATTGCTTACGAATATGTTCAACGATGTTACATAGTGGTACAAACACGTTAACGTCTTCATGATAAACCAAACTCTCACGAATAAGTTTCTGTACGCGCTTAATTAAAAAATATTTCTTAGCGAGTACATATTTTCCATTCTGTTCTGCAAAATGTATATCCTCGAAATCGGTCATGATTTGATCACAATCTAACCCTGAACATAATTTTACATTTTGATCTTTAAGTTTATTGATTTTAACAATAGCACATTTGAGATTTTCAGAATTCATTATAATATGAAAGGGTTATTTATTTAATTGTTTGAACGAAAATTTAACAATCACAAAATGAATTCTGGATACGCTAAGGTGTTGGTCATCTTATCATATCCAGAAGCTTAATGCGATTATAAGATTATGATTATATACAATGAATGACGACGGCATATCAACCCCTGATCTAGTGTATAGGCGGCTGTTTACAAATAGGACGATACTACAATAGATTATAATAACAATGGATGACGACGGTACAACAATAGATTATAAAAACAATGGTATTTACAAATAGGACGGTACAACAATAGATTATAAGGTGACACAATGAATGAATTGATTCAATGCTTGTGAATGGTATGAATTGATTCAATGACAATGGATGACGCAGGCTATTCTACACTCAAGTGCAAACCCAAATTACAAAAATCCTATTTGGTTTGAATGTCAATAATAACAATCAAACCACGTGAGACGTTTTGATTTGATTTGCACTTGAGTTTCGGCTAAAGCCCAAATATAACACAGACCAGGTTGTATATAAGCATTCATTACAGCGAAGTTAGATAGAATGGTGTTTGCTTGTAATTGTTTGTTATGTTTAAAAGCGATGATTCACAACGTTGAAGTAACGAATTGTACTTGAAAAACCAACTAAGAAAAAGAATACTATTATTTGTAAACGCTATGATGATTTTGTTTCGTTGAATTGTAAGTGAAATTGCAATAAATAATTGATTATTCTTGATAATTATAACAACCAATCAAACACCACCAAAACAACAGTGTTTCAACGATAACTCTGTCATTGATAGTTTGTCCCACGCGCGTTACTAGCGAGTTATTCCCCTTGAACAATGCAATATTATAAAGTTACATAAGATCATCGAATTTTTTGTTTATTTAATTTGGAAATCGCCGATTTTTGTACTCGTTCTGCAACAAATCGTACTGAGGTCGGACAAATATCAAAATACACTCCAGCGCTATTTAGAGACGGAAATATGACTTCCTCGTTGTCAGTGATAATTGATTTTACTGATCTAGCATTTTTCGAGTATTTTCCAGTCCCACCTCGATTTGAATTATCACGTTGTGAAATAGCCTGAAGATTCGATAAAGAATTATTAGTCTTAATTCGATCAATGTGATCAATAACAAGACCATCCTTGATCAATCCGTTAAATACTTCATATACGAAACGGTGAATGAGATATTTCTTCTTTCTAGTACCAAACATCAAATATCCTTGATTACTCAGAAAACCAACTGGCTTCTTGAGTCTACAGTGTCTAACAACACCATCACGAGAAGCTTCATAGTTTTCAATAACAGGATGTCTTTGAAATTCTTGGTTCATTTTTTATACAATAATATATTATTTGTCTAATTCATTATTTGGCTGAGAAATAATATTGAGAAATCTTTCTCTGTAGTCTTGGGCATTTTTTATGATTTTGCCATTGTCATTGACGTTGTCGGGATTTTTGATTCTTCGCTTGTCATAATAACGCTTCAATTCTCTATAACGCCTACCCCCACAATCGATGCATAATTGCGAATTGCCTCTAACACCCACCCCACAATGGATGCATGGGAGAGGACCTTTTGAACCGTTTCTAACGCTTTGCATATGATACCCACATAATTCATTTCTGCATCATTTGTTACACGGAGTCTTTGATCCAATCATAAGCCATTTGCAATGATTCATTATATAAAAAGTGTAACATTATACATGTGTAGCTGACCAATCAGAACCCTCTGTGCATGAGTCATTGGTTCTACTGGTACTATCATCAGGCGTCTGCCTCTTTGATACCACTCTGTGTTAAGACCTCACAGTAGTCGTTTGTACATATTAAAGTTATTGATAGTTAGAACACGACGTCTTATATTACGTTTTAACACAATAACACAACATGGTGTCAGAAGTGATCGCAATGGAAATAGCACATGGATCGTAAATGGATATTTTGAAACAATAACCTAACAATCCACGGAAGATTTAAGACGAATTGAAAACCTTTAAAACGTTCAAAATTCTGAATACGAACTTAATACCTTCGATATGGATCTTTCCGGCGTGCCAACACCCACCATGGACTGGGAAAATTCCAACCTTACCACATCATGGGCTAAATTCCAACAATATTGTGAATTGATATTTAACGGACCGATGAGTAGAAGAAGTGATGCGGTTAAAGCCAACTACATTTTACTTTGGGTAGGAGATAAAGGTAGAGACATTTTCAATACATGGACTCTGACAGAAGAAGATAAAAAGGACCCAACAATTATCTTTACAAAATTCAAGCATCATGTGCAACCAAAATTAAATCCGGTCTCTGCAAGATTCAAGTTCAATAACGAAATTCAAGGCTCCAAGACAATAGATCAATATGTGACATCGTTGAAACTATTGGCTAAAGACTGTCTCTTCAAAGACGAAGACGACATGATTCGAGATAGGATTGTTTTCGGGGTATCATCATCATGGATACGAGAAAAACTTATCAACGAAGGCGAAAAGTTGACCTTGGAAAGGGCTATCAATATCAGTCAAAGCCATGAATATGCACAGGAGCAACTCCAGACCATGTCTGCATCAGCCAGACCAGAAGTGCATGCGACAATTCAACGACAGGCCAAGACAAAAGAACTGCAGCCGAAAAAGAAATGGACCACGTCTTCCAGACGGAGCGTGAACTTGACATGTGGACACTGCGGATACAAGTCGCATTCAAGCCAGGATAAGTGCCCCGCAAAAGGAAAGACTTGCAATAAGTGTCATAAACCCAATCACTTTGAAAAAGTATGTAGATCAAAAACAGTCAGTGTGATTAACAATGAACATCAAAACGAGGATTTGTATATTGACAGTGTAAAAAGGGATATAATTGCCAATGGCCAGGCGTATGCAGCGATTGAGGTAGGACCACATTTAGTTTCTATTGATTTTAAATTGGATACTGGCTCTCAAGTTAACATAATACCCTTGCATATATTCAAAAAGCTAGGCATAAAGCATCCCCTACAACCCACATCAAATACATTATCCGCATATGACGGCAAATTATTAAGTACAATGGGTACAGTCAATCTCACATGTAAACGCACTGAACGTACACATGAACTCGAGTTCTACATTGTTAAAACGAAAGCACCACCTATACTTGGTTTACAATCTTGTATTGAGTTAGGCTTAGTTAAATTTACATACTCTGTTCAGACACAGATGTCAAATTTACAATGCAACAAGAGTACGCCCCTCACTAAGGCAGTTGTACTCGAGGAATATGCCGAAGTCTTCAACGGCATAGGTCTTTTCCCAGGGGAATGTACCATACACATCGACCCCAAGGCAACACCTGTAGTGCACCCTCCGCGGCGAGTACCTGTCGCACTTCAAGACAGACTCAAAACTGAACTCGATCGCATGGAAAATGAAAATATTATTGCCCAGGTTACATCACCTACAGCATGGGTGAATTCTATGGTAGTCGTAGAAAAACAGTAGGGTAAACTAAGGGTATGCCTCGACCCACAAGATCTTAATAGAGCAATTTTGCGTCCCCATTACCCTATGCGCGCATTAGACGATATCCTACCCCAATTATCAGGTGCAAAATATTTCACCAAATTGGATGCACGGTCAGGATATTGGGCAATAAAACTGTCAACAGATTCTTCTTACCTTACAACTTTCAACACCCCATACGGTCGTTACCGTTTCTTGCGTCTCCCATTTGGTTTGAAATCATCTCAAGATGAATTCCAAAGGCAGATCGATGAGAGTTTTGAAGGTTTAAATGGTATAGTTTCGATTTGCGACGATATACTAGTTTTCGGACGCACACGCGACGAACATGATACAATTTTGAGAAATGTTCTCAAACGTTCCCTTGAAAAAGGAATCCGGTTAAATGAGGAAAAACTAGAAGTAGGTGTCACAGAAGTACAGTACTTCGGGCACATTCTGTCAGCAGAAGGTCTCAAACCGGACCCTGCCAAAGTAGCAGCTGTCAGAGAAATGGAACCCCCTCGTAACCGTGCGGAGTTAGAAATCATTCTTGGCATGGTTAACTACTTGTCCAAATTTGCCCCAAATTTGGCAGCGGTCACCAGTCCGTTAAGACAACTGTTAGCGAAAGACGTAGAGTTTGAATGGGACTCTCCGCAAATAGACGCATTTATAAAGGTCAAAGACATAATTACAACAAGTCCGGGACCTGTTCTGTCCTATTTTGACCCTAAGAAACCACTGACTTTGCAAGTTGATGCGTCAAAATATGGGCTCGGTGCCGCCCTATTGCAAGATGATAAGCCCGTGGCTTATGCATCAAAATCATTGACCACAACGGAAATTAATTATGCTCAGATAGAGAAAGAAATGTTCGCTATACTGTTCGGATGCAAACGTTTTCATCAATATGTATACGCGAGAAAGGTACATGTTCAAACTGACCACCTTCCACTTGTCTCTATAATGAAAAAGCCCCTCTATGCAGCCCCACCGCGACAACAACGCATGTTTTTGCAACTGCAGCGTTATGACCTAGAGGTAAAACATTATCAAGGTAAGAACATACCCGTAGCAGACACACTCTCTCGTAAGTTCTTATCTGATACACCCCCCTCCTTATCTGAAGGTATAGATATGCATGTGCATATGGTGTTATCAGCATTACCTGTATCTGATCGTAAGAAAGAAGAAATAAAATCTCTCACTGAACAAGACCCCCAGCTGGTCATACTGAAACAGGTCATAATTGAAGGCTGGCCTGAAAAGAGGTCAAGCTGTAAATCAGAGATAATTGACTATTGGAATTATAGAGAAACGCTTTCAGTTGTAGACGGGTTAATCTTGAAAGGTCAAAAAATAGTCATACCACAAGCCCTCAGACAGAAAATGCTAGACACTGTACATTCAGGACATTTAGGTATTGAGAAGTGTCTGAAAAGAGCTAGAGATGTTTTGTTTTGGCCAAGAATCTCAGTTGACATTTCCGATTTAGTGTCAAAATGCTCTATCTGCTTGGAGCGCAGAAGTTCTAACCAAAAGGAACCTCTCATTCCCCATGACGTCCCTGAATATCCATGGCAAAAAGTCGCCACAGACCTATTTACATGGGATAATAAAGAGTACATTGTTGTAGTAGATTATTTCAGTCGCTACTTTGAAGTTAAGACACTCGCAAGCTCAAAAAATTGTACTGTTATCAATCACATGAAAAGTATATTCGCGCGCTTCGGAATACCAGAAATCGTTGTCAGCGACAATCAAACATGCTATTCTTCCCGAGAGTTCGCAAGCTTCGCGAAAGAATGGGATTTTCAACATGTTACATCGAGTCCCACATACCCTCAGTCGAACGGCCTAGCGGAAAAAACAGTTCAAACTGTAAAGAAAATTCTCTCAAAAGCAAAAGCCGATGGCAGAGAACCGCTTATATGCATATTAGAGTATCGAGCCACTGTGCTTGATATCGGGTTCTCACCAGCACAATTGTTGATGGGCAGACAACTTAGATCTATTCTCCCAACAACCCGCGAGAAATTAATGCCCAAAATACCCAACACCGCTGAGGTCAAAAGGAAAATTACGCTTCGCAAGAATAAAACAAAGAATTATTATGATAAAAGTGCAAAACCACTAAAAACACTTAAGGAAGGGGAATCAGTTAGAGTTCAATTCAAAGGTCAAAACTGGGAACCTGCCGTTATAATAAGAAGACACAACGAAAGGTCATACTCAGTTCGCACCAAAGATGGTACCATTTATCGTCGAAATAGACGTCAGCTCATAACAACTAATGAACTACACCCCCTGCAATGTAGTATAAATGCCCCCTTCTCTCAGAATGAAAACACACTGTGTACAGCTGTAACATTTCCCGCAAATGCCAGTATGCCAATTTCACAGTCAATAGAATCTCGATGTTTCAGTAAAAATACACCTGAGCCTGACGCAAAATTCCCACAGGATTGTCAGCAAAGTGGATATTACACACGTTCTGGAAGGTTAGTAAAACCAAAGATAATCGAGTCATTGTAATCAGATACTCTCAGATAGAGAGGCTGAGCCCAGAGATCCGTCATTAGTGTCACGGTGTATCGTTTTGTTGATAAACACAGACAGTGATTCAAGATAAGGACCAGCTGTGTACATTAAATATATAAGGACCAGTTGTGTACATTAAATAGCAATCAAGCATGCAACAAGAATTGTAAAAACTGTAAAATTCATTCTCAGTATGTTGCAGAAATTTATTAGTTAATCATTGTAATATTTGCTATCAAAGACGCTTTTGATTTTGATATGTTAGTTATCATGGCTAATGATTAATTTAGACATTTTAATAAAGTGTATTAAGACCTTCTTTGTAAGAAGAGAGATGTAACATTATACATGTGTAGCTGACCAATCAGAGCCCTCTGTGCATGAGTCATTGGTTCCACTGGTACTATCATCAGGCGTCTGCCTCTTTGATACCACTCTGTGTTAAGACCTCACAGTAGTCGTTTGTACATATTAAAGTTATTGATAGTTAGAACACGACGTCTTATATTATGTTTTAACACAATAACACAACAAAAAGTTTCTATTTAAATACTTGTTTTAATTATTATAATATAAAAGGATTCAAGAGATTATCGAAAATTAAGCCTTGGAAAAATGCTAGATGTAATCTCGATAGAATCTCTAATATACCAAAAAGTCTAATAGATAACAAAACCCTGTTGAATAAAATCAGAGACTGTTTTAATGAATTTAAGCGTGATGGAGCATCTCATACGTGGTCGACATTTCGAATTATTGAAGATGTCGGTGTCATTGATGCTACCATGAATGATACAAGAGCAGCTGAGATAATCTCACATCTTCGAAAACGGTATTTTTTCAGAATAAAATTCATTATCGAAGTTGAAGGTGAATGGGTTATCAGAGATAAATTCGAACCAATCCTCAAGGATAAAAAATTTGTCATTGTGAGTAGAGATTCCAAACCAGGAATTCTAACTGGAATTGACAAGCCATACTACGAGAAATCTTACCCTGTAACAGCAGTTGTTTACGGAATATATCAGCTAAATGAAACTGAGTATTGCAAAACTAGCTCCTATGAAAACGTCGTCGACACTCAATTGTGTAGCAACACGGATAATGGAACACTTCACAAATGCATCCGAGGAAATAAACTAACTGATCTGCGACGTAGGAAAATAACCGAATGGGAACTGACAGTGAAACAGCACGGTGCAAAGATTTCCGATATAGCTAAATTAGAAGCATCATTAAGATTCCCAATATCAGTAACGACAATAACCGGAGAAGTATTATACGAACCGAAATATAACAAAAAATGGAGCTCCAATTGAAATTATTGATCATAACAAACACGCGTGGACACCTGCAGTAAATGTATTTCCACGAGAACGAATCGTGAAATATATCCCCAGGGAATTTTGTAAAGAGGTTTTCTATGAAGAGAGATTATTCGATGTTATTGTTGCGTTATGTAAAGATGATCCTGTGTCAGTGTGGTTACTTAGAAGTGATGAAGATCCCGAAATAGGATTTGATCAGTTTTTAAGACCAAATGATGAATTATATCGCGTTGAAGAGTTGGATACTAGAATGAGAAAAATCGCTAATGATTTTTCACCGGAGAGTTTCCATGAAAAACTATTAACGGATAGCTTCACAATTCCATCAGTGTTAGCCCACTTTGCAAGAGAGAAAAACTCATGGCGTCCAAGACGAAATGATTTTCTCGAGGACGTTAAATTGAGTTGCGTCGCATTTGGTCATAGAGGATTGTGGAATACAAAATACTCACGTGATGGCATGATTTCAATTGATATATCCGCGTGTTATCCTGGAAGTTTTCTCGGGTATGGACAATGCTCTGAGTATATGAAACGATTTGGACACCCCACGCATGAAATGACTCGTGTTGCGATTAATGGGTCATTACCCGATTTTGATTTAACGAGATTCGCTCGTGTGATATCATTCAAATTCGCTGCAGGGTTACATCTGTGTAGTTATCTTTGGCTTGGTAGACACCTATCTGAAAAGGCGTGGATGCCAATTGTGTTACTACGATATATGATTGATTGTAAGATGTTACAATCGTTGATTGTCGGCGAAGCTATTATATGCTATCGCGCGCAGAAGGATGGTTGGTTACCACAACCTAATTTAGATTATATAATACGCGAACAGCGAAAACAATTTCCTGAAGAACAAATCATGAATTGGTCTAAGGAGTTATTTGAAATTAAAAACAAACAAGCCAAATATTTCGGACGAAGAATAATTGGTAAATTTACTCAAGGTGGAAGATATGACAATGCAAAATACTCTTCGAGGTTGATCATAGACAAAGCAGAATACGATTTTATCATAGCGGATTTAACGAAACATGGAAAACTTGTATCCCGTAGGGATGCTTTTCTATCCAACGGTGAGAAATTAGGTACGGTTGTTACCTACTGTTATGGATATAGCCCCCAGTATACACACTTGAGAAGTTCTATGCTAGCCTATGCTTGTATTAATCAATTTTCGATGATAAATAGATTTCCAAATACCGCGGTTAGAGTAGCGACTGATTCGATGTATATCCACGAGAAATACAAATCAGATGTAGCGGCATTCACTTCCTCGGAGGAAGCGTGGGGATGTTGGCGGTTTGAAAAGGAAAAACTACACGAGTATTGTGAATCCGCAGACGTTGCCAACGACGATAAATTTTTTTTGTGGTAACCGTGTTGACATTCAATCTGAATTTTCTAATGCACCACCGGTATCTGATCCCGAATGTACATACAAGAAAGTTTATTTCAACGGTTGTGGTGGATCAGGAAAAACAACTCGTGCAATCGAATTATTCCGTGGGAAAAATTCTACGGATTTCACAACCATGATTGTGTTAACACCAACTCACAGACTCGCCAGAGAGATGATTGCGCGGGGAGTAAAAGCCTGTACTTATCACAGCTTCTTTCGATGGAAAGGCGATACATGGACTCCTGATCGAATGGGCGATAAATTCATTCCTGAAATAATAATATCGGATGAAATATGCACTGTATCGTTGAGTGTATTACAGACATTTCTTGAATGGTTGTTAATGAAAACTACAAAAGTCGTCATGTGCGGAGATCACGGCCAACCACCACCATTTGTTGGTGCATCCCCACATGAATGGCTAAAGGGTTTTGTAGATTATTATGAAGAAATTACCACTGATTATAGATCACTTGATGAACAATTACGATAGTTCAAAGCGCTAATTAGATTACAACCGGATAAAATCCAATGTGAAATAACGCGTGAAATAATTTCAGAAACTTCCATGAATGATTTTTGGGAAACATGGAAACCAAATGATTTGATAATCGCGATTAGAAAGATAGTCAGAAACGCACTTCAGATAAAGTTATTTGAATTGCATAAACGTAAATTTGCAACATTTCCAGTACCATTGTTCTATAGGCCTTCGGATACACGGCGACATAATATCGAAGTTGATATTCCTGGACAGTGTGAAAAGCAGAATTTAGTGTAAAATGATATTGTGCTTGTTGATATCAGCGTCGTCGAAGATGCATTGGGAAACTCAAAAAGTTCTGCTGATAAATCCCCGCGGACATTAGGTTATGCAGCAACAATACACTCTTCACAGGGATTAACTATCACAGATACAATTGTTTGGATGGTAGATAATCGAATTGAATGGTCAAATTTAGTTTATCTCGCAGTATCCAGAGTACGAAGAATAAATCAGCTTCGAAGAATTGTTGTTGACGAAGTCAATGATGACGATAATGACACTACAATGGATGATATTGATGTTAGCATCATTAATAAAAAAACTCTCTGGTTATAAACAACAGGATAAAAAAAAATAATAGAAAATTTGACATTGATGCTGAATTGATAATTTCACTAAAGCAACAACAGAATAATCACTGGCGAGTTGTAATTGTATAATGCGTTGGAGTTGGTTGGATAAAGATCCCCGCCAATTTACCGTAGACAGAAAGAATAGCAGCATTGGTCATACCAGCGATAACGTTATGCTGACTTGTCTTGAGTGCAACAGACGCAGAGATGCTAGTTAACACCACGCAGCGGTAATTGAGTATCCTCGGGAATTACATGTAGTTGTTGTCGAGTAAATCCTCGCTGAGGAGCAGTTGAATCTAGTTTATAGACTGCTGGTCTAGAAACACTATCGTTTCCACCAGTTGATCGTGTTATACCGGATATCTTATGCGTAGTGACGCTCCAAATAGGATCAGTAGCTCTTTTTTTAACACCCTCAAGCTCTCCTGGTTCGTATAAATACCGAACAGTGACATTACTACCAATAATTTGTTCCTTGAAATCTTTTTGTGGTTGTACGGGTATAAATTCCCTTTTAATAGCTTTGTTAGGTTTCATGTTGATTGTTCTAGCAATCTCATTATTGATTGCGGTAACTACACCTGGTAATCTCTTAATCCATTCACGGGATCGTTTATCCTGGATGAATTCTTTCGCGTATTGATATCCAAATAACCGCTCAGCAAGCGTCCGATTAAATCGTTCAACAATTGCCTGATCGCAATGTAGCGCAGTGTGTCCTCGTCTGATGGCGACATTATGATGTTTCATCGTTGTTAAAACAACACCTTGAAATTCCTTGCCAGGATCAACTTATAACAGATTTGGCCAGCGTAGTGGACCTCGTCGATAAATCCTTTCATATGCAGAATCTACTTCAGTAGATGATTTTGTCTTCAGCGGTTCTGCTTGTTTGTATCGACTAGCAATATCAACTACGGTTAACGCGTATTTGTAACCGTTGTCATGTGGTAAAAAATATATATCAGCTTGATGAACTTCATTAGGAACGGTCACATCAAAATGCGAGTTGTTAATTCGTTTAGGTGCTGGTAGATAAATTTGCCATATTGCCTGTTTAGATAACCAATTAGCTGCAGTGGTATTTTTTACTTTTGCTGCGTTAGCAAGTTTACTGATTGCTGCCTTGCCTCTCCTGTATCCTCTCGGAGAATAATAAATAGATTCCATATTTTTAATTACCAGCACCTAACATCAATTTACCTTCCATGGCGGATTTTATCAACCACGAAGCCAATTTTTCTTTGAACGATTTATCAGGAATAGCATTTAACGCATTAATTAATTTCACATCCGCGAGATGTCTATGTTGAAGATTGCTACTTTTATAAGAAACATCATGAGCATGACACGCCTTATTAATAGCATTTATTAGATATTCACCGGGTCTGGGTTGGTTTTGGTCATCGAGTCTGATATCGAGTCTTGTTCCCGGTCCACAATAACTATACCCTGGAAGGTGCTTTTCTCCTGAGTATTTTGCCCACGGTGTTCCTGGGAGTTTCACTAACTTGGCTGCAATATCACCTCATCGTTTTTTTAAAGATTCCTTGGGTTTACCAAGGAAAGTAAATCTAAATTTTTTCGTAGTACACTGTACGCATTTACCAGAAAGCGCTGATCGATTATTTTTTTTTGTAATCGTCGTCAAGTCATTTGTGCTAGTACGCGCCTTACATTTCAGACAATATAGATCCATAATTTATTATATAACATTAAGAATGTAATTGATTATTCAGCTACGAGACGACGGGAACCTATTAAACACCATGCAATGTTACCAAATTATATTTGCGTGATTATCATCGGACCATCTGGAAGCGGCAAGACACAACTGCTACTTAATTTGATAACGAGATGGTTGAAATGGGATAAGTTGTATTTGATTGCTCCGAGCGTAGATGATCAACGATGCTATGAAGTGTTAAAAGATTTTAACGAGAAAGCAATATAAATTAACGGCGATGGTGTTATTGAGTTTATAACCGATATCGAAGAAGCACCGAGTATTGATGATATTGATGGAAGTATTAACAATTTAGTTGTATATGATGACATCATGTTAGACAATCAAAAGAATCCTGCTAGGATATTCTCGAGAGGGCGCCACAAAAACACCGACGTGATATATGTCACTCAACGATACACACAAATCCCGAAGGTCATCAGAGATAACTGCAATCTATTATGCGTATTTAACGGAGTTGATACTCACACGCTAAGAAATATTTGGCAAACTTGGTGCGGTGGTTATATGGATCATAATCAGTTTAGAAATTTCTTTAGCCGTGCTCAGTCAATCCCTCATGGATTTGTGACGATAAATTTATCAGATCCTCGGACAAGATATCGTGTCGGACTTGATCAGATATTTAGTTAACGAAATCCGAAGGATTTTCATAGCAGCAGAGAATGTGAACGCCAATGACAACAGCGTCTTTTTTTACCCTTGGGAAGACTCAGTTTGACAAATAAGGCCCTAAAATCGTTAAGGCTCCATTTGGCAAAAGGAGGCTTTAAATATTTTACTTAGAATATAACCATCTGATCCAAGGCTCTATTTGGTAAAAGGAAGCTTAAAATATTTTGCTTAAACAGTGATTGTAGGGTTCACCCTCTCTGCTGCTATGTATGTATGTATGTTTGTATGTATGCATGTATGTATGTATGTATGTATGTATGTATGTATGTATGTATGTATGTATGTATGTATGTATGTATGTATGTATGTATGTATGTATGTATGTATGTATGTATGTATGTATCTATGTATGTACGTATGTATGTATGTATGTATGTATGTATGTATGTATGTATGTATGTATGTATGTATGTATGTATGTATATATGTATGTATGTATGCATGCTTGCGTGTGTGCCATAGTGTATCCAGAGTCACAGTATGAATTCCGCGAAGAGATGTCCACAGTCGATATGATCTTCTCCGTATGGCGACTGCAGTGTCAAGGCATATGACAATGCAGATGCTTATTCCTGGCCTTTATATATCTCACCAAGGCTTTCGAAAAAGTTAAAGGTGTACGGATGTTTCTCAATCCTGACGAAATTTGTATGCCTTCCAAAGCTGCTTTAAGTCATTCCACGTTGACATGAATGGCACAGTGCAGTACGATGGCGCAACATCCGATCCTTTCACCATCTGCGGCAGATTGAAACATGGATGCTTCCTAGCCCCCACGCTCTTCAACATCTTTGTCGCTCACCTGCTCTAGTATGGCTTTGGGACGTCAACATAATGGAAATACAGTGATCCCTTTGAAGAGTGCTCTTAAAACTCACCTTTTTCGACTTCAAGAACAAGCTAAAAACCTAATAATGTTTCCTACTTTAAAAAGAATAAGCATCGTTTATGTTTTAGGTAACTGAGAATTGATACAGTTTAAAGGACCTGACGGTTTCATGAATTTTATCAAAGAGCTGCGTGAAACAGTGTTGAACATGACGATGTGTTTTTGCTTTGTGGCATGTAAAGAAACTTTTTAATACACGAATTACACATAAGTATTCAATAAAGTAGAACATGTTTACTGCGAAAACAGGGAGTAAGTAACACGTTATGTTTTGTGATATTTTTCATGTTGCGGAATATTTTTATAACTTTGTTCTCATTCAATGCAAACTCCCGTAAAATCTTTTCTTTCTACGTTCGTGATTGCAATTTTTGCTCAATTGAAAACATGACAGCTAGTTCTATAATTTCCTTATACGGTACAATGCGCTAGTATTTAAACAAAATGGAGTCAACAAATGTTCGCGTGGAAGGATACATGTACTAAATTGTAACGGTTTAAGGTGCGCATTGTGATTATTAACATAGCTGGTAATATAGGTCGGTTGAGTATGATATTGGGAATTTATCAATGGATATTTTAGCGTATTTACTGTCCGTGGTGTGGGTGCAATCCTATGGAAACAATATGGATCTTATAGAAACGTTTATAAATAGGCACGATATTAATGTCGATTTTTGAAGTGTTCGTTTTTTTTTCATAGCTTCAGAAAAAAATACTCTAGATACTCATTAGTCATTTTCAAATTCAATTTCTTGTTGCAAACACCACACTCTCTGAAAGACATGCCCGTTACGTCCTTAGTTGTTCATTAAGACTTGATAAATCATGTTCTGTGCAAACGATGACAAAGCAAAAATGTATGGTCAATGAACAATAAACAACATAACTATATTTTAACGCATGAAACAATATAAGGACGATGAGATAAAGAATGTATACATAAACGTGAAGACATTCGAAAGTAGCACTACGTGATATCCCATTCACTTGTTCCGTAGCAAATGTATCCAAAATTAGGTCAATAGAGCATCAATAATGGAAAAATAAACTAAAGTAGAATGCATATGTAGCTTGCTTTGTGTATGTGAATTTTGGCTATGAATGATGATAGATTTGGCGTGCAAACGTGATCTGTCTTGTTAGTATTTTAAGTTCATATATTTGAGAAATATTTTGTGAAACAAGGTAGTTTTTTCAATGTCATCTAAAATTTATAACTTTTATTCAAATCCGATCCAGAACGGGTTAGAACCCTGAACAAAAGCCTAGGTTAAAGAAGAACTGCAGGAAAACCAAAATCAGGAAAGAGAAAAGAGACGATTGGAAAATTGAGAAGCAAATAAACATAAAAAGATTCTTGTGAAATGCATATGCTGATGTAAACAGAGAAATGAGTAATGAAACTGAATTAAAAGAATATCATATGTAAGGAAGAACACGTGTTAGTACTTTCAAACGTGCTTTAAGCTTTACGGCTAACAGAAGTATTTGGTTAGTACTCCCTTAAAAATTAAATAGGTATTTCAATTATTTCCTCACTTTGATAAAATTGCTGCAAAGTTTAAATATACAATTGATTAGTGTTACTTATTTCTGTAATTTTTACTTTTGGCAAAGCTACACTTATCGTCGGTTCAATAAAAAATTTTTTTCAGTATAGTTAAAGATTGCATCATTAAGATATATGCGTTTGTGACTTAGGTATATCGAAAATGTATTAGTAATTTTAAAACATTGATGAAGCCCATTGCTACATTGGCAAGTAAAACCTGACAATTTGTAACGTGATCCTTATCGTTAACGTTTGATGACGATTAATTTCAGATTTCTCATATTAGCTGCAGCAGCAGAGAGGGTGAACCCTACGAATAACTTTTAAGCAAATAATTTTAAGCTTCCTTTTACCAAATAGAGCCTTGGATCAGACGGTAATATTCTAAGCAAAATATTTAAAGCCTCCTTTTACCAAACGGAGCCTTAACGATTTTAGGCACCTATTTGTCAAATTAAAGGTAACCCGAGGGTGCAAAAAACCTCTAAAAAAATATCTTACAACATCGTCGTCGCCACCCTCTCTGCTGCTGTTACTTTTAATTCTGGGTTAACTAAATATCTGATCAAGTCCGACACGATATCTTGTCCAAGGATCTGATAAATTTATCGTCACAAATCCATGTGGGATTGACTGAGCGTGGCTAAAGAAATTTCTAAACTGATTATGATCCATATCACCACCGAACCAAGTTTGCCAAATATTTCTTAGCCTGTGAGTATCAACACCGTTAAATACGCATAATAGATTGCAGTTATCTCTGATCACTTTGCTATTTGAGTGTAACGTTGAGTGACATATATCACATCTGTGTTTTTATGACGTCCTCGTGAAAATATTCTAGCAGGATTCTTTTGATTATCTAACATGATATCATCATATACGACAAGATTGTTAATACTTCCGTCGATGGAGTCAATGTTAGGCGCCTCTTCGATATCGGTTATAAACTCACTAATATCATCATCGATTTCTAATTTCGCTTTCTCGTTAAAATCTTTTAACACTTCATACCATCGCTGATCATCTACACTTGGAGCAATCAAATACAACTTATCCCACTTCATCCATCTTGTTATCGAATTAAGTAGCAGTTGTGTTTTACCACTTCCAGATGGTTCGATGATAATTGCGCGAATATAATTTGGTAACATTGCACGGTGTTTAATAGGTTCCCGTCGTCTCGTAGCTGAATAATCAGTTACATTCATAATGTTATATAATAAATTATGGATCTATATTGTGTGAAATGTAAGGCGCGTACTGGCACAAATGACTTGACGACGATTACAACAAAAAATAATCGATCAGCGCTTTCTTTTAAATGCGTACAGTGTAGTACGAAAAAATTTAGATTTACTTCCACGAAACCTTTAAAAAAAAACAAGGAGGTGATATTGCAGCCAAGTTAGTGAAACTCCCAGGAACACCGTGTGCAAAATACTCAGGAGAAAAGCACCTTCCAGGGTATAGTTTATGTGGACCGGGAACAAGACTCGATATCAGACTCGATGACCAAAACCAACCCCGACCCGGTGAATATCCAATAAACGCTATTGATAAGGCGTGTCATGCTCATGATGTTGCTTATAAAAGCAGCAATCTTCAACATAGACATCTCGCGGATGTAAAATTAATTCATGCGTTGAATGCTGTTCCTGATGAATCGTTCAAAGAAAAATTGGCTTCGTGGTTGATAAAATCCGCCATGAAAGGCAAATTGATGTTAGGTGCTGGTAATTAAAAATATGGAATCTATTTATTATTCTCCGAGAGGGTACTGGAGAGGCAAGGCAGCAATCAGTAAACTCGCTAGTGCAGCAAAAGTAAAAAATACTACTGCAACGAACTGGTTATCTAAACAGGCAATATGGCAAATTTATCTACCAGCGCCTAAACGAATTAACCACTCGCTTTTTGATGTGACCGTTCCTAATGAAGTTCATCAAGCTGATATATTATTTCTGCCGCATGATAAAGGTTACAAATACGCGTTAACCGTAGCTGATATTGCTAGTCGATACAAACAAGCAGAACCGCTGAAGACAAAATCATCTACTGAAGTAGCTTCTGCATTTGAAAGGATTTATCGACGAGGTCCACTACGCCGGCCAAATCTGTTACAAGTTGATCCTGGCAAGGAATTTCAAGGCGCTGTTTTAACAACGATGAAACATCATAATGTCGCCATCAGACGAGGACACACTGCGCTACATCGCGATCAGGCAATTGTTGAACGATTTAATCGGACTCTTGCAGAGCGGTTATTTGGATATCAATACGCGAAAGAATTCATCCAGGGTAAACGATCCCGTGAATGGGTTAAGAGATTACCAGGTGTAGTTACCGCAATCAATAATGAGATTACTAGATCAATCAACATGAAACCTAACAACGCTATTAAAAGAGAGTTTATACCCGTACAACCACAAAAAGATTTCATGGAACAAATTCTTGGTAGTAATGTCACTGTTCGGTATTTTTAAGAACCAGGAGAGCTTGAGGGTGGTAAAAAAAGAGCTACCGATCCTATTTGGAGCGTCACTACGCATAAGATATCCGGTATAACACGATCTACGGGTAGACCAGTAATCTATAAACTAGATTCAACTGCTCCTCAGCGAGGATTTACTTGACAACAACTACAGGTAATTCCCGAGGATACTCAATTACCACTGCGTGGTCTTAACTAGCACCCCGGCGTCTGTTGCACTCAAGACAAGTCAGCATAACGTTATCTTTGGTATGACCAATGCTGCTATTCTTTCTGTCTACGGTAAATTGGTGAGGATCTTTATCCGACCAACTCCAACGCAATATACAATTACAACTCGCGCAGTGATTATTCTGTTGTTGTTTTAGTGAAATTATCAATTCGGCATCAATGTCAAATTTTCTATTATTTTTTTTTGATCCTGTTGTTTATAACCAGAGAGTTTTTTTTCTGATTATATCCTTGACGATGTCATCGCTGACAATATCATTTATTGCATTGTCCGTAGAATTTTCAACAACAATTCTTCGAAGCTGATTTATTCTTCGTACTCTGGATACTGGGAGATAAACTAACTTCGACCATTCAATGCGATTATCTACCATCCCAAAAATTGTATCTGTGATAGTTAATCCCTGTGAAGAGTGTATTGTTGCTGCATAACCTAATGTCCACGGGGATTTATCAGCAGAACTTTTTGAGTTTCCCAATGCATCTTCGACGACGCTGATATCAACCAGCACAATATCATTTAACACTAAATTCTACTTTTGTTGTTGTCCAGGAATATCAACTTCTATATTCTGTTTTCGTGTATCCGAAGGCCTATAACACAATGGTACTGGAAGTGTTGCAAATTTACATTTATGCAATTCAAATAACTTTATCTGAAGTGCGTCTCTGACTATCTTTCTACTCGCGATTATCAAATCATTTGGTTTCCATGTTTCCCAAAAATCATTCGTTGGAGTTTCTGAAATTATTTCACGCGCTATTTCACATTGGATTTTATCCGGTTGTAATCCAATTAGCGCTTTAAACTCTCGTAATTGTTCATCAAGTGATCTATAATCAGTGGTAATTTCTTCATAATAATCTACAAAACCCTTTAGCAATTCATGTGGGGATGCACCAACAAATGGTGGTGGTTGGCCGTGATCCCCGCACATGACGACTTTTGTGTTTTTGTTCAACAACCATTCAAGAAATGTCTGTAATACACTCAACGATACAGTGCATACTTCATCCCATATTATGATTTCAGGAATGAATTTATCACCCATTCGATCAGGAGTCCATGTATCGCCTTTCCATCGAAAGAAGCTGTGATAAGTACAGGCTTTTACTCCCCGCGCTATCATCTCTCTGGCGAGTCTGTGAGTTGGTGTTAACACAATCATGGTTGTGAAATCCGTTGGATTTTTCCCACGGAATAATTCAATTGCACGAGTTGTCTTTCCTGATCCACCACAACTGTTTAAATAAACTGTCTTGTATCTACATACGGGATCAGATACCGGTGGTGCATTAGAAAATTCAGATTGAATGTCAATACGGTTACAACAAAGATATTTATCGTCGTTGGCAACGTCTGCGGATTCACAATACTCGTGTAGTTTTTTCCTTTTTGAATCGCCTACATCCCCACGCTTCCTCCGAGGATGTGAATGCCGCTACATCCGATTTGTATTTCTCATGGATATACATCGAATCAGTAGCTACTCTAACCGCGGTATTTGGAAATCTATTTATCATCGAAAATAGATTAATACAAGCATAGGCTAGCATAGAACTTCTCAAATGTGTATCCTGGGGGCTATATCCATCACAGTAGGTAACAACCGTACCTAATTTCTCACCGTTGGATAGAAAAGCATCCCTACGGGATACAAGTTTTCCATGTTTCGTTAAATCCGCTATGATAAAATCGTATTTTACGTTGTCTATGATCAACCTCGAAGAGTATTTTGCATTGTCATATCTTCCACCTTGAGTGAATTTACCAATTATTCTTCGTCCGAAATCTTTGGCTTGTTTGTTTTTAATTTCAAATAACTCCTTAGACAATTCATGATTTGTTATTCATTAAAAATCTCCGATTTTCCATCAGGAAATTGTTTTCGCTGTTCGCGTATTATATGATCTAAATTAGGTTGTGGTAACATCCTTCTGCGCGCGATAGCATATAATAGCTTCGCCGACAATCAACGATTGTAACATCTCACAATCAATCATATACCGCAATAACACAATTGGCATCCACGCCCTTTCAGATAGGTGTCTACCAAGCCAAACATAACTACACGGATGTAATCCTGCAGCGAATTTGAATGATATCACACGAGCGAATCCCGTTAAATCAAAATCGGGTAATGACCCATTAATCGCAACACGAGTCATTTCATGCGTGGGGTGTCCAAATCGTTTAAAATACTCAGAGCATTCTCCATACCCGAGAAAACTTCCAGGATAACATGCGGATATATCAATTGAAATCATACCATCACGTGAGTATTTTGTATTCCACAATCCTCTATGACCAAATGCGACGCAACTCAATTTAACGTCCTCGAGAAAATCATTTCGTGTTGGACGCCATGAGTTTTTTTCTCTTGCTAAGTGAGCTAACACTGATGGAATTGTGAAGCTATCCGCGAGTAGTTTTTCATTGAATGAAATCTCTTTTGAAAATGGAAATTGCAAAGCAAAATCATTAGCAATTTTTCTCATTCTGTTATCTAATTCTTCAACGCGATATAATTCACCATTTGGTCTTACAAATTGATCAAATCCTATTTCGGGATCTTCATTACTTCTAAGTAACCACACTGACACAGGATCATCTTTACACAACGCAACAATAACATCGAATAATCTCTCTTCATAGAAAACCTCCTTACAAAATTCCCTGGGGATATATTTCACGATTCGTTCTCGTGGAAATACATTTACTGCAGGTGTCCACGCGTGTTTGTTATGATCAATAATTTCAATTGGAGCTCCATTTTTGTTATATTTCGGTTCGTATAATACTTCTCCGATTATTGTCGTTACTGATATTGGGAATCTTAATGATGCTTCTAATTTAGCTATATTGGAAATCTTTTCACCGTGCTGTTTCACTGTCAGTTCCAATTCGGTTATTTTCTTACGTCGCAGATCAGTTAGTTTATTTCCTCGGGATGCATTTGTGAAGTGTTCCATTATCCGTGTTGCTACACAGTTGAGTGTCGACGACGTTTTCATAGGAGCTAGTTTTGCAATACTCGGCTTATCATTTAGCTGGTATATTACGTAAACAACTGCTGTTACAGGGTAAGATTTCTCGTAGTATGGTTTGTCAATTCCAGTTAGAATTCCTGGTTTGGAATCTCTACTCACAATGACAAATTTTTTATCCCTGAGGATTGGTTCAAATTTATCTCTGATAACCCATTCATCTTCGACTTCTATAATGAATTTGATTCTGAAAAAATACCGTTTTCGAAGATGCGAGATTATCTCAGCTGCTCTTGTATCATTCATGGTAGCATCAATGACATCGATATCTTCAATAATTCGAAATGTCGACCACGTATGAGATGCTCCATCACGCTTAAATTAATTAAAACAATCTCTGATTTTACTCAAAAGGGTTTTGTCATCTATTAGACTTCTTGGTATATTAGAGATTCTACCGAGATTAAATCTAGCATTTTTCCAGGGTGTAATTTTCGATAATCTCTTGAATTCTTTCATATTATAAAAATTAAAACAAGTATTTAAATAAAAAGTTTTTTATATAATAATTAAAACAAGTATTTAAATAGAAAACTTTTAATACAATGAATCATTGCAAATGGCGTATGATTGGATCAAAGACTCCGTGTAATAAATCATGCAGAAATGAATTCTGTGGGTATCATATGCAAAGCGTGAGAAACGGTTCAAAAGGTCCTCTCCTATGCATCCATTGTGGGGTGGGTGTTAGAGGCAATTCGCAATTATGCATCAATTGCGGGGGTAGGCGTTATAGAGAGTTGAAGCGTTATTATGACAAGCGAAGAATAAAAAATCCCGACTCTGTCAACGTCAATGGCAAAATCATAAAAAATGCCCAAGACTACAGAGAAAGATTTCTCAATATTATATCTCAACCAAATAATGAATTAGACAAATAATATGAGTATTGTATATAAATGAACCAAGATTTTCAAAGACATCCCGTTATTGAAAACTATGAAGCTTCTCGTGATGGTGTTGTTAGACACTACAGACTCAAGAAGTCGGTTGGGTGGGATAATGGTATGGGATATTTGATATTTAGAGCTGGAGGGAAAATGCATCTCAAGCACCGTTTCGTCTATGAAGTATTTAACGGATTGATCAATGATGACTTTGTTATTGATCATATTGATTCCGATCACAGGAATAACAAATTGAACAACCTTCAGGCTATTACACAACGTGAAAACACCAAACGAGGTGGGACTGGTAATTATAAATCAATTGGGAAGAGACCAGTAAAATCAATTAACACTGACAACGAGGAAATAATATTTACGTCTATTACTTCAGCCGGTAGATATTTTGATATTTGTCTCCCCTCGGTACAAAGAGTAGCAGATGGAATTTATCAAACCGCGCTTTCAAAACGTTTTTGTAAAAAATTTCGATTTATTTATGTTCAAGGGGAATAACTCACTGGTAACGCGCGTGTGACAAATTATCAATAACAGAGTTATCGTTGACACATTGTTATTGTTTTGGTGGTTTTTGATTGGTTGTTATAATTATCATAAATAATCAATTATCTGTTTCTGAAATCTTTTCAGACCTCGAAACAAAATCATCATAGCGTTTACAAATAATCGTATTCTTTTTTTTAGCGGGTTTTTCAAGTATTATGCGTTCCGAGAGCGTGTCCAGAATTCATTTTGTGATTTTTAAATTTTTGGGATTTTCGTTCAAACAATTAAATAAATTTACTCTTTTATATTATATGAATTCTGAAAATCTCAAATGTGTTAATGTTGAAATCAATAAGCATAAAGATCAAAATGTAAAATTATGTTCAGGGTTAGATTGTGACCGATTTCGAGGATATACAATTTGCAGAACAGAATGGAAAATATGTACTCGCTAAGAAATATTTTTTAATTAAGCAAGTACAACAACTTTTTCGTGAGAGTTTGGTTTATCATGAAGACGTTAACGTGTTTGTACCACTATGTAACATCGTTGAACATATACGTAAGCAATTAAGTTCAGAGTATGAAAGCAGAAAACTTATCAATTGAAAGGTGAGACAATTAAAAACGTTAATGGAGCAAGCTGAGCCTAACCGGTACGGGTAATTGTATGACGTGTATCATGTAACGAGGAAGTAAAATTGTGTGTATGAATTAACCCCGTACAACAAGGAAGTGATTTTTTTTACTTTGTGAATTGCAATGAAATCCAAAGGATTTTTAATTGAAATTGTCTACAATTTAACAATAGTGATACTCTTTCAATAATGGTAGGACAATCGCCGACCACACGTAACACAAAACCACGACTGATCGATATAAATAAACTATTACCCCTTCGCGATCGTTTACGCGAAAAACTTCAACAGCGGCAGTTAATGCAGACTGATTTTACAGAGGGTTCTGAACAACTCTTGAAGCCGATTGTTGCTGCAACTACAGATGTGAAAACAGCTACTGAACGAGCTATATACGGAGATGTCCCTGAGGAGGGGAAACGAGTAGAGAGACCTCTTCTTGGTGAACTTGAAAAAATAGCAATCGAAACTGGACAAACAAAACAGGCTATACAAACACTTTCATGGATGGAAATACAACGACAAAGTGGTATTGATGTTAGTTATGAACCTCCAAAAGATCCCCCAAAAGAAATTCAAGAAAAACAACAAGTCGCTGATCGTTCTCCTGAAAAAATATTTACAGTTAATGCGTTAAATACAATCAGAAGAATCGAAACAGACTCTGAGTTAGTTAAATTTACCCAAGATAACTTTAAAAAAAAAGAAAAGAGAGAAGTATTTAAAAGACGACAAGTCTAGAGAATTTATAAAAGGTCAAGATATTTGGATAAATAAGGTGTTTTTAGCAAACCGGGGAAAAACTAAAATCACAGGAGAAATAAGTGATGATCATCATCAGTTTCTAGCTATGGTAAAGGGAGTCACACAACCACCACCAGTATACACAGCTGACCCAATCCCAGATGAA
The DNA here is from genome assembly GCA_029339505.1 of Unio delphinus. Lineage (NCBI taxonomy): Eukaryota > Metazoa > Mollusca > Bivalvia > Unionida > Unionidae > Unio > Unio delphinus. The sequence continues at coordinate 8,454,425 of JAQISU010000162.1, forward strand.
ATAGAAATAATGGCAGAGGCTGATTCTGAGAAGGGTGCAACTGGTACAACTAAAAAAAAGGGTAGCAGTTTAGTTGGAAACTCTTCGAGTGGAAACGCTAGTGTAACATGACCTGGTAATATTCTTGGTGATATAACACGATTAGAAGTACTTGTAGGAGGAAAACGAGCCGGGAATAACTTACCAGAAAAAATTAATGAAGCTGCTGATATTTGTAGGCGATTATTTCAAGGTGGTATCATGGATATTGCAACATATCGAGACTTTATTGAAGAGTTAGTGGACGAAAATCGAGGATTTTCACCTTTGGATTTTCATCACGGTTATCATAGCGATTAGATAAATAGCAATTGAATAGAGAATGATCATACACTACAACCATGATAAACCAACTAACGTCTACGTAGTGAACTCACGATTGCCAAAATACCGAGCATACTATGGAGATGGTCGCGGTAATACTATAATGGGATTATTTTCAAGAATGGCTCCAAAAGTAGCGCCGCTAGCAAAACAACTATCAATGAAAGCCATTGATGTTATCAAAGATAAGGGTATTAGCGCTGTTGGTGATCTTGCCACGAAGGCGTTTTCAGCCGCGAAGGATAAACTAACAGCGCTAGTTCGACGTGAAAAATCGAAGAATTTCCAATCAAAGAAATCACGGCCGTTACCATCTACTGCGGTTATGCCTACGCAGGTTAGTAAAATAATAAATAACGCAGTAGATGAAAAACTATATTCGTTGATTTCATCATCGATGACCGCCCAAGATAACATAACAGCAAATATGATAGCGGGAAGTGGTCTTGGAAACTCAAAAAATTTCTACAAAAGTCAAAGACGTCGATGAAAACTGCTTGTAGTTTATAAAAAAATAATGATAATAAATGAAAAATCTGCGATTTTCAATTCTGTATTTTTCACTGATTTTCACTGAATTTTGGGTGATTTTTGATGATTTTTCATCGTGAAATCACATTTGTTGTGAGAATTAAGAAGAAATTCGTTGGGTCAAGTGGTCGAATTTACATGGGATTTTCATAGGAAAAAGCTGTTAGGAATTTGTTTTGTTGTTTTCGAAGCAAAAATGATCAAAAATGATCAAAAATCACCCCAAATTCAGTGAAAATCAGTGAAAAATACAGAAAAATCCGGAATTATTCCGTGAAAATCTCTTTGAGATTTTTCGGGTCAAGTGGTCGAATTTGCATGGGATGTCACATAGGAAAAAGCTGTTAGGAATTTTTTTAAAATAATTGAAAATCATTTATGATTTTACCTTCAATTTAGACCAGAGGGTATATAATAACAGATGTTCAAACAGAACCCTGATAGTGCATTTGACATGACGCTCCAGTACTTAAAGATGATTCTGTACGCGATTATCAATTTTTGGCCTATCACGCAGTACAACCTAATCTTCGGGGGAGAATCGAACTTCAAGTTCATGATACCAGTAAATACTTTTTGCCTTGTGAAGCCTTTATTGAAGTCGAAGGTGAACTTTTACAAGCGGGTGATACACCATATGCAATTGACCAAACTACCCGAATTGGTTTTGTTAACAACGGCATCATGGCGTTATTTGAAAGTGCTAGATATCTCATTGATGGAAGAGAAATCGAATCTATTGAACGTGAAGTTGATATTGCAACGGGAATAATCGGGTTAGCGAGATATTCTGATGACTATACTAGATCAGCAGGTCCGTCTATGATGTTCACGAAGGATATTACTGATCAAGCTGATCACCTTTAGTATATTAAAATACGGACACCGCGAGATACCGCATCAAATCCACAACCCAATTCTCCTGAACATGGACCAGGACCAGGTGCTGCCTTTGATGTTATAAGAAGCGTTAATGGCAATTACAACCTAGGATTTGCAGCACGAGTATCAATGTTGCAAGGTCAACATCGAAGGTTTTCATGTGCGATTCCGTTGCATCACATATTTGGATTTTGTAGAAACGTCAGAAACGTTATCTATGGAGCAAAGCATACGGTAGCACTAGTACGAAGAGGTACTGATGATAATGCAATCTGGCGCAGTGCTGGCGTTGCCGCAGATAAAGTCGTTTTATCAAAACTAACAATGTGGATGCCGGTGTTGACTCCGTCGTTGTCAACAGAACCGCGATTGTTATCATTTATGGATCAGGGGGGAAAGAGATTATTAAGTTGGTTGTCAACGTTCACAGATACCATGGCGTATGGTATTGATGGTACAATTTCATGGCATCTAGCATCAAAACAGGGTAATTCAGCTCCACGTCACATATTTGTTGCGCTACAGAATACTGCGCGATTAGATAGTCAAGAACATTCACAGTTGATATTTGATCAAATTGGGTGTAATGAAGTCTCGCTGAAAATAAACGGACAGCAAGAACCATCAGAGGATATACAACTAAATTACACAGAAAATCATATTGCACGAGTTTATCATAACCTGTTGTCGTATATGGGACGCGATCAAAATGTTGATACTGGTTCACAAATATCACAATTGGATTTTAAAAATCTGTATCCGATTTATTACTTTTCGTTGGAACATCTTGACTTGATGAGACAGTCCGTCGTTGATATACACTTCCGTGCTCGTGTAACCCGTCCTGTTGGTGTTAGTGCTAATTATAGAGCGGTTGCTGTCATTCTCAGTGATAAATCAATGATACTCGAAGGTGTTGGTGGACGAATGAGAGTGGTAGATGCACCAGTGGAAAATCTGTAATTGATTTTCCATCTCTCTCTCTCTCTCTCTCTCTCTCTCTCTCTCTCTCTCTCTCTACGATTTAGAATCAATCTGTTTTGTATAATGTCGTATAGTAATATCAATGTCACGTTGACACCTGGTCAGCTAAAAAAATTACAATCCAAATCAGCTAAACAATGTGGAACCACAATAACGCTGAAACCTAATCATATGAATGGCGGAGCGAATAAACTATCGTTGACGAAAAGTCAGGTTAATCATTTTAATAAAGCGCTTAAAGGAAAAAAAGAAGTTCATGTTACTCTTTCTGCGAGCGCGACTAAAAACATGGAAAAGACAGGTGGTATATTCCCGCTGTTAGGGTTGATTCCAGGATTGATTGCCGCAGCGGCCCCAGCGGTAGCTAAAGCGGCAGCGTTAGGGGCTATTGGTATCGCGGCAGGAATGGCACTAAAAAAGGCAACCGGGAAGGGTTATAAAAAAGGGGAAAGGTCTAAGACTACCAGGAACCCCACACACGTGGTACAAAGGCGGATCCGTTCACGGATCGGGTCTAAGAATCCCAGGAACGGTTTACTAGTGAAAAATCTTCCAATGTCCAATTTTGATTTAATTGATGCCGCTAAAAAACTCGCGATTAAAAACTTCAGAGGTGTTTTTTATGAAAGATCAGTTACCGGCACAACCTAATCACGTTGAATCCGGTATTATTAATCTAGATAACAGCGATGGACCTGGAACCCACTGGGTTGCATACGCGATTGATCCACGTGGGATTATTTATTTTGACTCGTATGGACTAGCGCCTCCGAAGGAATTTATGCGTTATATAAACAACTTAAAAATACCCCGTTGGTACCAAAGCAAACGATGATTGACCCACCCATATGTGGAAATGAAGTATTAAACGTACTTAATGCTGTTTCAAAGGAATCTTTGATGAAATTGCAGAGTAATTTACAATCAACCCCCCCCCCAATGTAGTAGTAAATGAGTATACTAGCAGTCGTTGGATTGAAAATCTTTAAGATTGAAAATCCTTTAGATTTTAAACAGAGAAAAGATTTATATGATAACAATGATTGATATTTGGGGACGACCTTTATCAGCGCTGAAGAAACCGGATACTGATGGAGGTGAAACCCTTGATAAAAAGGATGTTAAAAAACTAATCGAAGATGAAATAGCCGAAACGTTGAACCTAGTAGATGTTGATCCTGGTGAAATAGTTGTATTTGGCGATCGTCAGGGTTAATTGAAAACTAGTAATGTCTCCCTCGATAATATTTTAGTTAAACGACGAGACGCAGCAGAGGATACTATCGCGTTATTTTCCGATCAGGGTAAACTCAAACCAGGTGTACTTATTTCAACAATTACGGATAAATTAGCAACATTCGATAAAACGGTGAATTCATTGAAATCGCTCAATGATAAGTATGACGATCATATAGTTGCATTTGATCAGTTTACTACAGTACAAAGTAATATAATTAACAAAATTGATAAACCCCTGATAGAATTTTTCGGAAATCCACCGGAGCAGCAGAGAGGGTGAATCCTACAACATTTTTTGTTTTTATTTTTGATTATACCCCTCCAAATAACACTAGACCCTTCTCGCGAAATAACTAGAAAAAAAAATGACAGTGATTGTTGTCTGAAAACATTCGCGTTTTCGTTGATGTCGCAACGTCGTTGTCACTCACCCTCTCTGCTGCTAGAACTTTTAGTTCTAGGTTTACGGTGATTTTAACCGAATATTTGATCAAGTCCTTACTACGACGAAAATCCTTTCAGGATGAAAGTCCTTAGGACGAAAATCATTTATGATTTCACAAATAGACTAATTTGTAAAACCTCCTCTTGTAAATCAATCAGATTATTAGACTGGTCAGTGAGTTTGAAATTAATTCTGGTTAATGAATTATTATGACATCGCATATAGACTAGATTCACCGGGGACTCAATTATTAAAAACCCTGGAGGAGCTATTGGTGCAAATGAATACAAAATATACCCCTGCTGAGCTTGATTTGATCGTTCTAAATTTATTTGATAGCTTCCTTCGATCACATCACACACTAAATTGAGCGCAATCACCGTTGAAATATTCACATTGAACGGAGCAATATGCCTGCCACCACCATCTGGGTCATTATTATGTTTGAGGGTTTTTATTTCCAGTGATGTTGTTTTTTTCCACGCATCATGAATTATTTTAAAACCAACATCGATGGCATCACTGAGAAGTCTTTTTAGTTCTGGTACGTTATATCCTGGTAGTTTGAATGTTGGGATATCTTCAACGCGGATTTTATAATCTGATGCAAATCCGTCTCTCGATATGGGATTATCTTCATCTAATATATCCTGAATAATTTTTAAATTAAATGTTTCCATATCGTCGATAATTTTGTTGCATGTTTCTACGACGCTGATAAATTCATCTCGGGTGAGAAAGCCGGATTTAAGAGATATTAACAACAGCGAAAAATCATTATTCATTGCCTTGAAATTGTCATTGATTTTAAGATCGTGAGCAGTAAGAAATCTCTCTCCCTTATTTATTATATTGTGAAGGACATTAAAAAAATCTGTAGTGATTTGGTGATCTTTATAACTTTTTACTGGATTATTGGGTTTTATTCTGTCGGTGATATAATCGGTTTTTTGTGGTTCTGGTAAATCAACGGTTTTTCCCCCGGGTGGGATTTCAGGCCATCCCAGTACGGTTCTAATAGAACTCTGATAGATATCTATGACGTAACCCTCTATGCTTATTTCAATGGCAGATGATAGTGTTGGCTCATGAACTGTTATAGCTATTTTTGATTCTTTTCCAGTAATCGATTTTATTCTACGTTGCAATTCATTATTGATTTGTTCAATTTGGTATGATCCGGTTGGTATGGAAACAACATTCCAGTCTGGGGTACCGTCTGGTTTATTCTTATTTGCAAATACCAGTGAATTATTGGGTTGTTGACCACCAAATGATTTTGACCTAATATTTGGCCAACTGTGGTATACTCGTAATTTTGCTAGCGCTATCTCCTTCACTGGGACCGGAGAGGGGAAATTCACACTGAATTCTGGATTCGTTGAGGTTATTGAGATCATGCTTGTTTGTAATGGGTTTGTGTTCTCCACTATTTGTTGAAGTAATTCCATCTGTGTTGTCATTGTTATTATACTCATGTTGTATTTCTAATTTTGACATCGCAGAATCATATATATCTACCATCGCTGAAAACTCACTCTCTGATATAATTGTATCATCGAGCGATGACGATATCAATGAGGATAATTGCGAGTATGCAGTAGACACAACATGAAATTGAATTATGTAGTCTTGTAGTTTCCGTTGGCTGCATGAGGATATTTTTTTGTGATTATTGAAATAATTCTAGCGATTGTTGTTGCCGCAGAAATGCAAATTGGAACAGCTATCGGGGCCATCATTGTCACTGAAGACAGTATAATACCAGCTCCGGTGATTACACCACTCACAGCGTACACAGTAACATCAATTGCGGTAATTCTCCTGCGATATTTTTTAATTTTCATTGCATACTCCTCAGACAGGGTTTTGAGTCTAGTTTGATATTCTCTGACCTGATCATAGCGATATTGCGATGATGAAATCATTTTTTATTTTAACAACGCTAGCGTTTTCAATTACGATTTACTTAAATCCACTACGAATTCCACATACCAGGTTACTGAAGCCTTAGTCAAACTTTTATCAGTATATGTTATAGTGAACTTTTCAGTTGTATCCTTGTCGATGATCGTTGAAATCGTATTATTGACCCCGGATGAACTCGACGATGATATATTAAATTTAGTTAATGGTGTTACTAGTGTTAATCGATAAATACCTTTAACGGTTGCAGTGATATCTAATTTGTTTTTTGTAGGTGTCCACTCAAATGATCCGTGTTGGATTGTGTATACCACGTTGTTGGTTTTCTCATGAGGAATTTTTGTTTTTTCAATGATTGTTATCATCCTCGAAAAATCACCTTTGACGGCTTCCATGAAAGTTTTCGTCTCATCGATGGATTTTTTAATATCCGGGAGTTTTATTTCAATTTTATCTAACGGGGTTCCAATAAATTTATCAATGATATTTCCACGAAATGATATAAACTGTTTTATGTGTTCCTCAATTCTAGATTCAAGTGTTGTTAGTACAACCACAGAATTGTTTAACTCATCGTTGAGAATTTTTAATCGATCTGTAATCGTCGAAACGAGTACACCCGGTTTGAGTTTACCCTGATCGGAAAATAGCGCAACGGTGTTCTCGATTGCGTTTTGTTGTTTAACTAAAATATCATCCAGAGAAATATTACTAGATTTCAATTTACCTTGGCGATCTTGAAATACAACTATTTCATTGTGTTCAACACTTTCTAAATTCAAAGTCTCAGTTATTTCATCTTTAATTTTTTTTGTTATATCCTTGATAGAATCAGGGGTTACAGTGCCATCGGGTTTGGGTTTCAGAGGTCTCCCCCAAATATCAATCATGTTATTGTAAAACTCTTTCTCTCTCTAAAAAGCGATTGCTGGTGTAGTCATTTACGACAATATGAGGTGGTTTCCCCCTTGGGTTACCCAAGGAGTTAGAAATAGCATCAAGGACATTTAATACTTCACTGCCGCATATTGGTGGGTCATTGATTTGTTGTGTTGGTAGCGTAGAATACCAAGTCTTCATTGGAAATTGTTTTATGTAACGCATAAACTCTTTTGGTGGGGCTAATCCATATGAATCAAAATAGACAATCCCACGTGGATCAATAGCGTATGCAACCCAGTGAGTTCCAGGTCCGGTGCTGTTATCGAGATTAATAATACCTGTTTCAGTTTTGTTTGGTTGATGTGGTAATTGATCTTTCATAAAAACACCTCTGAAATTTTTAATCACTAGTTTTTTAGCCGCATCCATTAAATCAAAATTGGACATGGGAACCATCGAAGATTTGGGAACCATAGGTTCCTCAATTAATAAACCGTTCCTGGTAGTCTCAGGCCTGATCCGTTAACGGATCTCCCGCTGTACCATGAATACGGGGTTCCTGGTAGTCTTAGACCTTTTCCGCTGTACCATGAATACGGGGTTCCTGGTAGTCTTAGACCCAATCCGTGAACGGATCGTCTCTTTTTTTTATATCCTTGTCCAGCTGCCTTTTTCAACGCCATTCCTGTTGCAGTACCAACGGCTCCTAACGCCGCTGCTTTAGCCACCGCTGGGGCTGCTGCTGCAATCAATGCTTGTATTGCAGCTAACAATGGAAATATACCGCCTGTTTTAATCATATTTTTGATAGCAGCCGCAGAAAGAGTAATCTGAACACCTTTTTTATCCTTGAAAGCATCATTGAAATGTTTCACCTGACGAGTTGTCAGCGATAATTTATTTGCACCACCAGTCATTTGATTAGGTTTCAACGTGATTGTGGTTCCACATTTTTTAGCCGATTCTGATTGTAATTTTTTGATTTCACCAGGAGTTAACGTAACACTAATAACACTATATGACATTATACATAATAGATTGATTCTAAATCGTAAAACGATTCAATGGAAATATCCTTCGGATTTTCAATTACATGTTTTCTACTGGGGCATCTACCACTCTCATTCTTCCACCAACACCTTCAAGTAACATTGATTTATCACTGAGAATGACAGCAACCGCTCTATAATTCGGGATAAGGATAGGAAGTACCCCACCAACTGGTGCACCAGTCGGACGGGTTAAACGGGCTCTAAAGTGTATATCAACGACAGATTGTCTCATCAAATCAAGATGTTCCAATGAAAAGTAATAAATCGGATAGAGGCTTTTAAAATCCAATTGTGATATTTGCAAACCGGTATCCACATTTTGATCACGTGCCATAAATGACAACAGGTTATGATAGACACGTGCAATATGATTCTGACCGTAATCAAGTTGTATATCCTCGGATGGTTCCTGCTGTCCGTTTATTCTCAGAGAGACTTCATTAACACCTAACTGATCAAATATTATATGACTTCGTTCTTGATTACCAACTCGCGCAGCATTCTGTAACGCAATAAATATATGACGTGGAGCTGAAACCCCTTGTTTTGATGCCAGGTGCCATGTGAATGTACCATCAACATTACCCAGTTTAATATCCGTAGTCACTGATAACCAACTCAACAACGACTTTCCTCCTTGATCCATAAATGATAGTAGTCGCTGTTCTTCTGTGATTGATGGAATTAACACTGGCATCCATAATGATAGTTTTGTTAAAATGACTTTACCGGCAGCAACCCCAGCATTACGCCAGATTGCATCATCATCAGTACCCTTTCGTACAAGTGCTACTGTATGCTTCGCTCCATAAATAACTTTTCGGACGTTTCTACAGAATCCAAATATATGATGCAGTGGAATCGCACATGAAAATCGTCGACGCTGCCCATGCAACGTTGCTACGCGTGTTGCAAATCCTAAATTGAGATTACCATTAACGCCTCCGAGAATATCAAACGCAGCTCCGGGTCTAGTTCGACGTTCTGGATTAGCTGCTTCTTGTTGATTGCCTTTTGCAGTACCCTGTGCTGTTAACACTTTAATGAATTGAAGGTGATCAGCGTTATCAGAGGTATCCTTTGCAAACATCATAGATGGACCCGCTGATCTTGAATAATCATCAGAATATCTCGCTAACCCTATGATTGTTGTGGCCATATCAACTTCACGGTCAATGGATTCAATTTCTTTTCCATCAATGAGATATCTAGCGCTTTCAAATAACGCCATGATGCCGTTATTAACAAAACCAACTCGGACATTTGAGTTAATGTCATATGGGGTATCAGCTGCAACATTTGTTACAAGTTCTCCTTCTACTTCAATAAATGCCTCACACGGTAGAAAATATTTACTGGTATCATGAACTTGAAGTTCAATTCGCGATCGGAGATCTGGTTGTACTGCGTGATAAGAATAAAATTGAAAATCGCGTACAGAATCATTCTTGCCAACTGGGGCATCCATATCAAATGCTGGATCAGGTGACCTTTTGAACATTTTATTCTATTTATCAGAGTCTAAATCGTGATTTTCATCGTGAAAAACGCTAGCGTGAAAATCCGTAGGATTTCATCGACGTAGTTTTCTAAAGCCACTTCCCGCTATCATATTTGCAATATTGCTTTGGTCTCCTTGATTTACCATCGACGCTAATTTTTCATCTACTGCGTTATTTATTATTTTACTAACACTTGCAGGCATTTCTTCTGTAGACGGTAACGGTTTCTTTTTTCGCCTCATTAATGATGTTATTTTATCCTTCGCAGTTGAAAACGCTTTCCCGGCAAGATCTTCAACAGTACTAATACCCTTATCACGAATAACATCAATGGCTTTCATTGATAATTGTTTAGCTAACGGCATCACTTTTGGGGCCATTCTTGAAAAGAATCCTAAAATGGTATTGCCGAGGCCATCTCCATAGTATGCTTTATAAACTAGAAACCGTGAATTAACTACATAGACGAGGGTTGGTTTATCATGATTGTAATGGATGATCATTATTATTAAAACAATAGTGTTTTCAATTGTTATTTAATCACTATGATACCCATTTGCTAACTCGTCAATGAAATCTCGATATGTTTTGATATCCATGATACCGCCGGCAAATAACCGTCTACAGATATCAGCTGCTTCATTAATTATTTCTGGAGAGTTATTTCCAGCTCGGAATCCTCCTACAAGAACATCTAATCGTGATATATCATTGATAACACTATCAGGACAAGTGTTTCCAATTCTTGGATTTTGCAGTCCACTTCCGCTATAACCAGCTGCTTCATCTAGTTTTTCTAAACCCGTTTCTTGTAAATAATCATCATTAGGGTCTTCTTGTTTTTTTTTGTCTCCGTGTTGGTGTTTGACGTCGTTCTTCTAAATCATCATCATCATCAGGTGGAAGTTGTTGTTTTTTTTGTCTTCTTGTTTGTCTACGTGTTGGTGTTTGACGTTTTAGTTCTTGCCGTTCTTCTATTTCTCGTTGTCGTTCTTCTATTTGTTCTCTTTTATAATTACTAATTCCCTTTTTAAATTCCTTGTATCCTATCTCATCCTTATTCAAACGACCAATCCCTTTATTTAGTTTATACAAATAATCGAACCAATCATTACTTGATATTCTATCATTTTTATACTCGTCCTTTAAAAAATCTTTTTTTGAATTATAGCTTTGAGCAGCAAAATTACCAAAGGCTTGATAATCCTTTGATTTCAATAAAATAGGTTTTTTTATTAGTATTTTAGCATGATCAGTAAATTTATTCAACAGAGAAACAGTCGTTTTTTTCGGATCAGTTTTTTCAGTTTGTTCAGTTTTCGCTGCTAGTTTTTCAAGCTCACCAATAACAGATTTTTCCGTCTCGGGACCATCTCCCAGTAAAGCACGCTCTACCCCTTTCGTTGCTGTGGTTACTGGTTTAAACAACTCTTCAGACCCCAGAGCAAAATCAGTTTGTAAACTCTGTTGTTGTTGCAGTTTATTTCTTACAGAGTCGCGAATTGGTATAAATTTCTTAATTTCATCTAGTCGCTCACGAGCCAATCGGGTTGTTAATGCTTCATTGACCATTATTTGAAATCAGAAACCATTTTTTAATTGTAAAACAATTTTTCCCATCGATGATTCCATCCTTAACGGTCCAATTTTTTATTGCTGTGAAATATTTTTATTTTTTATCCATTGATCTTGCCTGTTTTTGACAGTTTTGGTGGTTTTCAGTTGAAAATCTCAAAGAGATTTTACAGTCAAGTAGTCGATTTTACATGGGATTTTCCATAAGGTAAAGCTGTTAAAACTCATTTTTGATGATTTTTAGCCATTTTTCATCAATTTTTGCCTGTTTTCAGTGATGTTTGGTCATTTTTCATCGATTTTCATCAAAAGACCTCGTAGGGTCAAGTAGTCGATCTCCATAGAGAAAAGTTCTTAAAAGAACTTTCAAAGCTAATAGGATTCTATTTGATTTTCGCAGTGTGAAATATTTTCAATGATTCAATCAAAAAATGACAAAAAAATGAAAATCTCAAGGAGATTTTACTGTCTGACAAAATCTTTTGAGGGTTGGTCAATCAAAATAGTTCATTTTCTTGAATTAACGCTCGTAAGTTTCTAATTTTAGAATTAACTTCCTTTTTCAATTCATATTCGCTACCCAATTCTTTTCGTATTCCTTCCACGATAGTATATAACGGAACAAACACACCTACTTCACTGGAAAATGCAAGAGAGTCTCAAATAGAATTTTGAATTTTTTTGATGAGTGCATATTTCTTTGGTAACATATACTTGTTAGTGCTAACTCCGTATTCTATATCCTGAAAATCCGACTTGATTTGATCAGGATTTAACCCATCTGACAATTTAATATTCTGATTTTTCAATTTTGCAATTTCAACTATGATGCTATTCATAATTTCAGAATTCATATATGATAATACATATTTCTAATTCATTTTTCAAAAATAAATGAGCCGTTAATATTTTCAAAATTCAGTCTGTATATATAAATATCTTTTTTAAAATTCAGTCTGTATATATAAATATCTTTTTTAAAATTCAGTCTGTATATATAAATATCTTTTTTAAAATTCAGTCTGTATATATAAATATATTTTTTAAAATTAATTCTGTATATATAAATATAAATGCAGACAAAAATAAATAACAACCATGATGAGCGGTTATCAGTCATTTGGCCCCCTTCATATAGGCCACTGTGTCTCTCATAGGGTTCTTTCTTTGAGTATTTCCATTTTTTTCTGAGATTTCTTCGATCTCGATTTGACCCTATTTGGCCGGTAATTCATTTTTGAACACCATACGGGGCTACCCAAATGTGACGGAGAGATAATTACATCCATGGATGTTATTTATTTTAGGTCATTTATATTTACATTCACCGGAAACATATTCCCCTAAGAGTGAATCTAACTCGTCAAATAACGGGTTAGAATCACAAGAGGGTATGTTTACGTGAAATGACCTAGAGGTTACATATATACGACAACACATCTTTGGAACTCCTTGGTTGCCTTCACATCCAAGTAAGCCCAAAGGAAACCCGAAACATACATCTCCGGAAGGGAGGCCTAACGTGGCAAACGCCATCTTAGACCGCCCAGAAGATATGCTTGGGGTGACGTCACAACATATACTTAATTAAGGACAGCACAAATACCGTATATATCTCCACTCGAGTGTTGTGGCAAATTGTAGGTATACATATACTTAATTAACTTAATTAAGGACAGCACAAATATCGTATATATCTCCACTCAGATTGTAGGTATACATATACTTAATTAACTTAATTAAGGATGGATTATAATTCAATGATGATGTAATGATGATGGGACGGCACAGACATCACAAACATGAAACGACGGGGCTGATTTTCAAAGGCCAATCCGACCAATCAAAGCAACCCATGAAATTAAACCCGGTTGCATGATTGAAAAAAGTCAACCACGCACACGTGTCAATGGCGTGAGTTATTTTTTGACTGGTCGGATTGGCCTTTGAAAGCCCCAGCTTTAAACCTTTCATTTAGTATATAAGGTGACTAATACAGCAGCGTCAATCCACAGAGTGTGTTATTTTATTTTCTTGAATAACTTGTTAATGGTGCTTCACATTATTTAAATGAGACAGAATATTTGCATAAAGCACTAAAAAAAAGAATATAATCGTTTGAAAAAAATTTATATTTGATTTCTTTTCTAATTAATTATAGCCCAAGCCGCTGAATCACAATTTAGGGGGAAATAACTCTACACCATACTGTAATGCAATTTTTATAGATGTGGCCGCCCTCTAGGGGCATTGTACATCTTTTATAGGTGCCATGTCGGCACCCCTTTTTTATTTTTTATTTTTCATAAAATCTTTATTCAATATTTACATATTAAATTATACAAATGATTGTCAAAACCCCCACCAGCACCCGTCACTCATACACACATTTTTACCACACTCACTACATACAGACATTTAAAAACACTTATATTTACACATAATAGTAGAAACATATAATAAAGATATATGAGTAGGTGGGAGGGGTTGTTATTCCCCCCCCCCTTATCAACCCGACACCATCTAAGGGAGAGAGTATATAAGGGGACTTAATACAGCAATCCGCAAGGTATGCTATTTTATTTTCTTGAATTACTTATTCATGGTGTTTCACAGTATTTAAATGAGACAGCATATTTGACTTAAACACTAAAACAAAGAATATAATTGTTTGAAAACATTTCTTTTCTTACAAAACAATGCCCAGCCGCTGAATCGCAATAACCCATAAAACAAGTTAACACAATCTAAGGGAGAAAGTATACACAAGGTAACTTAATACAGCAATCCGCAAGGTATGCTATTTTATTTTCTTGAATTACTTATTAATGGTGTTTCACGGTATTTAAATGAGACAGAATAATTGACTTAAACACTTAAAAAAAAAAGAAAATATTTCTTTTCTTATAAAACAATACCCAGCCGCTAAATCACAATGATAACTCCCTTGGTTATATCCATTGGTTATATTTAAAAGTTGTCTCCCTTGGTGTTATAGACATACGAAAATCGAATTTTTTGATAATGCCATCACGGGATGCTTCATAATTAACAAGCACGGGTGAGGTCTGAATTCTTGGTTCATTTGTATAATAACACTATTTTTCTAATTCATTGTTTGTTTTAATTATAAGTCTCTGTATATAATCTTGAGGAGTCTTTATGATTTTGTCATCGTTGGGGTCAATGACAGTATTTTTTATTCTTTTATCATAATAGCGTTTTAGTTCCCTGTATCGTTTGCCGCCACACCTAAGATATAATTGCGACCTTCCCCTAACCCCAACCCCACATCGAATACAGGGTAACGGTCCAAGGCTTCCACGACGAAAGCTTTGCATATGATACCAACAGAATTCATTTCTGCATGATTTGTTACACGGTGTCACTGATCCAATCATAAGCCATTTGCAATGATTCATTATACTTAAATCTTTCATTTAAATACTTGTTTTAATTATAGTATGGAGGAGTTCGAGAGATTATCGAAAATTAAGCCCTGGAAAAGTGTTCAATTCAATCTTGATAGAGTTTCTGATACACCAAAGAACAAAATTCTTGATAGAACCTTGATTAGTAAAATCAGAGACTGTTTTAAAGAATTCAAGCGTGATGGGGCAGCTCATTGATGGTCAACATTTCGAATTGATGGTGTTGTTGACGCTACCATGAATGATGAAAAAGCAGCAGTGATAATCTCACGTCTTGGGGAAGAAAGAAATTTTTTTCGAATAAAATTCCTTATCCGTGATAATGGAAAATGGATCATTAGGGACAAATACGAGCCTATTCTTAAAGACAAAAAAACTGTCACTGTGACTCAGGATTCAAAACCAGGAATTTTGACTGGAATTGATAAACCCTACTACGAAAGATCTTATCCTGTCACATCAGTTGTTTACGGGATCTATCCGCTCAATGAAAAACCTGATATTTCAAAACTAGCACCCATGAAATATTCGACAGGGCTCAATTGTGTAGCAGCACGAATAATGGAACACTTCACAAATGCGTCCCGGGGAAATAAACTAACTGATCTAAGACGAAAAAAAATAACCGAATGGGAACTGACAGTGAAACAGCATGGGGCAACAATTCAAGATATAGCCAAATTAGAAACATCATTGAGATTTCCAATATCGGTAAGGACAATCACCGGAGAAGTATTATACGAATCGAAATATAATAAAAATGGAACCCCAATACAGATTATTGATCATAACGAACACGCGTGGTCATCTGCAGTAACAATATTCCCACGGGATAGAACCGTAAAATATCCATCCCAAACTCTGTTTGGAACCGAAGAGTTTTTTTCAGAGCAGAAATTATTTGATGCTATTTACCATTTGAGTAAAAAAGATCCTGTGTCAGTGTGGCTATTTCATAGTACTTCAGACGAAGAATGTAGATTTGATAAGTTTGTAAGGCCCAACGGAGAATTGTACCGTACTGAAGAACTGCATAATCAAATGAAACAACTAGCTAGTGAGTTTTCTCCCCAGAGTTCTCTGGGGGAAGACAACGATCAATTATTAGCAAACTGTTTTACAGTACCATCCATTGCAGCACATTTTGCTAGAAAGAAAAACGCGTGGAAACCAACCCGAAGTGAGTTCTTATCAGATGTCAAATTGTCCTGTCTTGAATACAGCCACGGCGGATTATGGAACACAAAATACACAGCTGATACCGTTATTTAAGTTGATATGATTGCGTGTTATCCAGGAAGTTTTCTTGGGTATGGAGAGTGTGAGAAATATTTCAAACGATTTGGACACCCTACACACGAAACGACCCGTGTTGCTATTAATGGACCACTGCCACATTTCGATTTAACCGGATTCGCTTGTGTAGTATCATTTGAAATGGCTGAAGGACTTCATCCGTGTGGTTATCTTTGGATTGGTAAACACATGTCTGAAAAACACTGGATGCCAATAGTGTTAGTAAGGTATATGCTTGATTGTAAGATGTTAAAATCAATTGTCAGTGAAGCAATTATATCCTATCGAGCACAGAAATCAGTCTGGTTACCACAACCTGATCTAGAAAAAATAATTAGCGAAGAGCGAAAACTGTTTCCAAATTTCAGTGAACAACAAATCATGGATTGGTCCCAACAGTTATTTGAAATCAGAAACAATGAAGCAAAAGACCTTGGACGAAGAATAATCGGTAAATTTACCCAAGGTGGCAAAGATGATAATACGAAATATTCTTCACGATTGATTATAGACAATGCTGAATACGATTTTGTAATCACGGATTTAACGACTAGGGGCCTATATGTCAATCGTAAGGACGCATTTATGTCCGATGGAACCAAATTGGGTACAATTGTTACTTACACTGATGGATACAATCCGCAGTACACACATTTGAGAGCTTCTATGCTTGGTTATGCTTCTATTAATTTATTTTCAATGATCAATAGATTTCCTACCACCGCAGTTAGAGTTGCTACTGACTCATTTTACATAAATAGCAAAATGGCTGATTTTAAGGCTACTGGCAACGAGAAATGGGGATCATGGAGAATTAAGAAGGAAATGCTTCATGATTATATTCCATCAGCAGATGTTACCATTGAAAATAATTACTTAGAAAGCAATCAGTGTTCAGATGTTTCTAGTGCACCACCGATTTCTGATCCAATCTGTAGATATAAAACAGTTTATTTAAACGGCTGTGGTGGGTCAGGAAAAACAACCCGGGCAATTGAGTTATTTCGTGTTTCCAATCCAAACATGATTGTACTAACCCCGACTCACAGACTTGCAAGAGAAATGATACAGAGAGGGGTAAATGCCTGCATTTATCATAGTTTCTTTAGATGGAAGGGAGCTAAATGGACTCCTGAACGCATGGGAGAGAAATTTATTCCTGAAAATATCATTTGGGATGAAATAGACACAGTGTCAGAAAATGTCTAAAAAATATTTCTTGAGTGGTTGTTATTGAAGAATACAAAAGTCGTCATGTGCGGTGATCACGGCCAACCACCACCATTTGTCGGTGCTTCCCCCCATGAATGGCTAAAGGGTTTTGTAGACTATTATGAAGAAATTGATACCGATCATAGATCACTTGATAATAAATTAAAAGAATTTAAGAAACTAATTAGATTACAACCGGATAAAATCCAGTGTGAAATAGCGCGTGAAATAATTTCGGAAACTCCCATGAATGAGTTTTGGGAAGCGTGGAGACCAAATGATTTAATCATTGCAAGTAGAAAAATAGTCAGGGACACACTTCAGATGAAGTTATTTGAATTGCATAAACAAAAATTTGCAACACTTCCAGTGCCCCTCTGTTATAGGCCATCGGATACACGAAAACAGAACATCGAAGTTGATATTCCAGGCCTGACAGAGTCAGGGCGTGAAAAGAAGATTCTCGTATTAAATGATATTGTGCTGGTTGATATCAATGTTGTTGAAGATGCATTGCGTGCTAATAAATCCCCATGGACGCTAGGATACGCAGCGACGATACATTCTTCACAGGGATTGACTATATCGGATACAATTGTTTGGATGGTAGATAATCGCATAGAATGGTCGAATTTAGTCTATCTCGCAGTGTCTAGAGTACGGAAAATAAATCAACTTCGAAGAATTGTCCTGACAGAGTCAGGCGATGATGAAATCATTGGTGGCGATGATGAAATCATTGGCGATGATAATTATATTATTGATAAAAAACTCTCCGGTTACAAACAACAAGACAAAAAAAAAACAACGAGAATTTGATATTGATGCTGAATTAATAATCAGTTTGAAGCAACAACAGAATAATCACTGCGCAAGTTGCAATTGTATAATGCGTTGGCAGTATTCGGATAAGGATCCTCGCCAATTCACCGTAGACAGAAAAAATAACAATCTCGGTCATGTCAGAAATAATGTGATGTTGACTTGTCTTGAGTGCAATAGACGCAAGGGTGCTAGTTAAGCCCATGCGGTGGTAATTGAGTATCCTCAGGTATCACTTGTAATTGTTGTCTAGTAAAACCCCGTTGAGGGGCAGTTGAATCCAGTTTATAGATTGGAGGTCTACCCGTAGATCGTGTTATACTAGATATCTTGTGTGCAGTAACACTCCAAATAGGATCAGTAGCCCTTTTTGTGCCACCCTCAAGCTCTCCTGGTTCGTATAAGTACCTCACAATGACATTACTACCAAGAATTGGTTGGGAAACGCTAAAATCTTTTTGAATTTCCATTTCAGGTATTGACTTCTTTTTAATCGCCATGATAGGTTTCATGTTGATGGTTCTAGTAATCTCGTTATTCAGTGCAGTAATCACAGCTGGTAACCTTTTAACCCATTCACGGGATCTTTTTTCTTGGATGAATTCTTTTGCGTATTGATATCCAAATAACCGCTCAGCAAGGGTTTTATTAAACCGTTCTACAATGGCCTGATCACGATGTAGCGCAGTATGTCCTCGTCTGATAGTGACTTTATGATTTTTCATTGTAGATAACACTACACCCTGAAATTATTTGCCGGGATCAATTTGTAATAGATTTGGCCAGTGCAGAGGGCCCCTTCGATAAATCCTTTCAAATGCAGAAGCTACTTCAGTGGCTGATTTTGTTTTTAACGGTTCTGCTTCTTCGTATCGACTTGCAATATCAACTACGGTTAATGCGTATTTGTAACCACGATCATGTGGCAGAAAAAATAGATCAGCCTGATGAGCTTCATTAGGAACTGTCACATCAAAATGCGAGAATTGAATTTGTTTAGGCGGTGGTAGATAAATTTGCCATAGTGCCTGTTAGGATAACCAATGAGCCGCAGTGGTTTTTTTCACTTTTGCAGCGCTAGCGAGTTTATGGATTGCTGATTTACCCCTCCAGTATCCTCTTGGGGAATAATAAATAGATTCCATGTTGTTATTAATTACCAGCACCTAACATCAATTTACTTTTCATAGCCGATTTTATCAAAAAGGAAGCCAATTTTTCTTTGAACGATTTATCAGAAATAGCATTTAACGCATGAATTAATTTCACATCTGCTAGATGCCTGTGCTGCAGATTACTGCTTTTATAAGATACATCATGAAGGTGACAGGCCTTATCAATAGCATTTATTGGTTCCTCACCGGGTCGGGGCTGATTTTGATCATTGAGTCTGATATCAAGTCTTGTTCCCGGTCCACAGTAGCTATATCCTGGAAGGTGCTTTTCTCCAGGGTATTTTGCCCATGGGGTTCCAGGGAGTTTAGTTAGCTTGGCTGCGATATCACCTCCTCGTTTTTTTTTAAAGGTTCCTTGAGTTCCTTGGGTTTAGAAACAAATCTAAATTTCTTTGTACTACATTGTACGCATTTACCAGAAAGCGCTGATCGGTTATTTTTAGTTGTAATCGTCGTCAAGTCATCTGTGCCAGTACGTTTTTTACACTTCACACAATATAGATCCATAATTTATATATAACGGCATGAATATAATTGATTATTCAGCTACCCGACGACGGGAACCTATTAAACATCATGAAATGTTGCCGAATTCAATTAGAATGATTATAATCGGACCATCTGGAAGCGGAAAGACACAACTGCTACTTAATTTGATAACGAGATGGATGAAATGGAACAAATTGTATTTAATAGCCCCGAGTGTAGACGATCAGCGATGCTATGAAGTGCTAAAGGATTTTAACGAGAAAGCAAAAGAATTTCAAATCGATGAAGATTTTATTGAGTTTATTACTGATATAGAGGAAGCCCCGAGCATTGATGCTATTGATGGAAGTATTAACAATTTAGTGGTATACGATGATATCATGTTAGATAATCAAAAAAATCCTGCTAGAATATTTTCCCGAGGCAGGCATAAAAACACTGATGTGATCTATGTCACTCAACGGTACACACAAATACCAAAAGTGATCAGAGATAATTGCAATGTGTTGTGTGTATTTAACGGCGTTGATACTCATACGCTACGAAATATTCATCAGACCTGGTGCAGCGGTGATATGAATCATAATCAATTTAGAAATTTCTTTAGTCACGCTCAGTCAAAACCACACGGATTTGTGACAATAAATTTAGCAGACCCTAGGACACGATATCGTATCGGACTTGATCAAATATTCGGTTAACCCAGAACTGAAAGTTCCAGCAGCAGAGAGGGTGAGTGACAACGACGTTGCGACATCAACGAAAACGCAAATGCGAATACCATGTTCACTGTCATTTTTTTTCTAGTTATTTCGCGAGAAGGGTCTAGTGTTATTTGGAGGGGTATAATCAAAAATAAAAACAAAAAATGTTGTAGGATTCACCCTCTCTGCTGCTACCGGTGACCACACCAAAACTCACCTCGATAAAAGATTCTATATTGGAACTAGCAACTCTTCAATCCGAATATGAAAAGCACGTGAAACAGTTTTCAATGTTTCGTAAAAACCTCATTGATAAGTTTATTGGAACTCCATTTGATAAAATTAAAATAACCTTTCCTGATATTAAAAAATCCATCGATGATCTAAAAACATTCAACGACGCAATGAAGGATGATACAACGAGGATGATAAGCGTTGTTGGAAAAATCAAAATTCCTCATAAAAGCACCAACATTATCGTATACACAATTCAACACGGTTCATTTGCGTGGACTCCCACAACTAATATTTTACACGTAAGCGCAGCAGTCAAGGGTATTTATCGATTAACAATAGTATCACCTACTCAATTCAATATATCATCAAGTAGTTCATCTGGAGTCAATAATACAGTATCAACGAACATCGACAAGGATGTATCTGAACAGTTCCCGATAACGACCGCAGATAGAAATTTAGTCAGGGTTTCAGTAACGTGGTACGTATAATTGGTGGTGGATTTAAGTAAATAACAAAACCACTAGTGTTTTCAACTGAAGGTTTCAACCGAAAACGCTAGCAATTTGAAATCAATTGAAAACGCTAATACTGCTAAAATAAGATGACAATCCCTTCAGTGTATCAGTATCGCTATGATCAGGTGAGAGAATTTTAAACTAAACTCAACTCGCTGTGTGAGGAGTATCAAATAAAAATAAAAAAATATCAGCGAAGAATAACCGCGGTTGATATCACCGTGTATTCGGTGTCGGGTGTAATTACTGCTGCTGGGATAATACTATCTTCGGTTACAATGATTGCTCCGGTCGTAGTTCCAATCGCTATTTCCGCGGTGGCTACAATTGCGGGTATATTAACCGGGATCACAAAAAAACTATCATCGTGTAGCCAGAGTAAACTACATGACTATGAAATTAAATTTCACATTGCATCTACCGGTTACTCGCAATTATCCTCGTTGATATCGTCGTCGTTGGATGACACTTCAATATCAGATAGCGAATTCTCAACGATGGCTCAATTGTGTAAATCAACAATGCTTAAATTAGAGCAGAATAATAATAATAATCTCGTCACAAGAACTACTTCAACAAATAGTAACAAATACAACACCGGTGAAAACAAGCATGATATCAATAACCTCAACTCATCCTGAATTCAGTGTAAATTTCTCAACCCCCGTTCCAGTGAGCGAGATCGCGCTGGCAAAACTACGAGTGTATCATAGCTGGCCCAATATCAGATATGTAGCATTTGGTGGTCAACAACCAAATAATTCCTTGGTGTTCGCGTGCAAAAATCGTGAAGACGGAAATCCAGACTGGAACGTTGTCTCGTTACCAACGGGGTCATATGAAATCGAACAAATCAATAACGAATTACAACGAAGAATAAAATCTATCACTGGAAAAGAATCAAAAATCGCTATAATGGTTCAGGAGCCGACGTTATCATCTGCGATCGAGATTAATTCCCCTGCGTATGCTGTGGATATTTATCAGAGTTCTATAAGATCAGTGTTAGGATGGCCTGAATTACCACCTAGACAGAAAGAAACCGTTAATATACCAGAACCTGTAAAATCTGATTATGTCTCCAACGTGATAAAACTCGATAATCCATTGAAAAATTATCAAGATTAGTCTCCCAACAAGTTTATGAAACATCACAGCCGTAATAATATGACAGTTCACTCTGGTTTAATCGAAGATAATTGAACAGCGATGAATAATGATTTTTCATTATTGTTAATATCCCTTAAGTCCGGCTCTCTCACCCAAGATGAATTTATTAGTGTAGTACAAACAGGTAACAAAATTATCAACGATATGGAAACATTTCATGCGCAAATTATTTAAGAAGGAGGAGGTGTTAATTTATTGCTAGGATGGAGAAAACCCGGAGAAAGAGTAGAAGATGCCCTAAAAATTAAAATTCCTGGGTATAAACCCGACGAATTAAAAAAACTTCTCATGGAAGCCATCGATATCGGGTTTAATAAAATCCACGACGATTGGAAGAAATTATCACGACAATAAACAAATATTCTGACATTTAATAACGACCCAGATGGCGGTGGGAGACATATCGCTCCTCAAAATGTCAATATATCCTCAGTGATTGCGCTGAATTTAGTATGTGACGTTATCGAAGGAAGCTATCAAATAAATCTCGAGCAATCAAATCAAGCTCAACAGGGATATATTCTATATTCATTTGCACCAACGGCTCCTCCAGGGTTTCTAATTATTGAAAACCCAGTTAATCCAGTCTTTATGCGATGTCATAATAATTCTTTAACAAGAATTAATTTCAAACTCACTGACCAATCTAATAATTTGATTGATCTGCGAGGTGAAGTTTTGCAAATTAGTCTATTTGTGAAATCGTAGCGATTTTCAATCGTAAATTAATTTACAATTTCAAGTGATTTTCAATCGTGAAAAAAAATTGTTAACCTGGAATTAAAAGTTCCAGCAGCAGAGAGGGTGGCGACGACGATGTTGTAAGATATGTTTTTTTAGAGGTTTTTTTCACCCTCGGGTTACCCTTAATTTGACCAATAGGGCCCTAAAATCGTTAAGGCTCTATTTGGTAAAATGAGGCTTTAAATATTTTGCTTAGAATATAACCGTCTGATCCAAGGCTCTATTTGGTAAAAGGAAGCTTAAAATTATTTGCTTAAAAGTTCTTCGTAGGGTTCACCCTCTCTGCTGCTGCTGCAGAATTGAAAATTTGCATCCATTTGGTCATTTAATTGATAATTCAGAAGGAATTTTTTTCAATGATCATCCGTTTATAACTCACTCGCTGTATTCTAATTATGATGAATAAAGGTTTATCACTCTGTGTTGGATTTGAAAATGATCATACTATTTCCAATTTGTTTCGCGTTGCTTTTACCGAACTGAAGCATCACAAGTGAACATGAGACAATGAAGTCGACTTGAGGTATTGGCTGGTGACAATTTGTCAGTGAGCTATGAAGTTATTGTTCAGTTATCGACACAAAATTCCTAGTCCAGCCTACAAGACTCCTTTGACTGCCTATTTGAGAGTTAATAAGGCTTATCAGGTAACTTTTGACTGGCCATTTGAGAGTTAACAAGAATTATCTGACAACCTTTGCCTGGCCATTTGAGAGTTAATAAAGCTTGTAATGTAACCTTTGACTGGCCATTTGAGAGTTAATAAGGCTTATCAAATAACCTTTGACTGGTCATTAGAGAGTTTATAAGGCTTATCAGATAACCGTTGACTGGCCATTTTTGAGTTATAAAGGCTTATCAGATAACCTTTGACTGGCCATTTGAGACTTAATAAGACTAATCAGATAACTTTTGACTGCCATTTGAGAGTTAATACGGCTTATCAGATAACCTTTGACTGGCCGTTTGAGAGTTAATAAGACTTATCAGATAACATTTTATCATTACATTCCTGAAAATTAAAATTGACGGTTCTAATTGAGGCAGATCATGTCACTCGTGTCAAATTGTAGATAATCCTAATCGCACAATATCTAAGGCTGTGTTTTTCTAGAAATATGTTTCTATCATGTTTATTCGAAACAGAAAGTATTTTGGTGTGAATGTTCATTAGCTTTGGTTTACGTATGAAAAATATGTCCAATAAATATTGAATTTTAGTTCTTTTAAAATAGTTTTAGACGCTCTGGCATTAAACCATTTAAATTATTAATGGATTAACGTCTTTCAAATGATGAGTCGTTTTCAGTATGTATATGGTGTTGTTGGAGAGTTTTATAACCATTTTTCAGCACAAGCTTGGCTATTCATGGCCAGCAATTATAACTGGTGGAGGAAGAATCATGGAAAACCCAGAGAAGAACCTTCTACACCCGCGCCGCTACATGCGAACGTTTTGACCTACCGACATTAGTCAACGCCCGAGACTTGAACCTATGCAGACAGAGGCGAACTCTTGATAGCGCTCGGCCAATCGGGACCCCACTTACTTCAAATATAAGTTGTTGAATGTTTAAGACGTATCAAAATCATTTTTGCTTACTAAGTCAAAACAAAAACAAGTTATGGTATCAATTCATTGAACGTATGAATGAAAGTTGAATTAAAGTGATACCGGCCATAAAGGTCATTTGATCACTATTTTGAACCATCAAGTGTTTATGATGGTTGGTTTCCCGTGGGGAAGGAATTGTGCCACATCCACACGGGCATTTAACGCACAAAGTTCGCTTGTTAATTTAGGCTGTCATGTGATGCCAGTAAAATATGGCTAATGACATGAATGCAAGGCCCATGGTGAGTGGAAATAGACCCAACACACACTCAACCCTATCAACAAATCGTAAGTGACGTACTAGGGGTGCAATGGCACCAAATAGTGACGAGAGAAATTGTTTTTCTCATATCGTAATTTTTTTGGGAGTCCAGTCGTTGAAAAGGAGGAAAAGATCCCGGAAAGCCAGCCGTTGTCGTATATGGATGTCGTTTACGCCCCGGAACGCCCTAGACGTACTTATTTCAAATTCAGTCCAGTTATACTAATGGACAGCCTAATACCAATATTGTGTAAGCCACCTGTGCAATTGGATCAGAAAAATGAGTCGTATAATTTTTCTTTAGCATCCTAACTATACCAATGTTCTAGTACAATAGTGTACGTATCATAATTCCCTAACACATTTGTTAGCTAATATTTCTATGCGACATAAAAGTGTAGTCACTGTTTGGTAAATAGATTGTAAATTTTTTGAGCGGTGTTCAAAATTGATCAAATCAGGTTTTCTAATAGAGATTGTTCAAAGAGGGCTGCTCGTAACCAAATGAGAACCCTATTATTCAGGCAAATGTTTGGCAATGTGAAAGCTATCTCATGTTACAACTAGTTTTCCTTTTAGTTCCCGAGGTTTCAAGAAATTGTCAGGTGAAGGTATTTTTAATCCGCTGTTGCTTTCCTTTTCTGTCCCCCGCAATTAGTGAAGTTGTTACTTTTGATGAACCACTTGCTGGAACGTCCATTTTGATTTCCATGTGGCCGCCGCCATTTTCCTTTGTTCTTGATTCCATGAAGAATAATTCTTCTGACGAGTTGTTCAGTGGCGTAGCTCAGTAGTGGTTTTCCATACACTACTGCGGTTACCTTGCTGCTCGTATGGTTGCAGTTAATTATCTGCAATCCTAGTTGGCACCATTTATCTACT
Source organism: Unio delphinus (assembly GCA_029339505.1). Lineage (NCBI taxonomy): Eukaryota > Metazoa > Mollusca > Bivalvia > Unionida > Unionidae > Unio > Unio delphinus. Next base: position 8,480,363 of record JAQISU010000162.1, read on the forward strand.
TTCCGCTCTCGCACACAGTAGCCCGCTGAAGACCTGTCCTGCCTGCAAGGAGTCCATTGCCTGGAATGAATTTCATTGAACGTAGTCCACATTATGGTGTCAGAGCTCAGACACTCGTGCATAATTACGGGTTCAATATACCGATCGCATACAGTGAGGATTTATGTACTGGCATGTATTCTGTCTTAATGACTTGATTTGCCAATGTTCGTAATTTAGAAAAATTAAAACATCTTGAACATAAACGTTTGCACCTACACTCACAATATTATTAATATAACTTTAATTACTATTGATTTCAGAATTAATGCCAGGGGAATATATTATGCCAGTATTCACTGAAACTACCAAGAGCTCATCGTGATACATCGAGACTTGCATATTGGAATATTCAATACTATTCGTACGTCATTACATTCAGAACTGGTATATATTCAGAACGCAATCGTTTTACACTTGTGATATAACTATTGGCAATACAGGGGATTTTATTCAGAAATGTTGTAGGTTCCTTTTAAATGTTCAATTAATGTTCCAAGGATATAAGTTAATTGTTGACTTTTGCTATAGGTTTTTGCTTCGCTCTTTAGTTTATAACCATAGCGACGGGAAAACAACAATGTATGATAATTTCTGTGTAAATTATTGAGAATATGTTCTTGATGAAATGTAACTTTGTGTAGATACCGTTGATGAGTCGAGTAAAAATAAACGTGTATTAAAATGATCTGTCATCAGACATTTGACCCTATCATTTACCAAGACAATCACATATTTTCTCATTTGGTACGTTATAGACTGGATTAGAACCTGATCTGAAAGTATATCAATATGAATTTCTAGAATGAACTAGGCAAAGATCGATTTAATAATTTTTCATCGCTATAATTATAATTGTCATATAAAGAGCATGAAATCTTAAAGTTTCAGGTAATGCGATTTGTATCAAAGGCTAATTTTTAGTTTGCAAGTAATTCATAAACGGTGATTTGTGTCGCTGTTTATTAATGGGACATCTATACTTCAAACGTTATATAGTGTAATAACACAGTCTCCATGGAAATACCGGCGCAATCGAATCTGAATGTTCTGGGTAGGATTTAAACTGCATCATTATGATTTCGCTTTATAGGTCAAAAGTTTGTTTTGTTTCTTTGTTTTTATGGTTTTAACGCTAATCTTTAGCACACGATAGGCTTTACATGGCAGTCAGTATTAATGGTGGAGGGATAACTCGGGAAAACCTCCGTAATTAACCACCGACCCACGAGAAGCTAATGGCAAGATTTCTCACATATCCACATTGGCCGAATCTGAGACTCGAACCAACACAGACAGAGGTGATATGGCAGTGATCCAAATCAGACAACGCGTTAAACCACTAGGCCACTCAGGGCACCTTACGACAATATTACAGTGGCTGCAAACCTATGGGAAATACTCACCTATTTCGAAGCTTTTGAAACACACAAGCCTTCCTTGCACCACTGCAATACATATATTAATCTATTTGTAAGACGGAGCAAGGAAATGAAGATTGTACCATCTAGTTTTAAAGGGAATAATTTATGTAAATCAACACGCAAAACTGCCTAATTTAATACATTACTTATAAGCAACAATAAATATATTGTTTATATCATGTGTTTTTCTTATTAAATGGAATTGGATTAACAAGTCCATTTCGACGTTGTGTGTGTGTGTGTGTGTGTGTGTGAGAGAGAGAGAGAGAGAGAGAGAGAGAGAGAGAGAGAGAGAGAGAGAGAGAGAGAGAGAGAGAGAGAGAGAGTACCATATTGTATCCACATAGAATTCCTCTAGCCGCTCTGATAAACATGAAGCATGTTTTGTTTTATCGGGTCCGTGCACTGAATGAAGCGACACATTCTATGATTCACACTCTTAAACAAACAAACGGGAATATATTTATGTGTGTGAAGCCGAATGGTTTAAGATGTGCACTTATCTAGAGGAAATGAAAAGGGATTTAATACATACTAGATCTAGTCCCAAGGAAACGTGAGACCCTCAACAAGATATACATAAGTGTCCTCTTAGCAACTGAAACGTCTGTATGGACTAATGCAGGTGTCATGGGTAAAATAGAGGATTCATGTTTTTTGGCAGCATAACTAGCGCTGTTTTGCATTACAGGAGAAGAACGTCACTGATATGAACCAGTTGCAGAAGCTCTTGTTACTGAGTGATGATGGTAAGACATTCTTCTTCGATTGCAATGAACGTGATTAGCAACATAATAATTAGCAACACTTACTGTGATATCTCTATGCAGAAAAATGGAGTCTAACGATTGTGTGGATGCATTGATTCAAACATCAAATTAAATCATCAACAAATGTGCTAGTCCAGAGTACAACTGGATAATTGTTTAATGGGCGATTCTTATGTATTTGATGTTGACCCCTGCAAGCTGTCTTCATTCAGTCTTGAACTTTACCATACAAATAGGTGTGTACAGGAGCTACTCGTTATACTGTTCAACTAAGATTCCACGGCATAGAAGGGCTGCACTTGAAACAGTGTCAAGCAGCTAAAGGCAGATAAAAAAGCGCTTCAGAAAATCTACAAAGGAGCGCTTAGTGGAACACTTAGGTCATGGATGTTGCAGAATGGAGTAGTGGCCATACTGAACTGGCAATTGAATTGATGCTGTATGAGATAGCAGCAACATGGATTAATAGAAGAATTGTGAGCACGTGCAACGCAGGTACTATGGCCGCCATAATGGTCGCGTAGTTAACGCAGGCATATGTCATTTGTTGTGTCCATAAATAATAAAGACGCCTCTCTTTGTATCACTGAGATCCAACTCAATCAACTCAAAAAATTTAACACATTCGTGTTTTACAAAAACTGTCCTTATATAAATATGTGGGGTTGTAATATCATATAATGGTAAAACAGACGTTCCGTCATATGCTTTTGTTTCGAATCGCCTCGCTGCGAAGTGAACTGCTGCCCATAGACGAAGTGACATAGTTGCACAACATATTTTTTCTTAACATATAATGTGCATTGTCAAAAGAATTCAGAATTTAAACCCAAGTAATCCTTAATATCACACTACAAGTAAAAACACGCAAATGTTCCTAAATGAATTCCGAATGTCAAGAACTGCCACTATCGTATAATCTAAACTGCCTTTGAATGAGTTTTTAATAATCACAAGTCAGTGTGGTAGTCGAAAGTGTATATAAGGACTTTCTAAGTACAATGAATATATTGCACAAATAATTCCACTACAATACATATGAACACAGCTTAGTGAATCCAGTGTTAACATAAAACATAAATATCTTTCTGAAGATTATATGTATAAAAATCAGACGTTGTCCGCAACGCAATATAGTTCTAACGCTTATACATGGTTTAAAGTTTATAGAACAGGTAGTGGACTTGAATTATGGTAAACATTGTTTACGTCTTAGAAGCATGACATAAATTAGATGGGCAAGAAGTATGACATAACTTAGATAGGCAAGAAGCATGACATAAATTAGATATGCATTGATTTGATAACCCCTTATCGCAGATAAGAATATGCACATAAACTAAATTTTCATAATAGTACAAACGCCATAAGTTCTCTCGTGCTAATAACTTGACCCATACATGGCCAAGACCTTCTCAGTGTTTTGGCAAAAGCTGCTCCAGCGAAATATTAATGATAAGTGCATTGCTGACCAAACGGGCACATATGAACGGTATGGCCAACAGTTTGCTGATATGAGACGTATGCAACGTGTTCTCGGCATACGACGCGGACTTTCAGTAACAGGTTAATCAATATTGCATTCACCAAATCAAAACGTATCTCCGCATCTCAGTTGTCACCACCATGATCAGTTTGTTAGTAAACACATGCAAATAATTGTGTTCGGCTTCTGCATTTGGTTAAATTAGATGTATGTTCAGCTCTAACAAGATTATTTTCCATATTCTAACACGAACCTGAAAACAGCATAACAGTATATGAAAATAGCTTACGTTGAATATAACTCATTAGCATATAGACACTAGTCAAGTTGCAGTTTCTAAAAGACGGCTACATTTAATACTAAAAATGTAAACTATGAAGGCTATAGATTATAATTTGGGGGTGCACTAGAGCAACAAACCATATTGAAATATGCCATATGTTTAACATGGAAGATATAATATATGGAATAAATTGTTTATAGGGACATAATTATTTATAAGGTTACATATAAACAATATTTCAAGTAGCTAAACCCAATTAGTTTTACATATTAATATTGTTAAAGTTAACCTCAGTTTGCACCATTAGAAACACTATAGGGAAATTTTATATGTTTAAGAATGGTATTATTGGGAAAAGTGTTGATAACGACAAAAGTGTATCTGGGGTCAAATTATGTATGGACACAAAGAGTTTCTAGAGACCTTGGAAATGTAAGGTAAGCGTTTTAATTAGTATAGTCGTATGGGAAAATAAACAAAAATTTGAAGATCTTATCACAAACAAAAATTGTTTTGGGACACTTTTAACCATCCACATTTTGACTTACAATTCAAACATATATATTACAAAGCAGCGACGATACTTTTATGACAATCCAGACTATTACATATGCATTCCATCACTCACGTTTTAATTAATATCCAAACATAGTAGATATACATTCGATCACCCGTATACTGATTATTATAGAAAACCAATAAGGTTCGTCGATAATGTGAAATGGTAGAAAGAGTTAAAAGTGTATGGCGTCAACGAGTTAAAACTATCGAGTTGTGCAAGAATTTCACATTGTTATGAGAGAAACAGAATGAAGCTAAATAATGAACGAATCCACAAAAATTTACTATCCAACATGTTTTCCATATAATTATATACTTATTATGAGAGAAACAGAATGAAGCTAAATAATGAACGAATCCACACAAATTGACTATCCAACATATATATATATATATATATATATATATATATATATATATATATATATATATATATATATATATATATATATATATAGGTCCCTACGATGTCTGCAGTGAGGCTGTTTATAGTGAGGTCTAATACTGGGACATCATACCGCAGACATGTAGCATGATGTCCCACTCAGTCACATTATCCGGACACCAGGGCGACCAGTCATAACATTAATCTCTTAATGCTGAGCGCCAATTGAGGTAGCTACTAGTATCATTTTTGTAAGTTTTTGGTATGACTTGGCCGGGGATTGAACCCAAGACATCCTGCTCCCACTGCGGACGTTCTAACAACTAGGGCACGGGAGCGGTTGAAGTGTCAGGCAAACTAAAACCTATTTATTTTAAAGAGGAAATCAGTACGCATCAACCTACACCTAAAGATCACATACCTTATCAAAGTCGTCCAGCTCTAAGGAAATCTAAAGATGTTCTGTAGCTCTAAAAGTTATTTTCACCCGAAACTGTTATGTTGGCTATATTTGGTCTAACAAAATCCTTGTAATTTTCTTCTGGTAGCAGAAACAATAGCTTTCCTGCCAAATTCAACCACATCTAATCAGCAAGAACCATCTTGTAAAACATTTGTGAAATCATTCTTCTAACACTGGTTGACTCATCGAAAGCCAGAACCATCAAATTATGATTAACCAATAGTATTTAATATTATTGAATAACAACTCGTTGGATGATTGCCATCAAGACACGTTATTATTTGTCACGACCACATTTGGCATGCCATACAATTTGATCAAGAAACTCATTAGGAACGCGTTGTTGCTATTGTTGTTCTGTTTAATGTCATTTCTCAGCACAAAATAGGCTTTACATAGCGGCCAGTATAAATGGTAGAGGAAGAAACCAGGACAACTCCAGAAAGAAGTACCGATCCACTGTGGAAGTCGTTAATTACTATGGAAATCAAACGACAAAGTCAAATAACCTGCAATATCAGAATCCTTTTCTAAACTGAATATCGATTCGATGGATATGCGGTAGATATTCTTATGTATTACTCAACATCTGGTCATAATGATTGCCACTATTTTTTACTTTTAGTGTGTCAAATCCCTCAACCAAACTCAGCTACGTGTACTAATAGAGTACCATGAACTAGCTCGGTGTCTCTATAACAACGGTTAGGATGCCAAAACGCTTTCCACACATATTTATCTCTATGTGTCTGCCATTTTGACTAGAAAGAAACAAATAACATTCAGAAGACATTAATTTCAACAAGAGGTGTTTTATTTTCATATCGACTTAACCTATGATTCAATCTCATAATTGTGTACTTTGATGTGAAGGAGTATAATTTCGTGGGGATACTGACTTTTTATTATTCATAGTCGTTCCTTTTAAAGTGAATGATGTCAGTGCTGCTTATGAGAATGATGCAAGGACAAAACACGTTGTCAAGTGCCAAATTTTTCGTCAGTGACATCCAGTAATTAATTCGTAGGCTAGCCGACAATCAACTGTCTTGCAGTAGAGTGGGAACGAAAAGAATGTTTTCTTACCTCGGTCAGACTTGGTACAATAATTAAAGTGAAAACGGACTGAGTGTTTGACACGTAAAATTATGGGATTACTCACGTAGAGCTTTCAAAAATGATTGAGACAAATGATAAGGCAACATTTCGATCCTAAGTGGACTTTTTGGCATATTGACAGACGGTTTTCTTAAGGTCTGCAAAAATAGCGTTTATGCCGATTGGTCAAATGTACCGGACAGAGGGTTGGGTCGAAACCCAGAATTGGGAAATATATTCTCTGAGCTAATAAGTTTAAAATCAGTCTTCTGGAAGGCGCTTTGCAAGAAAGCAGTGTTGAACTACTATCATTAATTCCGGAATAAAGACTCCGAGGGTAATTTTACAGCAGTGCCTTCGTAATAATAAGCTCAGGAAAGTCCGCCGGGAAAAAAAAATCAAACGGTAGAAGCACGTCAAAAACGCAAGAAAAAATAGTTTGTTTTGAAGAAAGAGCGAGGGAGTCGAAATTCAGAGACGGAAAAGAAGTTGGAAGAGAGAGTTGTGTAAATTCGCTTACAACAAAAAGGCAAGTCAAGACGAACACAGAAGAGAAGAAAAAAGAACCAGTCGTCGAACAAGGTCAGTTTGAATCACCCAACAGTCCAATGTTAAATGAACATTCGATTCCTTGATGAAAGTTACTCTCAGTATTAACGGCTAACTTCTTTTTTTTCATTAGCGTTTGGATTCTTATGAATGTATCCACTATTTTAAAGCTTCAGTCTATGTATTTCTGAACTCAGTGTATTCAGAAAGAGAGAAATTGTAATTCACAGTGTCATTCTTTTCTTAATTGTATTTTTGATTAAATTCATATTTTATCTTTACGGGGGCTCGTGTATTGTCTTGTTCAAAGTACCATCTCAGATTACTATATTCACTGACCGGGCAAATTATACCGTAGCGATCATCATCTAGATAACGCCAATTACTGGGAGGCGGTCTTCAAATGTTGTTTTCCAAGTTGCGCAATACCTCTGACCAAGCCTTGTGCAATATTGTCCTAATAACACTTTGATCACCCGCCAGCACCACGTTACAAAGTGGGGGTTCGTCCGGGATTTGAAGTTTCATTGTGATTGAAGTATCTGAGCGTATTTTGAACAGAGGCATAAATTTGTTATTATTATTAAGTAGGAATCGAATGAATCAAACATTGTCTGCTATTTTGTATACTTGCATGCAAATTGTTTACGTTAAAAATGGTTTGTAGAATTTGAGATTTATACCTTCTGTGTGAAATTATTATAAGCGTTAAAGTAATACTACCTAAATAGTCTTTTGAGACAAGAGCCAATTTGGGCCGTACGGTATTTTAGACAGCAATTAATCACGTCTCGTTAGCAGTATCCCACTGTTACTGGAATCTCTGTCTGGTCAATTAATTGCGGCTGATTTGACCTGTTCATCTCGCTGCAGATAAGGTTATTGTAGGTCAAACTATTTTCGTAGGAAAAATCCCTTATTGTAGGTCAGTTAAGGACATAGTTCTAGAGAAAAAAGAAAGACAAAACATACGTAATGGCGACAGACAGAAAGTTACTAAAGGAATTTAATTCCATTGGCAAAGACGAACTTGGGTATGAGGGTGACAAACTAACTGAATTTATGGAAAGAAGTTTGAAAGAGCATAAGGATGAAAAAGCTAGAGAACGAGAGAAGGAAAAACAGAAAGAAATGGAATTAGCCCGACTTCAGGCGGAAGATAAAACTAGAGAGAAGGAGAGAGAAGTTGAACTAGCCCGACTACAGGCTGAAGAGAAAGCCAGGGAAAGAGAGCATATGGTAGCAATGGAGAGACTAAGGCTCGAAGCTGAGTTCAGGAGGGGTGAAGAATCGAACGTACGTCCAGACACCCCGAGTAGTCGCGTGGAAGACAGACGACCCATACAGTTAACCATGCCGATGTTTAATGACAAGGAAGAAATAATTGACAACTTTTTGACGCAGTTTGAAAAGTTGGCTCTGGTTCATCAAATACCTAAGGACCAGTGGGCCATCAATATTTCAGCCTTTTTGCAGGGGGCGGCAAAAGATGTGTACCACAACATGACACCAGCCGAGATAGACGATAATGACACTCTGAAGAAAGCTTTACTTCGCCACTATGAGTTGTCAGCGGAAACGTTCCGGAAACTTTTTAGGGAATCGTCGAAAAGGGTTACCGAAACACACGCGCAATTTCACAGTCGAGTGCGCGTGATTTTTGATAAATGGATAAAAATGTCTGACACCGCGTTTACGTACGAAGGTATTCGCGAAGAGATTTTAAAGGAACACGTGTTAAGTACCTACAGAAAAGATTTAATTGTGTTTTTGGCGGAGCGCGAATTCTCAACTTTGGATGAGATAAGCATAATGGCCGAGCGCTATGAGAGCGCGCATGCGCGTCCAACTACTTGCACCGGTAGGGACCGACCGAGAATCGGTGAGCTTAGAAAGACCACTGAGGTGGCACCCCATAGACGAAATTGTCAAAATGGTGGGAGGCCAGGGGCCGGAAATCCCAGCCAAGTACATTTCCGTGGGTCGGGAAAGACTCAAGGGGTAAATAGGGATACCTCGGGTAGAAGAGGTGAGCCAGTATGTTATGGCTGTAATAAACCAGACCATGTTGTCAAGGACTGTAGAAAGTATCGTCCGACAACGGTTAATTCGGTAACTCCAAATACTGTTAAGAAAGGGAAAACAGTGGAGTCTACGAATATAGCGAGAGCTATGGTAAATGGGGAGGAAGCCACGGTGCTGTATGACACCGGCTGTAGCTACCCGGCCTTGGAAGATCGTAGATACGTCAAACCTGGAAATTATACAGGTGAGACGGTGGAAGTACAGTTTGCTAACAGGACGAAGGATTCGCTTCCGGTCGTTAGCATAGACCTTGATTCGCCATATGTAAAAGGGCGAATTCAAGCATCGTGTTTGTCGGGACTGTCTAATGACGTAATATTAGGGTGTAGGTATGTGTTGCCCCAACCAAACCCTATGACGTGTAACCCTATACATGTCGGGTCAGTGGAGACGAGGGCTATGAAGCGAAGGTCAGGGTCGAAGCCGTTAAGATCCGTGACTTCGCCCATAGACGTTTTGGTACCTGGTGAGTTAGACAAGCTTCAAAAGGAAGATGTGTCTCTTGACAAGGTACGTAGGTACGCGACGGACGGGTCCGTACGGAAATTGCCAGACGGCGAGGTTAAGTTCGCGACAAAGCGCGGTATTTTGTATCGGTACGCCAAGAAAGGGGTCGATACGTTTAAACAAGTTGTGGTACCCGTAGGGAAGCGCGACGAAGTGCTCCGGTTAGCACATGATGGTCTTCTCGGAAGCCACATGGGCGTGGCGAAGACCAGAGATAGGTTGGTGAGGGAGTTTTATTGGCCAGGTGTACATGGGGATGTGAGGAGGTTTTGTTTATCATGTGACAAGTGTCAGCGAGTGGCACCGAAGACCTCCCATCGCCCAGTGCCACTAGGAACCACCCCACTAATAGATGAACCTTTCTCAAGAGTGGCGATGGATTTAGTAGGTCCGATTAAGCCGGCGGCGGAAAGTGGAAATCGGTATATATTAACGGTCGTAGATTACGCTACCCGGTACCCAGAGGCAGTGGCCTTGAAAAAACATTGACTCAGTCACGGTGGCTGAGGCCTTGTTAGGGGTGTGGTCGAGAGTCGGAGTTCCAGACGAGATACTGACCGACCAAGAGACGCAGTTCGTGAGCCAGGTGATGGAAGAGGTAAATAGATTACTCTCCATTAGACACCTGACGACTACCCCGTACCACCCACAGTGTAATGGGTTGGTAGAACGTTTCAATGGGACATTGAAACAAGCTTTGAAGAAGCTATGTGAAGGTCGACCTAGTGATTGGGATCGATACCTTCCGGCGATACTGTTCGCGTATCGAGAAGTACCGCAGGCGAGTTTGGGTTTTTCACCTTTTAAATTAGTATATGGCCTGACGGTAAGGGGACCCATGGCTGTCTTGAAACAGTTATGGACGGACGAGCAAGCATCCGAAGAAGTGCGTACAACATACCAATATGTTGTCGACTTGCGTAACAAACTATAATAAGTTTGTAAATTGGCTCAAGAAAATCTCTGCGACGCAAGGGGACGTCAAGCCAAGTATTACAACAAAAGGGCGAAGGAACGTCACTTTGAGGTGGGTGACAAGGTGTTGTTGTTGTTGCCATTGGAGCACAACAAGCTGCAAGTCTCATGGAGGGGGCCATTTGTTGTAACAGAGAAGAAAGGTGGACAAACCTACCGTATCCGAGTAGGGGATAAAGATAAGTTGTTTCACGTAAATCTTTTGAAGCGGTACCGTGTGCGAGAACCACCCACGGAGTTCGTGGTGGCTACCGTCGTGACGGAAGAATCCGACGACAACGCATGGCAGGCGGAAGTACTCCCTGGTTGTCCGTTGACGAGGGAGGAAACCTACATCGACGTCACACTTGACGTTACGTTAACGTCAGACCAACGTAAAGAGGTGCAGTCGGTACTTCAAGATTTTTCGAGCGTCTTAACAGAGAGACCGGGGAGGACAGAGCTGGAGGAGTTCTCTTTGAAGCTGCTGGACGAAAACCCAGTAAAGTTAAGACCATATCCGTTGCCGTACGCGAAGTTAGAAGCAGTCCGTAAGGAAGTTGAAACTATGTTAGACTTGGGTATTATAGAACTAAGCGAGTCGGCGTATAGCTCTCCTGTTGTACTGGTCCAGAAGAAGGATGGGGCACACAGATTTTGTGTCGACTACCGAAAGTTAAACCGCATTACAGAATTCCAGGTAGAACTTTTACCTGACCCTGAGTCTATTTTCGCAGGAGTAATCCATGCTAAATATGTTTCTAAGATTGATCTGTCCAAAGGGTACTCGCAAATTCCAGTCCGTAGTGAAGACAGAGCAAAACTAGCTTTTGCAACTCCAGATGGGACTTACCAGTGGGTGGTCATGCCATTCGGGGTGCAGAATGCGCCAAGTGTCTTCACCCGTATGATGCGGAAATTCCTTGAACCATTGCGGGGGATGGGAGTTTCCAACTTCATGGACGATCTTCTATTAGCTACAGCTACATGGGAAGAACACATACTTTTGCTGAAAAACGTCTTAGAACGACTACGACAAACCGGACTGACCGCATGACCATCGAAGTGCTATATAGGGTTCAGACAATTAGACTACCTAGGACATACACTCAGCGAGGACACGTTAAAACCAGAGAGTTCAAAGGTCGAACAACTGAGGGACACATTACGACCGACTACTAAGACTGAAGTTAGATCTTTTTTAGGATTGGCAGGGTACTATAGGAGATATGTCGCAAATTTTAGTGCTATTGCAAGTCCATTGACTGACTTGACTCGGAAGAAAGCGCCGACCAAAGTAGTATGGACAGACGCATGTGAACGCGCATTTCAGACGCTAAAAGACAGACTGACGTCAGACGCCATAGTTAAGTTACCTGACGTGACACGGGATTTCGTTTTGAGGACAGATGCTTGTGATAGAGGTTTAGGGGCAGTGTTACTGCAAGAACACGAGGGAAGCTTATTCCCAGTTGCTTATGGAAGTAGGAAACTGTCAAATGCAGAAATTAATTATTCAGTGTCGGAGAAAGAATGTTTGGCAATTATATTTGGAATAACTAAGTTCCAACGGTATCTGTATGGTAGAAAGTTTACTTTAGAAACAGATCATCAACCACTGGCTTATTTGGCCCAGGCGAAATAAACTAACGGTAGATTAATGAGATGGTCACTGTTTCTACAACAGTATCAGATTCTAGTGCGATACATCAAAGGTAGAGATAATGTAGGAGCGGATTGTTTAAGTCGGTTAGGAATGGCTGAAGTGAATAGGTCACCTAAGGACATGTAACGGGAGCAGTATAGATCACCGAAAAATTTGGGAGAGTAAAATACCGATTTTTCTCTTAGAAAGGGGGTAATGTCAAGTGCCAAATTTTTCGTCAGTGACATCCAGTAATTAATTCGTAGGCTAGCCGACAATCAACTGTCTTGCAGTAGAGTGGGAACGAAAAGAATGTTTTCTTACCTCGGTCAGACTTGGTACAATAATTAAAGTGAAAACGAACTGAGTGTTTGACACGTAAAATTATGGGATTACTCACGTAGAGCTTTCAAAAATGATTGAGACAAATGATAAGGCAACATTTCGATCCTAAGTGGAATTTTTGGCATATTGACAGACGGTTTTCTTAAGGTCTGCAAAAATAGCGTTTATGCCGATTGGTCAAATGTACCGGACAGAGGGTTGGGTCGAAACCCAGAATTGGGAAATATATTCTCTGAGCTAATAAGTTTAAATCAGTCTTCTGGAAGGCGCTTTGCAAGAAAGCAGTGTTGAACTACTATCATTAATTCAGGAATAAAGGCTCCGAGGGTAATTTTACAGCAGTGCCTTCGTAATAATAAGCTCAGGAAAGTCCGCCGGGAAAAAAAAAATTAAACGGTAGATGCACGTCAAAAACACAAGGAAAAATAGTTTGTTTTGAAGAAAGAGCGAGGGAGTCGAAATTCAGAGACGGAAAAGAAGTTGGAAGACAGAGTTGTGTAAATTCGCTTACAACAAAAAGGCAAGCAATTCAAGACGAACACAGAAGAGATGAAAAAAGAACCAGTCGTCGAACAAGGTCATTTTGAATCACCCAACAGTTCAATGTTAAATGAACATTCGATTCCTTGATGAAAGTTACTCTCAGTATTAACGGCTAACTTCATTTATTTTCATTAGCGTTTGGATTCTTATGAATGTATCCACTATTTTAAAGCTTCAGTCTATGTATTTCTGAACTCAGTGTATTCAGAAAGAGAGAAATTGTAATTCACAGTGTCATTCTTTTCTTAATTGTATTTTTGATTAAATTCATATTTTATCTTTACGGGGGCTCGTGTATTGTCTTGTTCAAAGTACCATCTCAGATTACTATATTCACCGACCGGGCAAATTATACCGTAGCGATCATCATCTAGATAACGCCAATTACTGGGAGGCGGTCTTTAAATGTTGTTTTCCAAGTTGCGCAATACCTCTGACCAGGCCTTGGTAACGTTCAGCATGAACTTATACTACCTCACTATTATTGTCTCAGTAAATCGCATTTTGACAGAGTCAAAATTGATCAACTAATGTATTCTTGAAAGTAAACTTCCTGGTAAAATCATATTTTCGAGTACCGAATTGATATCAATATATCGTGTGAATGAACACATAACTCGACCAGTAATAAATATCTTAAAACCGATGAGCACTCAAGGATTGGATGCTTTAAAAGGTGATTCTTTGAAGAAAGGGAAATAATGTCTTTAAAATGGCATTATCGACAATATTTTAAACAAGCCTTGGTGACATCCTTACAAAATGAAATCCTTAAAAGGAAATAAAAATCATCCTTTGGGTTGCCTAAAACACCTTATAAAATATATATATATATGCGTCTTGCGAGAGCATTACGTCTTATTCCACAGCCAAGAAGTTACAAGACAAAACTGTTTTTTTGTTACAACACCACCCAGAGGGAGGACAATGCGCCTTCTCCTATCAGTCGTATGACCGTTAGGTTTGTTTGCATGTAAGCATAATCTGTGGAAAGCAAGTCATCCTTTTTCGTTGGTTGAAGTGACTAATTACTCAAAGATCCTACTGAAGGGTACAATAACTATCGGTGGGACAAATGTCCCTTTTTGATAAGATACATAAGCCTGTATTGGATGGTATCGAAAATAGATATTCGGTAGCAAATTATTTATTGGCATGTATGCTTATGACATGTCATCAAACTTTATACATCATACCCATTCCTTCTCATAGCAGGTGTCATTATTTAGATACTACACTAGACGTTGTTAAGGTGCTAGGGATGTCAAGTAGTAGATATTTATCCACTTGTACACTTCTTGCAGATCCCAATGGCAGATTCAACCCTTTGAAACTATTCACTCAAGAATAAAATTCCTTTCATTTTCCCGTGCAACCTTATACATTTCGATAGTAAACACAAGGTGGTATGTTATGGAATGTATATATGGTGTTTTGTATTATAATCCGATAGTTGGTGGTGGATTGTATGTAGAGAGTGCTTGACTGAAATTAAAACAGGTGATAAAATCAAGCATCGCGTGTTCAATTGTACTCCTATTGTATTTTATCTAGTATATAAAATATTACCATTACCTTTTCCGTACACAACATGTTTCGTTTCAACATGAAAACAACATATAAACGTTACCAATAAACTTCCCCGTGTCCTTATAAATTTTTTGTCGCCATAGATTCATTCGTCCCAATAAAACATTTCCCCATAAACATACTTGTCTCTATCATTACATGTTATACTTGTTATATTTGACATAGGATTTCTCTTAACTATCTATAGTGGCACATATTCATATCCAACTCTAATAATGTACTATCTAACCTAAATTGATTTTCAGAGGATCGCGTTGCTGAGTGGCCTAAAGTTCTAGTATTCACCGATCACTGTCATATCACCGTTCTACGCATCGGTTCGTGACTTAGGATAAATCACTCAGGTTTGGGAGAAGCTTTCCAGACCCTCCATCTGTGTTCTTGCCGGGTTTTCATTCTGACCGCCATGTATAGCCTATATATCACGTGTTGAAAATGGCGTTAAAAAATACAACAACCAACCGAATTCAGTCACTCGCACAATGTTAACCTTGGTATCTATACACTCGACGTATTACTTCTGTCAGATGATAACCTTTGGTCTATATGATTATCACTTGTCTCACAAACGTTTCTCCTTAATACTGATCACAAATACGCCGTTGAACACAAAACGTGTATATTTCGAAGAGACGAATGGATTGAAACGTTTTCTGAATGTGACAATTGGTAACAAGGAAGAATCATATAATTAATTTCTTCATCATACGCAGAATCTAAGAGGATAAGTCAATACACATTGTACGTTTGAGCAATACTTGTGGTATCTATTCACACGTTCTCCTACGGTTAGATGATATCCAGGAAGACTGAAACATGTAAGATTTTCTTAGGGAATAGAATAAGATGCAATAGCAGCTCATCATCTTAACCATAATGGCAATACTATTTCCATATAATTACAAGGTTATTAGGTGAAGACATCTCAGTAATGTTTCAGAGAAACTAGCATCCATCGGCAGATTTTAGTGACCCAATTTGAATTGTCTAACTTGGAATAAGAATTGAATCTGAAAGACGAATGCATTGATCATTAAGATTATATCACTTTAAAACGGTCGAAGCCTTTGTAAAGGGTCACTTTGAGTTTTCCACTTAATCTTTTCTATGTCAGTGTTAAAACTCCAAATCAGCCAGCGTTCCGACTTAATACAATTGACTGGATATCTTAGGATGGTTTGAGAAATTCCAATACGTATCAAATCGTCATTCTTCAATGGAAATAGTTAAATAACGCAATTTAGAGCTTGTGACTGACGAAATAAATAATTGTCTTAATACAAGTTTAGAGGTGATTATGTGATATGATTTGTAACGTAGCTTTAACACTTTTCCAGTCATATAGCTTCGATGTTCGCAGTGTGGCAGTTTATATTGATAGCCAGCTATTGGGCATCATGCCGATGGTATATTATGATGTCCCACCCAGTCAAATTATCATGAAAACAGGTCGACCAGTCCTAACACTAACCTGTTAATTCTGAATGCCTAGGTAGGCAGATGTTAGTATCATTTTTGTAAGTCTTTGGTATGACTCGGCCTGAGTTGGAACTCACAATATTCCGACAGTCTGAAGAAGGAAGTCCGGGAAAACGTAGTTGACTCCTGACGTCCGGAACAGAGGATGTGACGAGTTAACAGTAGAGGACATAAAAATACAACAGGGATGAGACAATCGGAATAAAAGGGATGAAGGAAGTATAACAATTTGGAACGCGGTAGAGAGAAAGGTTATGCATTTAATTACCACTATTAATTTAGCTGGTTAAATTTGATATTTTTCTTGTCTAGGGTGGCTCGTATTGCCTTATTTATTTTCAATAACCTTGCCCAGTTCTCTGTCGATATTCCAACTTTTCGCCCATACCACACCATAACATCGAGGGAGGTTATTAATTTGATAGATCAGCTAAATCCAATTATTTAGCAGTCTTATTAAGATGGTGACGATACACACACCCAACTTTGGTCATTTTTCGGGGTAATGGAACCCATAATAACATGGTGATATCGGGTTTGGTGTGGTTTTAGGCTGACATTTCTTATTGTCTAAAAGCTGAAATGACACAGAATGTGCAGCGCAGAGAGATAATTTTATAACGAGAGAGAGAGAGAGAGAGAGAGAGAGAGAGAGAGAGAGAGACAGACAGACAGACAGACAGTCAGACAGACAGACAGACAGACAGAGAGAGGGATAAGACAGACATACAATGTTTGTAGTATATTTCGCGTGCTTCCTTAGTAATCAAATAAATAGACGGAATGTCTTGATCGAAATATAAACGTAACACGTGACACATCCAGCACAGACAGCCTGTGTAGCGGAAGACATAACAAGTAAGAAAACACTACGCTTACTGCAATGCATAATCTCTCTGGGAGACGTAAAGAATCTCAAAGAAACACATTCACACACACTGTACATACCTCACAAAATCTAGATCCGTGTTCATATGCGAACTCACACTGCTGAATGTAAGAATTCACCTGATCAGGCAGTGCCAGTATAAACGTCGTCTATACCTTTAAGTCGTAGAAAGCACCCACATTGGTCAAGCACGTCCTAGAAACATAAATCGACCCTTTACAGTGCATATATATATATATATATATATATATATATATATATATATATATATATATATATATATATATATATATATATATATATATATATATATTTATATACCAGCAGAGAGGGTGGACAGACCAAGTTTTCTAGCTGAAATAAGCATTTCACGGAGACCGAAACTATTTCAAGCAAACCGAAGCTATTTCAGTAAAATCTTAAGGATTTCAAACCGAAACCAATTCACGCAGACAAAAAATAGAAATACATTAGGATTTTACGCTACAGACTCCTGGCACTGATTGCTTTTTGGAGACGAATTGAAAATCCCTGAAATTGCTATAAATTTACGATTTCACAAACAGACTAATTTGTAAAACCTCACCTCATAAATCAATTAGATTATTGGACTGGTCAGTGAGTTTGAAATTAATGCTCGTTAACGAATCATTATGACATCGCATATATACTGGATCAGTTGGATTTTCAATGATTAGAAACCCTGGAGGAGTTGTTAGTGCAAATGTATATACAATATATCCTTGTTGGGCTTGATTTGATCTTTGATAGAGATTTATTTATAGCTTCCTTCGATAACATCACATACTAGATTCACTGCAATCACCAAGGATATATTGACGTTTTGAGGAGCGATATGCCCACCACCGCCGTCTGGGTCATTATTATGTTTGAGGATATTTGTTTGTGGTTGTGGCATTTTGGTCCATTCGGCGAGTATCAGAGAGAAGTTTTCTTGAATAAGATCATGAACATATTTTTTTTAGTTCATTTGCGTTATACCCAGGAAACTTGAAATCTTGTAAATTAGTTTCTGTTATATTGTAACCAGTTAGGAATTTTTGTTTATCTCAGTTCTTATCATTAATTATTTCTTGAATTATTCGTTTGTTGATATATTCCATGTTATATACAAGCTGAGTTAATATCCTAACATATTGTATGATCTCATCACTTGGTTTTGTTATATCAGAGAGATGTTCTTGGAAGTTCCGTCGTAGTTGTTCTAGTTGTGTTTTATGTAGTTGATTAATCTCTTTCAAATAATAAATGATGTTAGTTAACGTAAATGTAATTGCAATGGATGTTTTTCTCAAAAACAATATACCATTGCATCGTATTGTTATCAAGAAATGTAAATCTATCGGTTAATTGTGCATTTTGTATACTAGGTAAATAATTTAGATAGTATGGTTTAATTTGGTGGTATGATTGTACATCTGTGACGTAATCCGATTTTTTAGGTTCTGGTATTTGATAAGATGCCTGAGGTGGGTTTTCAGGCCAAACCAGTATTGTCCTTATATAACTGATAGATATCTACGACATATCCGGGAAAGTTTATCTCAATGGCAGATGATAGTGCATTTTATTCTACACTGAAATTCATTATTGATATGTTCGATTTGTTATGACTCAGATGGTAGCGAAACAACGTTCCAGTCAGGAGTACCATCGGGTTTATTCTTGCTCACAAACACCAGGAAATTATTCGGTTGTTGACCACCAAATAAATTTGATCTAATAGTTGGCCAACTGTGGAATACTCATACTTTTGCTAGTGCTATCCCTTTACCTGGAATCGCAGACGGGAAATTCACACTGAATTCATGATTGGTTGAGGTTATTGAGCTCATGTCGGTTTTCACCGGGGTCGTGTTTTCCGCTATTCGTTGAAGTAGTTCTTGCGATGTTGCCATTGTTATTATCCTCATGTTGTTTTTCTAATTTTGACATCCCGGAATCATAAACACGTTCCATCGCTGAAAACTCGCTATCCGATATTAATGTGTCATCAAGTGACGACGATATTATTGAGGATAATTTAAAAGATGCGGTAGACACAACATGGAATTTAATTACGTAATCTTGTAGTTTGCGCTGGCTACACGATGATATTTTTTTGGTATTGCTGAAATAATTCTCTCGATTGCTGTTGTCGCTGATATACAAATTGGAACAGCTATCGGGGCATGCATTGTCACCGAGGAGAATATTACACCTGATACTGTGTACACGGTAACGTCAACCGCGGTGATTCTTCGTCGATATTTTTTTTATTTTTGTTTTATACTCCTCAGTGAGTGTTTTGAGTTTAGTTTGAAATTCTCTGACCTGATCATAGCGATACTGTTGTGACGTTGCCAATGATGACATTATATTTATTATAATAGATTTCAAATTGTTGACGCTAAATTCGCTAGTTTTAAATTCGCTAGCGAATTCAATTCAGTTGTTTACTTAAATCTGCTACGAATTCCACGTACCATGTTACTGAAACCCTAGCCAAATTATTATCAGTGGATATTATTGTGAATTGATACATGTAATGGTATGCAGTTTTAATTTGGACTTTTGAAAATTTAAAAAATATAAAATGACAATGTCAGTGAAATGTTTGCATTTTCTTGTCAGATACCAAAGGTCATTCAACAAAACAGTGAGATGGTCGGCAAACCCAAGGAAAGCTGGTCAACAGTATCTGTATATATTCTGGAAACAATTATGAAAATATTGAAAACGAGGTTAGATGATAGAGTTGGCATGAACCAGGCAGTTGCTTTGGACATATATGATTCGAGATGAATATCCAATGCCACCACCACCTAGAGAAGAGATTGTTACAAAGCAGAAATCTCATTTTAACTAAAACTGACTTACGCCTTTTAGTCAGGTAACACCTATTGATAGAGACTATTTTATTGCTTGTATTGTAAGAAATGATCCCTTCCATGGACCCATATAGACTTTGACTATGTCTTTCTTGAAGTGCCTACCATGAGCAAAAGTCAAGCATGTGTTTGATTTTCAAGTAGCAGTTTATCTTCAAACCACTGATGATTATGCTCTTAAAGCTTTCATAAACATGTATCTGAACAAAAAGATGTAAGACCTTTTCTAACTTTTCATACCCATTGCATTTAGACTTGTCTTATATGCAATGTTTAGATTGAGGTAAATGCAGTGTATTTTGTCCATATGATATATAAAAAAGCACAGCAGAGACTATACATTGTAATTCATTTAATCTAATAGGAGTAACAAGATTAAAATCATGTAATTCCGAGTCGTTATTACTGACTCTGCTGCATAATAGAGTACCTTTTAATAATTTTATTTTCTAAATGATTTGTGTAAAATTGCAATCAGATTTCTAGCACACTTTGAAGAAGAAACAAAATGTACATTGGAGCAAATGACTTCAATCCATACTCTTGATTTCATTGATCCCACTATACATTACTGTACCTATCAATAAACAACACAATGAAGCATTAAAATTGATATATAACTGAACTGGATCCTTTTTCCCAACAAAACCCATCAAAGAACATATGTTGCGCCACATGATTGCATCTTAACTTAGCTACACACTTTTTAGATTTATTACAAATCACCAGTATTAGGACTGCATGTTTATGGTTTTATTATTTGCCTAAATACTGATAGATATGATTTACATTGCTTAAAAGAGTTCTTGTTTTTTCATGAAAATGAATTACATCAGAAAACAGCATTGAGTTTAACAACATAGTTTCGAATTACACAACATAATATTGTCCCATATTTCTGACTACATTATTGAATATTTAGGTTAAATATTTTAACACAAAATATTTGGACTTTGTTTTAATTAAATTATAAATTTTGCTGAATTTATTTGACAAAATGTTTAATAAAACAATGTAATGAAGTGGTTTATCACAGATGCAGCGTGGTCTGCCATTACAGGTTCACATACAGTTTACAACTAATTTTATGAAGAAAATAATGCTGTTAAGTTCTGTTTTTCCAAAAAAAAATAGAAATGATCTTTACCAATTATATTTGTTAACAAATTATTATTTACATACTGGTGTTAAATGTTCCAGTGGCCAAGTGGTAAGTGCATCCACCTCAGGTGCAAGAGGTTGTTGGGGGGTGGAGGTGCTTGATCCCTGGTCAAGTCATACAAAATATATAAAAATGGTATTAACAGCTGCCTCATTTGGTGCTCAGCATTAAGAGGTTAGTGTATGGACTGGTCGTCCTACTGTCACGATAATGTAACTGGGTGGGATGTCATGCTACATGTCTGCAGCATGATGCCTCAGTGCTAGACATCACTATAAAATGCCACACTGCAAACATCACAGCAATATGACTGAAAAATTGTTCAAGGTATGTTAAAAATCAAAATCACACACACCGTTACAATTTTGAAACATTCGAGCAGTGATATATTGCTGCAAACAGGGTTAAAGGTCAGTTAGCAATTAGCACCCCAAATAATGTGTAAGAGTTTGTTTCACTGTGTAGGCTAATTGGTATCAACAATGCATAAATACATTTGCCTTGTGTAACAACACTGCCATAACTTAATGGGTACATCAAGGAAGGTATAAAGTGCAACCAGTCATTTTACGTCTAAAAAATCAAGAGGGCAAAGTCTCTTTTTGCGTGGTAACATGATCCCTGCATTCCTGAATTATATATGTTTATCTGAGCCAGTTTTGCATTGTACTTTGTTCATTATATATACTATTCAGTGTATATATATATATATATATATATATATATATATATATATATATATATTACAAGAAATGCAATAGGATACATACATGGGGGTGGGAGTGGGCTTAATTTCAATATTTGTTTCTCTGCAGTAGTTTATTTAGGTGATGTACTAAAGTTTGGCATTGAGTAAATGGTAATCACTTGTGTCAAAAGCAAAGAAACCAAGCACATGATACTAAAAGATCAATGTAATTTCTATAGATCTGTCTAGTATTTTGAAATTGAATATGTAATCAATCTTTTATATTAATGGTACACTAGTTTCTCATATAAAGGTCTCTTGGAGACAAAGAAAAAGGAAGAACGGAGGTAGAAGTTAGACAGACTGGAGGGAATAGGACTACCAGTCCAGATAAAGGTCATACAGATGAGTAGGAACACAGGACAGGAGGAAAATCTATTACACTAATAAAAAGAAAAAAAAGGCCAAAACTTGGTCGATATTTTAAAGACAAGTGGTAGGGTTTTAATTTGAATCTCATTTGAGAAATGACTGTTATTTGATGATTTTAATTTTGTTGTTTGACTTTCACATTTTGTGCATTCATTAATGTAACTGTTGGCACCACTGACTGGGGGCTCTCAGCATTGCATCTCTCTATGACTACTTCAATTCCTCACAAAAAAAGGCCGGGTTGGACGTCTTTTGTAATAATTTAAATAATATTTAGAACACCCCACCCAACCTAAATAACATGAAAAAACTCTACATATGCCATAATTATTCTTAGATGATATCCTTTTTGTTTTTTATTCCTGACTGTACTCTTGAATTAAAGTTATATCTGTACATGCACATTTGTACTTACGTATGTTTAGTACATTTCATAATATCTAACAGTTAGTTTTACAGTGTATGCAGTTGTGTACATTCATCTGAGTATTCAAACAAAGGGTATAATTATTTCTATGGTAAATGAACACATTATAAAAACTGAATATTTGATGCTTTTAATTTTGTCAAGTATATTTGATTTAGTTGTAATAAGACAGCTAATGATGAACATATGTGATATAAGCATTCAAGGTTGCTTTAGATGAACTAGTATTTTAGTCTTACTAACCTTATTCTGTTTTCTAGAGCCATTCTGTTTTACATGTAATTGAAATTAATGAGCAGTATCGGGATAGAATAGTATCCTAGTGTTTGTAGTTCTGTTGATATTTACAAGCCAATCTGTATTCATGAAACACTGCTACAAGTTTTGATTTCTCAACTCAATATGAATATGCGTTATTTATCATTTAACTTAAAGTGTTAATGTATATGCACGATTAAAATCATGTTCACCAGTGTACTTTTGTTCTTTACATCCTTTGCATCCCAAGACAGTGCTAGTCAACTTTAATTCATCCTATGTTTTTAATAGTCTCCTCACAGTTGCTTTCAAAACATAGCCATAGATATAATCATTGTTTAGTGGGTAGGTAGCTAAAAAATGTTTAGCCAAACTTGTTCAAGCAAAAAAAAAATTGCATACTACAACCGAAATGCTTTATACAACTTAAAATCAAAATAAGTTATATTATTCACATATCATCACATTGGATAGATCACTCAGGTCTTCCTAGATTTACGCCATGGTAATGGCCAAAATTATTTATCCATTATATGCCATACACAACAACTTAGAATGACATGTCTGTTGCCAGTACTTAGGTATCCATTAAGTCCATAAAATTAACTGACTATCAGCAGTATGCTTTTTCCTCCGATTGTAATCATTATCTTCTTCTGCTGCCAGGACATCTTCCACATAACTCTGTGCAACAAAGATCACGACATCATCTAAAACAACCAGGTCGAAGTCCTGCAGAATTTTTAAAAAACTGTCAGTAAAAAAAATTCCAAATAAAAAAATGCATTAAATGTTATGTGGGAAAATAATAAATTTTGTGTTAGGCAATGAAGCAAATGTGTAAATATACAAACAAATGCGCAAATCACATCGACTATCAGATACATGAGCGTGAGGTGAGATGGTAATGCAAATGCACAAGAAAATCAACTTTATTCTGAGCCTAAGAAGCGGTTTTAGCGAGACCTTTTAATAGCGGTTCTGATTACAATGATACAAATTATCATATTTTATTTTTAGCTGGTTTATCTTACAACGTAACACAATCTCACAAACACGACAAGTAAACACTGCCAAGAATGGCCCCTTAACGAAACCTTATTGTCAGGATTTTCGATGATATTGACTTGTTTGCCTACTTTTAATTTATCATATATAATGAGAAATCTGTACGAAATAAATATATTGTGGGTGACTCTAAAGACCTAAGGAGAAGGACAGACGAAGAAATACGAATAATAAGACAATAACTTAAATCAAAAGAGAAACATGCCTACTTCGATTTCCATATCTTTTGACGCGCGTATTGTGAAACTGATACTTCAGATAATATCGGTAAATTCCATTTCTGTATAATTAATTAGCAATCCATACAGAAAATCGTTATATTTTCATTGATTAAACTTGCAGTTGTACATTGTTTTAAACTAAATGACCTGTAATTACTCATTATTTCTAGTATACGTTTCATAAAATCATGCATTTGCAAGAACAAAAAGTCGAAAATCTTAGGTTGTATGCCTTTAAACAAACAAACAAATCAGTAGACTCCATTATCGCTAGTCGATCACGTGTCTATACCAGTGCAAAGACAAAACCGGCATCAAAGATCGCGTACACACAGTCCAGCAAGCCAAGTTCAAAAGATAGCTACTCAATGATTAATTATCCTGGGTTATCTTATTGCAACACCTAATAACAGGTAAAAACAGGCATCAACTGAGTAATTGGGGTTTGAATTAGCGACATCGTGGTTACTGAATAAAAAAAAATTGTAAGGCAAGCGGTTAACATATAAGTGTAGCGGCACACATGCACAGTGTATTGGTGAGGTAGTTTACCAGTTGATACACATCGGTATAAGTTTAAAACACTTGTTTTGTTGTGTGTGTGTGTGGTGTTTACCCAATTTGTCAGTACAAGCCAGGCACTAAGCTGACAACAGCGTTGCACGCCTGGTGTTCGTAAAATCTCAGATAACTATTATCTTCCATCTTAATGTACCTAAATTCAGTACTCCTTTCCAACAACGTGAGACGTTATCGACAATCACTGCAGTTCTTAATTACTGCAAGAGTCATTCCTAGAAAATCCCACTCGCAAGGTCGTAATGTGCGAGTGAAAAAAATGTAATTTGCGAGCTCAGAAAATAACAAGCAGGCTATTAACGGCGATATTTTTCATTTTAAACAAATCGTAATTTTCTATCTAGTATTTAAAAAAAAAAAATTAATTACTACCAGTCAATATGACTATCGTTTTCAATTTTGACATGAATCGTGATTGTCAAGAATATATAATTAGAATAAAAATGCTAATATACTTATACGTCTTGAATGCATGCCATGAGGCATATTCGGCGTATACATAACCACCTCTTTCAACGTATTGTCAAATGCACATCAACAGCAGAGGGAGAGTACAGACCAACTTTTTTAGGCGTCGATTCGGCAAACTGAGGCTTCCTCGTGAATGCTTTATAGAAGCAAAAACAAAAAATACGCCAATATCGTTGGCCTCACCCCCTCTGCTGCTATGAGTTAACCGAATATTTTATCAAGTCCGACACGATATCGTGTCCGAGGATTTGATAAATTTATCGTTACAAATCCGTGTGGGTTTGATTGGGCGCTACTAAAGAATTTTTTAAATTGATTAAAATCCATATCGCTGCACCATGTTTGCCAAAATTTCGTAATGTATGATTGTCAACTAAGTCAAACCTACATAACAAAGTGCAGTTATCTCTGATCACTTTTAGTGTTTAAGTGTATCGTTGAGTGGCGTATATCACGTCGTTTTTTGTATGTCTTCCTCTGGAAAATATCCTGGCAGGGTTCTTTTGATTGTCTAACATCACATCATCGTATACGACTAAATTGTTAATACTTCCATCAATATCATCAATACTCGGTGCGTCTTCGATATCGGGTATAAATCTAATAACACCGCCCTCGTTGACAATCCCTACAGCTCTTTCGTAATCGTTTAACATGTCATGGTCATATACGACTAAATTGTTAATACTTTCATCGGTATTATTAGTACTCTGTGCTTCCTCGGTCTCGGGTATAAGCTGGATGGCCGTCTCTTTTGCTCATTCGTTGTAATCTTTTAACAGCTAGTAACGTCGTTGGTCATCTACGGTCGGTGCAACTAAATATAAGTTGTCCCACTTCATCCATCTTGTTATCATATCAATTAACAACTGTCTTTTATCTCTCCCTGAAGGTCCAATGATAATCATTCGAATAGTTTGGTAACATGACGCGATTTTTTACGGGTTCTGGTTCTCTTGTTGATGAATATTCAATTAGATTCATATCCATATTACATAAATATATTATGGATCTATATTGTGTGAAATGTAAGAAGCGTACTGGCACAGATGCCTTGACGACGATTACAACTAAAAATAACCGATCAGCACTTGCTGGTAAGTGTGTGGAATGTGGCACCAAAAAATTTAGATTTGTTTCTAAGGATTTAAAAAAAACTCGGAGGTGATATTGCAGCCAAGTTAATAAAACTCCCAGGAACACCATGGGCGAAGCATCCAGGAGGAAAACACCTTCCTGGGCATAGGTATTGTGGACCCGGGACCAGACTCGATATCAGACTCGATGATCAAAACCAACCTCGACGTGTTGAAGAACCAATAAACGCTATTGATACGGCGTGTCATGCTCATAATGTTGCTTATAAAAGCAGTAATCTGCAACACAGACATATTGCAGATGTGAAATTAATTCAAGCGTTGAATTCTATCATTGAAAAATTATTCAAAGAAAAATTGGCTTCATGGTTAATAAAATCGGCGATGAAAGGTAAATTGATGTTAGGTGCTGGTAATTAATAACAACATGGAATCTATTTATTATTCTCCAAATGGATACTGGATGTGGTAAGGCAGCAATCGGTAAACTCGCTAGCGCCGCAACGGTGAAAAATAGCACTGCAGTAGATTGGTTATCCGAACAGGCGATATGGCAAATTTATCTACCGCCGCCAAAACAAATTAACTACTCGCATTTTGATGTGACCGTTCCTAATGAAGTTCATCAGGCTGATATATCATTTCTGCCGCATAAAGGTGTTTACAAATACGCCTTAACTGTAGTTGATGTTGCGAGTCGATACAAACAAGCAGAGCCATTACAAACAAAACCATCAACTGAGGTGGCTTCTGCGTTTGAAAGGATTTATCGGCGGTGTCCACTGCGCTGGCTAATTCTATTACAAAGTCGATCCTGGCAAGGAATTTCAGGGAGCGGTTCTATCAACGATGAAGAATCATAATGTCACCATCAGACAAGGATACGCTGCATTACATCGCGATCAGGCAATTGTTGAACGTTTTAATCGGACGCTTGCTGAGCGGTTATTTGGATATCAATACGTGAAGGAATTGATCCAGGATAAACGATCTCGTGAATGGATCGAAAGATTACCAGCTGTGATTACTGCGCTGAATAACGAGATTACTAGAACAATCAACATGAAAAATAACAATGCGATTAAGACAAAGTCTGTACCCGTACAGCCGCAAAAAGATTTTTCAAAACAACGAATACTCGGCAATGTCACTGTTAGGTATTTATATGAACCAGGAGAGCTCGAAGTTGGCAAGAAAAGATCTACTGATCCTATTTGGAGTGTCACCGCGCATAAAATATCTAGAATAACACGATCTTCGAGTAGACCTGAGGGTACTCAATTACCGCCGCGTGGTCTTAACTAGCACGTCTTCGTCTGTTGCACTCGAGACAAGTCAACATCACATTATCTCTGGTATGATCAATACTGCTATTCTTTCTATGAACGGTAAATTTTCCAGAGCATTCATCCGACCAACTCCAACTAATTATACAATTGCAACACGCGCAGTGATTATTCTGTTGTTGTTTCAGTGTAATTATTAATTCAGCATCAATATCAAATTCCCTGTTATTTTTTTGATCCTGTTGTTTATAAACAGAGACTTTTTTCTGATTATATCATTGCTGACAATATCACTTATTGTAGTGTCATTAGCGTCTAGAACAACTCTTCCAAGTTGATTTATTCTTTGTACTCTGGACACCACAAGATAAACTAAGTTCGACCACTCAATGTGATTATTTACTATCCAAACAATTGTATCTGATATAGCCAATCCCTGTGAGGAGTGTATTGTTGCTGCGTAACCTAGCGTCCATGGGGATTTATCAGTACGCAATGCATCTTCCACGACAAGGATATCAACCAGCACAATATCATTTAACACTAGATTCTGCTTCTCACTTTGCCCAGGAATATCAACTTCGATATTCTGTTTTCGTGTATCCTTGGACCTATAACACAGAGGTGATGGAAGTGTTGAAAATGTTTCTTTATGCAATTCAAATAACTTCATCCGAAGTGTGTCTCTGACTATCTTTTTACATGCCAATATCAAATCGTTTGGTCTCCACGTTTCCCAGAAATCTTTTAATGGGGTTTCCCAAATTATTTCACGTGCTATTTCACATTGGATTATGTCCGGTTGTAATCTAATTAGTTTCTTGAACTCGCGTAATTGTTCATCCAATGCTCTATGATCAGCATTAGTTTCTTCATACTAGTATACATAATTCTTCAGTCAATCATGCGGGGATAAACCGACAAATGGACGCGGCTGCTCATGATCGCCGCATATGATAACTTTGTATTCGATAGCAATAACCAATCAAGAAATCTCTGTAATACATCTATCGACTCCGTGCATATATCGTCCCAAATGATGACATCAGGAATACATTTCTCACCCATTCAATCAGGAGTCCATTCGTCGCCTTTCCATTGAAAGAAACTGTGATAAGTGCAAGCATTAATTCCTCGCTGTTTCATCTGTCTGGCGAGTCTATGGGTCGGTGTTAGCACAATCATGTTTGATTTGGAAACGCTAGTGTTTCTACGAAATAATTCAATCGCACGAGTCGTCTTTCCTGACTCACCACAGCCATTTAAATAAACTGTTTTATATCTGCATATTGGATCAGATATCTGCGGTGCATTAGATAGTTCTGATATGTGATCGTTTTTCAAATAATTATCTTCAATCGTAGCATTTACTGATTTGGAATAATCTCGCAGTATTTCCCGCTTAATTCTCCATAATCCCCAACTCTCGTCAGAATTTGTGAATTCAGTCACTGCTTCGCTGTGTTGTACGTTTATGCAAAAATAATCAGTGGCTACTCTAACTGCAGTGTCAGAAAATCTATGTATCATTGAAGAAAGCGTCTTTACGATTGACATATATGCCTTTAGATGTTACATCCTTGATTATAAATTCGTATTCAACGCTATCTAAAATCAACCGTAAAGAATATCTTGTATTGTCGTATTAGCCACCCTGAGTAAATTTACCAGTTATTCTTCTACCGAGTTCTTTTGCTTGTCTATTTTCAATTTCAAATAACTGTTTGGACCATTTCAATATATTTTCTTCGGCGAAATCGAGAAATTGTTTACTATTTTCACTGATTGTACTATCTAGATTAGCTTGTGGTAACCAGACTTCAGTTTGCACGTGATATAATATAATCGCTTCACTGACAATCAACGATATCAACATTTTAGAATCAATCATATACCGTAATAGCGCTATTGGCATCCAGTGTTTTACAGGTATATGTCTACCAATCCAAACATAACAACACGGATGAAGTCCTGTAGCCAATTCAAATAATACCACGCGAGCGAATACACTTAAATCAAAATAAGCCAGTGGGCCATTAATCGCAACACTGGTCATTTCATGCATGGGATTTCCAAATCGCTTGAAGTATTCAGCACATTATCCGTACCCGAGAAAACTTCCTGGATAACACGCAACCATATCAACCGAAATAATATTTTCGAGGTCATATTTTGTATTCCATAATCCACCAATGCAGCTTGATTTGATATCTGATAGAAATTCAGCTCCTGTTGGTTTCCACATATTTTTCTTTCTCGTGAAATGAGCTGCAACCGACGGAATTGTAAAACAATTTGTTAGTAATCGTTTGTCGTGTTCTGTTGAAACACCGCTAGCTAGTTTTCTCATCCCATCATAGAGAGCCTAAGTGCGGTATAATTCTCTATTGGGTCTTTCAAATTGATCGAATCTGCCCTCGGAGTTTTCAAAACTGTAAAGTGAACCACACCGACATAGGATCGTTTTTACTTAACTGATGAATAAAATCAAATAATTTCTCCTCCGTGGAGAATTTCGGCGAGAACTCTGCAGGTATATACTTTTTTGTTCTATCCCGTGGAAATATTGTTACTGCAGGTGTCCATGCGTGTTCGTTATGATCAATAATTTTGATTGGAGCTCCTCTTGATTTATGTTTCGGTTCATATAATATCACGCCTGTTATTGTCGTTATTGATATTGGGAATTTTAGTATGTGTTCTAACTCTGCAACATTTTGAATTGTTGACCCGTGCTCCTTCACTGTTAGTCCCCATTCATTTATTTTTTTGCGTCTTAAATCAGTCAATTTATTTCCACGCAATGCATTTGTGAAGTGTTATATTATTCGTTCTGCCACACAATTTATGTTTGACAGTTTCATGAGCTTTAGTTTTTCAATACTCGGTTTATCATTTAGCGGATAAACCCCTTAAACGACTGCCGTTACAGGATGAGATCTCTCGAAGTACGGTTTGTCAATTCCAGTCAGAATTCCTGGTTTGGAATCTTGACTCACAGTGACAGTTCTTTTATACTTCAAGACGGGTTCAAATTTATCTCTGATAATCCAATCTCGTGTTTCTGAACGAATAATGAATTTCATTCTAAAAATATACCATTTTCGCCGAAGATGTGAGATTATCACTGCTGCTTTTTCGTATTTCATGGTAGCATCAACACCACCATCAATTCGAAATGTTGACAAACAGTGAGATGCTCCATCGTGTTTAAATTCCTCAAAACAATCACGAATTCTACTTAGTATGGTTCTATCACCTATTAGACCCTTTGTTGCTACCGAGACTCTTTCGAGATTGAATTTAGCATTTTTCCAGGATTTAATTTTCGATAATCTCACGAACTCCTTCATGCTATAATTACATCAAGTATTTAAAAAAGAAATTTATATATAATGCATCGCTGCAAATGGCTTATGATTGGATCAGTAACCCCGTGTAACAAATCATGCAAAAAGGAATTATGTGGATATCATTTACAAAGCGTACGACGTGGAATAATGTCGCGGGATATTTTAAGTTTTGCGCTGGAAAGAAGAAATATTACTGTCACAGATTCCTCTTCGAGGTGTTTAATGGATTGATCAGGGATGGTTTTGTTATTGATTATATTGTTGGATGTCCTGAGAATAACAAATTGGATAATCAAGAAACTGTTAAACCGAGTGAGAATTCAAAACGAGTAGGAACTGGTACTTGTAAAACGGTTGCAAGGAGACCTGTAAAATCATTCACTGTGGAAAAAAAGAAATAGTATTCCAATCAATGAATGAAGCCGGTAGGCATTTTGATATTTGCAGATCCTCAGTACGAAGAGTAGCAGAACGAGTACAAAATTCGGCTTTTTCAAAAAAAACTGGACAAAAAAATAAATTCGTTTACATCTAGTTTTCATTTTGTACTATTCTATATGGTATTAGGGGAAATAACTTGTACGGGTAAGTGTAATGGCTTATGAAAGAATTACGGATATCAATTCGTTGAGTCACCTGATTTCTGATTGGTTGATTTTGACTATCATAATTCTCAATGGATATAATCTATTTTGTGAGGAAACGAATCAAATACGGAGTGTTTTACAAACAATTGTATTTTTGTGTCTTTTCTTTCTTCCAAGTATTCGGTTGTCAATAATCAGTATTAAATACACGAAAGGTATGTGGATTCATTCATTATTATGTGCTGTCCTATATAATTTGCATTCATTCATTGTGTATATAAATATCACGCCATTGACGTCATTCATTGTACACTAGCACTTGATCGCTATTGACTGTATTGACTTACCTATATATTCAAGCGCATATACCTGTATAAGAACAGTTAGTTCATTCGTAACACGTTGGATTCTCGTCCTGGGGTCCATGGTTCTAACCCCGTAATAGACATATTGTTTAAAGTACCGATTGATGGCTTTTAATAATTATGGGGGCGTGAGCCCAAAAGTACTTAGTGTGCACCTCCCGTCACGTCAAATACGTGACGGTGTAATTTTGCACCCCTGGGAAATTAATTCTCAGGGAAAGGTGTACAACAACAAACACTCCCCCAAAATAAACAGTAACCACGGATTTAAAATAAGCTCTCTGTCACATTGAGTAACCCCGCAGGATAATTCAGAGTGAATTATCGGCCAAAATAAACGGTCATAGGGTCAAGGAGATAGAAAATCTCAAAGAGATTTGAGATTTTCTATTGAGAATATTCTGATTCTAATAACAGAGGAAAACATTTCTGATATAACAACAACAGAAAAAATACTCTCAGAGAAAGGACCCTATGAAAGACACATAGGCCTAATAAGGGACCCAATGAATGATAACCGCTCATCATAGGTTGCTGTTTATTTTTGTATTAGAAATATGTAATGATTATATAATATGAACTCTGAAAATATCAATAGGGTTATAACCGATATTTCAGATTTGAAATCTCGAAAAAACAATTATCAGATAATTTAAATTGTGATCAAATTATGTCCGACTTTTAGGATAACGAATTTGGTTCTATAAACAATAAATACATGCTACCAAAAATATACACTTATAAAAAGAATTCAGAAATATATTCGTGATTCCCTTGTATGTTGTGATGATGATAGTGTGTTTGTCCCGTTATGTACTATCATGAAAAGGATAAGAAGAGAACTGGGGCAAGTGTATGAAACTAAAAGGATGATCAATTCGAAAATTAGGGATATAAGAGCGTTAATTGCACAAGATGAACAATTCCTTTAAGAGCCCCTGTTGTACAAACTGCGCGTAAAATTATTACTAAATACTTCACTGTTTGAACAGGTAAGAAACATGTATAAATACTCGTTGTACAGTATTGTATTGCAATGCAATAGACCGGTATGTGCATTCAACTAGATGAAGGTGGTTTTAGTAAACAATAGCGGTGAAATCATATGCTGGCATTTATCAATTAACGTATTTTTTATTACTGAAGTTTTCATAGTAAATACTGTTATGGTCATTTTTTTTACCATTTTTGTCATTTTTTGACTGATTTTGGTTGTTTTTTGAGAGCAAAAACCCACGGGGTTCCATTTATAGAAAATCAACTTTTCAATGAAAGTTTCATCGCGCAACAACTAAAAATGGCCAGAAATGGCCAAAATGGTAACAAAAATCACCAAAATGGCAAACAAATTACTAGCAATGACTAAAAGGACCGTTGGGTAAAATCCCCCGGATTTCACTTAGAGAAAATTGAGTTTTCAACGAAATTTCTTAAATGATATTATTTACATGGATGTGCCACTTGGTTGGGTCACAGTCGAATTTGCACGGGATTTTTCGAGACTTTTCCACCTGGAATTTATTTCGGGTGACAAAATCACTGCATTTAGATTGAAATCTCATCGTACACTAATTGGAAAATTGTTTACGATTTCAATAATGGTAAATGAAGAGTTAACGACCCTATTGGCTATTTGAGAGATTGGCTGCAATAAAAAGTATATACCCGTACGCGGCTCTGTCAGAAATAAACTACAAGCTAGACAGAGTCTTCAGACTGTATTTGCTGCAGAATCTGAACAGTTGTTTAAACCGATAACCACGGCAACAAAGGGGGTAATAACAGCCACTGAGCGATCTAAATGGGGAGATGTTCCCAAGAACGAATTAAGAAAAAAAAACCTTTTATTGATGAACTTGAAAAAATAGCAAGAAGATCTAAACAAACAAAAAATATCTTTAAAAAACACTTCCTGGTGATATAGTAACTGCTGTAAAACATCAAGAACAACGAGAACGACAAGAACGAGAACAACAAGAACGAGAACTTCTTGAAGAACTTGAAGAAGAACTTGCTAACGCACCGCCAACTACAATACCACCTGAACCACCAGAAGAAAAACAGGAAAAGGGCGTTATTGCATGAAAAGAACAAAAGGGTAAAATAGAACGAAGAAATCTTGACCGTAAAAAAATTTAAAAGTGATGTGATAAAGGATATTAAACAAATTAAAACTGATAAAGAATTTGCTCGATTTATCGTCGATACATTTTCAAAGGGTCAACGAGAACAATATATGAATGAAGCATATGAAGATACTATAACTACTATGGAGGTTTGGAAACAAAACTATATTTGGCAAAAATCGGTAAGTCTCAACTACCACACAATGATAAAGAATTTGAGAAATTTGAAAGGAAGATATCTCAAATAGAAAATCCACCGACACCAGTTGCGCCCTTAACCCCAAATAATGGCAGAAGTTGAAGATGTAACTGGTTTCACTAAAAGAGATGGACATGGATATTCAAGTGGAGTTAGAAACTCCGTTTCAGGTAGTAGTTTAGTTAGTTGTCCTGGTAACATTCTTAGCGATATAGCACGATTACAAGATCTCATAGGAGGGAAACGAGCTGGAAATAACTCATCGGAAAAAAATAATGAAGCAGCTGATATCTGCATGCGGTTATTTCAAAGCGGCATCATGGGTATCAAACATATCGAGATTTCATTGATGAGTTAGCCGAGTATCATGGTTATCACAGCAATTAATCAAGGCATTAGATAAATAGTAATTCAATAAGATGATCATACACTACAACCATGATAAACCATCCAGTGTCTACGTAGTAAACTCACGTTTGCCGGTTTACAAAACATACTATGATGATGGTCTCGGTGATACCAGTGCAGGGTTATTTGCAAGAATGGCTCCAAACGTGGCACCACTTGCAAAACAATTATCAATGAAAGCCATTGATGTTATTCGTGATAAGGGTATTAGTGCTGTTGGGGATGTTGCCAGGAAAGCATTTTCCGCCGCGAAGGATAAACTAACAGTGCTAGTTCGACGGCGAAGGAAACCACAAGCGCGTATGGGACCGCTACCTTCTACAGCGGAGATGATTGCAAGTGTTAGTAAAATAATAAATAACGCAGTAGATCAAAAATTAGCATCATTGACAACTTCGTTGACAACTCCATCATGGACAGCCAGAAACCAAGATGATTTCGCAAATATGATAGCGGGAAGTGGCTTAAAAAAAAAAGCACGACATGGTGGACGACGATGATTTAGATCAACGAATATATAGAAAAAATTTCAAACGGTTACCTGATACAGCGATTGACAAGGACACCCCAGTACTCAAGAATGACTCCGTACGCAATTATCAATACTATTCCTATCACGCAGTACAACCTGATATTCGATCAAGAATCGAACTTCAAGTCCATGATACCAGTAAAAACTTTCTACCGTGTGAAGCGTTTATTGAAGTAGAAGGAGAACATGTAACATATATTGTAGCTAATACAGCATATCCACTTTATACTCAAGTCGGTTTTGTTAATAATGGTATTATGGCGCTATTTGAAAGTGCAAGATATCTCATTGATGGAAGAGATATTGAATCAATAGAACGTGAAGTTGATGTTGCCACAACAATAATAGGGTTAGCAAGATATTCCGACGATTATTCAAGATCGGCAGGCCCTTCAATGATATTCGCAAAGGATGGTAAGGATTCTACTGGGAAAAAATCCGTTTATTATAAGACGACTAAACATAGTCAGTGCTGCTGATGATGATGCTGATGACGAGGCTATAATTACAAATATAATTATCCCAGCTACAACCTAGGAGCTGCAACACGTATATTAATGTTGCATGGAGCTTGTAGATCATTTTCATGTGCGATTCCACTGCATCATATATTTGGATTCTGCAGAAATGTCCGAAAAGTTATCTATGGAGCGAAGCATACAGTAGCACTCGTGCGAAAGGGTACTGACCATAACGCAATTTGGAGGATTCCAGCAAATCCAGATTCAGCACGGTCATGATGATGATGTAGATGATGATGCTGGTAAGATAGTTTTAACAAATCTATCATTGTAGATGCCAATGTTGACTCCATCAATCATCGCAGAAGAACGATTTCTATCATTTATGGATCAATGATGAAAATCATTGTTCAGTTGGCTAACAACAACAACGTATTTTAAACAGCAAAGCGTTGACGGTACATTCATATGGAATCTGGCATCGCAACGATGTTTTTCTGCTCCGCGTCATATATTTATTGCGTTAAAGGATACTACGCGATTAGACAATCAAACACATAGCCATATGATATTCGATCAACTCGGGTGTAAGGAAGTCTCGCTGAGAATAAACGGACAACAGGAACCATCCAAGGATATACAACTTGATTACGGTCGCAACCATATTGCGCGCGTGTATCATCATCTGTTGTCATACTTGGAGGGCGATCAAACTGTGGATACCGGTCTACAAATATCACAACCCGATTTTAGTGCTCTTTATCCGATTTATTACTTTTCACTGGAACATCTTGATTTAACAGACAATCCGTCGTTGATTTACACTTTAGAGCTCGTGAGGCCCGTCCGACTAATGCAGTGAGTGTTGTTCTTATCCCGAATTATAGAGCGGTTTCTGTTATTCTCAGCGACAAATCAATGCTATTTGAAGGTGTTGGTGGACGAATGAGAGTGATAGATGCACCAGTGGAAAACATGTAACAATTAGATCAATCTGTTATTGTATAATGTCATATAGTTTTGTTAGTGTTACGTTGAATCATGGTCAATGCAAGAAATTGCAATCAGAATCTGCTAAACAATGTGGAACCACAATAACGCTGAAACACAATCAGATGTCTGGTGGTCAGAATAAACTGTCACTGACAACGCGTCAAAAGAAACACTTCAATGATGCGCTCAAAGATACAAAAGGTGTTCATACCACACTTTCTGCAGCCGCGATCAAAACATGATAAAATCAGGTGGTATATTAACGTTGTAAGCCGCGATTCCAGCGTTGATTGTGGCAGCGGCCCCAGCGGTGGCTAAAGCGGCAGCGTTTGGGGGCCGTTGGTACCACGGCAGGGGCTTGTATAAAAAAAGGGCCTAAGACTAGCAGGAACCCCGCATTCATGGTACAAAGGAAGCGATCTGAGACTAGGACCGGTTTATTAACACCGATGTCAAATTTTGATTTACTCGATGCTGCTAAAAGTTGGCGATAAAAAACTTCAGAGGCGTCTTTATGAAAGATCAGTTCCCTTGCACAACCAATCAGCGTCGAAATCGGTATCATCAATCTTGATAACAGCACTGGACCTGGAACCTACTGGGTTGCTTACGCGGTTGATCCACGTGCAATCGTCTATTTCTATATAAACCATTTAAATACTCCTCGTTGGTATTCTACGCTACCAACACAACAAATGAATGACCCGCCAATATGCGGCAATGAAGTATTGAATGTCCTTGACGCTCTTTCATCATCTGGAAAACCACCTCATCAGGTCGTGAATCATTACACAAGTAGTCGCTGGCAAAAATCGAAGATTTTTCAACTAAGATTTTAGAGAAATAATTAGTGTTGTAATAACATGATAGATGATTGGGGACGACCTCTATCACCGTCGAAGGAACCAATCACGGAAATATCTGCAACCGGTGACATAAAAAAATTCATCGAAGATGAAATAGCTGAAACGTTGAACTTAGCAAGTGTTGATCCCAATGGAATAGTTGTATTTCAAGACCGTCAGGGTAAATTGAAAACCAGTAATATTGACTTGATGATATTTTTGTTAAGCAATGAGATGCAGCCGAAGGCGCCATCGCGATATTTTCCGATCAGGGTAAACTCAAACCGGGTGTACATGTATCAACAATCACAGATAAAATATTATCACTCGATAGCATTTATATATCCTTGGCGAATTCATTGAAATCACTCAATGATAAGTATGACGATCATATAATTACATTTAATAAGTTTACTGATTTACAAAAATCCATCGTGGACAACATTGATAAACCCGTAGTAAACTTTTTTGGTAATCCACCAGTGACCACACCGAAAGTCACAGAGATAAAACAGTCTATGTTGGAATTTGCAGCACTTCAATCCAAATATGAAGAACATGTAAAACAGTTTTAACATCGTAGATAAATTTCTTGGAACCACATTCAATAAACTCGACATAAAACTCCCTGATATTAAAAAATTCATCGAAGATACGAAAGACTTCACCAACAGAATCAAAGATGATGCAGAGAATATGATAAAAATGCTTGAACAAACAAAAATTCCTCATGAAAGAACCAATAACGTAGTATACACGATTCAATACGGATCATTTACGTGGACACCTACAAACAACATTTTACATATCACTGCAGCCGTCAAAGGTATTTATCGATTAACACTAGTGACACCGACGCAATTTAATATATCATCGTCGACTTCATCTGGGGTCAACAATACGATATCAACGATCATCGACAAGGTTACAACTGAACAGTTCATGATAGAATCCACTGATAATAATCTGGCTAGGGTTTCAGTAACATGGCACGTGGAATTCGTAGCGGATTTAAGTAAACAATTAAACCGCTGGCGGTTTCAATTGAAATCGTAAATGATTTTTAAAAAAAAATGGCATCACCGATTATTTCATCACCGACGATACCTTCGGTATCTCTATACCGCTATGTTCAGATCAGAGAATTTCAAACTGAACTCAAAACCCTCGCCGAGGAGTACCAAACAAAACTAAAAAAATACCAACAGCGGACCACCGTCATCGATGTAGCCATATACTCGCTGTCTGGTGTAATCGCCGGAGCCGGTATAATACTCTCCATGGTGAAAATGATTACTCCAATAGCTGTTCCAATTTGTATATCTGCGGCTGCAGCCATTGCAGGAATAGTCACCGGAATAAAATAAAGCTATATACGTGTTCTCAGCGAAAATTGCATGATTATACTGTTAGATATGCTGAGGTATCTCGCGCGTACTCGCAATTATCTAAGTTGACAGCGACAATAACCGAGGATGAGTTTTCGAGAATGGTTCAGTTGTGCGAGTCAACTCTGTTGGAATAAGAGAGCGACAATAATAATAACAATGGGAACTCCGCAAGAGCTACTTCAGAAGATAGTAAAATATACCGAACCGATTCGGCAGGTATCGGAGAACACAACCCCGGTGAAAACAAGTATGATCTCAATAACATCAACGAATCCTGGATTCAGTGTGAATTTCCCTACTCCGATTCCCGTGAAGGAGATAGCGCTAGCAAAACTACGAGTATACCATAGTTGGCCTAATATCAGATCGGTAGCATTTGGCGGTCAACAACCGAATAATTCTTTGGTTTTCGCGTATAAGAATAAACCCGATGGAACTCCAGACTGGAACGTTGTTTCGTTACCATCTGGGTCATACCAAATTGAACAAATCGATGCTGAATCAGCACGTAGAAAAAAATCCATTACTGGGCGAGAACCAAAAATCGCTATAACAGTTCACGAGCCGACATTGTCATCTGCCATTGGGATAAATTCACCGGGGTATGTCGTAGATATCTATCAGAGTTCTATAAGAACAATACTGGGTTGGCCTGAAATACCACCTCAGGCATCTTATCAAATACCCGAACCCGAAAAATCTGATTATATTTCAACTAAGGAGGATTATCATGATTATCGTAGGTTTTATAGCGACGGTATCATATTTGAAAACAATTTAGGTTATTATGCTGAACCACTAAATTATTCTAATTTTGCTTCTGGTTTTTATGAGCTAGAAGGATCCGGTGATAATAAGTATTATGTAATAAAGGAATTTAACATGAACAAACAATTCTTGGAAATGAATTCCAGTTTTGAAAGATTGAAAAATAAGTTCATAAAATAAATTAGTAAAACCGCAGTTTATAAAATTAAAAATCAAATATCACAAAATAATATTGATGATCCCACGTATCAGGCATATATAACTGCCGTTGAACGAACATATCTCGAATATCAGGAAAAAAGAGATTTATTAGCATCTGATCAACAACGATTAAAAACCGAAGAAAAAACAACGAGAGAAAAAAGAATGAGAACGATGAAAACAAGAACGAGCAGAAGAACGAAAACGTACACAACCATGTCCACCAGGACGAGGACGAAGAGGACGAAGACAAAGAAATCCTCTTGTGGAAGATTCTCAACCCGAAGAAGAAGAACCTGAAGTAGAAAAATGTGCTAGTTGTTATCACGGTGATAATATACCCTGTTCAAGAAGTATCCTTGATGATATATCACGGTTAGAAGTCCAAATACAAGGTCACGAGTTGAATTTAGATTTTATGACACATCTAAATACTTCTTGCCATGTGAAGCATTCATCTAGGTAGAGGGGAGACTAGTAAAAAATGATCATACTCCATTTGTTGATGTTGATAACCTCGAAAATATTCCGATTGGGTATGTCAACAATGGCATAATGGCATTATTTTTAGCAGCGCGCAGTATATAATCAATTTTACTAGAATCGAATCCATCGATAACGATGTTGATGTTGCAACCACAATAACAGGTTTAGCTAGATACTCTGAGGATTTTATTAAATCTGTGGGTCATTCAATGATGTTTGCGAAGGATACTACCAATAGCGCTGATCATAATCCATTTAGTGTAAGACGACCATAAAAGGTTACTGCTGCTAATGATGATGCTGATGTTGAAGCTATCGTTATGGGTAATAATCCCAACTACAACGCAGGATTTTTAGCGCGAAAAAAGATGATAGACAACCTTGGTAGATTTTCATGTGCGATTCCGTTGTCGCATATATTTGGATTTTGTAGAGATATCAGAATAGTTATCTTTGGTGCTAGTCATACTGTAGTGCTCACGCGAAGATCAACTGATGATTATGCTCTTTGTCGTGGTGCTGTTCTTGTTACTGACGGGCATGTAGAATTAACAAAATTATCATTGTGGATTCCAATAATGACTCCATCGTTGAATGTTGAGACTCGGTTGCTATCTTTTATGGATCATAGAGGAAAATCATTACTGAGTTGGTCTGATATTACAACAGCTACCATAACTAGCAATGGTGTTGATGTTTTTACTTGACAGCGTGCGCTAACGAAAAATGTTTCCGCGCCTAGACATATCTTTGTTGCGTTACAAAATGTATCGCGGGTACAAAATATAGCGGGTGTTGCAAATGATAGTTTACCATAGCGTAGTTATATGATATTTAATAAATGTAATGTCAGTGAGGTACGTATCACTACGAAAAAGTAATCAGCAAGAAACAGCAGAACAACTTATTCTCGATTAAGGTAGCAATCAAATAGGTAGAGTGTATCATCGGTTGTGGTCTTATATGGGTCGTGATCAAAACATTGATACTAGGATACAAATATCACAATGGGAGTTTAAAGAGTTGTATCCGATTTATTATTTTTCGTTGTAACATCTTGATCTATTTAAACATTCGACCGTTGATGTAAAATTTTAGGCTCGTATCGGCGATGCTTTTTGGAGGATTTAAAGCAGTTGCTGTTATTCTGAATGATAAATTTATGACGGTCGAGGGTGGTGGTGGAAAAATGCGAGTCATTGACGCGCCAATAGAAAATATGTAATATTTTCAAAAAATATGTAATTGAAAATCCATCGGGGTTTACGCTAACGATTCCAATGGGACAATTAGATTATCATTATCTAAATAAAATGTCTTACAATCATGTTAATGTCGCACTGACACCTGGTCAGTTAAAAAAAAACTACAATCGAGAAATTCTACTACGTGTGGCACAGCGATAACTTTAAAAAAGGAACAAATGACAGGTGGATCAAATTAATTATCGTTGACAAAAACTCAATCATTTCAATAAAGCGTTAAAAGCTGCTACAGTAGTTACGTTGACTTTTTTACAAGTCGCGGTCAACGATATAATTAAATCCGGTGGAATATTTATTCTTGCTGCACTTTCTCCACTAGCTAATTCTGCTCTTAAAGCACTTGGACTAGGCGTTGATGGTGCTGTGGGTAGCAATCTTATAGGTAAAAAGTTTGGAAAAGGGTATAAAAAAGGGAAAGGGATTTAGACTGCCGGGAAGCCGGTACACAAAACACTATGGAGGGGGATTGGAACTCAACAGGGCGGTTTAATAGATTAGTTTTCGCTGACAAAAATGTTACTGGATTAACTTCGTATTTCCAATGTTTAATTTTGACCTCGCCGACGCAGTAAAGAAACTCCCAATAAAACATTTCAGAGGTGTATTCATGAAAGATCAATTAACAGCACAACCACATATCCCAGAAACTGGTATAATTAAACTCGATGATAACACTGGACTTGGAAGTCATTGGGTGTGTTACGCGATATATCCCCGATCAATTATTTATTTTGACTCATATGGGTTGCCTCAGCCAAGGGAATTTGTCAAATATGTATCCAAGACTAAATTTTCGTTGAATCTAACTCAAACTAACAGCAGCAGTAGAGCTGAACCCACCACTTTTCTAGCGTGATCTGAGGGATCCGCAATAATGTAACTTCATAGAACCCTTATAGTTATAAAATAACAGTAAATAAACACATAGGTATCAAGGCTGCATCATCGATGACACCCATCGATGATACCCACCGTTTTGCTAGCGTGATCTGAGGGGTCTCAATAATGTAACTTCATAAAATCTTATCGTTGTCAAATAACGTAATTATCAAGGCGATATCATCGATAAGAGGGGCTGAACCTGTTTTTTAGCGCTGAGGAGGGTTCGCAATAATAAAGAAAAATTAATTATCGATGATATCTTCGATGTTGTCGTTGTCGTAGATCCATTGCTGTTAACGGGTTAACCGAATTAGCAATTGATACAACGATGATATCAATTAAATTATCCATAAATTCGATCCAATCCGACTCGATATCGTGTCCGAGGATCGTGTATACTTATCGTGATAAATCCGTGTGAGGTAGCTCTTGCGCCGCTAAAGAAAGTTTGAATTTTGTTATAATCCATATCTGTGCACCACGTTTGCCAAATATTTCTTAAAATATGAGTGTCAACTCCGTTAAAGACGCATAACAAATTACAGTTATCCCGGATAACATTTGGTATTTGTGTATAACGTTGGGTTACATATATCACGTTGAAGTTTTTGTGACGCCCTCGGGAAAATATTCTAGCTGGATTCTTTTGTTGGTCCAACATTACATCATCGTACACGACAAGATTATTAACGAATGCATCCAAGTCCTCTACGGATGGCGCGTCGTCAATATCTCTGATAAATTCAAAAACGCTTCCGCCGTAAGCTTCTGAAACAGTTTCATTATAATCTTTTAGTACCTTATAACAATGCTGATCATCTATGCTCGGGGCGATTAAATATAATTTATCCCAGGTTAGATATTTCATTATCATCGTTAACAACAGTTGAGTTTTACCACTTCCGGAAGGTCCGATGATAATCATTCTGATAAAGTTTGGTAGCATTGGATGATGTTTTACCGGTTGTTGTTTTTTCAACGCGGAGAAATCAATCACTTCCATTAGATATAACATAAATATATTATGGATCTATATTGTGTTAAATGTAAGGCGCGTACACCAACGTTAAACCTGACAAATGTTACTACGGAAAATAATCGAAATGCTGTTGTTGCCAATTGTGAGGCATGTGGCATAAAAAAATATAAATTTGTGAAAAATCCTCTGAAGCAAAATTCAAAAAAAAAGGAGGTGATATCACCGCTAAGTTAGCTAAACTTCTAGGGTTACCGTGGTCAAAGTATCCCGGAGAAAAACACCTTCAGGAGTATAGTTATTGTGGGCCGCGAACACGACTCGATATTAGACTCGATGATCAAAACCAACCCCGACCTGGAGAATCGCCGATAAACGCTATCGATGAAGCCCGTCGTATACATGATAAAGCGTACCGGAGTGGTGATCTACAACAACGTCATCTCGCAGATATAAAATTGATTCACGCGTCGAATGCCATTCCTGATAAATCGTTGAAAGAAAAATTAGCTTCGTGGTTGATAAAATCCGCCATGAAAGGTAAATTATTGTTAGGTGCAAGTATATAACATGGAAATAATTTATTATTCCCCGACAGGATATTAAACGGGTAAATCTGCTATAAATAAATTAGCTGGTGCCACTAAAGTCTCACGTGATATTGCTGCAAATTGGTTGGCTCGACAAGCAATATGGCAAATTTATCTACCTGGTCCAACATCAATCAAATATGGATCGTTTGATGTTCATCAAGCTGATATATTATTTTTACCACATGATAAACAAAATCGTGTTTACAAATACGTGTTGACTGTTGTTGATATTGCCAGTAGATGTAAACAAGCGGAGCCGTTATCAACAAAATCATCATCAGAGGTTGCTGCAGCGTTTAAAAAAAACATATCGACGAGGTCCTTTATGTTGCTCAAATTTATGACAGGTTCATCCTGGTAAGGAATTTTTCGGTGAAGTATCATCATTGATGGCTCAATATAATGTTGTAATTCGACGAGGACATGCTGCAATACATC
Source organism: Unio delphinus (assembly GCA_029339505.1). Taxonomy (NCBI): domain Eukaryota; kingdom Metazoa; phylum Mollusca; class Bivalvia; order Unionida; family Unionidae; genus Unio; species Unio delphinus. Next base: position 8,524,907 of record JAQISU010000162.1, read on the forward strand.
GTGATCAGGCAATTGTCGAACGATTCAATAAAACCCTCGCTGATAAATTATTTTATTATCAAACCGCAAAGGAATTTATTTAGCAGGATAGATCTCGTGAATGGGTAAAACGACTTCCTGAGGTGATTTCATCACTTCATAATCAGATAACTTCATCGATAAATAACAAACCTGTGCCACCACGATAACAAAATAATATATACCTTGAAAAATATCATTGCGTAATGATACGCTATTACCGTGGAATGCTACTGTGAGATATTTATATGAACCTGGTGAACTTGAAGGTGGTGTCAGACGGTCAAAAGATCCTATATGGAGTAATACTACTTATAAAATATATTATATGGTGTCATCAACACATAGACTAACGTATTATAAATTGGATCCAACTGCACCTCAACGAAGGTTTACTCGAGAACAGCTTCAAGTTATTCCAGATGAAACTCAATTACCACCGAAAAAGTTACGATGATATTAAGTGTTGTAGTGTAATGGCGACTTCTCTAAGTTGATTTATCCTCCGCACTCGTGATACAGCTAAGTAGATTAAATTATTCCATTCGATGAAGTCATCGATGATCCACATTGTTGTATCTGTGATAGTTAATCCTTGTGATGAATGTATCGTTGTAGCATATACTAACCGCCACGGATAATTATTCGCATTTATTGCTTCTCTAACCACTGATAAATCAACTTGAACGATATCATTTAACACAAGTTTTTGTTGGTGCTGTCCTGGAATGTCAACGAGGATATTTTGTCGTCGAGTGTCGTTAGGTCGATAACATAACGGGACTGGTTCGTTAGGAAATTTACATTCATGAAGATAAAATAATTTTCTCATGATGATAAAAATGTCTTGAGGTCGTAGAAAACTAATGTCGAAGTTATCATATTTAAACTTTGGATCTAGCGCGGGTAGATCATCTGTGAAGAAATCAGATTTTTTAGGTTCGGGTAACGTGTGATGAACCGCAAGAAGGCTATTCAACCACGCTGTTTTAATCCGTGGGAAGAATTCATCGATGGTGTCACTGAGTTTTCTTTGCATCCATGGTACGTTAATTCCGGGGAGTTTATAATCAGCGGTGATATCCTCCACACGGATATTGTTTTTTGTTGCAAAATTTTCCCTTAATATAATATCCCTGTGGAGGGTATTAACAACATCCCGATTTACATATTCCATTTTGCCGATAATTGCATTACACACTTCCATGTTCTTGATGACGCTATCTCGGTCTGGTGGGATTGTACTGATAGCTGTTATCAAATAACCCAGAAATCGATTAAAATCTCTACCTATCAACGTAAACAATTGAGTAATAACCGATTCATCTATTTCATAATTCCAAGAATCCCATGTATATTTTTTCTTGTTAAAAAATAATCAAAATTCTCATAATTTGTTAACTTAGGTATACTACTAACATTACCAAGATTAAACCCATGATAATTCTCCTTCGTGGAAACATACTCGGATTTTAATGATTCACGTGGTAGATCCTTTATATCAACGGTACCTGGAATAAATTCAGGATCTCCCAATAAAGTTCTAATTGAGCTATTATATATATCTACGGAGTAATCAAGTGAATTTATCTCGATGACCGTCGATATCAATGGCTCATGTCCTTTTATCTCAATGGGGTATTTATCAGGTCCATCTGGAACGTCAATCGTATTTTTTCCTGTGATTGCTTCGATGGATTCTATGATTGCGTCGTTGATATCTTCGATGTCATATGCTCCAGTGGATAGATGTATTGTATGCGTTTCTGGTACACCTTTAGTACCCTCTGGTTTTGTTTTTCTATACGAAAATGTAAAACTGTTGTTGGGGGGTTTATCATTGAATGGTGCTGATCTTACATTAGGCCAGCTGTAGTAACATCTTAATTGCGATTAACATCAGATGCTGCCAGAGGAGAGTTAAATTCAACGCTGAACTCTGGTATTTTCGTTACCAGCGAGATTAACTTTGTTTTTGTCGTGGTATTATTTGTTGTTATTTGTTAAAGCAGTTCTTGTGACATTGTTATTGAAATTACTTAGTAATTTCCAATAATCGTTTTCACGTTCCAATTTCGACATCGTTGAATCATACAACCGGACCATTTTCGAAAACTCATTGTCGGATATTATCTAATCATCAATCGACGTCGAGATCAACATTGACAATTGTGAGTATGCGTTCGACACGGTAACAAGTTTAACCGTGTAATCGTGTAATTTTTGCTGACTACACTATGATAATTTTTTTGTTATCCCGGTAAACACTCCGGTGATTGTTGCAGCCGCGGATATGCATATTGGAACAACAACCGGAGCTATCATAGTCGCCGAAGATAATATTATTTCAGCACTCGCAATTATACCAGATACCGAGAACACAGATACATCTATGACGGTGATTCTACGCTGATATTTTTTCTTTTTATTTCTATATTTCTAAGTTTATCTTGAAATTCTTTTACGGTGTTATATCGATATTGAAACACCGATGGTACTATTGTTGACATTTTTATTTATTTAACGAGTTAACAATTTCAATTTAGTTGTTTGCTTAAATCCACTACGAATTCAACATACCATGACATTGAAACCCATGGTGTTATCCGCGGATGTTATCGTGAATTGTTCAATCTTATCTTTGTCGATGATTGTTGATATTGTATTGTTTACCCCGGTTAAACTCGATGATGATATCGTGAACAATGTTGGAGTTACCAAAGTTAATCGATAAATTCCTTTTACGGTTGCTGTAATATTTAATATATTATTTAGCGGCGTCAATGTATATGATCCGTATTGAACAGCGTACACTACTTTGATAGTTCTTTCATGATGAAATTTTGTTTTTTCAAGTATTTTTATCATCGTTGTTGCATCTTCTTTGATGGCATTAGTAGTCGCTTTGAGATCATCAATAGATTGTTTTACGTCTTGGAGTTTTATATCGAGTTTATCAAGTGGAGCTCCGAGAAATTTATCGACGATGTTTCTACGAAACACAGAAAACTGTTTTACGTGGTCTTCATATTTTCCTTCTAACGCTGTTAGCTCCTCCAGAAAAGCCTTTATCGTGTTGAGATTCGGTATAGTTATTGGTTGATTACCAAAAAAATTTAACATGGGTTTATCAATGTTTTTTACGAGGGTATTTTGTAAACCGGTAAAAGTATTGAATGCTTTTATGTGATTGTTATATTGTTCACGTAGGTTTTTTACATCAACGATGTTGTCGCTGACGAATTTTTGTAAATTTGTTTGATTTGGTAAATTTGTTATCGATGAAAAAGCTTTTCTTATCATTTTTTTTAACTTTTCCGACAGTAATCGCTTCAGAAAGACGCGATAATGATCTTCCAAAAAATATCTGTCATTATATTAGATATTTCTCTTTAAACGATTGGAAAATCTACGAAATTTTTATCATCGTGTATTCATGGATAGCCTTATGAGGTAATTTCGAACTCATCGAGATAGCTATTAATGCGTTAAGTGTTTCTTGTCCACATATTGGAGGATCTGTTAATGTCTGTGTAGGTAACGTTGAATACCGAACTGGGATTGATTTTGACGAAACCATAGATACATACTTGACAAATTCAATCGGGGGTGGTAATCCATATGAATTAAAATAAATAATCGATGTTGGATATATTGCGTAACAAACCCAATGATTTCCAGGTGCAGTGTTTTCATCGAGATTAATTATACCAGTTTCTGGTATTTGTGGTTGTGCTTATAATTGATCTTTCATGAATACACCTCTGAAATATATCACTGGGAGTTTATTTACAGCGTTAAGTAAGTCAAAATTTGACATCGGCGTAAATGGAAATTCTTTGGAATTTTTCATTAACGTCTTGTGAATCGACTTCCTGGTAGTCCGAATCCCTTTCCCTTTTTTTATATCCATTTCCAAAAATTTTACCTATAAGATTGCTATCAACAGCTCCAGCAGCACCTAGTCCAAGTGCTTTAAGAGCAGGAATAGCTAGTGCAGCAGGATGAAATATACCACCAGTTTTAACCATATCGTTGACCGCGGCTGGTGAAAAAATAACTTTAACTCCTATGTTACCCTTTAACGCGCTATTGAAATGACCAAGTTGAGATTTCGTCAGCGATAATTTATTTGATCCACATGTCATTGCGGTTTTTTTATTGTGGCTCCACACGCAATAGAATTATTCAATTGAAGTTTCTTTATCTGACCAGGTGCCAGGGTGACATTAACATGATTGTACGACATTTTATTTAGATAGTGATCATCTAATTGTCCAGTTACATGTTTGGATGAAAAGTCCTAAAAATCTCTTTGAAATTTTCCATTTTCAATTACATGTTTTCAACCGGTGCATCAACGACCTTCAAGTATCAAAGATTTATCATTAAGAAGAACAGCAATTGCCCTAAATCCTCCAAGGGCATCACCGATACGAGCCTGAAATTTTACATCAACGGTTTAGTGTTTAGATAGATCAAGATGTTGCAATGAAAATTAATAAATCGGGTATAATGCTTTAAAATCAAAGTGTGATATTTTTAGTCCAGTATCAACGTTTTGATCACGACCCATAAAAGACCACAACCGATGAGAAACCCGTTCTATTTGATTATTACCGTACTCGATAGTAAGTTGTTCTGCGGGCTCTTGCTGATTACTTATTCGCAATGATACCTGACTAACATTACATTTATCAAATACCATATGAGACCGTAATTGTAAACTATCATCTGCAGCCCCAGCTCGCTTTTGAGTTCTATTAATATTTTGTAGCGCAACAAAGACATTTCTTGGCTCGGAAATATTTTTTGTTAACGCAAGATGCCAAGTAAAATTTCCAGCAACGGTACAGGTTGTTGTAACTGTTGTAACATCACACCAACTCAGTAATGATCTTCCTCCTTGATCCATAAAAGATAGCAGCCTATTCTCAACGGTCAACGATGGAGTCATAACTGGCATCCATAGCGCTAATTTTCTCAGTTCTACATTACCATATCGAACAGGAGCAGCACCACAATGAAGAGCATAATCATCAGTTGATCTTCGTGTGAATTCTACAGTATGACTAGCACCAAAGATAACTCTTCTGACGTCTCGACAAAATCCAAATATATGCGACAGTGGAATCACACCTAAAAATCTACCAAGGGGGTCTATCATCCTTTTTCGTGCTGCAAATCCTGCGTTGAAAGTATCATATTTACTAATAATCATATCCTCGACTTCATCACTATTAGCAGGATTAGGAGCAGCATGATTCTTTGGTTGTCTGAAGAGAAATTCAATATGATTAGCATTATCGGTAGTATCCTTCGCAAACACCGTTGACTGACCCGCTGATTTAATAAAATCATCAGTGTATCTAGCTAAACCTATTATTGTGATTGCAACATCAACATCGTTATCGATGGATTCAATTATAGTAGAATTAACTATATACTGCGCGCTGTTAAAAAATGCCATTATACCATTGTTGACAAACCCGATCGGGGTAGTTCCAAGATTATCACCGACGACAAATTCAGTATTATCATGTTTTGTTAATTTCCCCTCTACTTCGATGTACGCTTCACACGGCAAGAAGTATTTAGAGGTATCATCAAATTTAAGTTCAATTCGTGATCTTAAATTTGGATTCCGTGCTTGATACGAAAAATACTGATAATCCCGTATAGGATCATTTTTTCTTACAGGAGCATGGTGGATTAAATGAACAACACAAACACAATGTGTGAAAGATAATGTAAATTTATGAAATAAATTATTAATGAAAAATAATGATGTATCAACACAATAACTCATGCGTTCAACCCACAATTACACTCACAACCGTTCACAATACACGAATAAATTAAATATTAATACAAAATAAAACACAGATACAAAGGAATCTCTTTGACTATACACTGATCCAATGAACCTTTACAAAAGTTATATTAACGCAAGTATAAATTGCGATAAATAAATACAAACATCAAACTATACTATCGCACGTATGGATTGCGACTACTAGCACGAACATATACATGTATTCAATCAAGCTGCTAACTTTTATTGAGATTCATGTAATCCCATGAAATACTACTGTGATTTGAAGTAACTATGTAAATATAACAATGTATTTAATTGTACTACAATTGCAACACACACATGGATCTCGACCCTGTATAACCCTACGATTCACCAACTGTTGAATCGTCGCCCAGTTTCCCCGAATATCTAGGGTTGACCAATACTTTTATCGGCCGTTTGCCCTTCACGGATCCACCGTAGTTATTCGTACAGACAGCATACAGCATCTGCTAGATGTCACCCCGGATGTTTACACCTCTAGACAGCTCCGACACTCAGACTTCTAGATTTCCGGATATTTACACATCACGACAGATGTAGACGGACAGACAATCCGACAAACAGACAGTCAGATACCTCAATTTGATCTCACAATCAATTAATCACATTCAGCTACAATTCAGAGACATACAATCAGATACGTTCAGAGACGTTCAGCTACAATAAGCAACAATTTCAACCCTTTGGCTGGAGATAGAATGACGAGCTATTTTTCCTGTGATAAGATAATGTTGGTCCCGTCATATTTATTAGAAATATTCCGCCTTATATATCCTCAAATAGGTGAGCAGAATTCACGACAAAATTACCGTGCACCCCGTGATTCTTGGTGTTCCTGACTTTAAGTGATACGAAGTCAGGCACATGCAAATCGTTACACGCCGCTTACCTTGGAGAAAACAACTTATTCACCCAAGGTAACGCATGTCCTACGAAACAAAAAAAAATAGTGAGATTAGTTTGTAATTCAAGGAAAAAAATTATAAATTTAATTTTCGCCTAATTCTGTGACAGCATCTACATCAAAAGCATCATCGACTTCTTGTTTAAACATTTATACTATAACGTAGTTGATCTAAATGTTTAACTGTTTCAAACCGGAGCCAGTAATTGTTTTCAATCTTGGTCTTGCTATTTAATTAATTGCTCTACCTATTTTAGGTGGCATTTGCTCCGTAGACTGTAATTTTACTTGTTTTCTTCCCCTCACCAGCGACATACGTTTTTCTTTTGCATAACCCAACACATCAAATGCTTTATTACCAATCTCTGAACCAACCTTATTACTAAAAACCCCAATAGCTTTTGATGCTATTTCTTTACCGATCGGTAACACGTTTGGAGCAACTCGAGTAAATAATCCGATAACAACATCACCGAGTCCATCTCCGTATGTGAGTTTGTAAACTGGTAGTCGTGAATTCACGACATAAACAGATCTTTCTTTGTGCATACTACGATGTACTACCATTTTTTTTTAAATGCTATATATCTAATCGGTGATTGTAAAGCAATTTCAATGAAAATGGAAAATCCTACAAATTTTCACTTTGAGATTTTCAATCACTGTAATAATCATCGGTAAGCTCATCGATGAAACTACGATATAATCGCACATCCATTACATGACCTTGAAATAACCGTTGACATATTTCAGTAGTTTCATTAATTATTTCCGGAGAATTATGTCCAGCTCTTTTCCTCCAATAAGAACTTCTAATCGTGATATATCATCGAGAATACTTCTTGAACAGGGCATTAAATTACTACCGCGATAACCCTCATTGAATTTTCAGGTATATCAACTTCAGCTTCAGGTTCTTCTTCTTCTTGTTTTTGAGGATCATCTTCCATAACAGGATCCGTTTGTTTTCGTAGTCGTCCTCGTTTTCGTTCTTTTTTCGTTCTCGTTCTTCTTTTTTTCTTTCTCGTTTTGTGATAGTTGGTGGTATAAGTTCTTCTTGAGCTTCTTTCATTCGTTCATTTTCAATATCTTTTAATGTAACAGCAGCACCAAATGCACCATATCGTTTATCGATTCTGCTAACTTGGTTTAACCCTGTACTAATCTTATAAACCACATCGGTATATCACTTAATATCACCAATAAAACCTTTTTTTTACTCCTGGTTTTAAATAAATATATCTATCAATAAAACTATCAGCTGTAAATTGTATCAATTCTTCAGGATCATTTTTTAACTTATCGATATGTGCTAAAAAATCTTCATTAAATTTATTTCGTAGCTCTTGAATTCTATTATCAATTTTCTTTATCGGTTTTTCCGAAGGTGCAGCCGCAGGTTAATATTCTTTTATCGCGGATACAACCTCTCTAAATAATTGTTCAATATCGGTGGTAAAATCTAACTTTGCTTGTTGCCGTGCTTGTAAATTATCTCTGAAAGAATCTCTCACCGGGATAAATTTCTTAATTGCAGCTAATCGTTCTCAAGTTAATCTAGTTATTTGTGCTTATCCAATGTTTGTCATTATATAAATACAAATCGAAGATTTTCAATTGCTAATTCGGTTAACCCGTTAACATCAATGGATCTACGACAACGACAACATCGAAGATATCATCGATAATTATTTGTTTCTTTATTATTGCGAACCCTACTCAACGCTAAAAAAACATGTTCAGCCTCTCTTATCGATGATGCCGCCTTGATAACTATGTTATTTTACAACGATAAGATTTTATGAAGTTACATCATTGCGACCCCTCAGATCACGCTAGAAAAAACGGTGGGTATCATCGAAAGGTGTCATCGATGATGCAGCCTTGATAACTATAGTTTTTTTTACTGTTATTTTACAACGATAAGGGTTTTATGAAGTTACATTATTTCGGACCCCTCAGATCCCGCTAGAAAAGTGGTGGGTTCAGCTCTACTGCTGCTCTAACACGCCAATATGCTACTCAACGCTGCCCACGCAGACATTAACCGACCCTCCCATATGTGGACGAGAAGTTCATAACGCGTCGACAGCTATCTCAACGTCGTCGCAATTACCTCATAAAGTCGTTCACGAGTACACAATGATGAATCATCGTGAATAACCTTTTAAAGAGAAATATGTAGTAAAACATTGCAGATATTTGGGGAAGATCAGTATCACGTCGTTCCGAAGAAGGAATTACCATCGGGCAAGTGAGCTGTCTCATCGATAGCAAACTTAGATGAATAAAAAAAATACCCGATCAAATAAATACATTTACGGATTTACAAAATGTTAAAATCTCCGCAAATGATCTAAAAAACCTACGTGATGAATATAATTATCATATAATTACGTTTACTGATTTACAAAAATCCATCGTGGTCAATACTAATAATTTTTGTTGGTAATCCACTAGTGACTACACCGAAGCTCACAGAGATAAAAACTTCTATGTTGGAACTAGAAACACTTCAAGTAAAATATGCAGATCACGTTTGAAAAGTTTGCATCATTTCGTAAAAAATATCATTGATAATTTTTTTACAACCACACTGGATAAAATTGAAATTAAACTCCCTGATATTAAAAAATCTATTGATGAGATGAACAACACCATCGAGGCAATCAAGGATGATGCAATAAGGATGATAGCAATCGTTGAAAAAACAAAAGTTCCTCATGAGAAAACCAACAACTTTAACATGGATCATTTACGTGGACATCACTAAATAATATTTTAAATATCACTGCAACCGTCAAGGGTATTTATCGATTAACAATAGTGTCGCCAGCTCAATTTATCTGGGGTCAGTAATACAATATCAACAATAATCGACAGTGATACAAATGAACAGTTCACGATAATAGCAATAGATTGTAATCTAGCAAGGGCATCAATAACATGGCATATGGAATTCGTAGTGGATTTAAGTACACATTTAAACCGCTAGCGGTTTCAGCTGAAATCTATTTAAAAACACCAGTGAATTGTGTCATCACAGCAATATCGCTATGACCAGGTCAGATAATTTCAAACCAAACTCTAAACACTCATTGAGGAGTATCAAACAAAAATAAAAGTACCGTGTACTCGGTATCTTGTGTAATCACCGGAGCTAGCATTATATTATCTTCGGGTACAATGATAGCTCCGATTGCAGTTCCAATTTGTATATCCGTGGCGACAACCATCGCGAGAGTCATATCAATAATAACAAAAAATAATATCATCGTGTTCTCAGCAGAAACTACACGATTACACGGTTTAACTCCATACAGTATCCAATTCGTCACTCGATGACACATTTATATCCGATGACGAGTTTTCGAAAATGGTCCGGTAGTACGATTCAACGATGTCAAAATTAGAGCGAGATAATAACAAATAATGGCGTCAATGTTACCACAGGCATTATCGCAAGAGCTACTTCAACGAATACCGGAAAATAGCACTCCGAGAAAAACAAAATTGATATCGCTGCTAACGAAAACACCAGAGTTCAGCGTTGAATTTTAGACCTCCGTTACAAGCATCCGAGATAGAGTTAACCCAATTAAGATGATACTACAGCTGGCCTAATGTCAGGTCGGACCCGTTTAACACGCAATATCAGTTTTACATTCGCGTATAAAAATAAAGTTAAACCAGATGGAACTGCAGGTGAACTGGAATGGGACACATTACATTTACCTGCTGGCGCATATTACATCGAACATATCAACGCGGAGATCATAAATGGCATTGAAGCAATCACAGGAAAAAATATAATAGTCGTGGAGGATGGGCCGGATAAATCTCCCATCGAAATAATAGGACACGAACCACTGTTGTCGACGACCATCGAGATAAATTCACCTGACTACACCTTACATATATATAATAGCTCCATTAGAACCTTGTTGGGTTGGCCTGATTATATCCCAGGCACCGTTGATATAAACGATCTACCACGTGAGCAACTAAAAGAAGACTTTATTTCCACGGAACAAAATTATTACGGTCATGATAAGATTGAAAATCCTGATCAGTTGGTATAGAATATACGATCAGTTGTTATTTTAATAATGCAAGAGCAGTAATTGAAAGCCGCAACCCTTTGAGCGTTTAAACAGCTTTAGTTCGATTAAGAGTGGAACCATAGTTTATATTAATGAATAACAGTTTTAATCGATTTAAAGATGATATTGTAACGGCAATCAGTACAATCCCACCAGGCCGAGATGATGTCATCAAATACACACAAATATGTAACCAAATTATCACTGACATGGATGAATTTAATTCACAAATTATTCAACAAATATTAGATGGTAATAATTCCGAAACGAAAACACAGTTTGCAACAGAGTATAATATCCGCGTTGCAGCTATTTCCGCGTTTAAGTTTGCAGGATATAACGTACCATGGATGCGCCAAAATCTCAGTGACACCATCGACGAATTCTTCTCAAGGATGCACGAAGCATGGTTGAAAAATCTCCCTGCGGTTCATTTTCAGGTACCGGAACCGAAGCTGTCTGATTTCTTCACTGATGAATTAGCTGCTCAGAATCCCAAATTCAATTACGATTTTGACAATAATTTTCTCTGAGATAGTAATGTCGATTAAATGTTCTCGTATGAGCTTTATGATGGGGCGGAAACTGATGCACTTGGAAAATATGAGTATAACGAGTACGATAATATAATATGTCGATTTGCTCTAGGCGCTCAAAGTATTTTTATAATTTTATCAAAAAGTTTGCATGGGATCTTCAACGCAATAAAACAGTTATTTCAAACAAAGCTAAACCAGCTTCGAGATTATCTGCAACGATCTCTGTTAATCTATTTAACACCTCCACGTAGGAAAATGAAACAGCAACAACAACAGCTAAATCAAATTATCGCCGATATTAACTATGTCAACGATAGATTACTTTCGTTGGTCTACAAAGATAGATCTCCCACCAAGGAAACGTTCAAGCGGGTATTTTCACGCACTGATATAAACTTAGTTTACATGAAACTTCCAGGGTATGGTGTACCAGCGATGAAGAAATCACTGCGAGATCTAATCAACGAATTTTTTCCACTGATTCACGCGCTATGTTTTAAAATAAATCCACCCACGGAAATTCTACGATCGAATAATTCAGTTTTCAAAAACAACAAACATACATATTTGGAAACCACCAACAATCTTATCACGAGGATGAATTTTAGAATAGTCGACCAGATCTCCGAGGGGAACAATTACAAATGACGTTAGATGTGACAAGCTAGCTTTTAATCGTAGATTTTCGTCATAGACTTTCACTGGAATATCTTTGAAAATCTTCGATTTTCCCATTGATAATCCTATGGATTTTGCACACTTACAATTTAGAAAAATGTAGACTTTTACAATAATATGTATCATCATACGCGAATAGTTATTTACGAGAAACATAAACTTGAAAACGCAATCAGGGAAATATTTCAAGGGATTGGAAAATCCATAGAATTTTCACCAACGGATTTTCACGTTGAACTAGTTATTGATAACCTCGGCAACGATGATAAATTTCTACTCACTGAAGACCAAATGCCAAAACTGCAACAGGATACTATAACAACGATTAATTGTAACTACGATCAAATTATGAAATAAAGAATTATTCCTAAGATTGGACTCAATATGATCAATAACAAAACCATCTTTGATCAATCCATGGAAACACTCGTATGCGATTATATGATTAAGATAACTTTTACCACCAGTGGTAAAACTGAAATGCCCTAGATTATTCACAGCACCACCTGGTTTCTTCAGTCTTCGGTGTCTGATAATAAAGTCACGAGACGCTTCATAATTGGTGATCACGAAGTGTGGTTGAAATTCTTGGTCCATTTATAAACTAAATACTATTTGTCTAGTTCATTTTTGTTTTAATTATTACATTTTTTGGAAATCTTTAGCAGCAGAGAGGGTGAACAGACCACGTTTTCAAGCAAAAATAAGGCTTCCAGATCACGTTTTCGAACAAAATATGGCCTATAGATAACGTTTTCGAACAAAATACCAGGTTTCCAACAAATCTCATTTAACCAAAAAAAAAGTCTCCATTTTTGCAAAAACGGAGATTTTACGATGTTTTAATCAATTTTGCTCGCAACGATGTGGTCATCCACCCTCTCTGCTGCTAAAGTTTTCAGTTCTGGGTTAACAAAAAATAATAAATGATTTTAACCAAATATTTGATCAAGTCCTTAGGACTTTACAAACAAACTAATCGCTAACACCTCTTCTTGTAAATCAATCAGATTATTTGACTGGTCGGTGAGTTTTGAAATTAATTCTGGTTAATGAATTATTATGGCATCGCATGTAGACAGGATTAATTGGGTTTTCAATAATTAGGAATCCTGGAGGAGCTGTTGGTGCAAACGAATAAAGAATATATCCTTGCTGAGCTTGATTTGATCGTTCGTGATTAATTTGATAGCTTACTTCGATAACATCGCATACTAAATTAAGCGCAATCACCGATGAAATATTCACGTTGAACGGAGCGATATGCCTACCGCCATCATCTGGGTCATTATTGTGTTTGAGGAGGACAGTTGAATCTGATTTTTGTAGCGCTTTGATATCGGTTTTAACAATTCTTGCTAATTCATCAGCGTTGTATTTCGGAAACTTGAAATTACGCAGATTGTCTTCTGTGATATTGTAATCGGTTAGGAATCGTTGTTTATTGTCGCTGTTGTCATTAATTATTGTTTGAATAATTAGTTCATAGATATATTCCATGTCCGATATAAGTTGATTTATTATTTCAACGTGTTTTTGCGATCTTGTTTTCCGTAGTTGTTCTAGTTGTGTGTCATATAATTGTTTAATCTCATTAAAATAACCACGGACGTCAGTTAGCGTAAATGAAATAGTAACAGATGAGTCGGTTGTTCTTTTAATGATAAAATCCCATTGCAATGTGTCTTTGTTGGTGAATATAAATCTATCGGTGATTTTTCCTTTTCTTATATCAGATAAATCATCTCGATAACTGGGATTGATTTCATGATATGATTGTACATCCGTGGTTAAGTCGGTGGTGGATTTTTCCGGTGGTAATTCAGGCCATCCTAGTACGGTTCTAATAGATCTTTGATAGATATCTACGACGTATCCTTCTGTGCTTATCTCAATTGCGGATGATAGTGTTGGTTCATGAACTGTTATAGCGATTTTTGATTCTTTTCCAGTAATCGATTTTATTCTACGCGCGAATTCATTATTGATTTGTTCGATTTGGTATGACCCTGTTGGTATCGAAACGACGTTCCAGTCTGGTGTTCCGTCGGGTTTATTCTTATTTGCAAACACCAGTGAATTATTCGGTTGTTGACCACCAAATGATTTTGATCTGATATTAGGCCAACTGTGATACATTCGTAGTTTTGCTAGCGCTATCTCCTTCACTGGGACCGGAGAGGGGAAATTCACACTGAATTCTGGATTCGTTGATGTTATTGATATCATGCTTGTTTGTACTGGGTTCGTGTTCTCCACTATTTGTTGAAGTAATTCCTGCGGTGTTGTCATTGTTATTATACTCATGTTGTATTTCTAATTTTGGTATCGAGGAATCATAAATACTGACCATCACTGAGAACTCACAATCTGGTAATGTTGATATGATTGAGATCATTTTGTTTTTTGGGTTCGTGTTTTCTGATTCCATCGGTGTTGTCATTGTTATTATACTCATGTTGTCGCTCTAATTTCGATATCGCGGGATCAAAAATACTGACCATCGCTGAGAATTCACTATCTGATATAATCGTATTATCGAGTGACGACGATATCATCAATGATAATTGCGAATATGCGGTTGATGCAATATGAAATTGAAGTAAGTAATTCTGCAGTTTACTCTGGCTGCATGATGATATCTTTTTTGCTATCCCGGTTGATATACCCCCGATTGTAGCCACCGCAGAAATGCAAATTGGAACTACGACCGGGGCAATCATTGTAACCGATGCAAGTATTATTCCGGCGCCAGCGAGAACGCTTGACACCGAGTACATAATAACATCAATTGCGGTGATTCTTCGTCGGTATTTTTTTATTTTTATTTGATACTCCTCAGTGAGAGTTTTGAGTCTATTCTGAAATTCTCTGACCTGATCATAGCGACATTGAGTTGATGAAATCATTGTTATTTTAAAAATACTAGCGTTTTCAATTGTGAAATCCTTTCAATTTAGTTATTTACTTCGCATATGAATTCTAAGCACCAGGATATTTTTGATCTAATCGTACTATCAACCGCGACAATCTCAAATTCTTCTTCACCCTGGATAATTACTGTTGCGGTGCCACCAAAATAGGTTTTACCGCTTACGATGATATCAAATTGCTTGTCAGAGATTAACGTCATCCTGTAGATACCATGAGGCCACTTCTCGATATTGACTTTCAATTTAGCATTAGATTCTTTTACCCAATCAAAGGTCCCATGCTTTACCCTTTCAGAGGTTTCTTTTAGTTTAAGAATATCGTCGTAAACGTCGAGATAGGTTTTTTTGATTTCGGTATTTTTCATTATCGTTCCATCGCGGCGTTAAAAAAATGTAAATAAAAGGATGTTAAATGCCATAGTTGTTCGGGTTTGATAATCAGTAACGAGGTCAAAATATGTCGTCGTGATATTGCTATCGTTATAGATTCCAAAGAAATTTTTAACCATTTTGTTGGTGGATTTTTGTTCGTCAATAGCGCTTTTAATTTCAGCGAGGGTCTATCCTGTCAACGATGTGGTTTCAGAAACAGGTGTTCTCCCTAGAAATCTATCAACGATGGTATTAAGTGTTGTTTGTCTCACCATAAACATATTAATATCTTTGAGAGTCATCGTAGATGTAGCCGGGACACCAAAGAAATTATTAGCGACGTAGGCATTGTGAGTATGCCTGAAAATAAACTCACTGATTTCAGCGAGAGTCGAGTCTGCCACAGGTGGGGATCCAAAAAACCTAACAATGACGTCGTTAGTGGGTTTTTGTACCCGCTCAACATTTTCTTCTATTTTAGAAATATCATTGTAAATATCGAGATAATTTGCCTTGATTTCATTTTCATTCATCATCCTTCCCGCGTCCTTGTTAAAAAAGAATAGCGATAGATAGTTTTTGATTTCAGCGAGAGTCATGCCAACCACAAGCGGTGTTCCAAAGAATTTATGTATGACATTTTTGCGAAAACTATTATAACCTCGTATAAGATCATTCAGCTCACGTTCGTTGGTAGCAATCGCGTCGGTGATCGTAGACACATGTGCGCCTGATTTAAGTCGTCCGTCGTTGGAATACAGCGCAAAAGAGTTTTCAGCGGCGTCGCGCTGCCGTATCAAAATGTCATTCAATGACACATCACTGGATTTCAATTTACCCTGTTTGTCTTGAAATACAACTATTTCATTAGGATCAACATTTGTTAAGTTCAACGTCTCAGCGATTTCATCTTCAATTATTTTTTTTATATCCTTGACAGAATCAGGTGGTGCAGTGCCATCGGGTTTGGGTTTCAAAGATCTCCCCCAAATATCAATTATGTTATTGTAAAACTCTTTCTCTCTCTAAAATCGTTTTTGACGACTTCGTTGAAAAATCTTCGATTTTCTCCAGCGATTACTAGTGTATTCATTAACGACAACATTTGGTGGTTTTCCGCTTGGGTTACTCAAGGAGTTAGAAATAGCGTTAAGAACATTTAATACTTCGCTGCCACATATTGGTGGGTCAATCATCGTTTGTGTTGGTAGCGTAGAATACCAAGTCTTCATTGGAAGGGTTTTTATATACCGCATAAACTCTTTTGGTGGGGCTAATCCATATGAATCAAAATAGACAATCCCACGTGGATCAATAGCGTATGCAACCCAGTGAGTACCAGGTCCGGTGCTGTTATCTAAATTAATGATTCCGGTTTCAACGCTGTTTGGTTGATGTGGTAATTGATCTTTCATAAAGACACCTCTGAAGTTTTTAATCGCTAGTTTTTTAGCAGCATCCATTAAATCAAACTTGGACATAGGAATCTTCGATTCCTGAATTAATAAATCGTTCCTGGTAGTCTTAGACCCTTTCCGCTGTACCACGAATACGGGGTTCCTGGTAGTCTTAGACCCTTTCCGCTGTACCACGAATACGGGGTTCCTGGTAGTCTTAGACCCTTTCCCTTTTTTTTTATATCCTTTCCCAGTTGCTTTCTTTAGTGCCATTCCTGCTGCAGTACCAACGGCTCCCAACGCAGCCGCTTTAGCCACCGCTGGGGCTGCTGCTGCAATCAATGCTGGAATCGCAGCTAACAACGGAAATATACCGCCTGTTTTAATCATATTTTTGATAGCAGCCGCAGAAAGAGGAATCTGAACACCTTTTTTGGCTGCAAGTGCATCATTGAAATGTTTCACCTGACGAGTTGTCAGCGATAGTTTATTTGCACCACCAGTCATTTGGTTGGGTTTCAACGTGATTGTGGTTCCACATTTTTTAGCTGATTCCGATTGCAATTTTTTTAATTGACCGGGAGTGAACGCAACACTAATAACGCTATATGATATTATACATAATTGATTGATTCTAAATCGTTTACAATTTCAATTACATGTTTTCCACTGGTGCATCTACCACTCTCATTCTTCCACCAACACCTTCAAGTAGCATTGATTTATCACTGAGAATGACAGCAACCGCTCTATAATCAGCAATAGCACCACGAGTCACATTAGCTCTAAAGTGTATATCAACGACAGACTGTCTTGTTAAATCGAGATGTTCCAGTGAAAAGTAATAGATCGGATATAGATTCTTAAAATCTAATTGTGATATTTGCAAACCAGTATCGACATTTTGGTCGCGTGCCATACATGACAACAGACGATGATAAACTCGTGCAATATGATTTTCGGTGTAATTAAGTTGTATATCCTCGGATGGTTCCTGCTGGCCGTTTATTCTCAGTGAGACGTCTTTCACACCTAATTGATTAAATATCATATGACTGGAGAGTTGATTGCCAACTCGTGTGTTATCCTGTAACGCAATAAATATATGACGTGGCGCAGAAACGCCTTGTTTTGATGCTAGGTTCCAAGTGAATAACCCGTTGATATTTGATTGTTTAACATCTGTACTCACGGTTAGCTAACTCAACAACGACTTTCCTCCTTGATCCATAAATGATAGTAATCGTTCTTCTGAGGTAATTGCTGAAGTCAACACTGGCATCCACAATGATATTTTTGTTAAATTGACTTTACCGGCATCAGCATTGGGATTTGCAGCATCTGCTGGAATCCTCCAGATTGCGTCGTTATCATCACTTTTTCGTACAAGCGATACTGTATGCTTCGCCCCATAGATAACTTTTCTGACGTTTCTACAGAATCCAAATATGTGATGCAGTGGAATCACGCATGAAAATGATTTACGCGCTCCTTGCAGCATTGAGTTTCGTGTTGCAGCTCCTAGATTAAAATTAGCATCGTTGTTTATAATCATATTCTCGACATCAGCATCACTATTATCACGTTTTTTTGGTCGTCTTACAACAAATTGATTTCCTCCAGCGTTATTTGTAACATCTTTTGCAAACATCATAGAGGGTCCTGCTGATCTTGTATAATCATCGGAATATCTCGCTAACCCGATTATTGTTGTAGCCACATCAACATCGCGATCTATCGACTCGATTTCTTTTCCATCAATGAGATATCTAGCACTCTCAAATAGCGCCATGATACCATTATTGACAAACCCGACTTGAGTACCATCTGGATACGGTGCTGGTATAGCAGGAGTATCATCAGCTGTTACAAGTTCTCCTTCTACTTCAATAAACGCTTCACAGGGCAAAAAGTACTTACTGGTATCATGGACTTGAAGTTCAATTCTTGCTCGACTATTTGAGTCTATGGCATGATAGGCGTAATATTGATAATCGCGAACAGAATCATCCTTGCCAACTGGGGCGTCTATATCAAATGCTGGATCACGTGACTGTTTGAACATTTTATTCTATTTATCAGAGTCTAAATAGTGAAATCGTAAACGATTTTTCCATTTTCATCGTCGTAGTTTTTTAAAGCCACTTCCTGCTATCATATTTGCAATATTGCTTTGGTCGGGGGTTAAAGTCATCGACGCTAATTTTTCGTCTACTGCGTTATTTATAATTCTACTAACACTTGCAGGCATTTCCGCTGTAGATGGTAACGGTTTCTTTTTTCGTCTCACTAATGATGTTAATTTATTCTTCGCAGTTGAAAATGCTTTTCCAGCAAGATCTCTAACAGCACCAATACCCTTATCACGAATAACTTCAATTGCTTTCATTCCTAGTTGTTTAGCCAACGGCATCACTTTTGGAACCATTCTCGCAAATAACCCTGCAATGGTATTGCCTAAACCATCTCCGTAGTATGCTCTATAAACTGGAAACCGTGAATTAACTACGTAGACGGGGGTTGGTTTATCATGATTGTAGTGTATGATCATTATTTGAAATCAGAAACCATTTTTCAATTGGAAACGCTAGCGTTTTTATTCAGTCCCGGTGATTAATCACTGTGATAATCCTCCACTAACTCGCCAATGAAATCTCGATATGTGCTGATATCCATGATGCCGTCTTGAAATAAACGTCTACATATATCAGCTGCTTCATTAATTATTTCCGGTGAGGTATTTCCGGCTCGGAACCCTCCTACAAGAACCTCTAATCGTGATATATCATTGATAACACTACCAGGACATGTCGTGGTAGAGTCAAAGACATCCTTTGGATTTCCAATCGAATATCCTTTTCCGCTTGTTTCCTCAGTTGTACCAGTTGCACCCTCACTATCATCAAGTAATTGCCTTTGTCGGCCTCGACTTTGTTGTTTTTGTATACCATAGCTATCAACTCCTGCTTTAAAAGTTCTGTACTCAATTGTATCCTTTTTCAAATTACCAGTAATCTCCTTGTTTATTTTATATAACCAATCTACCCAGTCGTCTCGTTTAATTCTACTGTTTTTATACTCGTCTTTTAAAAACTTTTCCCTTGAATAATATTTTTGGATAGCTAAAACGCCGGAATCCGCATAATCGTTGGGTTTTATTAATTGATATTCTTTGATTTCTGTTATAGCTCCTTCGGTGAATTTGTCTATAAAGGGGATACCTTTTGGGGTGACGACATCAACAGGTTGTGGTTCAGGCGCAGAATCATCAATATCAGCTAATTGTTTATACTCGCGCTGAATTTTTATATCACTGTATAACTGTTGTATCCCTGCGCGTGTTTGTCCGGTCTCTGCTGCTATCTTTTCAAGCGTATCAAGCAGCGGCGCCTTCTTTACTCTTTCTCGCTCAGGAATATCTCCGTATATCGCTGCTTCAGTTAACTTTTTCACATCTTTGGTCGCACTTGTTATCGGAGTAAACAATTGTTCACTTGACACAGAAAAGTCAGTCTGCGCTTGTTGTCGTTGTTGCAGTTTATTCCGTACAGAGTCACGAATTGGTACAAATCTCTTGATTGCATCCAGTCGTTCACGAGCCAATCGGGTTGTTAATGCTTCATTGACCATTATTTAAAATCAGAAACAATTTTTCAATTGCAAAACAATTTTTCAATCCGACCTAACACCATCGTGGAAGTGTTATTTCATCGTGATACACCTTCGTTCATCGATTGGGAAAGTGTCCAAATTGTATATAAAATAATAATAATGTCACTTTCCCCACTTTTCCATTGATCACTGATTTTGACATTTTTAATCAAAAAATGCTAAAAAAAAATTAAAATCTCTTTGAGGGACGGTCACAATCAAATAATGATAAATGGTTGGTCAATCAAAATTGTTCATTTTCTTGAATTAACGCCCGTAGGTTTCTAACTTTAGAATTAACCTCCTTTTTCAATTCGTATTCGTACCCCAATTCTTTTCGTATTCGTTCTACGATGGTATACAACGGAGCGAACACACTTACGTCACTGGAAAATACGAGAGAGTCCTTAATAGAATTCTGAATTCTTTTGATGAGCGCATACTTCTTTGGTAGCATATATTTATTGTTGTTAACTCTGTATTCTATATCCTGAAAATCAGACATGATTTGATCAGGATTTAACCCATCTGATAGTTCAATATCCCAACTTTTCAATTTTGAAATCTCGGATAAAATGCTATTCATGTTTTCAGAATTCATTATTCTATAACAATTATATATTTCTAAATGAAAAATATGACGCATCAGACATAACTAAATTGAACTTTTTGTCCCGTCCTTTTTGAAATAGCCGATCGATAAATCCCTTCTGCAACTTTTCGTACTGAGGGTGGACAAATATCGAAGTGCCTACCGGCGCTGGTTATTGATTGAAATATTTTTTCTTCGTTAGTTATCGTATTCAAAGATTTCACAGGTCTCTTCCCAACCGTTTTGCATTTTCCAGTCTTTCCTCGTTTGGTATTCTCACTTTGTGTGATAGCCTGCAGATTTGATAAGGAATTGTTCATTGGATTAGAATCAATATGATCAATGACAGAATCATCCTCGATCAATCCATGGAAACATTCGTACACGAAACGATGATTGAGATAAGTTTTCTTTCCATTAACAGTGAACACCAAATACCCCATACCATTGTCAGCACCAACTGGGTTCTTCAGTCTACGGTTTCTGACAGTACCATCACTGGATGCTTCATAATTTGTAATCAGAGGGTGTAGTCTGAATTCTTGGTTCATTCGTATACATAATACTTTTGTTTGTCTAATTCATTGTTTGGTCTAATGATTACATCTTTGGAAAATCTTTCGATGTAGTCTTGAGGAGTTCTTATGATTTTATCCTTGATACTGACTTTGTCAGCGTCAAGAATACTGACTTTGTCAGCGTCAGTGTCATAATTTCTGATTGATTGTTCATTTTTTATTCTTTTATCATAATATCGCTTCAATTCCCTGTATTGCTTACCACCGCAATTTAGACACAACTGAGATTTTCCCCTGACCCCAACTCCACATAGAATACAAGGTAACGGACCAAGGCTTCCACGACGATAGCTTTGCATATGATACCCACAAAACTCATTTCTGCATGATTTGTTACACGGGGTTACTGATCCAATCATAAGCCACTTGCAGTGATTCATTATATAAAAATCTTTCATTTAAATGCTTGTTTTAATTATAACATGAGGGAATTAGGGAGAACGCCTTCGAAAAATGCTGATAAAGAGTTTAAGAGATTATTAAAAATCAATCCTAGATTTAATCTCGATAGACCCAAAAAACGTAACAAACGTTTAATAGACGGAAACATGAAAGAGTTTAAGAGATTATTGAAAATCAATCCTAGATTTAATCTCGATAAACCCAAAAAACGTAACAAACGTCCAATAGACGGAAACATGAAAGAGTTTAAGAGATTATTGAAAATCAATCCTAGATTTAATCTCGATAAACCCAAAAAAACGTAACAAACGTCCAATAGACGGAAACATGAAAGAGTTTAAGAGATTATTAAAAATCAATCCAAGATTTAATCTCGATAGACCCAAAAAACGTAACAAAATCAATCCTAGATTTAATCTCGATAAACCCAAAAAACGTCCAATAGACGGAAACATGAAAGAGTTTAAGAGATTATTAAAAATCAA
Organism: Unio delphinus; assembly: GCA_029339505.1. NCBI lineage: Eukaryota > Metazoa > Mollusca > Bivalvia > Unionida > Unionidae > Unio > Unio delphinus. The sequence continues at coordinate 8,547,419 of JAQISU010000162.1, forward strand.
TCCTAGATTTAATCTCGATAAACCAAAAAAAACGTCCAAGAGAGATTACCCTTGGAAAGATGCTCAATTCAATCTCGATATAGTTTCTAATACACCAAAGAATACAATTCTTGATAAAGCCATGATTAGTAAAATCAGAGATTGTTTTAATGAATTCAAGCGTGATGGAGCATCTTATTGTTGGTCAACATTTCGAATTGATGGTGTTGTTGATGCTACCATGAATGATGAAAAAGCAGCAGTGATAATTTCACGTGTTGGGGAAAAACGGCATTTTTTCCGAATCAAATTCATTATCGAAGTCGATGGTAAATGGATTATTAGGGATAAATTTGAACCAATCCTCAAGAATAAAAAAGCTGTCATTGTGAGTAGAGATTCCAAACCAGGAATTCTAACCGGAATCGATAAGCCATACTACGAAAGATCTTATCCCGTAACAGCAATGGTTTATGGGATATATCCGTTAAATGATAAACCCGATATCGCAAAACTAGCTCCTATGAAATATTCTAGTTCACTGAATTGTGTAGCAGAACGAATAATAGAACACTTCACAAATGCATCCCGAGGAAATAAACTAACTGATCTAAGACGAAAAAAAAAATAACCGAGTGGGAATTAACGGTAAAATAGCACGGTGCAAAGATTTCTGATATAGCTAAATTAGAAGCATCATTAAAATTCCCAATATCAGTAACGACAATAACCGGAGAAGTATTATACGAACCGAAATATCAATCGCGAGGAGCTCCAATACAGATTATTGATCATAACAAACACGCGTGGACACCTGCAGTAACAATATTTCCACGAGATAGAACCGTGAAATATATCCCTAAGGAATTCGTCGGGGATGTTTTCTATGAAGAGAGATTATTCGATGCTATTCATGCGTTGTGTAAGGATGATCCTGTGTCAGTGTGGTTACTTAGAAGTGATGAAGAATTCGATCAATTTGTAAAACCAAATGGTGAATTATATCGCATTGAAGAATTAGATAACAGAATGAGAAAAATCGCTAGTGATTTTTCACCGGAGAATTCCCATGAAAAACTACTCACGGATAGTTTTACTATTCCATCAGTGGTAGCTCACTTCGCAAGAGAAAAAAACTCATGGCGTCCAACACGAAGTGATTTTCTCGAGGATGTTAAATTGAGTTGCGTCGAATTTGGTCATTGTCACAGAATTAGGCGAAAATTGAACTGATTTCTGTTCTTGAATTGCAAACGAAACTCACCATTTTCTTGATTTCGTCGTACACGCATTACCTGGGGTGATTAAGTGGCGTGTAACGATTTGCATGTGCCAATTTGTAATTTACATGAAATCCGAAATACTCGTTTTACGTGGTGTACGGCAAGCTCGATGTGATTTATGTTCACCTATTGAGAGTATATAAGGCGAACTATTTATCATAATTTTTTACGGGAACCAAAATATCTAATCGAAGGATAGATAACCTCGTCTTGCAAATCTCCAGCCAAAGGGGTGAGTGTTAAATTTTACATTTCGTTTTATTGTGAATTTTATTCAGATTATCATTTCGTATAATGATGCCTTTATTGCAATGAACGTGGAATATTTGGAATTACTAGTCACTTTTAGACTATAAATACAATATCGTAATCTACGGCTTAGATTATTTTTGAGACAACTATTATTAGTCTGGTTTTGTTTATTATAGCTGATTCAGTCTGATTCCAGCTGATTCCGTCGTTGATTCCGGAGATCTAATAACATCGTTGATTCCGTAGATCTGATAACATCTGACAATAGCTGTCACCGTTTGATTCCGTCGTTGATTCCGTCGTTGATTCCGTCGTTGATATCGTAGAAGTACATCACTGATAGCGCATCTAATAACATCGTTGATACCGTCTCTGATACCGTAGCTGCTAACATAGTTGTTACATTGTTTTTGGTACCGTAGCTGCTAATTACATCGTTGATACCGTAGCTGCTAATAACATCGTTGATACCGTAGCTGTTAAACACATCTGATACCATCTTTTGATAAACGTCTTTGATATCGTTTGATTTGTTGTGGGACATCTATTGTTTGTTCTGGAACATCTCTGTATAAATATCTGAATGTGCTTGTGCCGTTAATTTGTGCAAACGGAATTGAAGTATCTGTCTGTGTGTCGAACTGTCTGTTCGTCAATATCTGTGTAACGTGTAAATATCCGGAAAGCTAGAAGTCCGAGTGTCGGAGCTGTCTTAGAGTTGTAAAACGTCCGGGTCAACATCTAGGGTAGTGAGGAACCGTTGGTTCTGGTAGATGTTGTATGCTGTCTGAACGTATAACTGTGGTGGATCCGTGTAGGGAAACGTCCGATAATAGTATTGGTCAACCCTCGGTTCTCGGGGAAACTGGGAGACGATTCAACTGTTGCTGAATCGTGCGGTTATACAGGGGAGACACATAGGTGTATTGAAATTGTAATATAATTTAATACATTGTTGTATTTGCATGCTTATGTCAGATCGCAATAATATTTCAAGTGATCACATAGATATCAATAAAAGCTAGCAACTTGATTGAATAAATGTATATGATCGTGCTAGTTATCGCAATCCATCGTGCGATAGATAGTTTGTCGTTTGTGTTTATTTTTTACGTAAATCATACTTGCATTTATTTAACTTTCGTAAAGGATTCTTGGATCTGTGTATAATCCAAGAGATCCCTTTACATTTGTGATTCCTTTTGTATTGTTATTTAATTTGTTCATGTATTGTGAATGGTTGTGAGTTTAATTGTGGGTTGAGTGCATGAATTATTGTGTTGTTACATCTGTATTTTTTTCATTTATAATTTATTACATAAATTTATATTTTCTTTCACAAATTGTGTTTGTATTGTTCATTTGATCCACCCTCCTCTCGGTAACAATTCTGTTACAATGGTGTCAGAAGTGGGATCGTTGGATTAAGTGAACTGTCAATCATTTTTGTGAAGGTATACATTTAATGTTTATATTTGAGCGTGACCTTCTGTTAAGATAATACTCTAGTTGGAGTTTATTTTTGTTTAGTTTACCTAGGTCCGTGTGTCCAGTATAAACGTGTTTACATTATTGGTTTGGTTATATATCTATATTCATATTACAATTGTCATGTCATCCCTTAAGGACTTGGTTGCCTTAGGCAAAGAATTTGGATATGAAGGTGAAAGCTTAAGGAAATGTATTCAAGAAGAACAAGCCCGGGAAAGGGACGAAAGGGTAAGAGCAAGGGAATTAGAAAGGGAATCCGAAGATAGGAAATGGGCCTTCGAAAGGGAAAAGATAGAATTAGAGAAGCAGGCCGAAAGGGAAAAGATAGAATTAGAGAAGCAGGCCGAAAGGGAAAAGATAGAATTAGAGAAGCAGGCCGAAAGGGAAAAGATAGAATTTGAGAGGGAAAAGATAGAATTAGAGAAGCAGGCCGAAAAGGATAGGATAGGATGGGAAATGGAAGCGGAGCAAAAGCGAATAGAGTTAGATGAGAAAGCAAAACAACGGGATCATGAGCGTAAGGTAGAATTAGCGACATCTGGAAGAGAACACGATTCTGCCTTTAGCAAATTAAGGGGCCCCAAATTACCTCCCTTTGACGATGAAAAAGATAACATAGATAGTTATCTTCATCGGTATGAGCGGTATGCCGAAAACCAGAAGTGGAGTCAAAATGACTGGGCGCTGCATCTGAGTGCTTTATTAAAAGGTAAAGCACTGGATGTATACTCGCGACTTCCTAGGGACGATGTGTTTAAGTACGACGTCCTAAAGGAAGCACTTCTCAAAAGGTACGAGCTCACTGAACAAGGTTTTCGAAAAAAGTTCAGGTATAGCAAGCCCGATAAGGGAGAAACCTTTGGTCAGTTCACCGTCAGAATTGCGAACTATTTTGAGCGGTGGATTGAATGCGGCAAAGCGGTGAAAACGTTTGAAGGGTTGACTGATTTCTTGCTCAGAGATCAATTATTTAATACAGTTGGGCGAGAATTAGATCAATTTCTGAAGGAGAAAGTCTTCACGAACGTAAAAGATATGGCTAAGCAAGCCGATTTATTTGCCGAAGCTCATGGGGGAACCCAGAACGTGGTTTTAAAAGATTTTAAGTCTGGAAACCAGTCTGTAAGACCTATGCCTAGGGAGCCGGTAAAATCAGCTGAGGTAAAAAGGTCAGTTGGGAATCCAGTTTTTCAGCGTGTGCGGTGTTTCTTGTGTAATGCATTGGGTCATGTTCAAAAAGACTGTCCTAAAAGAAAGGCACTTATACATAAGGTAGCAGTGGCTATACAAAGTAAAGGTATAACTGATAACATCGTACAGGTAGAACCTTGTATTCATTCGCTTGGCACGTGTTTATTTCCTGAAGCGCGTGTACCAACCGCGAGAGGGTTTGTCAACGGTCGAGAAGTCGTGGTATTGCGTGACACTGGTTGTACGGGCGTAGTGATCAAACGTAGTCTCGTGCAGGATAACCAAATGCTCGGGTGGGAATCCCCATGTATGTTACTTGATCAGACGATGGGTCGCATTCCCGTAGCAAGGATCACAGTAAAAACACCTTTCTTAACGGGAACTGTTGATGCCCTTTGTATGGACAATCCTATTTACGATCTGACGATCGGTAATGTTGAAGGTTCCCGTCTTCCAACCATGGCCGATTTTAAAATACCTTTGGCTCAGGCAGTCGAAACGCGAGCGCAAACACGGCGAGAGAAAACCGCGTTTCATAAATTAATAGTCCCTGAATCGATCTCAGGAATTTCCCGTGATGATTTCAAACAAGAGCAAGATCGTGATGAATCCATCAGAACAATTGTTGAGAAAATCACGTCCGGCGCGATTAAACATTGCAAGCGTGGGGGTAGCTCTAGATACGTACGCAAGAACGGATTAATTCATAGGGAGTTTAGCGCTCGGGAGGGTAAGAAGTATTGGCAAGTGGTCGTACCCCAGAGATATAGATCTCAAGTACTTAGGGTGGCGCATGAGTCAAGCATGGCAGGACACCTAGGTAAGGCTAAGACCACTAGCAGGGTAGTCGCTGAATTCTACTGGCCAGGTGTTAATGGCGATGTCACACGGTTCTGTAGGTCATGCGACGTATGTCAGAAAACCGTCTGTAAGGGAAGGGTCACAAGGGTGCCCTTGGGACAGATGCCATTAATAGATACACCGTTTAAAAGAGTGGCAGTAGATATTGTAGGACCAATACACCCAGTTACCGAAAGAAAGAATCGGTACATACTTACTCTGGTTGACTACGCAACCAGATACCCTGAAGCCGTAGCGTTACCAACTATTGAAACGGAAAGGGTAGCTGAAGCATTAGTTGATATCTTCAGTAGGGTAGGGGTGCCAGAGGAAATCCTCACTGATTGTGGTGCCCAATTCACCTCTGACCTCATGGGTGAAATAAGTAGGCTGTTATCCATCAAACAGCTAAACACTACCCCATACCATCCGATGTGCAATGGACTGGTAGAGAAGTTTAATGGTACCCTGAAAAGCATGCTGCGAAAGATGTGCGCGGAACGTCCGCAAGACTGGGACCGTTATTTAAACGCTGTTCTGTTCGCGTACCGTGAAGTACCGCAGGAAAGTTCAGGGTTCTCACCCTTTGAACTGTTGTATGGTAGAACGGTTCGAGGCCCGATGCGGATACTACGCGAACTATGGACTGGTGATGTCGCGAACGAGGAAATAAAAACGACTTACCAGTACGTGTTAGATCTAAGACACAAACTTGAGAGTACATGCCAGATGGCACGTGACGAATTGATTAAATCGGGGCGCAGATATGCCAAGTATTACAACCGCAGAGCGCGTAATAGGAAATTTCTTGTGGGAGATCAGGTGCTATTGCTTCTTCCAACGAGTTCGAATAAGCTATTAGTCCAGTGGAAAGGTCCATATGAAGTTAAAGAAATAAAAGGTGACATGGACTATAAAATTGACATGGACGGTAATGTAAAGACATTCCATGCAAACATGCTCAAGTTATACATCAAGAGACAGAGCGACAATGTCAATAAGGGGAGTTGAAAATATAGGCGCAGACTACTTGAGTAGGGCATGATGGGAAATTTGTATGAATTTGCCCAGTAATAAAATCCAGTTTGTAGTATAACCAGTGTAAATGTTGTAAGATATCATCAGTAGTTATTTTTCTTCTATTCTGTGTTAGTTTTAAAAATGTGTACATTTTTATTCTTAGGGGGGAGGTATTGTCACAGAATTAGGCGAAAATTGAACTGATTTCTGTTCTTGAATTGCAAACGAAACTCACCATTTTCTTGATTTCGTCGTACACGCATTACCTGGGGTGATTAAGTGGCGTGTAACGATTTGCATGTGCCAATTTGTAATTTACATGAAATCCGAAATACTCGTTTTACGTGGTGTACGGCAAGCTCGATGTGATTTATGTTCACCTATTGAGAGTATATAAGGCGAACTATTTATCATAATTTTTTACGGGAACCAAAATATCTAATCGAAGGATAGATAACCTCGTCTTGCAAATCTCCAGCCAAAGGGGTGAGTGTTAAATTTTACATTTCGTTTTATTGTGAATTTTATTCAGATTATCATTTCGTATAATGATGCCTTTATTGCAATGAACGTGGAATATTTGGAATTACTAGTCACTTTTAGACTATAAATACAATATCGTAATCTACGGCTTAGATTATTTTTGAGACAACTATTATTAGTCTGGTTTTGTTTATTATAGCTGATTCAGTCTGATTCCAGCTGATTCTAATAACATCGTTGATTCCGTAGATCTGATAACATCTGACAATAGCTGTCACCGTTTGATTCCGTCGTTGATTCCGTCGTTGATTCCGTCGTTGATACCGTAGAAGTACATCACTGATAGCGCATCTAATAACATCGTTGATACCGTCTCTGATACCGTAGCTGCTAACATAGTTGTTACATTGTTTTTGGTACCGTAGCTGCTAATTACATCGTTGATACCGTAGTTGCTAATAACATCGTTGATACCGTAGCTGTTAAACACATCTGATACCATCTTTTGATAAACGTCTTTGATATCGTTTGATTTGTTGTGGGACATCTATTGTTTGTTCTGGAACATCTCTGTATAAATATCTGAATGTGCTTGTGCCGTTAATTTGTGCAAACGGAATTGAAGTATCTGTCTGTGTGTCGAACTGTCTGTTCGTCAATATCTGTGTAACGTGTAAATATCCGGAAAGCTAGAAGTCCGAGTGTCGGAGCTGTCTTAGAGTTGTAAAACGTCCGGGTCAACATCTAGGGTAGTGAGGAACCGTTGGTTCTGGTAGATGTTGTATGCTGTCTGAACGTATAACTGTGGTGGATCCGTGTAGGGAAACGTCCGATAATAGTATTGGTCAACCCTCGGTTCTCGGGGAAACTGGGAGACGATTCAACTGTTGCTGAATCGTGCGGTTATACAGGGGAGACACATAGGTGTATTGAAATTGTAATATAATTTAATACATTGTTGTATTTGCATGCTTATGTCAGATCGCAATAATATTTCAAGTGATCACATAGATATCAATAAAAGCTAGCAACTTGATTGAATAAAAGTATATGATCGTGCTAGTTATCGCAATCCATCGTGCGATAGATAGTTTGTCGTTTGTGTTTATTTTTTACGTAAATCATACTTGCATTTATTTAACTTTCGTAAAGGATTCTTGGATCTGTGTATAATCCAAGAGATCCCTTTACATTTGTGATTCCTTTTGTATTGTTATTTAATTTGTTCATGTATTGTGAATGGTTGTGAGTTTAATTGTGGGTTGAGTGCATGAATTATTGTGTTGTTACATCTGTATTTTTTTCATTTATAATTTATTACATAAATTTATATTTTCTTTCACAAATTGTGTTTGTATTGTTCACTTGATCCACCCTCCTCTCGGTAACAATTCTGTTACAGTCATGGAGGACTGTGGAATACGAAATACTCACGTGATGGTATGATTTCAATTGATATATCCGCGTGTTATCCCGGAAGTTTTCTCGGATATGGGGAATGCGCTGAGTACTTCAAACGATTTGGACACCCCACGCATGAAATGACTCGTGTTGCGATTAATGGACCATTGCCTGATTTTGATTTAACCGGATTCGCTCGTGTGATATCATTTGAATTAGCGTCAGGATTACATCCGTGTAGTTATGTTTGGCTCGGTAGCCACCTATCTGAAAAACACTGGATGCCAATAGTGCTATTGAGATATATGATTGATTGTGGTATGCTAATATCGTTGATTGTTTCCGAGGCTATTATATGCTATCGAGCTCAGAAAAAAGTTTGGCTACCACAACCCGATCTAGATAGAATAATCAGCGAACTACGAAAACAGTTTCCAGATTTCAGTGAAGAAGAAATCATAAATTGGTCTAAGAAGTTATTTGAAATTAAAAAAGAACAAGCAAAAGATCTCGGAAGAAGAATAATCGGTAAATTTACCCAGGGTGGACGATACGATAACGCAAAATACTCTTCGCGGTTGATCATAGATGTCGCTGAATACGATTTTATTGTAGCGGATTTAATGAAACAAGGAAAACTTGTATCCCGTAAGGATGCTTTTCTATCCAATGGTGAGAAATTAGGTACGGTTGTTACCTACTGTGATGGATATAATTCCAAGTACACACATTTGAGAAGTTCAATGCTAGCCTATGCTTCTATTAATCTATTTTCGATGATAAATAGATTTCCTAATACCGCGGTTAGAGTAGCCACTGATTCGATGTATATACACAAAAAGTACAAATCAGCTGTAGCGGCATTCACAGATCCCGAAGAAAATTGGGGGCGTTGGCGATTTAAAAAAGAGATGCTACATGAGTATTGTGAATCCGCAGACGTTGCCATGGATGATAAATATCCTTGTTGTAACCGTATTGAAATTCAATCAGAACTTTCTAATGCACCACCGGTATCTGATCCAGTATGTAGATATAAGACAGTTTATTTAAACGGTTGTGGTGGGTCAGGAAAGACAACTCGTGCGATTGAATTATTTCGTCGTGGAAACGCTAGCGTTTCTAACATGATTGTGCTAACACCGACTCACAGACTCGCCAGAGAGATGATACAACGAGGGGTAAATGCTTGCACTTATCACAGTTTTTTTCGATGGAAAGGTGACAAATGGACTCCTGAGCGTATGGGTGATAAATTCATTCCTGAAATCATAATCTGGGATGAAATATGCACAGTGTCATTAGATGTATTAAAAACATTTCTTGAGTGGTTGTTAAACAAAAACACAAAAGTCGTCATGTGCGGGGATCAAGGCCAACCACCACCATTTGTCGGTGCATCTTCACATGAATGGCTAAAGGGTTTTGTACACTACTATGAAGAAATCACCACTGATTATAGATCACTTGATGAACGATTACGCGAGTTCAAAGCGCTAATTAGATTACAACCGGATATAATCCAATGCGAAATAGCGCGTGAAGTGATTTCAGAAACCCCAATGAATGATTTCTGGGAAGCGTGGAGACCAAACGATTTGATCATTGCAAGTAGAAAAATAGTCAGGGATACACTTCAGATGAAGTTATTTGAATTGCATAAAGAAAAATTTGCAACGCTTCCAGTACCCCTTTGTTATAGGCCATCGGATACACGAAAACAGAACATTGAAGTTGATATTCCAGGACAGAGTGAAAAACAAATTCTCGTATTAAATGATATTGTGCTGGTTGATATCAATGTCGTTGAAGATGCATTGCGTGCTAATAAATCCCCGTGGACGCTAGGATACGCAGCAACAATACACTCTTCACAGGGATTGACTATATCGAATACAATTGTTTGGATGGTGGATAATCACATCGAATGGTCGAATTTAATCTATCTCGCAGTATCCAGAGTACGAAACATAAATCAACTTCGAAGAGTTGTTTTCGATGATAATGACACAACAATAAGTGATATTGATGTTAGCATCATTAATAAAAAACTCTCCGGTTACAAACAACAGGACAAAAAAAAAACAACGAGAATTTGATATTGATGCTGAACTAATAATCACTTTGAAGAAACAACAGAATAATCACTGCGCGAGTTGCAATTGTATAATGCGTTGGCAGTATTCGGATAAGGATCCTCGCCAATTTACCGTAGACAGAAAAAATAACAATCTCGGTCATGTCAGAAATAATGTGATGTTGACTTGTCTTGAGTGCAATAGACGCAACGGCGCTAGTTAAGACCATGCGGTGGCAATTGAGTATCCTCCGGAATCACTTGTAGTTGTTGTCGAGTAAATCCTCGTTGAGGGGCAGTTGAATCCAGTTTATAGACTGGAGGTCTACCAGTTGATCGTGTTATACTAGATATCTTATGCGTAGTGACGCTCCAAATAGGATCAGTAGCCCTTTTTCTACCCCCTTCAAGCTCTCCTGGTTCGTATAAGTACCTCACAATGACATTACTACCAATAATTGGTTCTTTGAAATCTTTTTGTGGTTGTACGGGTATTGACTTCTTTTTAATCGCGTTGATAGGTTTCATGTTGATTGTTCTAGTAATCTCGTTATTCAGTGCAGTAATCACAGATGGTAATCTTTTAACCCATTCACTGGATCGCTTTTCTTGAATGAATTCTTTTGCGTATTGATATCCAAATAACCGCTCAGCAAGAGTCCGATTAAATAGTTCTACAATAGCCTGATCGCGATGTAGCGCAGTATGCCCTCGTCGTATGGTGACATTGTGATGTTTCATTGTAGATAACACTGCACCCTGAAATTCCTTGCCAGGATCAACCTGCAATAGATTTGGCCAGTGCAGAGGACCTCGTCGATAAATCCTTTCAAATGCAGAAGCGACTTCAGTGGCTGATTTTGTTTTTAACGGTTCTGCTTGTTTGTATCGACTTGCAATATCAACTACGGTTAACGCATATTTGTAACCACGATCATGTGGCAGAAATAATATATCAGCCTGATGAACTTCATTAGGAGCGGTCACATCAAAATGCGAGAATTGAATTTGTTTAGGCGGTGGTAGATAAATTTGCCATAGTGCCTGTTTGGATAACCAATTAGCCGCAGTGGTTTTTTTCACTTTTGCAGCACTAGCGAGTTTATGGACTGCTGATTTACCCCTCCAGTATCCTCTTGGGGAATAATAAATTGATTCCATATTATTAATTACCAGCACCTAACATCAATTTACTTTTCATAGCCGATTTTATCAAAAATGAAGACAATTTTTCTTTGAAGGATTTATCAGGAATAGCATTTAACGCATGAATTAATTTCACATCCGCGAGATGTCTGTGTTGCAGATTGCTGCTTTTATAAGCAACATCATGAAGGTGACAGGCCTTATCAATGGCGTTTATTGGTTCTTCACCGGGGTTGGGTTGATTTTGATTATTGAGTCTGATATCAAGTCTGGTTCCCGGTCCACATTAGCTATATCCTGGAAGGTGCTTTTCTCCGGGGTACTTTGCCCATGGGGTTCCAGGGAGTTTTGCCAATTTGGCTGCGATATCACCTCCTCGTTTTTTTTTAAATCAGATCTCATAGACACAAATCTAAATTTCTTTGTACCACATTGCACGCATTTACCAGAAAGCGCTGATCGGTTATTTCTGGTTGTAATCGTTGTCACGTCATCTGTGCCAGTACGCGTTTTACACTTCACACAATATAGATCCATAATTTGTGTATAGAAATATGGATATAATTGATTTTTCAGCGACTAAAACAAGAGAACCAGTTAAGCATCATGCAGCGCTACCAAACTCTATCCGGATGATTATAATCGGGCCATCTGGATCCGGTAAAACGCAATTGTTACTCAATTTAATAATGAGATAGATGAAGTGGGATAAGTTGTATTTAATTGCCCCTAGCGTAGATGATCAACGATGTTATGAAGTGCTAAAAGATTTTAACGACAGCGCGGTAGAACAATCCGGAGAGGGTATTATTGAGTTTATAACCGATATCGATGAAGCACCGAGCATTGATGATATTGATGGAGATATTAACAATTTAGTCGTATACGACGATATAATGTTGGATAAACAAAAAAATCCTGCTAGAATATTTTCCCGTGGGCGTCACAAAAACACTGACGTGATATATGTCACTCAACGCTACACTCAGGTTCCAAAAGTCATCAGAGATAACTGCAATATTCTTTCTGTATTCAACGGAGTTGATACTCATACTCTTAGAAATATTTGGCAGACATGGTGTTCTGATATGGACTTCAATCAATTTCGAGATTTCTTTAGTCATGCTCAGTCGACTCCGCACGGATTCGCAACAATAAATTTGCATGATCCTCGGACACGATATCGTATCGGACTTGATCACATATTCGGTTAAAATCATTTATTATTTTCTGTTAACCTGTAGCAGCAGAGAGGGTGGATGACCACATCGTTGCGAGCAAAATTGATTAAAACATCGTAAAATCTCCGTTTTTGCAAAAATGGAGACTTTTTTTTGGTTAAATGAGATTTGTTGGAAACCTGATATTTTGTTCGAAAACGTTATCTATAGGCCATATTTTGTTCGAAAACGTGATCTGGAAGCCTTATTTTTGCTTGAAAACGTGGTCTGTTCACCCTCTCTGCTGCTTCTTTCAATATAGTCTTGAGGTATTCTTATGATCTTATCGTTGATTCTATCAAGGACGCTGTTAGCTCTCTGAATTGCTTACAACCGCAACTGAAACACAACTGCGATTTACCACGCGCCCCTACCCTACAATGTTTGCAAGGGGAGGGGCCACAACTCCGCCGACGAAAGCTTTGCATATGATACCCACATAATTCATTTCTGCATGATTTTTTACATGCGGGTAATGATCCTATCATCAAAAATTTGCAATTATTCATTATATAATAAGTTCTTTATTTAAATACTTGTTTTAATGATAATATGAAGGAGTTCGAGAGATTATCAGAAATGAAGCCCTGGAATAATGCTAAATTCAATCTCGATAGAGTCTCCGTAGATACACAAAGAGTCTAAAATGTGATAGAACCATGATAGGTAAAATTCGTGAATGTTTTAATGAATTCAAGCGTGATGGAGCAACTGGATAATATTCAAAAAGTGCGAGATCTGTAAAATCATTTAATACTGAAAATGACGAGGAAATAGTATTTCAATTTATGTAAAAAGCAGGAAAATATTTTGATATATGTATACCCTCAGCACGATTTGTTGGAGAACGAGTACAAAGTTCGGCTTTCTCTAAAAACACTGGACAAAGGATTCAGTTTTCGTACATTTAATCATGTTTTGTATTATTCCATCTAACATCAAAGGAAAATAACTCGTAGGGATATGTGCACGGCTTATGAAAGAGTTATGGATCTCAATGGGGTTTTCCGATTTTACTCTATTATTGATTTTTAACTGTCATGATTCTCAGCAGAAATATAATCTATTTTGAAAGAAAACGAATCAAATACATCATGTTTACAAACAATTATATTTTTCTATTTTTTGTGGATTTTTTTTTCTTTCAAGTATTCGGTTCTTTTTCAATGTTGTCAAAACTACACTAAAGATATATGGATTCATTCATTCATTCAGTCAGTTGTGGCCTGTGATCGATAACAATACCACACCATCGATAATACTTTAACATTGCTTCTTGATAGTCAAAGGGATCCGAGGCGTGAGTCTGGTACCATGCACGGAAATCTTCTCGTTATTCGGTGCGCATGTTATCGGGGTCGTAGTCGTCAGTCTCAGGCAAACAGGGTAGAACGACATGTTGATTGGCTTCAGTATTGAAAAAGTGTGGAAAATAACCTTTGGCCATTTCTGTCATTTCAAACGTTTTAGGCATGTGATTCAAAGGCATGGCCAAGTAACTCATTTAATCTTTAAGTGTACTTGTCCTACTTGCATAGAAATGATTTTGGCTCCAATTAAAGTCACTTTAGGACATTGGTACTTTATTTGTGTAGTATCTGAGCAGAAATTGCACATCGTATCCGGAGAAAGTGTGAGCCATTACCGTGGCATGGCGATGACAATCTCCGTAACGTTCGATGTCTTCTGGACTCATCGATGGGACTTACGATCCATTGGGCAAAATATAAATATTTTTTTAACGTCCTCAAGGAATCTTGCTGCAGTGAGGGCAATGACTAAAGATAGGCTCTTGGATGCACTTCGCGCACGCTCGATGAGCCAAGCAGAAATTAGGAATGTGAATACCAGTCTCTTGCATGCATTCGAAATCGAAAAGGATGAAATTCTCTTTCTTCTGGGTATCTTCTTGTTGGGGTTGGTATTTTTGAATGAAGCATTTGTGCTCCAAGTCCACGATTTGGTGACAAATGTGACATAATTGTTTACCTCGACAAACGCGAAACTTTGCGTTACCGGTACGTATGCCTTGACCGCAAGTAGGGCACAATTTCAGAAGCTGGCAAGTACTTTTCCGCTGTGAATCTTGTATCTTCAAATGTTGTTGGTAACAGGTAGGACTTACAAAAGTGCGCTAATAAACAGGGCATGCACTCGTACTTGTCCTTTGTCCAGACAAGGTTGAGAGGCCAAACATCCCTCACATTTCGATTAACAATGTTTGTGTTCTTCTCGATTTTTATAACCATAGTCACATTTTTCACAGCAGTAACTGTTTCCCAGGAATCCAGTGATGCTGGTAATGGTATCAAAATGATCATCGTGATGATAGAAGTGAATGTATGTTCCGTCTTTAAAATCGTGGCCTCCAAACAAAAGAGGTCCACTCACTTACTGAGGGTGAACTTTCAAAGTGGATGTGAAGCTAAGACGTCTAGCCATTTTTGCATTTCTGGAATGCCGCAAGGGCTGTTTTGGGATATTCCCTCTTGCTGTAACAGGAGTTCTGCTTCACTTCGTTGTTTGGCTCGGTCCGATTGGTGAATACTTTTCCAGGCTCTTTTCCATTCTCCTGTGTCGTTCTTGTTGGCATACGTTTGTCCCACAACGTTGGCACGGGATAAACACATCTGATTTTGAGAATTGTTAATTTGGACTCGGCTTCGCTGAATGTTCCGAAGGTTGTCGATCAATAATACGTTTTTGCGTCCTGTCCCCTGGGGAAGAGAAACGTGCGTCATAAATAGTGTGGCTTTTCCATCCCAGATATGAAATTTGTCGTTGGATTGTTGCACATGTTGAATCTTGTGGATGACATTGGAAGGTGTTAATTGTGATGGACTGCTTAACTCGATCCAGACGGGAGACTTCAAATTATCGTGATAAATACAAAGTACCAAGAAATCGTCTTCTTTGGCTTGATATTGCTGTTTCAGTGCAGTTAACACAGAATCCCACACCTCGGTAATGAACCCCTCTGTATTCTCCAAAGGTACATTGGACTGGAAATCTTTAAACTTTAAGGCGTACGTGTAAGCCGTTGTTCTAAATTTTTGAGAGGAACGATTTTCCGAATCTCTCGAATGTGATAGTACGTTTCATGGTTTACTAATGGTAAAGAACTTTGCTTGGACGTCAATTGTCTGGGTGTGGATTCTTGCTCACTCATGTCATCCATAAAATCACTGGCATGAATTTAAGCCAGGACATTAGCTACTGTGCTAATCGATACATCACATTTCTGTCTCTTATTGTCTTCTCCTTTCTTCACAACCTAATGCGGTATTTTCATCTTGTCTGCAAAAAGTCAAATGACTACATTTTAAAGACCATACCGAATATATTCATGTCCAATCATTGCATATATATATATATATATATATATATATAAAGGGTCAGTGTCTAACCTTTCAGTATTCATTTCACTCTCACATTGACCAGAACAATGGAAGAACATACGAAGTTGAACTTTTCATCAGAGCTTTGCGTGGTGTCATACGAAAGTTTTCTTCAGACAAGCCTACGGACTTCTCTCCCTCCTTTCGAGATAAAAGTCAAGATACTTGCTATATCTGCACGAAAAAAAGGACATTCGGCTACAAAATGTCCAGATCGTGAAAAAAACAAAATGTTACCAGAAGAGACAAAAGTAAAGATACCTGTTATTGTAAAGAGAAAGGACATTGGTCTCCAAACTGCCCTAAGAAACAACAGGAGCAGGAGAAGGAGGGAAAGAGGAATGCTGAACAGGAGGAGGAGAAAGAAGTACCCTCCCACAAGGAAGAACCCCGACACGTTCACCAAGACAAGAAAAGAAGACGACACGAAAGTGAGGAGGAAGAAGAAAAAAGAAAATCCCGTGACAGTAAATAAATTGAAAAAAACAGAAAAAGTGAAGAGAAAAAGCCTATGAACTTTTAAAAGTGGTATTGTGTTATGTTATGTTATGATATTGAATTGCAACATTTGTACCAGAATACACCAGATGGAAAAAAGTAATTGTCTCTTGGTTTTCATTTTATAGAATAAGAACCAACACTCATACACTCATTCACTACAACGTACATGATGGGTTGAAACAAAATGACTTTGAGTTTTCATTGAATTAGGCAATTGAAATAGTATTTCTTTTCGGCAGATTTGAGTGGCCCTGAAAAGGACCTTTGGAGTTTTGTTTGTTTAAAACAAAACAATTTTAGAAACGTGACGTAACCATCTTTAGCTGTCTTAATCCTTTGCCACGGCCAAGACCTACTTCTAGACTGGTGGTTCCTGTCAATGATTTGGTAGAAGTCACTAAAGGTGGTATGGCAGACGTAGTCACATATATATTGGGTTGTTTAGCTCGAGAAGGTATTTATCTTTTCGTTCGTGATAAAGACGTCTTATACAATTGTTTCAGACTCCTTGACTCTGCTAAAATATCTAAAGGTACCGTCGTGCCCGTTTGATGTTCACTATTCTCTTTCTGACCTTGGTCTTCTTTCTTCTATGTTGCTGCTACTATTTCTTCCTGGTGTTTAATTCTTGATGCTTTTTCTTTCCGCTGTTGAATATGAAAAGCTTGTTCTTCTACTTTCTTTTGTTGTAAAAATCGCTCCAATTCTTCTTTTTGTCTCTGCTTAAAATAAAGAAGAAGAAGCAGAAGGTAACGAAGGTTCCGGAACAAATTCTTGTGAAGCTAGAAAATCCACAATATCCCAGTTAAAATCAACTTCTTCTGGATGTAGATTGGTCATGACTTTGGAAGTCACTGCTGTACCATAACTTGCTGTTTCCACTACTGGCTCACCCCAATTCATCGTCTTCTTAGTGTCCGACATGATTGACACCTCTGTCGCATCGATTTACTGCGCACAGAAGCTAGTATCTCTATAGCTTAGCACTTCAAAAGATTAGGCTATTTACTACGTTCTCATGATTATTTTTATTATTATTATTATTATTATTATTATTATTATTATTATTATTATTATTATTATTATTATCATTATTATTATTATTATTATTATTATTTGTGTTATTACTATTATTAGTATTATTTTTATTATTATTATTATTATATTCTGCAAATGAAGAGCCATCACATTATGTTAGGGCCATTGCAATACAATTGTAAGAGAATATACGGTGTCTACGATCTGTAGGTAAATGAGATTCGATACAAATTAGAGGACCTAAGGGTTTTATGAATTTTATCAAAGTGCTGCGTGAATCACGCTATTGGATGAAGAAAACCAATAAGCTTTACATTTTAATTTACATGATACCTTCAAATTCATGCATGAAGGGGGCCATTATTTTATTGACCTGTGCAAATAAAGCAAATAAAGCGATTGAAAAGATTTCAGTGATAGCAATCTTAGAAATGGAAATGTGAATTTAAAATGAAAGTAAAAAAATGCTTTGATGTAAAGTATACATTCATTATTAGTCAATAGTCCTAACAGTTCTTATTAAGATACGCAGTGCGAATATAGGTTACCTGATTACAATACATAACACTTATTTGCAAACATTAAAATGTGAATGGTTTAACATTTTGTGGATATATGTACAAAGCAAATGTAAATTGTGTTGTGCACACCAGTTTGAATGTAAATGAAAGGACCAATCTACTGCAAACGACGATGTGATGCTGCTTTGTGGCAATGTTATTTCGGAGACAAAACGTATGCATAATAAGCGGAATGAAGAGAAATGTCCGTATACACCATTTATTTAAAACAAAATTACACTTTTACTACGAAAAAAGACAGAGTAGCACGTTGTATTTTGTGGTATTTTTTATGTTGCTGTAAGTTTTCATAACTTTGTTCTCATTCAATGCAAACTCACGTTAAAAGTTTTTTTTCTAAGTTTATAAGTGCAATTTTGCTCAGTTGAAAACATGACAGCTAGTTTTATACTATCCTTATACGGTACAATGTGCTAGTATTTAAACAAAATGGAGTTAACAAATGTTTGTGTGGAAGGATTAGTGATTATTAACATAGCTGGTACTATCCGTGGGGTGAGTATGAGATTGGGAATGTATCTGTTGATATTTCAGAGTATTTATTGCGTGTGGTTTGGGTGCAATCCTATGTAAACAATATGGATCTATTACAAACGTTTATAAATAGGCAATATATCTAATTCGTTCTTTTTTTTATTCTAAAATATCCAGCTGCTGTCTAAAGTTGAATTATCTCTTAAGGATCATGCCTGCATCTTAATCTTAACACGAAAGAAGAAACACATGTGACATTTGTCATAAGCTTTTAAAACAAAAAAACAGATATCCATACACACTTGAAAGAACTCCCACTCGATTCGATCGCGATTTAACACATTAATGTCATATTAACTCCTTCTAAGAAGCTAACTTGAACATACCGTAAATATTATAAATTATATATTTGCTTTAATTATAGTTTATCATATGTAGCACAATCATATTCATCAGTAATGAATCTTTAAAAAAAGGAATTTTCTACTATATTGTAAACTTATACATATTCTACTTACTCGAATCTCGCATTTACTCGGATTAATATTAAGAAGAAAGCTAAAGAACACACCGTAATACCTTGCCATTCACGTTTTTACCACCACCACACATCGCTATATATTTGCAATTCGCCTTTATCCCCCAGCACACACACTCGCACGCGCAGGCGCACACACACAGATAACAAAACAGAAAGGTAACAATAAAACTAATGAGTGGACAGTTTATTCATTATCATTGAAGTGTTAGTTTTATTTCAAAGCTTCAGTAAAAGCTGACCCACGATACTCTTTAGGCAGTTTCAAATTCGATATCTTGTTACAAACATCGCACTCTCCGAAAGACATGCGCATTACGTTCGTCGTTGTTGTTTATTAAGACTTGAGAAATCATGTTCTGTGCAAAAGATAACAAAGCAAAAATGTTGTGTCAATGCACAATAAACAAAACAACTATATTAGAATGCATGCAACACTATAAGCATCGATGAGATAAAGAATGTATGCATAAATGTGAAGACACTCGAAAGTAACACTACATGATATCCCATACACTTGTTCTTTAGCAAATGCATCGACCATTAGGTCAATAAAGTATCAAGAATGTAGAAATAAACTATAGTGAAATGCATATGTAGCTTACTTTGTGTATGTGACATTTGTCATTGAATGATAATAGATTTGGCGTGCGTACGTGATCTTTGTCTTGTTAGTTACCTATAATTAGTTTTTGTATTGCTTTGTTTTTAGAATTTCTGATAATTTGCTTTTCAAGTGCATACATCTGAGAAATATTTTGTGAAACAATGTAGTTTTTACAATGTCATCTAAAGTTTATAACTTATTTTCAAATCTTATCCAAAACGGGTTAGAACTTTTGACAAAAATTAAGCTTGACAAGAACTGCAGAAAATCCGAAATCAGGAAACAAAGAAGAGAAGATTGGGAAATTGAGAAAGAAAAACAGATAAACATAAAAACATGCTTGTGAAATGCATATGCTGATGTAAATAAATAAACTGGCAATGAAACTAAATTAAAAGAATATCAAGTGTAAGGCAGAACACGTGTTTGTCCTTTCAAACGTGCCTTAGATTTGACTGCTAACATAACTATTTGGTTAGTACTCCCGTTTAAATTAAATAATTATTTGAATTCTTTTCTCACTTTGATAAAATTGCTGGACATTTAAAATAGACAATTGATCATTGTTACTGTAACGTGTACCTTTTGGCAAAGCTACAGTTATCGTCGGTTCAAAAAAGGTCTATTTTCAGTATAATTAAAGAATGTATCATTAAGGGTTATGCGTTTGTAACTTAGGCATATCGAAAATGTATTACTAATTGAAAAAAACTGATCAAGTCCATGTACCATTTTCATGTAGAAATTGACAAATCGTAACGTTATACTTATCCATAAAATCTGATGACAATTAATTTCAGATTTCTTATATTAGTTGCAGAATTAAAACCGTGTTTACATTTGGTTATTTGATTGATTATTCAGGAGGAATTAATTTCAATGATCCTAAGTTTACAACTCACTCACTATATTCTAATCTTGATGAATGAAGGTAATCACTCAGTGTCCAACGTGAAAATGATCATAATATGTCCGATTTGTTTCACGTGGCTTTTACCGAACCGAAGTCGCAAAAGTAAACATGAGACAGTGAAGTCGACTTGAGGTATCGGCTGGTGACAATTTGTCAGTGATCTATGAAGTTATTGTACAAGGAATATATCGATACGAAAGTCCTAGTCCAGCCAATAAAGCTCATTTGAATGGCCATTTGAGAGGTAATAAGGCTTATCAGATAACCTTTGACTGGCCATTTGAGAGTTAATAAGGCTTATCAGATAACCTTTGACTGGCCATTTGAGAGTTCATAAGGCTTATCAGATAACCTTTGACTGGCCATTTGAGAGTTAATAAGACTTATCAGATAACCTTTCATCATTACAGTGCCTGAAAATTAAAACTGACGGTTCTAATTGATGCAGACCTTGTCACTCGTGTCCAATTGTAGATAAACCAAATCACACAATACCTAATCCTGCGTTCTTTTAAGAATATGGTTCTGTCATGTTTATTCGAAACAGGAAATATTTGGATGTGAATGTTCAGTAGCTTCGGTTTGCTATTGGAAAATATGTCCTATAAATATGGGATTTTAGTTCTTTTTAAATAGGTTTAGACGCTCTGGCACGAAGCCGTTTAAACTATTATTAATGGAGGAACTTCTTTGAAATGATGAGTCATTTTCAGTATGTATATGGTGTTGTTGGAGTTTTATAGCCATTTTTCTTCACAAGCTTGGCTATTTATGGCTACCTATTATAAGTGGTGGAGGAAGAACCCTAGAAAACCCAGAGAAAAACCTTCTACACCCGCGCCGCTACATGCGAACGTTTTCACCTACAGACGTTAGTCAAGCCCGTGACTTGAACACATGCAGACAGAGGTGAACTCTTGATAGCGCTCGGCCAATTGCGGCCCCACTCACTTCAAATATAAGTTGTTCAACGTTTGAGACGTAGCAAAATAGGTTTTGTTTACTAAGTCAAAATGAAAACAAGTTATGAATAAATTCATTGAGCACAGACACTCGTGCCAATAACTGACAGTTCACTTCGGGCTTTACATTATGCAACTGAAAGTGGCTTAAATTTTATCATTAATGCTCTTGAATGGAGAAATGGTCACAACACACACACAAACACACACGCACAAACACACACATATATATATATAGTTTCTGTGTACATTATTGAGCATTTGATTTTGATGAAATGTAACTTAGTGGTGATACCTTTGATGAGACGAGTCAATAAACGTGTATTAAAAAGTTATGTCATTAGACATTTGAACCTACCATTCACCAAGAAAATCCTGACGATTTTCTCATATGGTACGTGAACGACTGGATTAGAACCTGATCAGTAAGGTTACTGTCAATATGAATGTCTCGAATGAACTAGGCGAAGTTCGATTTCATAATTTTTCATCGCTATGATTATTATTGTCCTATAAAGAACATGAAATCTTAAATTCTCAGAAAATACGATTTGTATCAAAGGATAATGTTTAGTTTGGAAGTGACATATAAGGGTGCTTCGTGTCGCTGGTTATTAATGGGAGATCTTAACATCAAACTTTATTTAGTGTAATAACAATGTTGTCATGATTATACCGGCGCAATGAATGTTCTGGGCAGCATGCAACCCTACATCATGATGATTTCGCTTTCTTAGGTTAACAACATTGGTAAATGGCAACAAACCTGTGGAAAATACTCACCTATTTTGAGCTCTTGGAACACACAATCCTTCTATACACCACTGCAATAAATACGTTTAAAATATTTGTAAGAAAGACCGAGGAAATGAAGATTGCACCATCTAGTTTTGCATTGGAATAATTTGTATAAAATAGCACGCAAAACTGCCAACTTTAGTGAATTACTTATTAGCAACAAGACAAATATTGTGTATATCATTTTTTCTCTTATTAAATGGAATTGGATTAACATGAACATTCTGTTATTGACTATGCGTGCGTGTGTGTGTGAGTGAGAGAGAAAAAGAGAGAGAGAGATGCAGACAGACATACAGACAGAGAGACAGACATAAATGGATGGAGGGAAAGAGTGAGTACCATATTGTATCCGCATGGAGTTCCTCTAGCCGCTCTGATAAAGCTGAAGCATGTTTGCTTTAACGGATTCGTACACTGCATGAAACTACACATTGTATTATTCACACTCTGAAACAAGGAAAAGGCGAATAGATTTATGTGTGTGAAGCCGACTGGTTTACCATATGCGCCTGTCTAGAGAAGAAAAAAAAGGATCGAATAAATACTAGATCTAGCCCCACCCGCTACAAGATATACATAGGGTTCCCATTAACAACTGAAACGTCCGTATGGACATATAACCTCGAAATTGGGAAGTTTCAATTCTTGATTCTGTTTATTGAATATTTTTTTAGCACTTAAGTCATTATTTGCCGTGATAAATTTGTTAACGCGGTTGGTTAATATTGTATTGTTGTGTTGTTGTTAAAAATTTTCATTATGAGGGTAAAGAAAACCCAATAAAATAATTAATTTCTTCATGAAAAAATGATATTTATGTGTTATATCTTTTTGAAAAAGCTGCTAAACATATATCATCGGCGACTCGTTGGTTATGAATATCATAGTATTCACCAGCAGGACGTGTTGATGGAAAATGATTTATCGTGCTATCCATAAAAGCTATAACCGGTCGTCGTGGTTGTGATTTAATTCTCAGAGCTGAATTAAGATTTTTTCACGCTGAATCACTGCCCGCAAATTTTCTATATGATTATCAAGTTTATTTCGATTGATGTGATCGATAACGAATCCATTACAAATTACCCCATTAAAACACTCGAAAATAAATCGATGAGCGAGATACATTTTGTTAATCACCGTTTTTTCCACAGATAGTAATCAACATATAACCCATATTTTTAATCGATCCAATTTTTACACTTCGTTGACGGTGCCTAACAATCCCACAACGAGAAGCTTCATAATCACTGTAAATAGGATGATATACAAATCCAATTTGATCCATATATTTACTAAGTAAATTAACCTTTTAATTCACGATGATTTCCGGTAAGATAACACATTTCATCAATCACAATATTATATTTCTTTACATAATATCTAGACACTTCGCGGAATCTCTTTCCACCGCAGTCGATACGTAATCGGGTTTAAACACGTAATGTCAACCCGCAGATGATACATTTAATGAGTCCATGATAACCATTCTTGTTTTGTTGATTACAAGATTACCGACATAGAATAATATCCTCCGCGTAAATAAAAACTGACCTAGATGATAAAAAAAAGAATATGGAAATCACAATCAAAAACAGTATCAAAGCGGTGAAGTATAAATTTCTTAAAGACGACGCAGATTACATGTGATCGATACAAATAACGTCCGGCGATGATAACACTATGACGGATTTACGTGCCCGGGAAATATTATCAAAGATACCCCGCGATGGTAAACAACATTACATACAAGTAAAATTCAGTAGAGTCTCCAGACGGGTTTGGAAACTATATAATAAACACAAGCGTGTAATGACTGCAAATAAACTAGCAATTGTAACCGATAAGACAAAACCGGGTATGTTAGCCGGGATCGTTAGCGCATATTAAAATACAGCATATCCGGTAACAGTAACCGTACATGGAATCTTCTTCATAAACCCCACAGATATTAATAAACTCTTCCGAATGAAGATGTCATCGATGTTAAATTGTGTCACTGAGCGAGTAATTGAACACATAAATAATGCTCGACGAGGAAACGGTTTAACCGAATTAACCAAAATCCATGTTAACCAAGTGGGCGGAATCTATTTAACACAGAGGAGCATCAATACAAGATGCTGCTGAGTTGGAAAAGAAATTATGACTTCCGATGACTATAAAAACAATCGCCGGGGAGGTTTTATTTGAATCAAAATATTAAAAAATGGAACTCCAATTGAAATCATTCATCATAATTCTCTTGAGTGGTCCAGTTCTGTACGAGTATTCCCTGTGTCGCGAACAATAAAATACTACCACGGAGATATATTTGATGTAATCTACGAGATCAACAAAACCGATCCTGTATCAGTGTGGATGTTTTACAGTGATGAACGAGTAGGATATGATCAATTTGTGGGAACGAATGGAGAGTTA
This sequence comes from Unio delphinus, assembly GCA_029339505.1. Lineage (NCBI taxonomy): Eukaryota > Metazoa > Mollusca > Bivalvia > Unionida > Unionidae > Unio > Unio delphinus. The sequence continues at coordinate 8,572,036 of JAQISU010000162.1, forward strand.
TATCGAACAGAAACCCTTCAAAACGAGATGAATAACCTCGCGAAGTATACAGATAACATCTACAAAAAAACACAAAATTGTTTTACCGTATCATCGGTCGCAACAGATTTTGCCACAGAGAAAAAATCATGAAAACCAACCAGATGTGAATTTCTCGATGGCATACAAGCTAGCTGTGTATAATATGGCCACGGTGGATTCTAGAAAACACATCACAATATACAAAAATACGAAATCCGTTGACATGGCATCGTGTGACGTCGGTAGTTTTCTCGGGTGTGGTGAATGCAGTTAATCATTTAAACGATTTGGGCATCCAGCACACGAAATGACCAGAGTTGCGATTAATGGACCATTGCCAGATTTTGATCTGACGTGGTTTGCCAAGGTAACATCGTTTAAATTCATCGATGGTCTTCACCCGATATTTAACGTCTGATCGGGAAAACATCTATCAACGAAACAATTGTCCGCAGATAGTGTTATTGCGATTCTTGTTAGATAAAAAAAATACTGATATCGTTAACTGTTTCCACCGCGATAATATCATATCGGACGCAGACTGATGTTTAGCTATCAACTCCGGAAAAATGTGACGACTATGATATGAGTAAACAGCAAGAACGACAATCAAAGGATGTAGGAAGAAAAATAATTGGAACATTTACTTAGGGTAGATCGTCCGAACATAAACGGTGTTGCACCCGAATGGTCTTCGATGATGCTGAATTGGATTTTATAATCGCAGATACAACAAAACATGATATAGAATCACCGCAGTATACTCATTTAAGATTTTTGATGCTCGGTTATACAAAGATAAATTTATTCAAGAACATAAAGAGATTTTCTGACATCGCGGTTATAGTAGCGACTGATTCATTATATTTTGATAGAAAATACCGAAAAAAAGTAGAGGAGTTTACTACGTATGAAGGTGATTGAGGAACTTGGAGAATAAAACATGAAACGTTACATGAATACTGCGAGTCGGCTGATACCCCCATCGAGGATAATTACCCTGAAGATACCAACAATGAAGTATCATCGTATCCATCTGTGTACGATACAATAATCAGACATAAAAATGTTTATTTGACCTTTCCAGAATGATGTGGTAAGACAGCCAGAGTAATCGATTTATTCGGGAATAACACTGATATGATTGTGTTGACTCCAACTCATCGACTTGCACGAGAAATGACATCCCCGGGAGTAAACGCTTCTACGTATCATAGTTTCTTTTGATATAATGGTACCAACTGGACTCCCGAGCGAATGGGAATGCAGTGTATTCTGGGAAAATCATATGGGATGAAAGAGATACATTATCATTGACGTTGTTAAAAAAAACACTCTTGGGCTGCGAAGTAAAAAGCCCGGTGTGATAATGTGCGATGATCATGGTCAGCCACCGTCATTTACTGGATTATGTCCCCATTGTTGGTTGAAAAACACCGTTGACTAGAACGACTCAATTAACACAGATCATCGATCACTCGACGTGGAGTTAACCGCAAAGAATCCGCGATAAGATTACAATCGAATAATATTCAATGTGAAATAAAACGTAGAACAATCCTTGAAACATCTATTGCGGATTTCTGGGAAGCGTGGACCCCAGCCTATTTGATAATTGCGAGCGAAAAAAAATCCGAGTTCTAATTCAGAAGAAATTATTTTATCTCCATGAAGGAAAATTTTCAACGGAGCCAATACCTCTATGTTATAGACCCACGGCTACTCGACTACAAAACAATAAAGTAGATATTTCTGAAACATCCGACAACAAGTACTTGTGTTAAATGATATTAAGCCGGTTGAAATCGCTGTTGTCATAGATGCAATAATTGCGTAAATATCCCCATGGCTGATTGGTTACACGATGACAATACACTCGTCACAATGATTCACTAAAACGGATGCAACTGTTTTAATCATCGATGATTTCATCGAATGTTCAAATTTAGTTCATTGTGCAGTATCACGATTACGAAGAATCAATCAACTTCGAAGAGTTTACATCGGGGAAAATCCATTGGATGAATATTCAAAATATTTAAACAATGATATTAGTTAAGGCCACGAAGAGGTAACTGAGTATCATCTGGGATAACTTGTAACTGTTCACGAGTAAATCCATGCTGTGGCGCAGTTGGATCTAATCTATATATTACTGGTCTATTTTTAGAGATGACCACGCTGAATATTTTATGTGATGTGATACTCCATATAGGATCAGTCGATCTTCTTCTATGGCCTTCATGTTCACCAACCTCATATAAATATCTCACTGTGACACAGAATGGTAATATCGGCGATGACAAATCACTCCTCGGTCAATTAATATCTTTTTGTTACCACGACAACCGGTTTCATGTTTAACGTGCGAGTAATTTCATTGTTGAGTGCGGTAATTACCCCTGGCAATCTCTTGACCCATTCACGATATTGTTTATCATCGATGAACTCTTTAGCGTATTGTTAATGAAACAATTTATCCGCGAGTGATATGTTAAACCGTTCTACAGTTGCCTGATAGCGATCTATCGCAGTATGTACCCGTCGTATCTTGGTATTATGCTGTTCCATCGTTGATGACACTTCACCTTCTATGACGATAAATTGATCTGATCCTCGAGCAAGATATCGAATCAGATTAGATAATATATACGGCTAATTCCCCGATGACAATAAGTTACCATATATTTTATAGTATAATGGCAAATATCGGAGAAGCACAAATCACTAGATTGACTAGAGAGCGATTGGCCGCGATTAAGAAATTGTTCTCGGGAAGAGATTCTTTCAGAGATAATATGCATTCGAGTCAAGAAGCACGATTTGATTTTGATGTTGATGCTGAGCACTTATTTAAGCCAATAACTACAGCTACTGAGAAGGCTGCTACCGTGTCTGAAAAAATAGCAACGCAATCCAAACAAACAAGCAAAAGAGATTTTACGAGCTCTTCTAGCTAATATAGTCGCTGCACAGCCTCCTCCTTCTGCCGCACAACCTGAACCCGAACAAATGGTTGAGGTTTTTGATCCTCAAACAAAATTAAATGCTTTGATTGATAAGTTTCTTCCTGGTACAATTGAATACATCATGAAAATGCGATTTGGATCTTTTGTAGTCAGAGGTTTCAGTCACAAAGATAAATATTTAAAAGCTGAATATGTTAAATCAACAGATAGAGAAAATTTTTATAAATATATATATATATATATATATATATATATATATATATATATATATTGTGTAACTTCTCGTAAGGATCGAGCTACAAAATTGAATAAAACATATAGAGAATATTTGGATGAAATATAAAAATTTGAAAAAAGATAATCGGCCCAAATTTTAACTTTTTCAATTACCTGGAACATCAAATCTTTTAGATGTAGAAAAAGCCGAAACTCGACTTAAAAATGCAAGAGGAGAAACAACCTGAAATGGTTTTATAGGGAGCGGTCTCGTTTCCTGTCCTAATTATATTCTCTCTCATATAGCGCGATTGGAGTTAACCATGGGGGGTAAACGAGCTGGAAATAATTCCGCCGAGATAATTAATGAAGCCGCTGATATCTGCCAACGATTAATTTAAGGTGGTATCATGGATATTTGGGTATATTATGAATTAATCGATGAGCTCGCAGACGGTGTTACCGTCAGCGGTTACCATAGTGACTAATTACCCCCGGTTAGATAAATAGCATGTAAATAAAATGATCATATATCGCAGTCATAATATAGCAACTAATGTTCGTGCAGTACATTCACGATTGCCAGTATATCAATTATACTACGGAGATGGACTCAGTGATATCATTAAAGGGTTATTTACTAGAATCGCTCCGAAAATCAAACCATCCATCTAAGAGTTATCGATAAAAGCAATTAGGATTATTCTCGATAAGGGCATAAAGTCGGTTGGTGATCTCTCTCACCAGTAGCGTATTCAACACCGCCGGAGAGAAGCTTATGACGTTGATTATAAAGAAAAAAAAAAGCAACACCGGTAAAATTACCATGAACGAAACGTATGCCGCCCCGGGTAAGTAATATAATTATCGATGTGGTAAATCAAAAATTAGACCCGCTGGTATAATGACCGATGATAAATCAAGACAGTGAATCTCAAGGAAATATTGTTGCAAATTTGAGCATTGGTTTCGGTTTGAAAAAATTAACACGACGATGATTTAAATCGACAGTTATATAATAAAATGTTTAAATCGATTTCCGATGAAGCCTTTGACATGAACGCACCCGTACAACGAAACGATGCTCGTTGCGATTATCAATTTTTTCAAATAGCGCGATAGATCCTAATTTTAGATCACGAATTCGGTTTAATGATACTTTTAAATATGTCTTACCATTTGAAGCTAACATTGAGGTGGAAGGTCGACTAGTACAAAATAATGCGCTTGATACCCCGTATGATGATCTTCCAACTACCCCAATCGGATTTGTCAACAGTGGAATAATGGCGTTGTTTAGTAGCGCACAATTTATAATTAACTCTGACAAGATCGAATCCATCGATAACGACGTTGATATCGCAACTATAATATTGGGGTTAGCGAGATATTCTGACGATTATACACGATCTGCTGGTCCATCAATGATGTTCTTTAAGGATATTACTCATAACGCCGATAATAACTAATTTACTATAAGACGACCAAAGCAAAAAACCATAGCGCTGATGTGGATGATGCTGATGTCGAGAGTAATGAAAAATAATGATAACTTCAATCTAGGATTTGCAACTCGTGAAACATTGTTAGACTCCAATGGAAGATTTCGTGTGTAATTCGATTGTCTCATATATTTGGATTTTGTAGAGATGCTTGAAAATTTATCTTTTGAGCTAGTCACACTATTGGTGTAATGAGAAAATCAAATGGCAATGATGCAATCTGGGGTGGTAATGGTATCCCCGACGGTAAAGTAATTTTATCCAAGCTTGCGTTGTGAATGCCAATAATGACTCCATCGTTTGCTATATAACAGCAGTTGTAATCGTTTATGGACTAAGGTGGTAAATCATTGATGTGTTGGTTATATGTTACAACAGCTACGACATCAAGTTCCATCACTGGTACATTTACATGGTAGGTCGCGTTAACAAAAAATATCTCTGCGACTAGATATACTTTTGTTGCGTTTGAAAACAAAAAAATAGAATAGATGGAGCCTATACACAACAAAGTAGGCATATGATAATTTGATAAATTAGCTGCCAGTGAGGCACCATTGCGAGTAAGTAATCAGCAAGAACCCGCCGAAAATATTTTCATCGACTATTCCAATAACCAAATAGCTCGCGTGTATCATCGTTTGTTGTCTTATATTGGACGCGATCAAATTATTGATAACGGGTTACAAATATCACAGTTGCATTTTCAAAATTTTTATCCGGTATATTTTTTTTCATTGCAACATCTTGATCTATCTAGGCACACCTTCAACGATGTAAAATTTCAAGCCCGGGTAAGAGCACAACCTGCTGGTGGTTAATATATAGCAATCGCTGTTATTCTCAGTGATGAATCACTGACAATTGAAGGTGGTGGTGGAAAGATGAGAGTAGTTGATGCTCCAGTGGAAAACATGTAACAATTAGATTAATCTTCTATTTAAATAACAATGTCGTACAATTAAGTTGAGGTCACGTTGAATCCTGGTCAATCAAAGAAATTACAATCACGAAACGCTACCACATGTGGGGTAAAAATAAAGTTATAGCAAAAACTGATTTCTACGGTTGGACCAAATACTTTATCGTTGACGAAAACTCAACCACTTCAAACAGGAGTTAAAGGCAAACACTGGAGTTCAACTTGTATTTAGTCCCTCCGTGGTAAAAGCGATGATAAAATCCGGTGGAATATTTCCATTCCTCGCCGCAATTCACGCGTTACTTGCTGATGCCGCACCGTTGATTGCTAAAACAGGCGCGTTGTAAAGAAAATTACCGGTGGGAGATATAAGAAAAAGGGGAAAGGATTCAGATTACCTGGCAGTCGATAAACTCGATACGGAGCTGTATTGAGAATCACAGAAAGCAATCGTCGATAACTCCCATGTCAAATTTTGATTTAATCGACGCGGTAAAACGATCCTCGATAAACAATTTCAGAGGTGTTTTGACGAAGAATCAGTTACCGACTCGGCCATCAATCACAGAAACAGGTATAATTAATCTCGATGATAACACGAGAACTCATTGGGTCGCATACGCAATATACCCCAAGTGATTGTTTACTCGTATGGGTTAGCGCCGCGTAATGAATTTACCAAATACGTCCATGGGAAAAAGCCCTGTTTGGTATTCCACGTTACCCACGCAGACATTAACAAATCCTTCGATATGTGGCCCAGAAATCATTAATAGGCTCACCGCGATCTCAACATCTAATACAATTCTTCATATCCGCGTACACGAGTACACCAGCGATAACTCTTTAAAGAGATCGTAAACGTATAATGGTAGATATTTGGGGGGATGAATCACTACAACGTGAAAAAACCACCGACGGGGTTTCACTCGATGTTGTAAAAAAACTTATCAATGATGGGTTATATGATCTATTACATCTCGTAGATGTATCGTCGGATGAGATAGTTGGATTTCAAGACCGCCAGGGTAAATCAAAAACTAGAAATTTTTCAATCAAATATATTTTAGTCAAACTTGATAACGCGGTTGAAAACTCCATTGCGGTATTTGATCCTCATATAAAATCAAACCCGGAAATGTTTATTCGACCATCGAACATGGACTAACATCGTTTAATAACTAAAAGCACTACGCGATTAATATCACGCACATATGAATGCATTTATCAGGTTACAAACATGTATTAAAAATATTGAAACTCCATTTTATAATTTCTTTAGGATTCCATCAACGGTTCTGTTACAACTCATCGATATGAAAACCGCTGTGGATAAAAAAAACAACGTTGCGATCCGAGTATGATAATCACATTTCGGTCTACAACAATTATGTAATAGAACACATCAAAGTGAACACCGAATTAACCAAATTTCTAGGAAAACTTCCACCTGATATCCCTAAAAAACTCGCCGATGTGAAAACCGCCGTGGATGAGCTCGAGGTATTACGATCTGGATATAAAGATAATGTAAAACAGTTTACAGGATTTAGTAATAATTTAAGAAGGCTCAACGAAGATTATTTTGGACAACCAACAACGGTTCCTATTAAATTCGCTAATATTAATACAGCCATCACCGAGATTAAACAAACTCATGAAGCTATCAAAGATGATTTTCCAAGGATGATTCACACACTTGATAAAGTCAAAATTCCCCATACGAAAACTATGAACGCGGTAAACACGATCCACCGTTGACGTAATCGTGTACTCGGTTGAAGGTGTTATCGCTGGAACCGTTGTGATATTATAATCGGTGACAATGATCGTCCCGGTGGCTGTTCCAATTGGTATATCCGCGGTGACAACTATCGTGGGGGGGGGGGGGGGGGTGATTTCAATAATAAAAAAATATCATTGTGTAGTCAGCGTAAACTTCTTGATTAAACGGTTAAATTCCAAACCGTGACTACCGAGTACTCGCAAATATCCTCTATGATATCATTTTCCCTCGACGACACGTTAATATCCGATGATGAAAGACACGAAGATAATAACGATGGCAACGCCAACAGTATTACTTCAGCAGATCGTGGAGAGTACAAGCCCGGCGAAAACAACAATGATATCGACGGTAACTACAAACCATGAATTCAGTATTGAATTTCCAACTCCGATTCCAGCAAAGGAAAGCGCGTTAACTCAATAACAAGGATATTATAGCTGGTCCAATATTAGATCAAATTCATTCGCTAGTAAACCACCCAATAACACATTTGTGTTCGCGTACAAGGATTCCCCCGATGGTGAACCAGATTGGCAAACAATACATTTTCCAAGTGGAGCTTATGACATCGAATATATCAACAAGGAAATTCGACGCAGGATAAAATCTATCACTGGAAAGGAAGAATCCAATATTAAGACAACAGTTCATGGATCATCGTTGTCAGCCGCGGTTGAGATAAACTCTCCCTGTAACCGCGTAGATATATATAACTCGTCAGTTAGAACTATATTATTATGTCCTGAAGATCTACCATTGGAAAAAATACCGCTGGTGGAAATCCCACCACGACGAGAAAAATCACCAGTGGAAAAACACCAGTAGAAAACTAACAGTGGAGAGACCGCGTCTCAAACCGGTCGATCCTCGAATTAGCTGAGTATACTGTATCCACAGCGGCATATCACAACGCCAAGATACCATATGAAAGAAAAATTAATGTTAGTAATACTATTCTTTTTAATTAATATGAGGAAAAAATTTGGAATCATGCATATCCAATTAGAATTACTAATCATTTCCTAAAAAATAAAAAACGATTTGGATAAATATAAAAGTCTCAATGAATTTCGACCAGAAATCGTCAAATACATAGTAATATGTAATCAAATTATCGCCAAAGCAAAATTATCCAATCGACAAATTATCTTCCATGTGTATAGTAAATTTAATGATGATATAATATAATCTAATAATATCACTAGTGAACAATTTTCAAAATCCAGATATGGGTCATCATGCCGATGACATGAATCATGATGTCTGACCCAGTAACATTATCCTGACACCAAGTCGACCAGTCATAACACTTACCTTTCAATGCTGACAGCCTAGCTAGGCAGATGTTCGTCCGCTTTAGTAAGTCTTTGTTATGACTAAGCCTGAGTCAGAACTCAAAATCTTTCGCATCTGACTCGACAGTCCGTAGACGGAAGTCCGGAAAAAAGAGAGGATACTCGTGATGTCCGGAACAGAGGATGTGACGGGTTTAGAGTAAAATACATAAAAATACAACAGGAATGAGGCAATCGGAATAGAAAGACTCAAGGAAATAGAACAACTTGGAACGCGGTAGAGATAAAGGTTATACAATTAATTACCACTATTAATTTAGCTGATTAAATTTGTTATTTTTCTTATCTAGGGTGGCTCGTATTGCCTTATTTCTTCTCAATAATCTTGCCCAGTTCACTGTCGATATTCCAATTTTTCACTCATACCGGGCCATAACATCGAGGGAGGTTATTCATTTGATAAAGCAGCTAAATCATATTATTTACCGGTCTTACTAAGATGGTGACGATACACAAACCCAACATTGGTCATTTTACGGAGTAATTCAACCCATAATAACATGGTCATATCGAGTTCGGTGTGGTTTTATACTGAAATTTCTTATTGTCTAAATGCTGAAATGATATAAGATGTGGAGCGCACAGCGAATATTTTATAACGAGAGAGAGAGAGAGAGAGAGAGAGAGAGAGAGAGAGAGAGAGAGAGAGAGAGAGAGAGAGAGAGAGAGAGAGAGAGAGAGAGAGAAAGAGAGAGAGTGTTTTTAGTTGTTTTTGAGTGCTGCGTTAATAATCAAATAAATAGAAGGAACGTCTTGATCGAAATATAAACGTAATAAGTGACATTCAGCATAGACCCCATGTGTAGCGGAAGACATCAACAGTTAGAAAACACTGCGTTTACTGCAGTGCTTACTCTGGGAGATGTAAATAATCTCAAGCAAACACATTAAAATACAATGTACATACCTCACATAATCTAGATCCGTGGCCATACACGAACACACTGGTCATTGTGGGAATACACCTGACCAGGCAGTGCCCTCATAAACGTCATCCATTCATGTTCGTCGTAAAAAGCACCCACATTGGTCAAGCACGATCTGAAAACACATAAATGGACAGTTGACAGTGCAAACACACACACACATACATATATATATATATATATATATATATATATATATATATATATATATATATATATATATATATATATATATATGTGTGTGTGTGTGTATGTATATATTGATTTTGATTGGCAAACGATTCTGAGAATGTTAGTTTTCTGACTTTATACTATAAAACAACAACCCTTTACCATTATTCTTGTAACAGTTAGTCAGATTCAAGAAATGTTTGGAAATAAATGTGTGATATGTTATCACTAGGACTTTACTACTATTTGCCTAAGGTCAAAAGATATACAGAACGTAATAGCATCACATTTAGCTCATTTAGACAACGTAATATGTTTGAAAATGCACTGAGGGCCTTGAAGGGGTCACACCTTTTCTTACACTCATCACAAAAGTAGCAGGTTGTAAGTTCCAGTTTCGACAAGTTAATCTGTAACTTTCAAATGAATTATAACGTGCACTTGGAACGCTGCTGTCGCTATGGTAGCACTAACCCTGAAAACCTAGAATAGATTATCAGAAAATGGGTGTGCCCATAAGAATACTTGAACAGATGAGAAACTTTGAATAACAATTTCCAGACATAAGCGCTTTTTATTCGAATCTTTCTCGTGACTGATATTTCCGAAGAAAAGATTATCAAGACGCGCAAAACGTACGGTCTGTGTTGTAGTGTTATATATCTCTTTAGCCCAGTTTCACTGATCGTCAAACCCAATAATGGTCGAGATGCTTTTCTATAAAAGAGAAAAGTAGAACTGCAACCTATAACATTCATAGTTTGATATTTATGTATTGAAAGAAGAATCCATATCGGGGCGGAACGGAAAGTATAAGTTAGAATTAAAATTCAAGGTATGATCAGATAATTTCCAAAGGTTACACCATAATTTTAAACAACAACAGTCTTCATGGATGGCCATTGTTACATCTTATGCCTAGTGCTATGTTTCATTAAATTGATTAGACGCAAACACAATAGATACTAGTGTATAATAAAGACCATGCAATGCTATCAGGTACTTTTGTTCAGTTGTGTAAGCAGATTCAAACGCAATCATGCTTGTGCTTTCATTTATCGAGCGTGTGTTCTTTAACATACGTATACAGTTACTACAGGTACTGAGGTCCGAATATTCTTTATGCAGGTGCAGAGTTAAATCATTCCATTATAGCCGAGTCGTGACGCAAATTACCATGTCCAGCATGAACCTAAACGTTTTATTTGTAAAATAAATTTTAGTAGCTCTGATAAATGTTTTGCATGAGTCATCTTAAAGTTGCAGAAATGTTGTCAACTAAACTAAAATCTGACTATTGAGAGCACTAGTTATCTAAACCCCTTAGCATTCATGTCCGACCTGTACCCTGAAAGCAGACTTGCAACGAATAATCCAGGCACTTAAAAAAAGATGCTGCGGAACCATCCTTGGCATCTCTCACATCTACCACATCGCAAATGAAGGAGTTTGTGACACGATCAGGCGCAAAGTAGGCCATTATGAAGACCTTCTTACCACAATCAAAAACACAAAACTGATATGGTATGGCCATGTCATTCGTGCAAACAGTCAATCCGCAACATTACTTCAGGGCATCGTTTAGGGTGGCATAAGGAGAGGTAGACAGAGAATAAAGTGGACTGTCAACATCACGGAATGAAACAGGTAAACGTTTACAACACAAACATAGGCACATGATTTAACAAGTTGAAGGAACTGGTCAGGTGTGCAGCAGCACAGTGCCTCAACGACCACACTAGGTCAGAAGACTGATGGTTATGAATAATACCAGCGTTCCACTCATGAAAAAAATATACTGGTATATTAATTCACTGAGGCCCACGGATATGATTTGATACCTTGCACGTGAGATCGCGAATGTATGAAGTAGTATTTATACAGTTTATGTTTTTTTATTAGGGCTTCAGTTGGTTGTTAGACTATAGTGGTATGTGCAGCTGTAATATATATTCTTTATCTGAAAATTTACTCAACAGTGTAGCTCGTGGTGGTGCTGATGCAACCGTGACATAACTGGCAAAAAGAATGCTATTTTCACAAAATTTTGTTTCGACTACTAAGCGTACGAAATCGAATTGGAATATCGGTATGTGACTATAATATTCAATAATTCAACAAAGCAAAACGAAGAAAGAGAAACTGATGTATCTGACATGACATCTCTGCGCAGTTATATCCAAGACCATTCATTTATTTTACATACGTACCCTCTTTGCTAATTAACCGGATTGGTTTTGATCAGAAAAAAAAGTATCTATAAGCGAAACTGCTCATTTGATTTTAAATACGGGATCGCCTGTATGTGATTTCTGTGTCAGCGGAATACAAAGCAATGAATGCCGTACTCTTGATTGTAAGGAAAAGTTGCAGTTATCATGAAGAAGCAAATCATCTAATGTTGGTTTTTCTAAGAGTCATTCAATCTCTTTTGACAGCCGCGAATAAGATTGCACAATGATCTAATTCTTCAAGAAAGATCAGCGGGAAAATATTTATACGAGACTAACCTAAATGTACATATATGATTAATCCAAATATCACCGCCGTGGGGTACCTTCTAATTTGTTAGTGAAGAAAATTCGGAAATGCTACTACAACAATTAATTGGAAGTCATCCCCAAATCCACCGCGGTTGCATTTTCCGTTAATTCTGTTCAACCATTATTACATCAGCAAGAACGATAAATAAATCTGAAAAAAAACACTCAATTCTTTGTCTAACATATTTTCAACAAATACAAGAACTATTGTTGCAAATACATTCAGTTGGGTTATCATTGTGGTGTTTATGAAACGTAATTTTTGCATCCAAATGTATCTCCAAAAATGTAACAGCTTCCCGAAACAAGATTTACTTTAATTATATGGCATTTGTATCGCTGAAAAAGAGCTTATATGTTATTTGTTCATTTTATAGATGCACCTGATAAAGGTCAATCTCTCAAACAATTACTTTGCTTTAGTAGTAGATGATATAAGGAAGGCCATCAAACCTACCGGAGAGTATAATATTAGAAGTCAATCATCTTTGAGATTAAATTATGGGAATCTTACGTGACGTTTATGAGGAAGTAAATTTGTATTTCGTATTTACAACGTCGCCGCTGCAACAACCGTTATTATGAATGTGGTTAAAATTGCCATTTGCCACCATCGTAACTATTATTGGCAATCTATTTGGTTTTGTTGCTGGAGCCAAAAATTGTACGCATTGTTACATATGGCTCCGATAAATTAACTTCTTTACGGATGCCTTCGCATATATGCGTCTCGTTCAAACGTCTCTCAGAGAATCAAACGGTAGCTTTACAAACAGAAAACTGCTCCTGACGTCTGAAGGGGATAAATCGATTAATCTGAGAAAGTTATGTATGTCGTTGTTTGAAAGGCATTATTACCGATATGGATCATGTTTTACTAATACCAAATGATTTTACAGGTAGTAAAAGTCAGGTAAAGTCCTTATTAAACATACAAAACATACATTCTAAGGACACAAACAGGTCTTCAAGCCCAATGTATTTCAACAAGAAAACACATGTAACTCTCTTTTCTTGCCAAAGCAGTTACATAAATGTAATAAATAATCTAAAGTATATTTTATCAGATATCGAATATATATTTTAATTAGTAAAACATCAGATATCGACATGTGTCAATTTGATCCATAATTAATAACCTTAAAAAACAATAGATGGATTCCTTGTTTTGGAAACTAAATATCAAAGATGCATTGAAACATATCAAGATCGGATGAATGTGTCAAAGTACATTTCGAACGCTTCTAATATTGTGAATGATTTCACCATTAGCCTGATGCTTTTACAACCAGCATGGTGAATTGTGTAGACAACAGTTGAAACCTGAGTAAACTAGTTGACAGAAAAATTCTTGGTAATGTTGTTTGAGACGCCTATGAGGAACAAACAGTATAAGCTAGCTCTGAAAGCAAATGATGTTATTTTGTTTTTGTAGCTAGTTACGTATATGTATAACCGATCGGTTTAAGAAGTGTTATATAATAGAGTGTGCTGTGCTACTGACTTTTGGTTTAAGTCGTCCAGCCTCAATGCCTTTCCTCCAGGAGATGTACATGGACTCGTATACATTAAGTGTGTACCGGATGGAATGTATTGACCTACACTTAATTAGCAACAATAAAAAATCGCTATTTCCACACTATGATAATATATGTCACGATATTTTCTGTGCATACATACTTGTTAAGTAGTGCACGTTTGAACGATTCCACGGAGCAATTAGATAAAACCCATGGGTTCCTGGAGTAAGGTTTAGACTCTACGAACAGAGGGTCCCTTGGAGACAATAAAATAATCATCTGCCCTGTAATCTAACGATTCACCTTCACCATCATGGTCTGCTCGTGGACTGGAAAGAAGATTCAGTAAAGGCATCGTATAAGTTGTAGCTTTGACAAGATAAACATGGATTGATTTGTACCCTTAGCGCATGAAGTTTCAGTCTACTTTCAATGAATGCAATATTCCAAATACAAACCTCAGTAAAATAATTTCTCACCACATCACACATTTTACATATGAGATTTTTTCACCAAAATCATTCCACTTGTAGCCAACTGCAACAAGATCGATTTCTTGGCTTATATTATCTATTACTGAACGAAATAAATATGCAGTGATCTGCTGCATGGAATATAATAAATATGGAGCAAAGCGTCTGAGGAAACCACTGGCCACGAATAGCAGGTTGGAAGAATTACACATGTCCTTATCCGAAATCTAAAGTATTACACCCTAATCGAGTGGACACAAATACGGGGGTTATTCAATAGGTTATGTGTAAACTTACCTGTGTCCAAGTTCGTGTGCTGCGGTTAAAACAGTGAACATATAATCACTTGTCTTGATTATCGATGTTTCGAAACAGTGATCACATACCGTACCTAAGTAGGCATAACCTGAAAGGATTAAAGGAAAAGATCACCTATCATAAATTTGTTTTAAATTTAAAAGGCGGAAATATATTAGTTGTTCAAAGTGCATAAGAAAATATCTGAATAAAAAGTAAAAAAAAAATACACACGCCAATCAATGCTAGAATTATAATTTTGTTTAATGTGTTTATTGTATAATTAAATTACTATTCTAGAACACAAACTGTAAACTCGTGTTTATCGATAAAGATATTTGTAGAAAGACTGGAATATATTTGGGCTATAGCGAAGGATGAAAACAAAACTTGTCTGTTCAAGACAAATACGAGTGCGTCACATTAGCAACAGTCCCCTAGTTGATTTTACTATTCATGTTTTCGGAGTGGGGATATAAAATTTGGTGCTTGATTGATATATGAAATTGGCTATTCAACCCAGAAAAACGAGCAATACAATTATTGTTAATTATACTAAAATTGTAAACGCCTTTCCAATCAATGTATTGCTCTCTCTTTATTTAAATTAACACAATGGTTAGGATGGTGCAAGCTAACGACGATAAAACAAAATTGTTAAGTTTTGGACACGTGACTACGAATGAATTGTAAAACATATGTGATGAAGACCAAAGAACGGTAAATTAAATAATTTTATATGTTATTTTTTTTTTTATTATCTTAAAATTTGAGCAGTCTTAAAAAAAGCAATCAAATTTTGGATAACAAAATTGTACTGGTTAATTTTGAACTCGAAGTAAGTGTAATGCGTCTGTTTCTTCTTTAAATATGCAAATAACGCTTTGATATTAGTACCAATTTAATGCCAAGGAACAAACGTACCGATCCAACAAACATCTGTACATCCGACATTCCCGACCTGTTTGTAAATTCCCTCCTTGGCAAAATGGAAATGATTAGAGATTATCTTGACAACACAATTATAATAGAGCAGTCGTTCCTAAACAGTGGCAACACAGAATGTCAAACGCAACCCTTGATATCGTTTCACTCAGTCGTTATGAATTTCGCACGTGTGCTGCTGGAACAGAGCTCACCAATGCATCATATACTCGAGCAGGTTCTGACATCACTGTTTTTGGAATATTAAGTTTTATATTGCTTTCACTAACCGATGTTCTATTGTATGGGCGTCATGTATGTACACCCTATACCAATACAAACGTCACACCTCTGCAGTTTACTTATATAATTCGGATGGAAGATTGGTGGTTTCGACTTCAAGAATTTAGTAATTCTCACATGAAATAAATTGAGTTACAATAGTCCAGTCTTGAACGTAAAAATGAACACTTTACAAACTGGACTCGGTTGCTTGAGGTCCTGGGATCCAACCCACGGCTAATTCATAACAAAGACTTATAAGAATCGTACTAACAGCTGCCTCCATAGGCATTCCGTAGTAAGAGTTAGTGTTATAACTGATCGGTGTGGTATCAGGATAATTTGAATGGGTAGCACATTGTGCTAAATATCTACGGCTTGATGACCCAGTACCAAACATCACTGTAAACTGTCACACCGTAGAGATATGTTGGAAAAAATGTTAAAGCCTCTTTATAATTCAAATCATTTACACATCCCACGCACGCGATCAGACTGGGTATTGGAACATATCAGGTTTGAAACACTTCTTTTTGCGTCTTCCTCTTTCTTTCCTCTACCGGTATCGGTCTCTGATATTTTCGTGTCTTTATTCATGATCATCTTTAAATCTATTAGAGTTTGTTTCCTAAAATACGTTCGGATGACTGAGTTAAAAAGCATGGTTGTACCACTACAATTTGTGTACTTCTAGCAAAAAGATCAATGAACAATTAGAACTCTTGTAGTAACTATTTCCATATAGGCATGCTACTTATTTGCTTCCAAACATAAAGTCATGGAAATCTTTTCAGTTATTAATATTTTGATGTATTTGACTAACATGAAGATTTGAAATAGTGTTTACTTCAACCACACAAGTTTACAACCTCTGTCGATAGTTTAGCGTTAATCCTTTTACCTTTTTGTATTGAAAATAATTTCTTCTAATTGGTTTCGTTAAATTTCTTAGTAATTAGAACCATCACTGGTTATACTGAAGATTTTATTTTATATGTATATGTTCATCAATGAAATTAAATGGTCTCCTTCACTTTCCAGGCAAAAGCTATCATGGTGATTGATTTCTATATAATTGTCAACGGCGTGTTTAAAGGTCTCGTTCTAATATAAATTCTATGGAATCGAACAATTTAAAGACACAGTGGTTCTCACACTCAAAACAAGAATGACATCTACACAATTTTCCATTATATTAAAAATATTATATGGTTTATTTTCAATTGTTTAATCAGGATTCTTTTGTTTACCACCAGCATACAATAGCTATGTTGATGTAATTAATACTCCTAATTTGTTTAAATACAGGACGTTCTGCCAATTTTCAGCATAAACAGTTTTATCATGAATTTATCAAACAAGCGTCTACTTTTTCTTTGTATAAAAGCGAGGATATCAATGGGATGGTACCGTTCTTTAAAATTATAAGGGCCCTCAGAAGTCCTACACGGTGAAGGAAGCTAGACCTTTCTTATTTCAGTATAAATATTAGGCTGATTAAGCCTGCGAATATTTCTACCTTGAAGTCGTCGTCACTTTCGTCGCTCACTTTAATAGAACGATACCTTCTTTTTCGAATAAAACAGTGTCGAGCGTTTCACATCGGATTGGCAATTCTTTAAGATTTCTTCACAAACGTCAACGGATTTAAAGAGTTACTTTAGTGAAAAATACAACCGTTGAATGTTTCTCGATGTTCTGTGTGCATGTCATCAGAGAATAAATAGTGAGCTTCACGCAAGCGCGTAAGCACATGTTCATAAGTTTCGAATTTGAAAAAGTGTATAAATAACATTTGCCCAGTTGTTTCATTATCAACGTTTTTTTAACCTTCTGATGAATTGCATGACCCAAACAGACCATAGCATTTTTAAACTGACATTGTGCCAAATATATGCAAATGTTTGACTGCATGGTCTTACAAGTTGTTCTTTTCATTATTGTTTGACTCCTATTGTCGAATAGTTTCCCATGCTCGTTTAAAGCATATAATCTCTTTCCTGCCGTCATTCCTTCGATCCATAATGATGGAACGTGATAAGCGCATTTGATCATGTGTGAACG
This sequence comes from Unio delphinus, assembly GCA_029339505.1. Taxonomy (NCBI): domain Eukaryota; kingdom Metazoa; phylum Mollusca; class Bivalvia; order Unionida; family Unionidae; genus Unio; species Unio delphinus. Next base: position 8,590,010 of record JAQISU010000162.1, read on the forward strand.
GTAATAATTAAGTACAGCAAATGCACCTCACAATTATTACATTTCTGGGTCCAATACTTCAGGAGATGAAGCGTGGGTTGCATTGTTCCATCAGTAATGGCAAACTCAGATTTGAGCTCTTATAAATGTTAAATGTATTTTGTCCAAGACCACTCGGCGTCTCGCCCCTCCGCCCCCACCCCCTTTAGAAGGAGGGAGAAAAGTGAGGAAAGATATGTCACAGAATTAGGCGAAAATTTGAACTGATTTTTGTTGTACTTGAATTGCAAACGAAACTCACCATTTTCTTGATTTCGTCGTACACGCATTACCTGGGGTGATTAAGTGGCGTGTAACGAATTGCATGTGCCAATTTGTAATTTACATGAAATCCGAAATACTCGTTTTACGTGGTGTACGGCAAGCTCGATGTGATTTATGTTCACCTATTGAGAGTATATAAGGCGAACTATTTATCATAATTTTTGACGGGAACCAAAATATCTAATCGAAGGATAGATAACCTCGTCTTGCAAATCTCCAGCCAAAGGGCTGATTCCGTCGTTGATTCCGTCGTTGATACCGTAGAAGTACATCACTGATAGCGCATCTAATAACATCGTTGATACCGTAGCTGTTAACACATCTGATACCATCTTTTGATAAACGTCTTTGATAACGTCTGATTTGTTGTGGGACATCTATTGTTTGTTCTGGAACATCTCTGTATAAATATCTGAATGTGCTTGTGCCGTTAATTTGTGCAAACGGAATTGAAGTATCTGTCTGTGTGTCGAACTGTCTGTTCGTCAACATCTGTGTAACATGTAAATATCCGGAAAGCTAGAAGTCCGAGTGTCGGAGCTGTCTTAGAGTTGTAAAACGTCCGGGTCGACATCTAGGGTAGTGAGGAACCGTTGGTTCTGGTAGATGTTGTATGCTGTCTGAACGTATAACTGTGGTGGATCCGTGTAGGGAAACGTCCGATAATAGTATTGGTCAACCCTCGGTTCTCGGGGAAACTGGGAGACGATTCAACTGTTGCTGAATCGTGCGGTTATACAGGGGAGACACATAGGTGTATTGAAATTGTGATATAATTTAATACATTGTTGTATTTGCATGCTTATGTCAGATCGCAATAATATTTCAAGTGATCACATAGATATCAATAAAAGCTAGCAACTTGATTGAATACAAGTATATGATCGTGCTAGTTATCGCAATCCATCGTGCGATAGATAGTTTGTCGTTTGTGTTTATTTTTTTCGTAAATCATACTTGCATTTATTTAACTTTCGTAAAGGATTCTTGGATCTGTGTATAATCCAAGAGATCCCTTTACATTTGTGATTCCTTTTGTATTGTTATTTAATTTGTTCATGTATTGTGAATGGTTGTGAGTTTAATTGTGGGTTGAGTGCATGAATTATTGTGTTGTTACATCTGTATTTTTTTCATTTATAATTTATTACATAAATTTATATTTTCTTTCACAAATTGTGTTTGTATTGTTCATTTAATCCACCCTCCTCTCGGTAACAATTCTGTTACAATGGTGTCAGAAGTGGGATGGTTGGATTAAGTGAACTGTCAATCATTTTTGTGAAGGTATACATTTAATGTTTATATTTGAGCGTGACCTTCTGTTAAGATAATACTCTAGTTGGAGTTTATTTTTGTTTAGTTTACCTAGGTCCGTGAGTCCAGTATAAACGTGTTCAAAGTATTGGTTTGGTTATATATCTATATTCATATTACAATTGTCATTGTCATGTCATCCCTTAAGGACTTGGTTGCCTTAGGCAAAGAATTTGGGTATGAAGGTGAAAGTCTAAGGAAATTTATTCAAGAAGAACAAGCCCGGGAAAGGGAAGAAAGGGCAAGGTCAAGGGAATTAGAAAGGGAATCCGAAGATAGGAAATGGGCATTTGAGAAGGAAAAGATAGAATTAGAGAAGCAGGCCGAGAGGGAAAAGATAGAATTAGAGAAGCAGGCGGAAAAGGATAGGATAGGATGGGAAATGGAAGCGGAGCAAAAGCGAATAGAGTTAGATGAAAAATCAAAGCAACGGGATCATGAGCGTAAGGTAGAATTAGCGACATCTGGAAGAGAACACGATTCTGCCTTTAGCAAATTAAGGGGCCCCAAATTACCTCCCTTTGACGATGAAAAAGATAACATAGATAGTTATCTTCATCGGTTTGAGCGGTATGCCGAAAACCAGAAGTGGAGTCAAAATGACTGGGCGCTGCATCTGAGTGCTTTATTAAAAGGTAAAGCACTGGATGTATACTCGCGACTTCCTAGGGACGATGTGTTTAAGTATGACGTCCTAAAGGAAGCACTTCTCAAAAGGTACGAGCTCACTGAACAAGGTTTTCGAAAAAAGTTCAGGTATAGCAAGCCCGATAAGGGAGAAACCTTTGGTCAGTTCACCGTCAGAATTGCGAACTATTTTGAGCGGTGGATTGAATGCGGCAAAGCGGTGAAAACGTTTGAAGGGTTGACTGATTTCTTGCTCAGAGATCAATTATTTAATACAGTTGGGCGAGAATTAGATCAATTTCTGAAGGAGAAAGTCTTCACAAACGTAAAAGATATGGCTAAGCAAGCCGATTTATTTGCCGAAGCTCATGGGGGAACCCAGAACGTGGTTTTAAAAGATTTTAAGTCTGGAAACCAGTCTGTAAGACCTATGCCTAGGGAGCCTGTAAAATCAGCTGAGGTTAAAAGGTCAGTTGGGAATCCAGTTTTTCAGCTTGTGCGGTGTTTCTTGTGTAATGCTTTGGGTCATGCTCAAAAAGACTGTCCTAAAAGAAAGGCACTTATACATAAGTTAGCAGTGGCTATACAAAGTAAAGGTATATCCGATAACAACGTACATGTAGAACCTTGTATTCATTCACTTGGCACGTGTTTATTTCCTAAAGCGCGTGTACCAACTGCGAGAGGGTTTGTCAACGGTCGAGAAGTCGTGGTATTGCGTGACACTGGTTGTACGGGCGTAGTGATCAAACGTAGTCTCGTGCAGGATAACCAAATGCTCGGGTGGGAATCCCCATGTATGTTACTTGATCAGACGATGGGTCGCACTCCCGTAGCAAGGATCACAGTAAAAACACCTTTCTTAACGGGAACTGTTGATGCCCTTTGTATGGACAATCCTATTTACGATCTGACGATCGGTAATGTTGAAGGTTCCCGTCTTCCAACCATGGCCGATTTTAAAATACCTTTGGCCCAGGCAGTCGAAACGCGAGCGCAAACACGGCGAGAAAAATCCGCGTTTCATAAATTAATAGTCCCTGAATCGATCTCAGGAATTTCCCGTGATGATTTCAAACAAGAGCAAGAACGTGATGAATCCATCAGAACAATTGTTGAGAAAATCACGTCCGGCGCGATTAAACATTGCAAGCGTGGGGGTAGCTCGAGATTCGTACGCAAGAACGGATTAATTCATAGGGAGTTTAGCGCTCGGGAGGGTAAGAAGTATTGGCAAGTGGTCGTACCCCAGAGATATAGATCTCAAGTACTTAGGGTGGCGCATGAGTCAAGCATGGCAGGACACCTAGGTAAGGCTAAGACCACTAGCAGGGTAGTCGCTGAATTCTACTGGCCCGGTGTTAATGGCGATGTCACACGGTTCTGTAGGTCGTGCGACGTATGTCAGAAAACCGTTTGTAAGGGAAGGGTCACAAGGGTGCCCTTAGGACAAATGCCATTAATAGATACACCGTTTAAAAGAGTGGCAGTAGATATTGTAGGACCAATACACCCGGTTACCGAAAGAAAGAATCGGTACATACTTACTCTGGTTGATTACGCAACCAGATACCCCGAAGCCGTAGCGTTACCAACTATTGAAACGGAAAGGGTAGCTGAAGCATTGGTCGATATCTTCAGTAGGGTAGGGGTGCCAGAGGAAATCCTCACTGATTGTGGTGCCCAATTCACCTCTGACCTCATGGGTGAAATAAGTAGGCTGTTGTCCATCAAACAGCTAAACACTACCCCATACCATCCGATGTGCAATGGACTGGTAGAGAAGTTTAATGGTACCCTGAAAAGCATGCTACGGAAGATGTGCGCGGAACGTCCGCAAGACTGGGACCGTTATTTAAACGCTGTTCTGTTCGCGTACCGTGAAGTACCGCAGGAAAGTTTAGGGTTCTCGCCCTTTGAATTGTTGTATGGTAGAACAGTTCGAGGCCCGATGCGGATACTACGCGAACTATGGACTGGTGATGTCGCGAACGAGGAAATAAAAACGACTTACCAGTACGTGTTAGATCTAAGAAACAAACTTGAGAGTACATGCCAGATGGCACGTGACGAATTGATTAAATCGGGGCGCAGATATGCCAAGTATTACAACCGCAGAGCGCGTAATAGGAAATTTCTTGTGGGAGATCAGGTGCTATTGCTTCTTCCAACTAGTTCGAATAAGTTATTAGTCCAGTGGAAAGGTCCATATGAAGTTAAAGAAGTAAAAGGTGACATGGACTATAAAATTGACATGGACGGTAATGTAAAGACATTCCATGCAAACATGCTCAAGTTATACATCAAGAGACAGAGCGACAACGTCAATAAGGGGAGTTGAAAATATAGGCGCAGACTACTTGAGTAGGGCATGATGGGAAATTTGTATGAATTTGCCCAGTAATAAAATCCAGTTTGTAGTATAACCAGTGTAAATGTTGTAAGATATCATCAGTAGTTATTTTTCTTCTATTCTGTGTTAGTTTTAAAAATGTGTACATTTTTATTCTTAGGGGGGAGGTATTGTCACAGAATTAGGCGAAAATTTGAACTGATTTTTGTTGTACTTGAATTGCAAACGAAACTCACCATTTTCTTGATTTCGTCGTACACGCATTACCTGGGGTGATTAAGTGGCGTGTAACGATTTGCATGTGCCAATTTGTAATTTACATGAAATCCGAAATACTCGTTTTACGTGGTGTACGGCAAGCTCGATGTGATTTATGTTCACCTATTGAGAGTATATAAGGCGAACTATTTATCATAATTTTTGACGGGAACCAAAATATCTAATCGAAGGATAGATAACCTCGTCTTGCAAATCTCCAGCCAAAGGGCTGATTCCGTCGTTGATTCCGTCGTTGATACCGTAGAAGTACATCACTGATAGCGCATCTAATAACATCGTTGATACCGTAGCTGTTAACACATCTGATACCATCTTTTGATAAACGTCTTTGATAACGTCTGATTTGTTGTGGGACATCTATTGTTTGTTCTGGAACATCTCTGTATAAATATCTGAATGTGCTTGTGCCGTTAATTTGTGCAAACGGAATTGAAGTATCTGTCTGTGTGTCGAACTGTCTGTTCGTCAACATCTGTGTAACATGTAAATATCCGGAAAGCTAGAAGTCCGAGTGTCGGAGCTGTCTTAGAGTTGTAAAACGTCCGGGTCGACATCTAGGGTAGTGAGGAACCGTTGGTTCTGGTAGATGTTGTATGCTGTCTGAACGTATAACTGTGGTGGATCCGTGTAGGGAAACGTCCGATAATAGTATTGGTCAACCCTCGGTTCTCGGGGAAACTGGGAGACGATTCAACTGTTGCTGAATCGTGCGGTTATACAGGGGAGACACATAGGTGTATTGAAATTGTGATATAATTTAATACATTGTTGTATTTGCATGCTTATGTCAGATCGCAATAATATTTCAAGTGATCACATAGATATCAATAAAAGCTAGCAACTTGATCGAATACAAGTATATGATCGTGCTAGTTATCGCAATCCATCGTGCGATAGATAGTTTGTCGTTTGTGTTTATTTTTTTCGTAAATCATACTTGCATTTATTTAACTTTCGTAAAGGATTCTTGGATCTGTGTATAATCCAAGAGATCCCTTTACATTTGTGATTCCTTTTGTATTGTTATTTAATTTGTCCATGTATTGTGAATGGTTGTGAGTTTAATTGTGGGTTGAGTGCATGAATTATTGTGTTGTTACATCTGTATTTTTTTCATTTATAATTTATTACATAAATTTATATTTTCTTTCACAAATTGTGTTTGTATTGTTCATTTAATCCACCCTCCTCTCGGTAACAATTCTGTTACAAGATATTTTACAACACATATTCCAAGACATTTCATATACTATTAACGAACTAGGCATCAACGTATTGTACAGTGTTTGAATCTCCACACACTAGCAAAAAGACTGTGTTGCAAAAGAAGCTTAAATATTACAAGTATACTATCAAATATATGACATGTACTATCCAATACCTACTTTTCTTCTATCACAATCGATTGGATATTCTATGGAACAACTACATCTGTATGTACTATCCATCATTCGAAGTGTGTTTAATTACTATGCAATGCACTGTGAGAGTTATCATAACCCCAAATTATGCTGGCGAATCAAAAGGGTATGCGTGCTTCAGATATCATGCATAACTCTCATTTCACAATCTGAAGTAATAATTTAATGAAATCATATTATATATTGCGTGAAACCCCACAGAGTATATTGAACATATATCCAGCCATCTATGAAGGCCATATAGTATTTTACGAAGAAGGATAAGTGTGGTTGAAAACTGCAAAATAGAACCGATATAATCAGATAGAGTTTGTTTTGAATATTTTCAGCCTTGAGTGTCTGGGATGGAAATAGTAATATTTGTTTAACTGGCTCAACATGTTTAGAACCAATACGTTGTTGGCGTCCTTTAAGTAAAATTGATTTGAAAAGATTCTGATTTTAAAATAATACGCATGTCATTGACATGTATTGTACATTTTAATATTTGTATGAAATATTTACAACGATACTTTATTTGTTTTGAGAAGGAGAGTCAGACTGACAAAAAGAGATAGTGCACATACCGGTAAAATGTTCATCAGGGTCATCACCATATATGTCGTATCTGTAAATAAAACTTCTTAAGGAGTATGTATCAGAGACATCTGTAGATATATTGAACAGGTTTACAATATCAAATAAAAATAGTCATAAGGAGTATGTGTCAGACACCTATGTAGATCTATTGAACCGTTTTGCGATAACAAATATAACAGTCTTTAGGAGAATGTGTCAGAGACATATGTAGATCTATTGAACAGTTTTGCAATGACAAATAAAAGCAAATGAATGGGAGTTTAGTATAAAATGTATGGACATTGTCTAAATCTATAAAATTGGTGGAAGAAGACGATGTATCTCGATTACGAGATACTTGTCCATATGAAACTGGCAAAACAAACACGAATAACAAGAACATTTATACGTTCATTTAATTACATTAAATTGAATCAATAATCATCAAAATGACAACATTATTTAATAGAAAAATGAACGTATGGTAAACAATTCGTAAGGAATTAATATGAGATGTAAAATATCTATATATATGATGTGTACGAGAGTGTATTGGAGGGGTAGCAATTCTGGTGGGGGAACAGTTGTGTCCCTTTTTGGGTAGAATTATCACCTTTGGTCACCACATGTACCCAACTCGCACCTGTATATCCAAGTTGTAACATCCACACCCTGCAAAACCGCTTCGGCTGGCGGACTCAACCAGGTTAGAGTACCCAATGGTCTTAAACAGTTGGTGAGTCAGAGAGTGCCTACCCAAGCATCTAAAGCCTGGATTTGTCAGATTGCGCGGAATAAACTGATGGCTATTTAACGAGCAGAACCGATTTGCAGGAATGCGCTGTGGAGCGCAAAGAGCCGGACACAACATGTAGATAGTACAGGTCATTCACTTCATCACAATCCAGACCAGCCTTGGAAGAAGCTATCCTACATTTATTTACAGATGCTATGTTATACACATGTAAAAGAGAAAATGATATCTCCAAGCTTATGACGACTAGATTTGTATCTCTTTACTCTTCATCGCAGGCAAGATGATTCTCCTCAACCGTCTCATACCACACCTTGACCATAGAATCCTACCAGAATTCCCTTAGTGATTCTAAAAGTAGCTTTGAACCATCGAAATGGTGTTTGCTGCTAGGCTGTTGCCAGATATAAAGCTTAAAGCAAAATACTGCCGTTGTCACTATCTATATTGATCTGACCAAGGCCTTCTACAATGTTAACAGAGAGGGCATATTAATAATCATGGTCAATCACGGATGCCCAATGAAATTTATAATAATGGTACACCAATTCTATGACGATCCTGAAGTTTCATGTTCTCATCGATACTCACTGATGCCCTTATAACTGGTGACGTTGAAATCAACATCACATACCAGATTGATTTAAAAATCTTCAACATCAGCAATGCTGCAAGCAAACCTTAGGTTAAAACAACCATCATTGGAGAAACTAAATTTACTGGTGACAGGAATCTGAACGCTTTGAAACGTTCTCAGATGTTTGTAGACAGTTCCACCTTAAAATTAACACAAAAAGACTGAAACGTATCATCCCGCCCCAAGATAACCACAACAAAGCCAATATCTAACTCATCAATTGCCAATTAAGAGCAGTGAATAGGTTTACATATTTTGTGCAACACTCTGTCTCAGAACGTTGTAGCCAATATCAACGTTAATAACAATATTACAAGGTCCCCGCAGCCATCACACGCCAAGGTCTGAATTAGATGCGACATTAATCTACAAAGTTTAAACTGTAGGAACGCGATATTACTCAAAGTATTATTGAACTCCCTGCCCGATTGAGAGAGTGTACCAGCGGTATGCAGAAAAGTTGAAACTTTCAAAATATCTGAAAGTTGAAACGTTCAAAATATCTGCTTCAGAAGGCTCTTAAATGTCAAGTAGCAAGACAGGATCCCATATATTGAGGTCCTTGCCCAAGAAAGCATTCCCAGTAAGGTATATACACCATCTTTACGCAATCATAGATGCAATAAGCAGGCCATAAGCGAAACAAAGTATGCAAGAAAAAACGCGATAAAGACACCCTGAAGACGTCATTGAATATTATTTGTATTTGCTAAGACAACTGGTAGCAGACCGCCCAGGCCATGGTCGTATGGCGCTATTCCATCACTAAAGTGTTACACAAACACACACTCACTGACACACACACACACATACACATACACATATAGATATAGATATAGATATAGATATAGATATAGATATAGATATATACACATACAGACACTCACACGGAAATGTGCCTTATGTTGTATTTGGATGATATTCGAGATGAAAAATAATAGTTTGGACCGTTGCGTGGGAGTAGAATGTGTTCAATTTTTCTCTATTTTGTATATAATATTATTCTGCAGTTGTTAACATTATTCACTGAAGTCCGAAAAAGTCCTTCTATACAACATCATGATTCCTAGAGGACCATTACATTTACAGTGCTGAAATTTATAAAGGATGTTTTGCTTATTTAGGCCTGTCATATACCTTTATAAGAATTATTTTGACTTCATTTCGCAATGCAGTAAGTTGCATTATAAATTTCATTCATCATTTTGATAATTAGTTCCATAATTCAGGATATCTTTAGCCAATGGAATTTCTTGGAATGTCAATCCGTGTCTGAAATGCACTTCAGCAAAGACCGTTGAATGGACCAAATACACGTGGTCTTACAATGACTTTATATTTGATGTAAAGGGCTAAACTAAAACGTCGTTGTTCATGCTTACAGCCCTGGGCAGCACACTCTAACGTATTGTCTAAATAGAGGATGAAAGTGAACCCAGAAAGTCTTGGGAATGTGTAGGTTTTGGGAAACCTTCATGCAAATGAAGGGGATCACCAGTACGTGCACAATATTATATGTCTTCAAAGTTGAAACTCTGTTGCGTGCTTCCAATCCTGCACGGTATACAGACTGCTCGTAGAAAAGTGGAACCAGTTTTATATATGGTTCCTGAGGATGATGATGAGAATATTTTAGCAGGTCATGGTTCGTTACGCTAAGCCGATCACTCGGACCGACATGATAAGCATACACACGATCCTGTTAATCTCACAGCTGAGATTTGCCGTCCAAATCAACAGAATTGCAAAATATCAAATACGAAAGACAATCTCCATTTTCGCGGCGAAGCATGAAAAGTGATTTAATTGTGGTTCTACGAAAGGCTTCACAGATTAACTCAAGCCATATTTTAATCATGTCATCATTGACCCTTAATCTGGGAACTATTACGCATATTGTCGTTCCATCTTGCACATTATTATCAATGCTGTCGCTACAGACTATGGACTGCGAATAATTGCAGCAGCCACGGAGATCAGTCATTTCACTATTGTTTGGGTTTGCTCCTTTGATTTTATTGGGAATACCTAGTGTTAGCATATAAAAACATTCCACTAATCGACATATTTATATATAAAGTTTATGAAGTTCCTCTTAGGCTTTGAAAAATTGAAAGAAACTTTGAAAGTATTAAAATACCTAGAATTCGATTTTTCACAGCAATTACTTTGTAACATAATGCGCGCATTACCATGCATTATTGTTGTTGTTTAGAAAGAGTACGTTCCATAACATTAAACATTATCTGCACGACTGCGATAATTTGAAGTACCTTGAAACAGTTACTGATGTAACTAAATCGTAGGGACACAAATATATGTAGTATTGAATTTCTGAGAGAAATACTTTAATAATTATTTTCTTTGTATCTACATGTCTACGTATCTACATAAATAACAAAATATATTTTATATATTTTCCGTGTGTAGATCAACCATAGCTGACAAGAGTTTTTTTTTTTTCTTTTTTTTTTTTTATAATATGCAACTGGCTAAATCGTGACACGGTATATTAAAGTTTAAAGAACATATAATTGAACAAATTGTATGTTCTTTCATAGAAGTTATTGAACTTTGTTTCTTGGGCGTATCATGCCCATAGCCTTTGTACAGTAGATGTGTAGGGTTATACATGACCTACATACACTTACCTCGTAAAGAGCATTACGTGGTCGCTTAAATTGCCATTTGTTCTAGTCCAGGCTGCAAGATCATATATATACTTTTTAACATCAATTCTGTCCATGCCGGGAACTGACTCCACCACAGAGTGTACGTGATCGAAGTCTTTCATGCACTTTAAAAAAAACAGGAGATAAAATAAAATTAAAATCAGTCTGTTTCAGTAAATGTAGAAAGCCATTCACTTTTTTTAAGGAAAATGAAAACAATTGACAAGGAATATAACTAGTTCAATTAGATGTCTAATATAGTGCTACAAATAGCAGCATGAGTGAAACTGATAAAGTTCCATATTAGCTCAAAATTGTTTCCATACAAAAATTAGTAGTTATTCATCATTGAAGATACCAATGTTTGCCTAATAAAAGTTTTTTTTTGTGCCTACATCGTTAGATCTGATGTTTTTTTACAAAATCATTCACTTCTCTTTATATATTTTTTTGATTGACCACCTAGAAAACTACGCACCTTTGAAAATGAAGATCAGAGAATGACAATATCTCGTTAAAAATTACGTATTAGAATATTTTGTTTACGAAGACATGTACTCACTATATATTAGAATCAAGAGATCTATTAGAATGACTATATCAAGTGATTAAAGTAAGCCAAGTAACGGGACTAGTATTCTGAGATATGTTTATGCGTATAATACAAATATTTGACCTCTTTGTTGGTCGGCAAATGAATTTCTATCACAACCGAATATATCTAATATATATATATATATATATATATATATATATATATATATATATATATATATATATATATATATATATATATAGATAGATATATAGATAGATAGATATATATCTATATATTTGGGCGTGCATTAATCTAGTTATATCCGCTAGATAGACATTACTGAATTTATCTAGGCTTGGTTAGACAAAATTCATTTGTGTAACCATGTTCAGGCATTTTATACATCTAGGCCTTTATTTTTGCTCAATGTTCTCGATTGTACGAGTTTTTTTTTTAGGGATAATGTTTGTAAACTATTGTATATTATATTTATAGATAAGGATAGTTTTTAAGTTACAAAAATGTTGCTCACACAGATATGAATTCTAGATAATGAACATGTTTACAATTTTGTATAATTAAGCTGTGATATGGGTCACGTAACTAAGTGACCAATTTATATTTCATATTCGTATTCACGCTATGCTATTCTTCTATTGTGATCCTTCAAATGCTTTCAATGTTGCCTTTGGGTTAATTTGTTAAGAAATATTTGATTAAAAATATTTCTTGAAATGTTAAATTGTTCATTATACTATATAGTAAAGATAACATTTCGATTTCTTCTGAATTCATTGAAAGGACGTCTGGCAAACGTCATTGTTATGTATCAATAACGCTGACACTTCGGCACATTGAAATTAATTAGTACAACATCATTTTCAAACTCTATAACTCATTTTGGACAATATATACATCTGACTTATTTCTTTGATTCTTTTAAAAAAACATTTAAATTTCGTTTACATTAAAGCTATTTACTTGACTCTAACCATGTTTATACATACATAATTAATTTAATTTATCTTGTACAATGTCATGGGATTTTGAGAAATTGTTCAAACGTTTCTCCGATATTTTGATATATCCTGCAATATTAAATCTTGTTGTTTGATATATTGTTCAGTAACTCTAAAGATTGTGTCTTTGTTTATGTTTCGTTTATATAAACAATACTTTGTTGATATAATTATGTAGCTCAATAGAGTCCACTGCTTTAAATGAGTAGCATAACTAATGCTACTTAGTTTCCGTTAAGAGTAATTTTATAGACAGTTACATATTTTAAAATCTTGCCGGAATCTTTATATTTTAGAGAGACTGCTTTTATTTTGTAAAGGAAGCACACCTGGTTATTCCAAAAAAAGTAATATAATATATAATAATTTTGTTTACTTGTTACATAATGTATCTAAGGTTTATTTTTTCCAGTAATGGATTCCGTTTTTTTAAGGATTTAGACGTTTATTTTAGAGTACCTTCGCCAGGAATCAATTAAAATTGCATACTTTTTTTTTTGGGAGAAGGATCATAGCATCCAATTTCATTGATTTTTGGATACGAGATGAGGGTGAAATTATTGCAACCAATACAATAGAAGGAATTTGCATCCGAGAGATGATATACTTTTGTATAAGTGAAAAAGGGAATGTGTTGTAACTAATATTATAGAAGGAATTTGCATACGAGAAAGGAAATAATTTTGAATAAGCGAAAAGGGGGAAATTATTGTAACCAATGTTACAGAAGGAATTTTGCATCCCATAAATGAGTGAGAATTAAATACAAGAGATGGATTATCGTATCCTATTGAAGAGAGAGATTTGTTCGTCTTCAAAAATAGATGAATATTTGATCTGATTGATTTGACGTTTGTATAATCCAAAGGATGGGTTATGCATAAACTAGAATTGTATATATTATTTGCCTCCTTAAGGTTGTCTCAATCATTCAACAGCATCGAGACTAAGATTAAAAGAAACTTTATCTTACCTGGAAAATGTAAAACTCACGCAGAGTGACACTGATTTTTATATCAGGATCATGTATTCCTTGGTAGCGAAGGTTTACCTAAAGCAAAATATATTTCTAATCGTGACATAAATAATTTTGAATCTTTTTACACGGTCTGTAAAAGATTTTCACAGAGGAAAAGCAATTACAAAATAAGATATTGATATAATACAATCATCATCAACTAATTTATGGATATAATGTGTAGTCAACAAATCACACACACACACACACAAACACACATATAAACAAAAATATCATAAAATAAAATATCGATAAGGTTGAGACGTATTAAATTATATATGGATAATATGATCATATGATTTTTATTGATAATTTACGCCATCTTCAATGGATATATAAATAACACATGGAAAAATACAGATGAGTAATGTTTAGCTTACATGATCAGAACATTGATAACACACACAGTCATAAATATGTATTAGGTAACACACACAGTGATAAATATGTATTAGATAACACACTCAATGCTAAATATGTATTAGATAACACATACAATCATTACATGTTATATAGCTATCATTCACACGCATACATGGATATATGGATTCAGAATATACGATGAAGAAAACATAAACAAAGATTGTCATGGAAAGGATTTCAGTTCACGTCTACAACTAATTCTATTTATTGGTCAAGTCAGTTGCATCTAAGTTAGTTTACACTCTTCTCACTAATGCCGACGAACATAAGTTTAGGTCTTGATGACTAACGCATCGACCATTGCAAGTATTTTACTTTTGCTTTAAACAAAAACGGAACATGTACATTAAAATGATGATAATATGTTCCACAGTTACGTAATCATTACTTACACCGTTAATGATGTGGGAGAAGACTTGTCTAATTTTTACTAAAACTCGACTAGTATGTACTGGGCCTTTATTCGTTTGTAACAGCGAAGAATAGCTGAAAGCAAATATGAGAGAACAGAAGATATGTATATAGATGCGTGCGTGCGTCAGAAATATAGTTTGCATTCAACCACGGTGTGATGTTCGCATTTGCAGAATCTCTAGCATATTACTTTCTGGCATATAAATGGATCAGCATCTCTGCGTTAAACTTTATCATAAATCAATGTATAACTATTTTTATCCCTGCAGAAAGTCATTTAAAACATTTTGGCAAGCTTTGTTTTCAAGCATACCTATATGTATGGTTATATGGGCAGGTGCCACGGAAATTATATATCTTAGTGCTGCCTGTACAATTTGCAGTTCAAAAACTAAAAACAATTTAAAAAATAAAGAAAATCAATCACAAAATGCAGAGATACACAAATGCACTATGCACTATACTACTATCGAAGTTACACAGTGGGTAGTGTTTCAAAATTAGTCACAGGTTCTAACTGATTGATCTAATATTTTGCTCTTTTACTTTGTCCGTTATCGACCATGCCGATGTTTAGGTCTCTAACAATCGCTCTCAAATTGTCGTTACTATAGTTTCATTTAAAACTATGATATGTTTTCAAGATAATATCAGATTTACTTCCAACAAATGTGTCTTCACGCCCAAGTTTAAATTTGGTGTGCTCACATTGCTAAATTTTACTGTTGATACTATAAACGCGCAGATGATAATTTGCCTAGTACCATTTAAAAAATATTTAGTCACAATCACATACGTTTTGAAAGTTTCTACTATGTTCGAGTTGATTTGAAAAAATCACACTTACCTGGGAGATTGTCTAATAACATATTCTTGACAACATCTGTAAAACATCTGTACAAGAGTGATCAAATAGTAATAATCGATATAATGTCTTATTCTCAGTTTGTATCGAGATAATGTTGTCTTATTCTCAGCTTCTGTCACTGATAACTGTAGCTAGGTTAAATATGTAGGAAGGTATATATTAATAGACACATGTAAGGATGTAAACAGATAAACGATTGAGGTGTGATCTTATTCGCAAAACAAACCACTTACAAGTCCCATATTCCTGAATCGAGCAGTACAACATAGTAGATTTGCTTTCGGTTTTCTGAGAACAGAATTTGAAATAAAAATACAATTATTTTGCGCTGTTTCAGACTTTAAAGGGTATTATTTGCTTATACAAATTAAGTATTACTAATTTAGAATGTACTGATGCCTTCTTGTTCATAGTAGGTTCTATGCAAAAGGCTAATTTTCCCAAACTATGGTGTATTATGTATACGAGCGTAATGTATATAACTAAATACAATTTTCAATTGAATTTGACATTTTAATACAGGGTACATACAAGTGTCTCTGTTTGTGTAATAAGATTATGCCATCCACTAGTACGGTTCTCACCTGTAGTATATAAGCGTGGCTTATTTTTGGGACATGCCATTGAGTTTGGGATCCGAAACGGCTTTTGTCGATTTGTATTACGTCTACGTAGACGTTTCACTTCTTGATCTATGTTTTCCTCATTAATTGTTACTGCATATGAAGGATAAGATAATCTTTATTGTGTATAAAGATAGTACAGTGAGATAATCCTTATTGTGTATAAAGATAGTAAAGTGAGATAATCTTTTGTATGTGTAAAGATAGTAAAGTGATATAATCTTTATTGTGTGTAAAGACAGTAAAGTGAGATAATCCTTTTTGTGTATAAAGATAGTAAAGTGAGATCACTGTTACTGTGTATGAATATAGTAAATTGAGATAACCCTTATTGTGTATAAATATAATACAATAAAATAATCCTTATTGTGTGTAAAGATAGTAAAGTGACATAATCATTTTATGTGTAAAGATAGTAAAGTGAGAAAATCAATATTGTGTGCAAAGATAGTAAAAAGAGATATTCCTTATCGTGTGCAGAGGTAGTAAAGTGAGATCATACTTATAATGTGCAAAGATAGTAAAGTGAGATAATCTTCATTGTGTATGAATACAGTGAAGTGAGATAATCCTTATTGTGCATGGAGATAGTACAGTGAGGTAATCATTATTGTGCATACAGGTTGTAAAGTGAGATAATCCTTAATGTGCATAAAGATAGTAAAGTTAAAAAATCATTTCTATGTGTAAAGATAGTAAAGTGAGATTAACCTTATTGTGTGCTAAGATAGTAATGTGGGATCATTCTTACTGCGTGCAAAGTTAGTACAGTGAGAGAATCCTTATTGTGTATAAAGATAGTAAAGTGAAAAAAATCATTTTGTGTGTATAATAAAGTGAGATAACTCTTATTGTGTATAAATATAGAAAGGTGAGATAATCCTTATTATGTGTAAAGATAGTACAGTGAGATAATTCTTTTTGTGTGTAAAGATATTAAAGAAATTAATTCATATTGTGTTTTAGAGTGCGATAATCCTTATTGTGTATACAGATAGTAAAGTGAGAAAAATATTGTGTATACGGATAGTACAATGGATTATGTTTTATATTACTGTTTTGTGATTATCATTTACGTTCAAACAATACAAAGCAGAGTAAGGAAGCAAACAATGAGCTCAGTTGATTTATAATTGAAGTTTCGTTTTTAATTTAAATCAAAAGGTAAGATATAAGGGATAAACGTTGCCAGGAAGACAAAAAAAAAACCAAAACAAACAGCAACATTAAGTACGAAATTATTCGGTATATGTACAACCTGTCTAACATTACTGCTGTAGTGAACAGAAAATTGTGTCTTTCAGTGCAAACTTGACACGCAAAAAATTATGCATTCTTTATGCTTAAAATATAAAAAGGTCTTACAAACCTTCATGTGTAACCAACATTTCCCTATGAACAATGTTTTGATCGCGTAGAATATATAGTAAACCAAGATCTGGAATATCAGTTAGGTTTTCCGATGTAATGTCAGTCTTCGCTTGTTGAAGATGGTAATTTCTTTCTTCCATTAGCACATTTCCGTTCTTGATAAAGGGATATATATATATATATATATATATATATATATATATATATATATATATATATATATATACACACAATGATTTTAAACATTAGTAACGGTGACGTCATTTATGCGATGCTACGTATACATTATTATATAGATCAGTGATTATGCAGAAATGGATGGCGACGGTTGCTCGAAAAATATTGCATCACATAAAATGCATTTAAATGGAGACCTTGGTAAATTACATTTTCAGCACTCTCAATTTCATGCATACATACATACACACAAACACACACACATACACACACACACACACATACATACATACATACATACATACATACATACATACATACATACATACATACATACATACATACATACATACATACATACATACATACATACATACTTACATACATACATGCATACAATACATGTCTGCATGCATGCATGCATGCATACATACATACATACATACATACATACATACATACATACATACATACATACATACATACATACATACATACATACATACATACATACATACATACATACATATTAAAAAAAAGATAAAACTGAATACAAACAGAAATACAACGCACGTGAAAAGATATGAAATAGGCGGACGTCAAATGGCAATGAAGCAATAACTCATCGTATTGCTCACAGAAGAAGAGTGACACATTTTATCATATTCTTTTATAATCATGTGTTGACCAGCGTTTTCATTATTAGTTCATTAACATTGCTAATTGTTCTTAATTGTTCATTAATATCTTTAAAACTCATGGAAGTCAACAATAATTGGATACAAGATTAAAAAAGACAAAATTAACGCTATAATGTTCATGTGTACGAGTCACCAAAAACAGCACTGGAAAAAATTGCATAAACAGTACCTACTTTAGAACGTTAGTTTACTTAGCATTTTACCGATACAGGAATGTATTCAAGGGAATAAACACGTCATAGTGTATTCACTATTTAATATTGAAACCTTTTTGCTATAGCTGTTGATTTACTATCAAACGTGTGAGTTTTGAATCCAGAAAGCATTTACCTATATTTAACCATTCAGAATGTCGCATGCCAACCACGGAATCCAAACCCAAATATATAAAATTCTCTTCATCGGTAATGAAGCAGCACATTATGAGTCTGTTTGTTGTTTTGTGTGAAAATCAACGATTGCTCTAAGTTTACAAAAACAAATTGTAATAGGTTTGCTTAGAATAACGTCGTAGCAATGAGTGGACTAAAAAGGAACCTTCAGACCAGGCTTGGTTATGCTATCGAATGAATAAATTTTACCGAATGTAACGTGCGTATCATTCAAGTTTTATCAGTCCTGTATCGTGTATACTATTGGCGATAATGATAAATGAGACTTTTCAGTCAGCTACGGGATTCTACAAAAACCAAGGCAAATTTTACTTGATATTAAATCTTTGTAATTATGTGCATCAAAGCTATGATGACAGATGGAACTTTTAGCTACTGTTGTAGAAATACTAAAAGGAAAATAGCATACTAGATTTACAGTTAACCGTAGTAAAGTGGTCTGCACATTTGTCAATTTTAGATACAAAGGGAAAATAGCTTTCTGGATTTACAACTAACCCTTGTAAAGTGGTTTTCACATTTTGTCAATTTTAGAATATTCTTACAATGACTCTGTTACACTGTCCATTTGATCTTCGCACACATCTTACTGTCATGAATGCTCCATTCTGCCAATCATGATAGTAAACCATTTCCTGTTGAAATATAAATGTGAAAATTTAGATCTGACGATAGGAAAAAAATAAATACCCGACACTGTAGATATATTAGTTTATTAGCAAGGTACAAAAATATGAAAGTTCGGTTGCAAGCCATATTTGTTTTAGGTTTGGGTAACGAAATAGATGGATAAAGTGAGTTTACAGAGTGGGATTCTTTATATATGTACTATATATGTGTTTTAGTTATGTTAATACTCTAATATGTTAAATGGAAGTTCGTTCGATTAACTAGGTCAAATAATGCAAAGATATTTAATGCATTGAGCGGACACTTGTATTTAATGTATTTACCAAAAGACTCCTGACAACTGTCACATGTTTACATTTTTTTTATTGGGATTGACTATAAAGTGTCAGCTAAAGTTGATTTGGATCGGAACATGTTTAATGTACACATTCCTGCCGTATAGTTCACAATAATGGAAGTTGATTGTGACAGTCTGATGGAACTCAAATCCTAAACGATAGATGGGAATTTGAGTCGACATGATGAAATCTGTTTACACACACACACACACGCACGCACGCACGAACGCACGCACACACACACTTATAAAGATACATACATACATACATACATACATACATACATAAATACATACATACATACATACATACATACATACATACATACATACATACATACATACATACATACATACATACATACATACATACATACATACATACACCTTAGAACTCCCATTCCTTCATGCTATAGCAAAAAGTAAATTTAGTATTTTCATTTCAGTGGGACATATCATTGGAGGATACGCTTCACTAATAAACCTTAAGTATGGTGTGCTGAGATAATCAAAGTCAATATAAACATATCACGATCGCTAGTTAGTGATTATGTATATTTAAAGTATAATATTAAGCCTTATATTTGCATTAATATTTTGAACTTTGACTTTATTTTCCAAATTGAGTGCTTTCTCAAGATGGGATCGCCCGTCATTCGATTTTCGCACAAAATAGACGTCAGCGTTCGGATCAATCCCATGATTCCTCTTCAAGTTTAAAGTGAGAGATCGTGACCCACCTCTAAGCTGAAAAGTCAAATTATCAGGGAGGCTAGGGTCACTGGTTTCCTGTTTGACTATATGCAAACTTGTCACATCTGCCAGCCACACCATTTCCGATTTATCGGGTGCTGCAAAAAACGGAGAGAAAACAAAACATAATTAAAAGTACTAAAACAAACGAAGGTATCCTTTAAAATTGTACCGTGTATTTACGTACCTCTCTTAAACAAGAACTAACAGCTAAAGCTATAGTTTTAATATACATACGGAATGCTAACTTTCTGAAATGTGCTTACGAAATGGCATGACACATCTGTGTTTTTCAATGTTTATTTTAATTTGTTTCTGCTTCCTTTTGCCGAACAGGTGCTTGAGAGCTAATGTAAGTCTGTCATTAGTAATAGGGTCAGTGGAACAAAGTTAACATTGATTCAGAAAAATATGCTCCACCGTAGCTACCGAGAGTACGAGCGCTTATGCTATGTGCGAGTGGCTTCGGCTAACTGATTACAGTAAGGATCATTGACAAAGCGTGTTGTTCTGTAATATATGTATTGTAGTTACATTACGTACCGTGCACCGACTAGAAAACACTGATATCATAGGATGCGTTACGTTAACGGAAATTGACTGCGTTAAACATTAACACGTATAAAACTTCGGCGCGAAGTGATGCAGCTGTTCCGGGAACGTCTACACTAAATGAGAGTCATTCATAGCATGTGTGCCTTGTGACGACAGAGTAGGCAGATGAGAACCCAGTGCGGAACAATGTCACCTTGTCGTCATAGCTAATAGGGATATCAATGTTGTAAGATACTTTCACAATTCCCGCACGTGTACCTTTACAAAACAGCCCCCAACCCTCCCAATGTATATATTAAAATCAGAAGAGTAAATAAGAACAAAATACAATAAATTAAGTATCACGACAAACATTTATTCATCTGTAACTTAAAAAGTATTCCTCAAGTAGAACGTCCTCGTCGTGATCAGCAGATTCAATTGTCGCATAAATTTTCGAATTCAAATTACTCATCATTGCTGTTGATGGGATAAATATGTTGCAAAAGATCCCATTGCGCTTCATATAGCTCCGAATGCGTAATAAAGCTTCCATCACGCCTTACCCCATCCTGTTTCGTAGTTTTGTTTTAATCAGATTGATTTGAGAGAAAGTTCTTTCGACGTCTGCATTACTTTAAGGCAACGCCAACACACATAAAGCGAAATGCCCCAGTTGTAGAGAGTTTAAAACTCCGCAAGCGTCATTATAATTTACTACAGTTATCCATAACTGCTCAGCTTCGTTATCACTATAGTGTTGCCAAGAGATTAAACTTATTTGCATCCACTTCTGATCCAGGTCTCTCAAATTTCCTTTGTACAGAGTTAAAACGGACTATTTTGACAACTGCGGCTTCTCGCCCAAAAACGACAGAAGGTGCAAGATCAGCCACAGATTCAAGCTCCTCAACATTTGCTGGCAATCTCTGTCACAGTTCCCTTAGTGGTTCCAACGGATGCTGATGACCGCGTGCTCTTTTCTTTGGTCTGCCCAATAGCCCTCAAGTTCGGAGTCGTGGAGCAGCAAGTTGAATTCAGTACCAAAGTATGTGATGTATCGTTTCTCGTGCTATAATCACGTACCGATATAAAACTATAACTGAAAGTAATATTTAGCAAGTAAAGAATGAACTATTCCAATTTTCAAGCAATTAAAATTAACAATATTTTAACACTGATAAAGTCATAATAGAGCCTCCGCCCTACAGTCCATAGTTACCAGCATATATATGCTATTGATATGCTAGCGTAATTAAAATTTGGAATCATATGCGCGCTTCGTTCTTCCGATTCCGGAATTTTAAAAATAAATTTAAGTTTGTAGATAACATTTATAAGGATACATCTAGAATAATGAATTCATTAACATTTTCTTTATAGATAGTATCTTACCAAGCGCCAATTTGAAATTGAATGCGGTGAATTTATTAGCTATTTGATTCTGTCTAAATTATATCGACACAAATCAGAAACCAGTCCGAAAAAACAGCAACCCGCAATCTAAAGGTTTTTCACGCAACCAAATTTAGAAAGGATCCCAATTGGACAAAAAATCCGCGTATATGGCAATACTCAGTATTATATAGATATATATATATATATATATATATATATATATATATATATATATATATATATATATATATATATACCTCAAGTTGTGAATATTTTAAACCATTCACCACATTGACACGCATGACAGCAAATATTCATTTTGCCACGGTGATTAAAATATATATATATATATATATATATATATATATATATATATATATGTATGAAGATGGTCTAGATGTTGAATGTCAAAGAGAGAATGAGGCTAGTTGGATCAGTTATCTGTATGTGGACCCGAAATTCGTGAAACAGTTAGTGATAACAGGACACTGATAGCTTAGAAGATGGAAACGCTACACCCAGATCGCCAAGTAGTGCAACACGTATAACTCGTCGCTAGAAGCAATCGTGGTACTGGGTGTCTAAATCTTCACCTAAGCCTATGTCATCTCAATGAGAGACGAGATGGCTGGAAGCTAATACCCCAGCAATGAAGGAGGACGAACCCATCAATTTATGGCATTGTTTCCCATGGAACAGTCCAAAGTGCTACAGCCCTGTCAAAAAAGTGAGCATTTGCATTTCTGTCTTTTATATTTGAATCTTCTTGAGTATGTGAGATTGTACTCTATTCTTTAAATTGCTCCTGCAGCCATAGGAGGGGAAAGACGACGTAGATTCCAATGGTTTCAGCCTGTTTTTGACTAAGCGGCATTAGTTCAAATGCTCTCTTAAGCCCGCGAACCATTCAGCCATCTAGTAAACCCAGTCTTGTTAAGCCATCACTTCGGCAGGGCCTGACACAAACGAGTATGTGCTTGCGACTATTACTGCTGTTCATTGCAGCTCATGCTCTGCAAGATGGATGAGGCCGAAATCTTTACAAGAAACGTACAAACTTTAGATATACATAAAAAGGTAAAATCAAAAGTCCATAGAAGAGGGACATAACGTTGGTCTATCGCATTGCTGTGTGGAACAAGGTCTGGCACATCTTTTTCGGCAGTCCCAAAAAGTTACGTGTGAGCTACACCACTCCAACCCCAAGAACATTGACACTACAATGGCGATAGCAGAAGGCTTTGTGGCATACTAGGTACAAATAAAGTGTTTTAAATTATTCCGTTCGGGTAAGTATCGCATCCTCAATCACTGAAATGGTCATAACGTATAATTAAAAGAACATACAACCCAACTCAATAACATATAAGACCTTGCTTCCACAACAGACAATGTCAGCTATAAGAGTAGTTTAAGTTCATACTCAACTAGCTTGAACTGTCAAAAATGAGAACATATTTAATTCACAAAGTAATTAACAAAGCATGCATTTTAGGAAGTGCCATTCCACAAAATTAATATCTCTCAAGATAACACAGTCTGTGTGGTGTCTATAGAAACAATACGAGCCAAAGAACTTTCAGCGAAAAGGAAACCATAAATGGGATGTTTTGATACTAAGATTAAATTTAATGTCGAATTGGCAAAGGGGCGGCCGTATTCCAACGTCTTCTCCCAATTTGGACACGTCGGTCGATTCACACAAACACCAAACTTCGCCTTTTCAACACTATCGTCATCCCATCCGCCATTTACGCCTGCGAGACATGGAACGGCACGATGAAACTGGTCAGCAGGCTGAACGTATTCCAACAGCGATGTCTGCGACGTATTCTTCATGTCACCTACCACGACCATATCACTAACGAGGAAATCCTCAGAAGAGCAAACACCCGAAGTCTGGGAGAAGTGGTCGCAGAAAGAAGATTACGTTTCGCGGGACATGTTCTGAGAATGGCCGAGACGCGCCACGCAAAGACGGCGATGTGGTGGACGCCAGCACGTAAGAAACGAGGCATTGGACGACCGAGAAAGACATGGCGACGGACATTTATAGAAGATCTGCGAGCCGTCAATATCAACGTAGACGCAGCGGAGGTTAAGGCTACCGATCGAGATGACTGGAGGAAGCTTGTTGCCCTATGCGCCCCACTGCGCGGAAGGACATAAAGAAGAAGATAGATGCCATGCTATTTTCATCTGAGGTTGAATGATTGTCCTATTTGTTCTTTTCAGAAACATAGGCATATATTTGCACATTATATGTTTATCTTTTCATTAGAGCTTACATGCCTCAGTACTAATTGCAAGTTTTGGAAGTTGTTGATGCATATGTTCCAAACGGTTTTACACTGTTTGGGGTTAAGCATAAATATATGTTACGTAAAAAAAGAAGAACGTACCTGACTGAACATACAGCGAGAGACAGACTACAAGTAGCAAGATATTTTTTCCATTGCACTCTCAAATTCTGGCGGAAGTCAATGGAAATACTGATCGGATGTGACATTAGAACACAGCTAATATATAAGCTAAAATTAGGTCAGTTTGTACAGGTGATATCTGGTTTGTTCATACTAATTTCAGTTTTCTAAAAAGGGATATTTGACAATCATATTGAGTAACGGTATGATGTAATGACTGATGTAAACAAATAATATTTGTATTGCGTTTTCGGTTACGAGTCTGTACGTGTTTGTGCAACGTATTAAATGATTGAACAGTAGTCTTGTAATCTAAATATACATTGCCTAGGAGTGCATTACAAAGAAAAGTATAAACAATTTATGTGCGAGGGTATAATTAACTAAACTAGTCTATATCTTGAATAATCGTCCTACGCTAGTGTCTGTTCTATCCTACTACTCTTTTGCCATTCGATTTTGCTGTGGCGCAGTATTTAGCTGGTTGAAATAAAAATGTGAGGGGTCAATGTTAGCATCAGACCATCCCGTAGCATTCTTACTAATAATGTCCGTCTGTGCCCGTGTGTCCTAATCCCATCTGTATATCTCTATAGGTCCTCTTATTTGTTTAGGGTTTAACGCCATTTTTAAGCACACGATAGGCTATGCATGGCGGCCAGTATTATTGGTGAAGGAAGAACCCAGGAAAATCCCTGGAAAGAACCACCGACCCACGAGAAGCTACCTATTTGCATATACTTGATTGATAGAAAATAGGGACTAAGTTTAATAAAAAACAATTATCATCAAACGTAATTTATGAGTCTGGAAGACGTTTTATATATCAGATGCAAAACAGCTGTGGATTGGCATGGAAAAACAATATATTGATAGGGCCCAAACATAATTTTCATTATCAGTCAGATATTTTATTACATTTTAGATGAGGAGAAGTTACAAACAAATATTGATGTTAAAGAGCTTCTCGACGCTTGCTCATTGCTCTAGGAATATAAATAGGAAGGCAGTTAAATAGAAAACACTAGGTACATACAATCTAAAGCACTATAAATTAATTGAAATCAAAGGAAAATGCAAGACATAATTCGGTTCATTGGCATTATCGACACGAATCCCGTTTCTTGATCAAAGCATGCTAAACAAATATTTTCTATGATTTGTCGAAACGTTTTTCGAAGCGTTCAGAAAAAATGCGAATCGTTTTCATATTAGAAACTAAGAACTAAACTGACGATATAGTGCGTTTCAAACTGCTGAATAATGATATCCTGATAGTGTAAACTGCATAACGTATAGCTGTAAAGTGTGAGATTATCAACTTGAAACAGAAATACTAAAACTTTGATGACAGGTTGAACATGTTTAATTAGGTAAGACATTTAATTTTGAAATTGCTAAATTGATATATACAGTGTATGGTTTGAGCCGCCGTGAATCAGACTATAGTATTGAAAAATATGAGTGCAAACAAAGCGTTAAAAAGGGTAGAAACTCCTAATTATATTGTAATGTACATGTCTAGGTTTTGATGGACACAATACGTGTATGTTAACATTTCTTGGTTAATGAAATGTGGTGGTAAGTAAATAGCCGTGTTAAATATGTAAACGAAAATACCTGCATAGAACTGAGGCGAATAAAACACTCTCAAGCTCTTAACACGAATCAAACCTTTATGTTTTCGTGCAGAAATAATAAATAATGAATTTTAATGCATTATAAAATTAAACAAATCATATACTATAAATAAATAATATAAAATTCATATGTTCGTTTGTTGTACTGCCAACATTTAGAAATCACAAGAAGTAAAACTCCTCTACAAAAACTAGTTCAAGAAATAATACATTTAATTAAATAACTATGTTAATATTAACCATACAGTGTAATCCAGTGGTACCTAATTTGGTATGGTATATATATACACACACACAAATTTGTTCTCTGTGCTATGTTTCCCTGACAGACTCCAGTCCAACATGCCCATCCTGCATGAGACCGAAAAATGATTTGTATCGTAGATGTTTTCAGCATGTTTTTACATTTTCCAATTTCATTGTTTTTGTCATTTGTGTTTCTCTAGTGTAGTCATATCATTATAGATCGTGTGAACGCTCAGAGCTTCTAAAGATTAAGCGCTATACAACGTTCTCATTATTATATTTATATACATATATATATATATATATATATATATATATATATATATATATATATATATATATAGTGCGAGAGAGAGAGCGAGAGAGAGATTTTAGTCTGAGCAATGATCACTATAAGACAGTCTGACAGCATGTCTAAGATGAAACAAAAAATAGAAATAAAGTAACAGAGTTAACACCTATTAGTGACTATTGTACTATTTACGTGCTGGACATGCTCAAGGGTACAACGCTTTCTTAAATTAAAAACATACGTGTTCATAATAAAAACCTTAAGATGAATATTGAACCAAGTTATCTAATATTTTCAGTATTACGGTGAGAATGCATATAAATCCATTTATCGAACTAATTTAAATATTAGTTAAAGTTTTAACGCTGTATTTACCAGAAAGCAGTGCTCCTTGACCACGGTATACATTCACCAGTGTTGAGGCCTGATGTGAGTAAAGAAAACTCTTGAATCGTTAAAGCATATGAAGCTATACACTACAACATTATTCATACTATAAATAAATTTATACGCATTTATAAACTAAACAATGACACACACACACATCCATATAAATATAAATATCAATATTATTATCAGAAAATAAATAAATAAATAAAAAAATATCTATCTATCTATCTATCTATCTATCTATCTATCTATCTATCTATCTATCTATCTATCTATCTATCTATCTATCTATCTATCTATCTATCTATCTATCTATCTATCTATCTATCTATCTATCTATCTATCTATCTATCTATCTATCTGTCTATTAACATTCTGTCAAAAAAAATTTTGAACCGTTAAAAACCAGCAGAGTAATATTTGAATTTTGTGTTATTATATATATATATATATATATATATATATATATATATATATATATATATATATATATATATATATATATATATATATCTGTGTGTGTCTGTTTGTATGTGGGTGGGTGTGTTTGTGTATTTGACTGAGAAATAAGCATAAGCGCTTTCAATCAATAATGAGTCTATCACAAAAGCAAATACAAAACATACAAAAAGACAAAGAAATAAAACACTAAAACCACTGTCTTTTCAAACTTTTGCATGGTTGTCTATAGGAACTAAACCTTTAGAATTATCATGTTTAAACTAGTTTAGAAACTTGTTTGAAAATGATTTTTTTGGCCTATCTCGACAATCATCTCACAATTGGTCGAGTACGTCTTGCAGCTTCCTCACTTAGTCAAAGCAGTTTGAAACGTTCTTGGTTTAGTCCATCTTCAATAGTGCAACGTTTGACTTTTGATGAATCAGTTTCGGTTCGCCAGGTTGACGAGCGCTTTCGAATTTTATGTTTTGAAACACGAACGGGAAGGAAATATCTCCTGTCACTAATACTAAAAGACCTATATTATCAGCAACAATACGGAGCACCCGAAGTTAAAAGAAACACTCACGCATGTTGTATTTACAAACACTAACTATAAACAGAAAAATATACAGACTATATTTTGAAAAGGCACACAAACCAATTGCTTCTCGACAACACCTCTATTTGTTTGGACACAACAGAAAGAAAGCAAATACTAATATACACACTATTTACGACTTACTAACAATCATTTGGGAATTTAAAAACTATCACTTTTCTATAGTATTAGGCTAGCTCTAAAAAGGGATGTTGTATTTTAGGCTAGGAATTATGTCAAACGTTTACCGTGTACAATTGCATCCCCGTCTGGCGACAAGATTTATCACATGATAAGGTTTGCTTTATTGTGAAGAGAAGAAGAACCCTTTCGTGTCGACACGACAGTCCACGAAATCTTTGTCTCATTCATGATGTTGCTGTTGATGCTGCTGATCACTCCGCTCTTTCTGCTTCATAAGCCTGTACTTTTCGTCCACAGGTTTCGCTTTTTCTTGATTTTCTCTCTGAAGACCTCTCTGAAGACCTCTTCTATCAAGCCTTCGGCCACTTTTAGTCTGATATTTTCTATCCTTTCACATTTGGATATCAAGCTCTGACAGATTCAGTTAAAAACACGTGGGTTTCGTTTGGGTTAGATAAATCAGAAGGCATCTACAAATAATGACGTGTAAACAATGGATGATCAGACTTAAAACTGCTTCGCTTTATGCGGTTCAAGCGCGGGCGCAGTATGAAGCATCCCTTTCATATTTGGAATCGAAACGCAATGATACTTTGATTTTATGTTGATTGATAGAGAGAATACCAAGAACATGTATCATTAGAAAAACTGAAGACAATAGAAGGACACAACTGTTTCTAAACAACATTTTTATTTAAATAAATAACAACCAACAATTATCAATTTTATCAAGCAAAGAAACATTGTCAAGTAACAAACTATTTATGACGTGTATACAACGTTTTGAGGCTAAAGACAAAAGATAACCATAATGGTCTAAAAGCAATTGTTCTACTATGTCATCGTTTCTAGAAAAAACACGATCAAAAGAAGTCCATAAATGTTCTAAAGAACATCCAACACTCCATTGAGGAAAGAATACAAAACATATTGTCAGCACACCCTGGAATATGTGCTGTATAATTTTGAATTTTTGAATCATGTCGTCTGGGCATTTAATCGCATACAGTCCTTGATGTCTCTTCCAAATGTTTGTATTTCAAACGAATGTAATAAAATATGCCACACAGTCTTTGTAGGAAAGTAGATCGCTACTAAGTGGATTCCTGGCAGATGACTGTTGTATCGTGCGACATTAGCTGTGTTGATGACATAAGCTTGATGGTCGTGAGGTTTGCGACGATTCATACCATTGTATCACGGAAGACATTATTACAGGAAGTAGTGTGCGAACTGTTGTTCAACAAGTAAGTTCACAGGTATCATCAATTCAATTAAACCACTGTGCAGGCAAATCTTTGACCAGTAACCGGTTTATCGTCTTCACCTTGCACACCAAACCAAGGGAGCTCAAATATGATAGTTCACTAGAGACATCAATTAAATCAAACGCCCACAAAACGTAGCCTCCTGCAAAATAATCGTACAAAATGCCGTAACTGGTGATGGTCCCTACCTGTCAAGTAATTTTATCTGGTCCCAGTTAAGTACCTAACGTTTTACCATCAATGTTATACTTCAAGTTAGCTTACTTTGTAGTGATTAAAAACGAAAGGATATATTTGTAGGTTCCATTGAAGGTTAATTCTTGACGATAACAATGATTAAACCTTTGGGTAACTAGTACTGGAACATTTTCTTTACAATCATGGATATCTCGTTGTCGGGATTGGTGAAAGTTTTCATAACCACTCCGTTCATCAAATACCTGTCCTGCAACCACATGCTCAAATGCAAACGATCCATCAATTCTAATATAATCATTTCTTGATTTTACGTGGTCGAGCGATATATCCCGTATTGTGATGATCTCCATTTTCTTGTGCGTTTATTGCGTCGTTAGACTATCCATGTCGATTGTGTCAGGTTTCCATTAAACGCAAACATCTATATGAGTAATTTTGGCTATTCTTTTCTAAAGGTCAAGAGATTTTCCAGGTAAGCTAAGTGATATTACGTATTCATGCTGCTGCTGACAAGTTTGATATTCATTTACAAATCCACTCCGCTAAACAACGAATACATGAATTGGTTGACTGTAGCCACTCTGTAATTCTCTCCCGTATAGGTATTGTCCGTCGCTTTGTTCGTGGACCTTTTAAGTGCAAGTAACTGTTATTCGATTGTTATAATCTTCCGGTTGTTCTTTGATGTCACGTTGGTTGGGAGCTTAATTCGTCAAAGAGAAGGACTGATGACATTCTACCCATTTGGGTTCTTTGCATCCTCATATTGGTTGGTGGAATAGAACCCAGTTCCGATATGGAATAAACACAAGACTCTCCGTGTATCATTTCTGTCTTTCTTTTTCTCCTTGTTCCTTTAATAATCAAAAACGTATAAGTGTTCGAATGCTATTCTCGTCATAGTATTTCTAGTCATATGAGTGTAGATGTGTCTGAATGTGTGTTTATGTTCTACAATTCAGGACAAAATCTAATACATATCACTTTGTCCTCCAGAAAGTTTATCAGTAGGCGACGAGCTATTCTATAGTACTCGAGGATGACATTTTGTTTCATTGTTTTGCTAAACATGTCATTGGGTTTGGTAGCAATATCATTTACCAGCTGTTGACGACTAAATTAATAGCTTGCATGAATGGTCAACAGATAGATGAACCGATTAACTTTTGTATTCAGTCGATAAATACTAGCGCCAGTTGCAGTAGCAATTGATATGTGATTGTCCAAATTATATTGCACGTGTTCGTAAATAAACGTTAACCGTTTTAATTTGTTGCATGTCGGTGATGGTTTTGATCTGTGTTGGGTGAATGACCAAATCCACATAATAATGAGGAACATGTTCCAAATAGATGGCCTGAGGTAATTGTGCCGTGTTCCAACACCACACATTGTTGTAAACAATTCGACGGAACTCATCGTTCGCATGAGCCAACCAATGCATTCGTAACTGTTTGGCTAAGACTTGCACTTGTTAGTTATCTCTAGAACGTTTTAATTGGATTACATAATGAGCATTTAGATTTGTAATACGATGGACTTTACTTTAGTGAAACAAATTTTGAGTGATGCCAATCACACTGGCATTACGATGATGCCCGTTGGGCGAAAACTACAGTTTAACGTCTTCTTCGTCTTCGAACATGACCAGGTTCATGTCGTCTTCGCCAGTAATACCGAAATGATGGAAACGACGAAATCGCATACACTTTTTCGCGAGAAGCAGTATGGCGACTGCCAGTCTTTGTAACCCCACACAATCAGTTATGGTGGACGATCGATCAATTGATGTTTATGTTATATGAAGCATTTCGCAATATTGGTTTTGCCGGAACAGCTGGGTCTGGTAATTAACATGTTAAAATGATAACACTGATATAAGGCCTCTCAGCTGGCACGATAAATGTGTTAGTTGATGACCTTGTTAGTGAGGCAGATTAAGTAGAGAGAATTGATGTAGCCATATGAGTGCATAGATATCATCATTCACACGACGACAGAGAAAATAAGTTTGTATGCGGTATGTTTTAAATACAACGAAAATAATGCATTAGAATATATAACGGCCAAATTGAAAGATTCCAGTAGATTTGTGCGCATGTGTTTGAGTTCGTAGAAGTGAGCCTAATGCTAATGGCGGACAAACGGCGTGTTGACTGGCGTCGGTATTGAAAAGTGCGGATAAATAATCTTTGACAATTTTTTTTATTACAAACACTTTAGGCACTTGACTCAAAGGCATGCACAAGAACGTCTTCGATTCTTTAAAATTCATTTGTCTCATTCGCATGAAAATTATTTTGGTTCAGTGGGACGTTCGGTACTTTGTTCCATATCGTGTCTGAGAATAAATTACCCATCCTATACCGAGATAATGTGCGCCATCATCGTAACATACTGATGGCAATTTTTGTAACGTTTGATGTCACCTAGGATGCACAAAAATGTAGATGGGATCTCAGATACACTGCCATAAAACATTCAATGTGTTGGATCCCCAAAATATTTGTTCATGTCCTCCAGGAATCTTGCTACACTCGTGGCGTAGGTTAAGATGGGTTCTTGGATGGACGTCTCTCACGCTTAATTAGGTACGCATAAATTATGAATGTGAATGGATGTCTCTTGCATGCGTTATAAAATCGAAAACGATGAATTTGCCTTTCTTCTCTACATCTTCATGTTGGGCATGGTATTTATGAATGAAGCATTTGTTTTTAAAGTCAATGGT